>OY971426.1:1250000-2500000 GCA_963853865.1 Helleia helle | reverse complement strand
AAAGGCTCATAACTTTGATTAAAACAAATATTTTTTAAATCTCTACATTAAATAAATACATTGACTTAATAAACCATTTATTATAATTATATTGTATGTATTAACTAATTCTTATCGAGTCAGACGTGAATTTGTCTGGTTTTATTTTAGAAATGAGGGGGGGGGGGCACTCCTATACCTTGCTAACTCCTACCAAAGGACGAATTTCCCCCAGGTATCCTGTACTTACCTTTCTTCAGCACTTCAGTCATATCGGTGAGCGCCTTGGAGCTCTCCTCCACCTCCCGACCTGCGGACACCACCAGCTCCAGCAGCTGGTCTACATCAGTGTCCTCGGTGACCATGCCGAATCTGGACCAAATGGGAACTCGTTGTAACAACTGTGTTAGTGATAAGGGCTGATAACCGTAAAAATACGAAGCAATTCCTTGGAGATACCATACCTTGGGAACAAGAGGTTTGCTTTGATACATTTTTAAGGAAGATATTATATTATTTACTAGAAGAAAGGTTTTTTATCTGCAGGGCAGGTAAAACCGCGCGGAACGGCAAGTGTGAAATACACTTTTCATTCACATTGAATAATCAGCGTTCGGGATGATGGCGGGATTGGATGCAATCAGTCGTCTAAGCAGATGGAAAATGACAATAATGATGGTAATTGATTAATCATCGTTCCTTATTCATACCTGACGCACGCGTGCCCGTCGTCCCCATCGCCGCACGAAAAGGCCCCGTCGGTGGCCCGCAGCGTGTCCACCAGTTGACGGTTGAGTGCGTCAACCTCCTCCGACTCTTCCCACCCGGGGGGGATGTACCGCACGCCGCCCAGACCTGGGATACAATACTATCAGCCAGGAAGAGGAACTAAGCTACCCAAATATTAATGTATCATGGGATCGCAAGCAATTTTGCTAACTGATATCCAAACTTCAATATGAAGATGGCACCTGATGATGATGATGAAGAAGAGTAAGCAGCTAAGTCCTAAACTTTCCAGCAGTTGTATTGTAGAATATTGAAATTATTAGGGTTAGTTGAACCAATACTCTAGTTATTGTTACTGTGAAGTTTAACAATAAAGAATAATGGTTACGTTAGCCATAATACTATTGCACCATAAAAAAAATGTTATGTCATGTTACTCGAAAATTAACGCGGGTAAATTTTTGTCTATAGCAACACTTGACTCTTGAGACACTGTCAAAAGTCAATCTTATTATTATTATTATTTTCATTTAAAGGCATTAGCTACTACGCTATTAGCCATACAAAATACAATATTCGGTCTGTAATACGGAGAAATGGCGGGAAACCCCAAGGAGCGCGGCTTCGCCCCTCTAGCCCCCATCAATCAACTATCATTCTCCATTCCATCCACCCAAGGCAGTCCACCACAATATTCGCCAACCAATCACGATATATAAAGATCAAGTTTTTAAATCAAACACTATAGAAAACCACTCTGAATGGACAAAACACAAAATAACAATTAATTAACGGGAAACCAAAAAAACACAACAGCGCGTCCCGATGTTTCCCGCCATTCCTCAAAGTCAATCTCATTTCTCAGCTGTCAATGTTATAATATGTCAAACACAGAGCAGATGCTCCTTGATCATTGATGTCAAGGAATGGCGGGAGGCATCGGGACGCGCGGTTGTGTTTTTTTGGTTTCCCGTTAATTAATTGTTATTTTGTGTTTTGTCCATTTAGAGTAGTTTTCTATGGTGTTTGTTTTAAAAACTTGATCTTTATATATTGTGATTGGTTGGCGAATCTTATGGAGTGCCGTTCTGAAGTGGTTTTCTTAGTAGGGCTGTTCTGGCGGTTTTCTATAGTGTTTGTTTTAAAAACTTAATCTGTGTAATATATAATGTGATTGTTTGGCAAATATTGTGGTGGACTGCCTTGTTTGGATGGAATGGGGAATGATAGTTGATTGATGGGGGCTAGAGGGGCGAAGCCGCGCTTCTTGGGGTTTCCCGCCATTTCTCCGTATTACAGACCGAATATTGTATTTTGTATGGCTAATAGCCTAGTAGCTAATGCCTTTAAAGGAAAAAAATTATATCATTGATGTCAACGTGATAATTTATGTTTTTGCATTGTTATTTAGAGAAGGGAATGGCGGGAAGCATCGGGACGCGCGGTTGTGTTTTTTTGGTTTCCCGTTAATTAATTGTTATTTTGTGTTTTGTCCATTCGGAGTGGTTTTCTATAGTGTTTGTTTTAAAAACTTGATCTTTATATATTGTGATTGGTTGGCGAATCTTATGGAGTGCCGTTCTGAAGTGGTTTTCTTAGTAGGGCTGTTCTGGCGGTTTTCTATAGTGTTTGTTTTAAAAACTTAATCTGTGTAATATATAATGTGATTGTTTGGCGAATATTGTGGTGGACTGCCTTGTGTGGATGGAATGGGGAATGATAGTTGATTGATGGGGGCTAGAGGGCCGAAGCCGCGCTCCTTGGGGTTTCCCGCCATTTCTCCGTATTACAGACCGAATAATTGTATTTTGTATGGCTAATAGCCTAGTAGCTAATGCCTTTAAATGAAAATAATAATTATTATTTAGAGAAATTAGTCTGTGATTTCTTTATTTGTTTTTACTAACTATTTATTATAAATAAACAAATTAATGGAACATTCACTCGAGCTCGTTAACTTCAGTACAAAGTAAGTAAATAAAAGTACATACGTAATTTACTTGTTCCATTTTATTTTTCTTGGGAGTGATTAAAACAGTACAAAAGAGTGAGTAAACAAAAAAAGAACGGTCAAGGCGCAGGAATTTAATAATAATTTTGGTTTTAATTGGTAGGTGAAGCCATAAAACAAATCCTTTTATGCGGAAACGTATGTATGGTTTTCGAGATATTTTTTTTAAAGTTTGTCGAGTTTATGTATAATTTTTCGAGCTTTGACGCTGGAAATTAATAAAATCGGTTGGAATTAAATTAAAAAATGCATCCATCACATTGAAGCATCACGATTAAATAGGACATTTCATATTGTAATAAAAATATATAATTTTACTATTTGAGTTTCGACGAAAAATAATAACAGACTAATTATTTACCCTAATTATGGATACTATGTATTATATTTATTTTGTTTCAGCGAAAGAAGTACAAACTTCAATAAAGCAGAAGTGGATAAACTTCCAGCTGGAACGCCAGCACACCCCATTCACCATTGAAAAGACCAATGTCTTTACTGTTAAAACGTAAAAATTCTTTTATTTTTCTCTACTTTTGGATAAATAAATTTATCTGTTTAAATGTAATTAAATATTTTGAAAGCCCGCCTCTGTGGTTCGGTGGCTTATACATTGCACTTTAGCTCTGACGTCTTGGGTTCAAATCCCAGGGTAACAATAACAAAAATTGTGGTCATGTATGGCAAAGAAAACTTATAACCTGTTTGCCTATAAAAATAAACTGATCAGTGAAACAGATACAAAAATATTTTATCTGCCCCATACCCTAGGGGACATAAAACTTCACTTTTCTTTAAATATTATGAAAATTTAATCTAATAGATTACTTTTAATTTTTGCAGGTAGGGCAAAAAAGAGGAGGGCACTAGAAAGCTGCAATTTAGTGAAAAAAGCTCTACAAGAAAAAAAATTAAATGTCTTGAATAAGCTACATGACATGGAGCTACAAAAAATCAAACAAAGTATCAAGCAACAAAACGATTTGCATGAACAAAAAATAAAACACAATGAAGAAATGCATACGTTGGAAATAATAATATTACAATTAGAGATAGATTCACTGAAATATAAAATAAATAATTCAAATTAATTAATTCATTCTTTGTTTTTAAAATAAATCTCTATTTTTGTCTTATTACCTCAACAATCCAACGTATTGGTGACTAACACATTTGCGTAAATTTTTTTTATCAAAAAAGCGCTATTATGGTCATCAGATTAGCTAGATAGGTTTCCCCACCATGGTTCAGGCCTTGTCGTGGCGGTGGGGCTCAGTAACCTAGGGTGAGCGGTGCTTAGGCGAAGCTGATTGGGCCGAGGGGGCTCTTTGTACCCCTCTAATAAGAAGAGGGGACAGAAGAGCAGGGGGCAAGGGGTGAGGATGGGAACCTGGGTGAGGTTTTCATTGTACTGTCCCGACGTTGGGAGGGGTTGTTCTGTGGTGCGGGACAACCCCTCTGTGGAGGTGGCGTCGGTCCCTTGCGGGACTGACTAGCCGTCGAGGTGCCCCGTTTGTTTTCTAGATCCGGGCACCTCACCAAAGGCGGCATTGGTGGCACTAGCCGGGTTTTAGTGGGTAGAGCTGCGTCCATTTACCAGTTGTCGGGCGCAGCGAGTCCCATATACCCGCTTGGGGAGACCGACTCCCCCGCGGGATGCCTCAGAGCATTTCCCGGCGTTAAAGAAAAAAAAAGGCTAGATAGGTTTATAAAATTTGAATTATCCAAATATATTTCAATTTATTTAAATGCGTCATTGGTAATTCATTTACAGTGAGCGAAGATGGCCTAGTGGACCTATTTATGCGCTCGGCCTCTTGAGTGAGAGCCGAGAGGTCCGGGTTCGATCCTGACCCTGTGCCTAGAAATGTGTTTTTCTAAATTTTTGCGTGCACCTGAACATGAGACCATCGCTTGCTCACCGGTGAAGGAATTAGGAAACATCGTGAGGAAACCTACATGCCTGATGAGATTAAAAGTCTTTGAAGGTGTGTGAAGTTCGCCAATTCGCATGGGCCAGCGCATCTGTGAACTATGGCCCAAAACCCTCCTCGCCTGATTTCGAGGTACACATACCCAGCAGTGGGACATATAAGGGTTAATATTATTATTAAGTATATATTAAAGTATACACAATTCTAGCTAGATTAACTACAATGGCCAACGTAAGCTGCCAATATCGGAACCGTGCTAGCGCGGCGTAAGAGCTAGTACAAAACCGATGTCAGGGAGCTTGACGGGAGGACTTTGCCGAGTTTCGAAAAGAAGGGCAGGAGAGGCAGGGTATTTACTAGCACACCAGGATAACACATTAACAGCTTTCCTGAACTATATCGTTTTCTAATGTTTACGCGAATTTCACTCATATTTTATTATATGGCTGGCTCTTACCACTTGCTTGGGATCCCATTATTAAAATAATTAAATCAAAAACCAAGTATACTATAAGCATATATATCCACAGATTAAAGATGCAGTTAGCACCTTCTGCATAGAGAGGACTTATTAAAATATTGATGTATCATAGGGTAGTTCAAATAACTTTGTAATAATAGGACGTATGACACCTCAGTCCTCCCGTGACCATGGTTGCTATAAAGTATCCGAAACGTCGGGCTTGTAAAAATCTTAATAAACCGCGACAAAATCCATAAAAAATGTTTTATTATAATTGCCTGAACCAGTTTCAGGTTAAACTTGTTTGTGTCCATGGGCGACGTTGATCACTAGATTGCTCATCTAGTTTGCGTCATCTTCTTTGTCTAATCTATCTCGCTCTAAATCTGATTTCGAGATTGCCAGATAAACGATCGATCGATGGATCGATCCAGAGTAGGCAAACTTGTCCTAGTTTGGCTACGTGACAAATCTTGGACACATGTAATAACGCACAAACCACATTTAGTATCTCTTTCTTTCTCTTATTTGCCTTGCATCTCTCACTCTAAATTGAATAATTTCAAGATTGCCAAATACGTATAAAGGGTACTATAGTTCCCAATCCAACTTACCAGCCCATCCCGGCACGTGCACGAGTCTCAGACAGCTATACTCTTGTACACGGCGCTGGAACTCTTCGCGCAGCGCCACTGTCGCACGCAGCACCAACAGCTGCGCCCGCAGAGAGTCTGCCAGTGCCGCCGACCGCTCTTCGTCTAACGCCTCGCCGCCCTCCAGCGGGCAGTAGCGGAGCACAACGCCGTAGGACTCCGTCTCGCACACGTCCACTGTTATCTGTGATATACCATGCTAGAGAGTAATTTGACCAGACAAAAAGACTAGAAAAGACTATGAGAGAATTAGTAATCCAGGGCGACCACTATCGAGGCAATAGCAGCGGAAGACAATCCCGTAGGACTTCGTCTAGCACACGCTTATTGGTGGATCGTACTCACCATATCTGCTTCCCTCTGCAGAACCTGTCCGAGCCACGAGTTGAGCTTGTCGTAGTAGGGGGGCGGCTTCTCCATGCCCGGCGGCGCGAACTGGAACGCCACGCACGCTGACGCCTCGCCTATTGCATCCTGGAATTATATATACCCTTGTGGTGAGAGGATCTCGTATATTAATGTAGACTACTACTCATAAATAGTTCTCATGGGACATTACTTCCCTTCATTATTAAAATAAAAATACTTAGATGATATTATCAAACACCAAAATATATATATATATATATATATATATATATATATGTGGTTTTTTTTACAATTTTTTACAGAAATGATATACATTTGTGTCTTAATTCTCCAAAGATTCCTAGTTTGTCTGTATATAATATGTAATGGTACCTACTTAAATCTTTGTAGAATTGCAGTTTTTTCAGGTAATAATTATCAAGTATACTCACTACAATATCAGCGTTTGGTGGCTCATCGCCGCCTGGTCTTTCGCTCTGTAAATATTTTAAAAATATTAAAAACAAAAATACTTATATATTTTAGACATTGTAAGGTCAACCTACTTTATTGAGAAATCAAGATTTTTTTAAACCACAATAAATCTGTGGTCACAACTAGTGATCGATATCGTATGTATGTTAGTAAAAATATTATTACAATTAATATAATAAGAAAGAAATGGCGCCTTTAAAAATCCTATTTTAAAATTTCTATATACCTAACATTTCAGTGCACCACGTTTACCCACTTCAATCCTACTTATACATACAACACAAGCACAATCGTATTGTCTTTAAAAAATATTTATTTATTTATATTTGGGAAACAAACAATTATAATATTACTCATAGTTTAGAAATAATAAAATATAAAATATAATTTGTATATTTTCTAATCCTTTTAAACTTGGTATGCTCAACCTTTTTTATATTTACATACCTAAATGTTACAAGTTTTACAAAAATAAACTACCTACTATGCTTGCACAAAGGATTTTTTTATAACATTGTAGGGCAAACGAGCAGTCGAAGCCTCTTGGCGACTATCGACGCCCATACACATCCACACAACGAAAGATTATGCAGATGTGTTACCCTCCCTACCCGTATCCCTCCAATGGGCCACCGGAAACTCACAAACCGCACGAAACTGCTGACACTTGAGCTCGGCACCACCTCTTGTTGGATTAGCGGGATATAGTTTCAATATATGTTTTCTAGCCATCTTCGGATGTTCGCGCACAGTTGGCACAAACGAAGGACTGAGATGACATCGTAGCTGCAATTTCGACACACCCGGACTGCCGTGCCGTCACCGTCGTGATGTGAAGTCGTCAGCTCCAGAAAGGGGAGAGTGACGCTTGGGACGTATTAAAGCACTCTCACAAGAGGGTGCTTTTGTAGGGAGTGAAGAATCAACCTTTTTTTTTTATCGCAGGGAAATGCTTTTTACGCATGATCCTGACCCTATGTGGGACTCGCACCTGGGAGTGCCCTACCCGTAAACTAAAACCACTGCGAGCGCCTTCAGCCGCTTTAATTTGAGGGTCCCGGATAGGCATTCAACAGGATCACCTCAGCGACAGGCTGGCCCCGGCGAAGGCCAGACTACTCCTCTTAAGGGGGGACTGCCCGGCTGCTTAGGCAGTCCTCGCGACGTCGTGTCATACTGGGCCCAGGTTCCCATCCTGAACCCGACACGAACACAGGGGCGTTACTGGAGGCGCATTAGGTAGCGCCTCCTGCGCACCCCCGTTCGTCGCCCACGGGGAGACGCCTCGTCGGCGGCCTCCTCTCTCACCCGCTCATCGACCTCCTTCTGCGACATTACTGCCTCGCAGAAGGAGACCATCGCAGTCAAGGACTCGTCGTCACCGAGCATCGCGGTGATGACACTCGGCAGAGACAAGTCCCCTCCAATGACCGATGTTAGATCATGATGCAGCGCCGCCCATCTCGGACACACCTCTAGGGTGTGCTGGGTAGATCCACAACCTTGTACTAAGTAATCTAGTCACTCACCAGTATCCTCAGCTGCAGCGCGCCCAGTATAGCGTGTGCGGCACGCGCGGAGCGGTAGGCGGCAGAGAGGCGGCGGCGCAGGCGGCGGGCGCCGGCCGCGCGCGCGCACGCCCACAGCGGCAACGCCATCAGCCGCGCGCCGCCCGCGCCCAGTCCTGCCAGTGCAGACAACGCCCCCTCACGACCCACGGTAGAACCCTGGATTGATAAAAAAGGAGGTGTGTACTGCAATCTACATTTTATACATAGGGGATGCACGTACACGTACGGTACATTGCACGTAATAAAAATGTATGTTTATTGAACGCTGCACTTAATAAAAAGTAGGTGTATACTGAATGCTGCGCTTAGTAAGAAGTGGGGCGTTTACTGAACTATTAGAAAAGGGACTGTGTCCTGAGACTCCTGAGCCTAAAATACAAGTGTGTACTTACTGTACTCATTCCCTTTGTGTGGCCGTTGGCTGAGATAGGTTCTGGTATTTTGTAAAACGTCTGAATATCTATAAGGGTCATATTATTTTAGTTGTTTAGGATGTTCTTGAGGAGATCCATGCCAACAATGGCACTCATCAGAAAAAACATAATATATTTCATTTTTTCATAATAACACACATTCAAGATTTTTTAAGAAATCAAGGATATGTTTACTTTTGCATACATCCAACATATGTTTTATAATTTTTAACCCGCAACAAGTATTACACGAAGACGAATAATCTAAAAATAATAATCAAATATTTCAATAGGAATTATAATTATGTAAGGTTATTGTTTGAATGGCAATAACATTAAAAGGATACGACAGTAGGCAGGCCCGGCACCCCGAACCACAGGCCCGGCGTCAGTGTCAGCGAGTCTGCTACACTGTACGTCTGAAACATTAAGAATAAAAATTACAACATTTATTTTAAGAAAACTATTTAAAACTTTTACGTTTTTAACTTTATATTGCAGAGCTCTATATTTCGACTTTGTCTACAAATGAATTGTTCACGAGACTGATCAAGGTACATAAGATATATGAGTCGGAGACGAGCCTTTTTAATAAGTATATATATAACACTGCTACAAATCATACAGATTGTTTTATGAGTCGTATGGAAGTTAAAAGCCAGAAAGTCAAAGAACTTATCCTTGCAATTCTACCTGTTAGGGACCTGATATGAATGAATGAATATTAATCTATTGTGCACATGAAAATGAACAATAAAAAATTAATTAAACAATCCGGGAAATGTATACCTGATCCCTCCCCAAAGCTGCAGGTAATGCCAGCGCGTGCCCCCTTAAGTGCAAATGCACATTCCTCTTGAGGCAAGCGGCGGAGAGCTTCGCGAGGGGGGAGCCCCAGCCGAGAGGGGGGGCGCCCACTTCGCCCAGCACCAGCAGGGGGGTCCGTTCTGACAACACGTCCTCCTCGCAGAGACGCTCTAACGCTTCTATGTCCATGCCACGACCTGATAGTATACAATTTTCCATTATTTATATGTTCCAGAATATTGGGTTAGGTGTCTGATTTATGTCCCCACCATGGTTCAGGCCTTGATGTGGGGGTGGGGCTCAGTAGCCTAGGGTGAGCCCAGCACCTTAGGCGAAGCTAATTGAGACGAGGGGGCTCTTTGTACCCCTCTTGTAAGAAGAGGGGACAAAAGAGCAGGGGGCAAGGGGCGAGGATGGGAACCTCACCCCATTGTACTGTCCCGATGTTGGGAGGCGTTGTTCTGTGGTGCGGGACAACCCCTCTGTGGAGGTGGCGTCGGTCTCTTGCGGGACTGACTAGCCGTCGAGGTGCCCTGCTAGCTTAACAGATCCGGGGCACCTCACCAAAGGCGGCACTGGTGGGCGGTGGGATTCGCCAGGTTTTAGTGGGTAGAGCTGCGTCCACTTACCATCTTTCGGGCGCAGCGAGCCCCACATACCCGCCTGGGGAGACCCACTTCCCAGGCGGGATGCCTCAGAGCATTTTCCGGCGTTAAACAAAAAAAAAAGGTGACTGATTTATGTAAGGACGATCGGGATAAGCTAAAAGTATGCAACGATTATTAAGTTTTAAGACATACAAGAGACAGAAAATAGCGCACATAAATATGATTATATAGAAAACAAACACGAATAAGGAACAATTTTAAAGAAAATATTTTTTTTAGAGAAATTATATGAATTTATTTTTTTGTATGTATATTTTAACAGGTGTAACCTTATAATGAAACAATTTTTTTTACGGATTTTATCGCGGTTTATTAAGATTTTTACAAGCCCGACGTTTCGGATACTTTACAGCAACCATGGTCACGGGAGGACTGAGGTGACAGATGTCCTAATGTTACAAAGTTATTCGAAACTACCCTATGATACATCATTATTTTAATAAGTCCTCTCTACGCAGAAAGTGCTAACTGCATCTTTAATCTGTGGCATATTATGCTTGGTTTTTGATTTAATTATTTTAATAATGGGATCCCAAGCAGGTGGTAAGAGCCAGCCATCTTCTCTATTGAATAACATACCCATACGGATAGGTATTTAAACGGCGAATCACACCACCATCCAACACAGTTAGCTACCGTGGGTAAATCTTTGTTACAGAGAGCACAAGGGATCTGTGATGAGCAGCACCTGGAGACCGAACTTCAACATGTCAAGCAAGTACTGCGTGACAACAAGCTTCGGGTACCGCGTCTCCGTCACAGTGAACGTGTGAAACCAGCCACCGTCGAGCGAGTACCTGCTGTGCTACCGTTTATGAAAGGCGTCACTGACAAGATTGGCTTCATCCTAAAGCGAGCTTCTATAAAAACTTATTTCAAGCCGCCTAAAAAGATAGGTCAATTCTTACCATCTGTCAAGTGTCATATACCCTTACAAGATGCAGGAGTATACAAGCTTGATTGTGATTGTGGCCTCTCTTATATAGGCCAAACCAAAAGATCAATTAAAACTCGCGTTAAAGAACATATAGCTGACTTAAAACACCGTCGCTACACTAAGTCTGCAATCTGTGAACATAGTCTAGACAAAGCTCGCCATTATATTAGATTTGATAAACCACAGATACTCGCAAAAGAACACCGATTCCAACCAAGGATGATCCGCGAGGCTATTGAAATTAAAAAACATCCAAATTTCAATAGAGAAGATGGCTGGCTCTTACCACCTGCTTGGGATCCCATTATTAAAATAATTAAATCAAAAACCAAGCATAATATGCCACAGATTAAAGATGCAGTTAGCACTTTCTGCGTAGAGAGGACTTATTAAAATAATGATGTATCATAGGGTAGTTTCGAATAACTTTGTAACATTAGGACATCTGTCACCTCAGTCCTCCCGTGACCATGGTTGCTGTAAAGTATCCGAAACGTCGGGCTTGTAAAAATCTTAATAAACCGCGATAAAATCCGTAAAAAATTGTTTCATTATAATGAGTGAAATTCGCGCAAACATTAGAAAAACAATAGGTGTAACCTTCTCAGATAATAGATATAGGTAATAGAATAGTGGAAAAGTTAACCCACGACTACCATTGGATACACTGAATGCATGAATACTATATACCACTATGCTTATTTACGGTAAAATACATTAAAACAAATCAATATGTTTGCGTCTCGTGGTATAGGTGCCGATGGGAAGGATGCACTGTGCCGCGCTCCCGGCTGCATGAGTACCACCATCTTGCTTGTTTCTCCCGTCAAACAGCTGTGCTGTATTTCGGAGAGAAGGGCTAGACAGGCAGTTTAATTACTGGTACAAAGACTTAACATCTTATGTCTCAGGATAGGCAACACATAAATGAGTTGCCTGGGCTAGTTCGAGGTTATAGTTTATGTTCATAGGCGACGTCGATCACTTGTCATCAGGTGGCATGTCTGCCAGTTTGCCTAGCCAATTACCTACCCTACCATTTTACCTACCTACCTACCAATTACCTAACATAAGAAATGGGCGACCTAGATAATGGTTCTAACTAGAAAAAGTCTTTTGTATTTGTACCATCTGCATCAACGTTTATAACCATTATCAAGTTTCGAGAATTTTGTCTTTGGACCTTTGTGAAATACATCCTCTCCTGAATGAGACTGCCATAATCTAAAAAAAAAAACAATTTTTCGCCTCACCAGTGGCATCCACGGGCACAGGTCTCACACACGCCAGCGGCAGGCCCAACTGTCGACACAGGTGCTGCACTATACCGAGGGGACTGGCCACGCAACTGTATATTGAGGGAAGACGGTTCGAGAACGCCAGAGCTGAAAACAAAAACATCTTCTAGAACATAATACACTTGTTGGATGTACGTAACATACATTTAAAATTCTTCTTCATTTTCAGGAGTTAAAGTTACGGGTGAGCGACGGTGATCTAATGGGTATGGGCTAGGTCTCTTGATTGAGAGGTCCGGGTTCGATTCTGACCCCTGTGATGACTTGGAATGGGTTTTTCCAAATTTCTACGAGCACAACATGAGACCATCGCGATGCCTTCATCGCGATGGTTGTGTAGAAACCTACATGCCTGATGAGATTAATTAAGTCTTTGAAGGTTTGTGAAGTTCACAACCTATTGGACCATACCCTCCTCGTCTGATTTCGAGTAGAAGACCCGTGCCCAGCAGTGGGACATACCTATAAGGGTTGATACTAACGAAAGGGAATCTACCTATATTCTCGTTCATAATCTTATGAACTATGATACGTGGGTAACACTGAAAATGTTTAGAACTGGCCAGTTAGAAACATTGAAAATGAAAACTTTTTATGAATTTCAATTTTAGAACTCTTTGGTAACCTAATGCATTCATTTGTCATTTGTTTGTGAATTGGCGGCAAATCTAAAACTCTTGTTACACGTGAAAATGAACATAACGCGAGAAAATTTTCGGTCAATGATTTATTATGACTTTCGTTGTGGGCTTACTCAACAACAAAGCTATGATAGGCTGCGATTAGCATTTTTTAATGAAGCCCCATCTCGTGCCACTATTTACAATTGGTTTAACGAGTTTAAGCGTGGACGTAGCAATCTCAGTGATGATCCGCGTGAGGGACGTCCTTTAACAGCGACTACTGAAGATAACATCAGTGCTGTGCGACGCATGATAGAGGAAGATAAGAGAGTGACCTATCAGCAGATACGGGCAAGCCTAGGCATTGGTATGAGTCAAGTTAAAAAAATATTACACGAACATTTAGGGGTCAGGAAGCTTTGTACCAGATGGATTCCCCATACTTTAACCGACGACCAGAAACGCCTCCGCATGGACTGGTGTCGCCAAATGTTAGATAAGTTCAACGGCGGTAACTCAAATGCTGTATTTGTCATCATCACAGGTGATGAGGACCGCAAAACGGACTGTTGAATATTTGACTATGGCAGGTGTCGAGATAATGAGTCATCCGCCTTACAGTCCTGACCTGGCGCCCTGCGACTGTCATTTATTCCCAAGAACTAAAGATAAAATTCGAGTTATTCGCTTTACGAGCCCTGAAGATGCGGTGAAAGCGTACGAAAATGCCATAGAAGAGACTCCTAAGGAAGAATGGGCCCACTGCTTTTCTCAGTGGGTCCATCGAATGCGACGATGTGTAGAAAGAAACGGAGATTACTTCGAAAAACAATAAAAGTATTGGCAACTTTCTACATTAAGCCGTTTTTCATTTTGTAAACATTTTCGGTGTTACCTAGGTATAATTAAACTTTAAAGCAGTAATTAAATGTCTATTAATTGTCATCATCATCATCATCGACTCATGTAAGGTATATGTATGACTCGAAAAAGTCAAGGAGGTGTTGGGCCATAGTTTACGGATGCGCTGGCCCAATACCTACTGGATTGTGAAATTGACAAACCCTCAAATACTCAATCTCATTTTCTCATGCTTTTCTTCACCGCAAACGATGTTGTCATTTTCAGGTGCACGGGAACATTTATAAAACCCATTCTAGGTGCACACGGTTAGTGTCGAACCCCTGTCACTTTTGAGGCGGAGCCAATACCCACCAGACGTCGTTACAATTTTTTATTGATTTTTAAAATGTCCTCTTCCCCTTGGACCGCGAAAGCTTAAAGACGTGTGAACCGTTGTCTAACATATTATTTTTAAAATATTTTTATTTAAACTGCTTCGTAAATTTCTCGAAATACCCGCATAACTTGCGAGACGTAAACATATTACGACTGACAAGTACAACAACAGTGTCTGCAATCGTTGAGAGTGTGAGCTCTGAGTTGTGTGCGCGACACTCAACTATCGCTTGGAGCAACACAAAGGCGAAGCGGTAGCGGGACAAATTATAAGGGCTTGGCCCAAGAATATTTTTATTTTACTTTATTGTTGGTGATTGTAAATAGGAACCTTATAAGATGCCGAAAGTACAACGCTCTCCATTGGCAAACAAACCACTTAGTGCATCTGAACCCAACGTGGACAAGCTTGAGACTTTCAACATGGATCAGTTTATTGATAGTACCCCACCAAACTATGTTCATCAACGTCAAAAAAGGGGTCGAGAGCACGGATTTGATGAAGAGCTGTTAGATTTTAAAAAGGAAATGAAAAACATGATATCATCATTGTTTACGGCACAACAGGCTGAGCTAAAAAAATTTTCGTCTGCACAATTAGAGATTAAACAGACTAGTACCAATATAGAGAGCAGCATTGCGTTCCTAGCAGCATTAGGAAGGAAAATGTCAAAGATATATATAGCGTGAAAGGGAAAAGAGACGCTAACAAAACTAATACACCTATAATTGTTGAGCTGTCATCCACTATTTTAAAAACAGAAATAATAAAATCTACGAAGGTCTACAACATGAAAAACAAAGAAAAAATGCGAGCGAGCAAAGATGAAGAAACCGCCGTATTTATATCCGAGCAGCTTACTGCGAAAGGAGCTAGATTACATTTTATCGCGCGTGATCTTGCACGATCAAAGGACTACAAGTTCTGCTGGACTGCCTACGGCCGTGTTTATATTAGGAAGAATGAGAACTCTCTGGTAATCCTAATCAGAAATGAATCGCATGTACAAAATTTAATGATGGCATGACTTCCCCACGCTATTCTTTTTTATGATATGTTTGTTATTTTTTACGTCATTTCTTTGTTGCTTTTCCTAAAACTCCACATGTATATAATGTTCTTTTACACACGTCATTTTTGTAAAATACTGTACTTATCACTGCTCAACACTTACAAACATCTTCACTACACGTACATGGACGTACACTGCTTGTACTCACATGGCGTCACACAAGCACACTATGAGATTTGTTCTACGGAAGTTTTACTCAGTCTATTAGTCCTGTATAACCAATACCCAGAAATAAGAATCACCTATTACGCTACGCATTTAGTACATAATATTATACCTGAGCTAAACCTAAATATGATAATTCTGAAACAGTATTATCATATTTAGGCCAGCCTTCACTATTGCGACAATAATGGATAATTCGTCAATAAATATGAACGAAATAGACAACATACAAATAGCTCAATCCAAAAGTAGTAGTATTTGTGACTTCTCAAGACATACATACATACAGAACTCAGACTTTACTATAATCTCGCAAAACATCAGAAGCATTTACAAAAATTTTGACGATCTCCAAATAACTTTATCACAGTTGAAATTTGATACTGATCTTATAGCACTTTGTGAATGTTGGATTGATCCAAATAAAACTATACCTCAAATACATAACTATATAAACTTTTCTACTAAGAACCACTTGAATCATTGCGATGGCGTTGTCGTCTATATAAAAAACACCCGTAAAAGTACTGTTAAAGAAATAAATATTTAACATGCATCTTGTCTGCAAATCACTGTAGGTAATCTAATTGTACTATGTTTTTATCGTTCTCCATCAAACTGTAACGCTGAAAATTTCATAAATTGCTCAAATACTCACTTAGGTACTATAAAGACTCGGAAAAATATCATACTAACTGGGGATATCAACATAAATCTAATACAAAAACCGAACGAAACATCACAGGAACGAACTAATAGACTATCTTACCTCAATATGCTGGCCATGCATGGCATGCTCCCGGGTCATACACTGCCCACTAGAGATAGTAATTGTATTGACCATTTCATACTCAAACTGGAAAGACATAAAACTACAGCTACTAGACATAAAATTACAGTCCTTGATTCTACTGTTACTGATCATCAAATGATATTCTTAAAACTGTCCTGTGCTATTACGACAAAGAACAATAATCCGAAAACTAAACCTACAATTAACATTGAATACGCCATAACAACCTTAAAAGAAAGTAACATAGCTGATATGATACACTATGATAATCCAATTTTCTTAACTAATGCATTAATAAGTGTTCTGAGGCGATGCATTTTATTAAACACAATTACAAGAGCAATCCCGAATAAGGAACGACTTATCAAACCCTGGATCACCCTGGGAATGGTTAGATGTATTCGCAACAGAAACAATATGCAGGCAAAACTCCGTGCTGATCCCCATAATGACATCCTAAAAATTACATATAAAAGATATAGGAATTACTGCAACGGCCTTATTAAGAAACTTAAGCATAGATATGAAAGAGAACAATTGTCTAAAAATAAAAACAGCCCGAAACGCTTGTGGAAAACGATAAATAATATCGCATACCGAAACCTACCTAAAACACAAAGTTTAGAATTATTAAACAATAATAAATCCCCCCTACATTGCGTTAATTTGGTGAACGATTATTTCATAAACATTGGTAAAAGCTTGGCTGAAGAGATTATTTCTGACACACCTTCACAAAACGGAAGAGATATGAATAGTCAGATTGGTTCCCACGTGTCTTCTTTTGTGCTTTTAGAAACAGACCCTGAGGAAGTCTATTTAACCCTTATGAGTCTGAAATCAGATAGTGCCCCTGGTTGGGATAATATAAATACATTTTTTTTTAAATATGCAAATGAGTTAGGTGTACCTATAATTACCTATCTGGCTAATCTATGCTTTCGACTAGGAGTATTTCCACCAGCACTAAAGCAATCAATAATTACACCTGTATACAAGAGTGGTGACAGAGAAGACGTGTCAAATTATCGACCCATCTCCGTCCTCTCTGCTATCTCAAAGGTTCTGGAAAAACTGATGAATAAAAGACTTATTGACTACCTACAGAAGTTTAACCTACTATCAGACTCTCAATATGGATTTAGACAAGGACTTTCAACTGAAGATGCAGTAACATCACTTAGATCATATATTGTTAAAGAAGTCGATAAATGTATAACAGTGTTTCTTGACCTAAAGAAGGCATTTGACACGGTCTCTGTCCCCATTCTTATACGCAGATTGGAAAACATTGGCATAAGAGGAACAGCACTATCTTTATTCGCTGATTACCTTAACGAACGTAAACAAGCTGTTAAAATAGGTCAATATATAAGTGATCAATCTGAGGTGACGTATGGAGTCCCCCAAGGTAGTGTCCTGGGGCCGACGTTGTTTACAATCTACATAAATAGTCTATGCAGTATGCACATTAAACACGGAAAAGTATACTCCTATGCAGATGACACGGCTGTAGTATTTACGGGTAAAGCGTTTGAATCGGTGCGTCAATCTACGGAATTGCTAAAATAGCTGGCTGGTTAAGAAGCAACTTATTAACACTTAATATAAACAAAACAAATTATATCTATTTCAGTAAATATAATAACAATCAACCTTCTGCCGATCTTGAAATAAAAATACATACCTGTAACTTTAGAAGAGACTGCTCTTGTGGAGCTATAAATAAAGTCCATCATTTGAAATACCTAGGGGTGGTAGTTGATCAAAGAATGTCTTGGCATGAACACCTAGAACTAGTAATGTCCAGAATTCGAAAGTTGATATGGACTTTTAAAACACTAAGATACATTGCGGACAAACATCTTCTAAAACAAATATACAAAGCTCTGGTTGAGTCGATTTTGACGTACTGCATCCCGGTCTGGGGAGGTGCTACTAAAACGAAGTTTCTTGAACTCGAGAGAGCTCAAAGATCCCTATTAAAAGTAATGTGGTTTAAACCGCTTAGATTCCCAACTACCACCCTTTATGCTTCTTGCGGTCTCCTTTCGGTCAGGCAACTGTTTATTTTGTGCTCGGTACTGAGAATCCACAAATTTCTCAAATATTATGTCAGCAAGCTAACTAAGAGGCGTAAACACAATGTCGTTGCCGTTGAGAAATTTAAGACAGCCTTTGCAGGAAGACAATACCGGTGCCAATCAGCTAAACTTTACAATAAAATAAATAAAAAATTGAACATATATGGTAAATCAAAATATGAAGTAAAAAAAATACTATTAAATGAGCTCATAACATGGACTTATGATGAAACTGAGGCCATTTGCGGCTAACTGAGCATACAGTAAACATTTTCAATAATATTAATCTCTAAAACTATCAAGCAGACACACACACACACACACACACACACACACACGCACAAACACACGCACACACACACACACAAATACACACACACACACACACACACAGTTACACACACTCACGCACGCACGCACAAATTGTCTCGTTGAACTTTTCATCTTAGTAAAATAAATTGTAAGATTCTTTATATAAATGTTATAAATTTACGGTTTCGGCGGAGTATCTTATTGAATAAAGTACACCAATGTTAAGGAAGAGCGGGATCTCCTAGCACAAGTCCCTATGGACTTAAAAGGAATCCCAATCATAAATCAGGTATTGTAAACCTATAAGATACTGAATAAAGATTTTTATTATTATTATTATATTTGCTTTGCGCAACCAGCTCTTATAGTATAAAACTCACCACCGTCCTCCAGATACCGAGGGTATCGGTGATGGAGGAGCATCCTCGTGACACGCACCAGACCCTCCAGTTGTTCTTGGTGATAGTACGCATTGTAGTCTGTTAATCTGAAACATAAAATTGTACCATATTAATATCTGTTGGTCGCAACTTCGCCCGCGTTCATTTAGAGAATTGATTTCCAAAGTGGTCCAGGTGCACCCTTAGCGGTCCACGGAAGACTTGACGGGGGTCTACGTTGGCGTTACAAAAAATGGGGGTTCACAATTCGTAAGAGATCAATTAATTTATTAACCAATCAATCCTCACTTTTTTCAAAAACTGGTTCGTGGTTGGAATTCAGCCGCGCCGCCATTTCCATATTCGTTAGATCTAATCTTCACATTATTGTCGACTTTTGGAACTATTATAGAAATCTAGCTGTAAGGATTCCACCGGAACTATCAAAATTTTGAAAGGGGTTGAGAAAAAAAGTTTGGGAATTGATGATGATTATTAGGTAACCCCACTAATGATACATAGGATTCTATTGATAAAAAATTGAGCAAGTGATACGTTTCATGGGATTCTCATATTCAGGTGCATGTAAAAAATTTGAAAAGTGTACTCTTAAAAAAATATTTTTTTACTTAATTGTCCTGTGCACCTGTTCTTATTACATTAAGCTTGCATATGATTCATCATCATTAAACTTTTATCTGGACGAGGCGGCCGATACCAGCCACCAGCATCCATCCAGGACCGGCCCATTCAGCTGCAGGACCTTCGATCAATGGAAATACCAGCCTATTCTCAAGAACGTCACTAACCTTCAATGCCGTTATAATCGTGATACATTTTCGAGTGTCTTTACTTTTTTTTTTTTATGTTAGTAGGATAGGCAAACTGGCAAACGTACCACCTGATGGTAAGTGGTCGACGTCGCCCATGAACATAAACTAGTTTACCTGAAACAAGCCCAGGCAACTGCTTTATGTGTTGCCTATCCTGAGACATAAGATGTTAAGTCTCGGTGCCAGTAATTACACTGCCTGTCTTGCCCTTCTCTCCGAAACACAGCAAAGCTGTTTCACGGGAGAAATAAGCAAGATGGTGGTACCCATGCAGCCGGGAGCGCGGCACAGCGCTTCCCTCCCACCGGTATACTTTACGAGTTACAGTTGCATTTATACTAAAAATATATATGGTACCTACGTCCTACGGCAAATAATACGGTTTTAATATTTACTTACTCTTAGTTCTATCTTTAATTTTATGTCCACAGTCCATCATGGCAAAGACAAAAGGGTTCGCACCACAAATATTTGGAATAATCTTGTTCTTAAGTTCTACTTTAGCACTTAAACTAATAATAATATCTATGGACGCTTTTACACCACGTCAACCTGGTCCCGTAGTAAATTCTCAAAGAACTTGTGTTACGGATACCAGACAACGGAAATATATTTAATACTTTTATACTATACATATATTTAAGATTTTTATTATATTATACGCATATTTAATACAGATCCGTGACCCAGGAACACAGAAAACTATTTGTTCCCTGGCGGGATTCGATAACCGCTATCTCTGGTTTGAGCGCCAACGCGCTAACCATTGAGCCACGGAGGTCACAATTTTGAACTAATTATTATGATTCGGCTAACATTAAAACCTTGCTAATCGACTTCAAAAAGGAGGAGTAAATGTTTTGTACTGTGGACTGTGGCATATATATTTATTTTTTTATTTATTTGCTAAGTGGCTCGGAGAAGAATTTGCGTCAAATACTACAAAAAATACTTAAACTAAAAAAAATCAAAATACTAGAATGTCATAAACCCAAAGATTGTACTAATGTAGAAGAATCAAGAATAAGTTCATTATAAGTTGTAGGCACAAAAATGAAAGGAATACGATATATTTTTATGTCATTAAGGGGCAAACGAGCAATCGGAGCCTCACGGCGCCGTCGTCCATACACATCCGCACAACCAAGGCCACGCAGATGCGCCGCCCTCCTTTTTCCTATCCCCCCCCCCCCAATAGGCCACCGGAAACTCACAAACCGCACGAAACGCGACAGCATAGCTGTCATTTGACGCCGGTGTTATGTGAGCAATAGGTACCACCCCGGTCGTGCCGGCCTAGTTCGGCTGCAATGCAGCATGGCACTACCTCTTACTCGATTACGATTTTTTTTTTAATACTTTTTAGTTTTTTTAAGTCGGTTCGAAATTTTTTTTTGTTTTGAGTCTCAGTGGGTAATTGGTACTTGAACCTTGAAAATCACGCATTGTTCTTTAGTTATTTGTGATGAAAATGACATCTCAACCTCGTTTTATTAACGATTGAAGAGAAATAGATTGAAGGGCAGATTACAAAATGGAGAATTCAACGCATCACTCGCAAAGGATAATTAATTACCAAGCTTGATATTAAAATAAATACATACTAACAAAAACAGGAGATTGTTTATTTTCTACAAAATGCTCTGTACCTATGACGCGTTTATTATTTCCCTGCGATGTCATTAAAAACGGATTCTACTGTATAGGTCATATAAAAACGAACACTTATATACAATTATAGTCATTTTATCACTTTCATGCATTTTTTATAACTTTTTTTTTTACCCGCGACGGAACGGAGACTGTATATGCGTTTGGGGTGAGAGGCAGTTTGTGTGTGTAAACCTATTTTGCCGCTTATCTCTAAGACTACTTGTCCGATTTTGATGCGGTTTTCAGAGATGGGTTCGGATTAGATTGGTGCATATTATTAGATAGATATTAAGTTGATAACTCACTAGAGGGCACTGCAGTAAACGTTTTTTGTACAATCCAATGTTGCCATTTTTTTTCCAAAACTACTATTTTAATTTTGATACGAATTTCAATGATGGGTTTGGGTTTAATTGGTGCATGTTCTTAGATAGGTGTTACAATTACAACCCATCAGAGGGCGCTGCAGTAAACATTTGTTTTGATGCGGTTTTAATTCAGTGATGGGTTCTGGTTTGATCGGTGCATGTTCTTGTATTATGTGTTACGATGAAAACTCACCAGGGGGCGCTGAAGTAAATGTTTGTTTGTGGAAAACCAAAACTACTAGTCCGCTTTAGATGCGATTTTCGGTGATAGGTTCGGGTTTAATTGTGGTACGTGTTCTTAAATGTGTTACGGTGATGACTCACCAGGGGCGCTGCAGTAAACATTTATTTGTACAAACTAATGCTGCAATTTTTCTCCAAAACTACTAGTCTGATTTTGATGCGGTTTTCAATTATGGGTTTGGATTTAATTGGTGCATGTTATCCAGATAGGTGTTACAATTACGACTTACCAGGGGGCGCTGCAGTAAATATTTGTTTTGATGCGGTTTTCATTCAGTGGTGGATTCTGGTTTGATTGGTGGATATTCATATATTCTTTATGACGATGAAAATTCACCAGTAGGGCTAGCATGCGCGCACGACAAAATTTGTCTACGCCTTTTCTCGTATTATTTCATAGTACCTGGATAACGTTTTTTTTTTTTTTTAAATAAAATGACTATTTCTAAAAATGATTCGTCGGAGCCGATTCCCATTATATATATACAAGAATTGCTCATTTAAAGATATAAGATAAGTAATACGAGAGAAGGGGTAGATACAATTTTTTCGTGCGCGTATGCTAGCCCTACAGGGGGCAACATATTACGATTATATTGGGTTTTATATTAAGTTCATAGGGACTTGAATAATATGTTATTGCCACATCTACGTCTTCGAGAAGCAAATAGGTGCGTATGGAAGTGCTATAAAAACTGATACTCTGTTGTTTAAATGTCCGTTTTTTAATTATTTTATCATTTTTCAATTATGTTTTAACCGTCGTGGGTGTTTTTCAAAATTTTTAAATTTGCTTTTTATTTATCCTATGTATGGCATGTGGAGTCGGCTCATTTGAAGATTGTTTATTAGCATAAGTACCAGGAAAACATAAAGGCAATGGCTATTTAACTAACATTGATACAATGGAATGAACAGCTTTGTACACTCCATATTTTTATAACATCGGTTATCAACAACCTTGAATTGCAATTAACATTGGATAAGATAATAGGCCAAAACGAATTTCATTAACAATGGAATAAATTACGGACGGACAATATAGCAACTAAAACTATATTTACAAACTACAAGCATTAATTGTATAATAACTACAAATAAATTTTGTAGTCGGAGTATAGCTTGGCTTAGTCCAACAAAAAGGTATATTAATGTTATTATTTACTAATCCAATTTTATATAAACTTTATCATATAGGGATCTGATAATAAAAAATAAGAATTCATATTTAATATGTATTAAAAGTCGTTTTCTTGTTTCTATATCAGATACAAGATATGATAGATATAGGTAAGTTTCTTCACAATATATATAACTATAAGTTATATATATTGTGAAGTTATATATAACTATAAGTTTTCTTCTTCTTTGTACAATGTTTTAATGAAATTTTTATATGGTATTTGTATCAGAACTAGTGTATTCAATCAAACTGATTAGTAAATATTGACCTAGCTGTTGCCGGCAACTTCATTTGTGTAAACTTTTTCCAATAAAATCGGGACCGATGATGATTATTCTAGAAGCCTGTTTCACTCAGTGAAAACATAACATTATATATACCCAAGACATATTTTTTTAAATTACATGAGTCGTTACAAAGATTGCGCCTTACATCCAAACTTACAAACAAACCTCTTTATAATTAGTTTGGATAAAAAAACACACTAAACAATACTCAACACAAGTAACAAAGTCCCCCACCATGGTTCAGGCCTTGACGTGGCGGTGGGGCTCAGTAGCTTAGGGTGTTGCCGGCACCTCGGGCGAAGTTAATTGAGCCGAGGGCGCTCTTTGTACCCCTCTTATAAGAAGAGGGGACAAAAGAGCATGGGGCAAGGGGCGAGGACGGGAACCTCACCCTATTGTACTGTCCCGACGTTGTTCTGTGGTGCGGGACACCCTCTGTGGAGATGGCGTCGGTCCATTGGGGGACTGACTGGCCGTCGATATGCCCTGTTCGCTCATTAGATTCGGGGCACCTCACCAAAGGCGGCATTGGTGGCACTCGCCGACTGTCCACTTACCACCTTTCGGGCGCAGCGAGTCCCACATACCCACGTGGGGAGACCCACTCCCGCGCGGGATGCCTCAGAGCATTTCCCGGCGTAAAAGAAAAAAAAAGTAAATAAAGTCCATTAAATAACGTGTATCTTTTGGCACATAAACAATGTTATGTAGGTCAAATTCATCAAATAATAATTGTTTAGTACGGCCAGGCACATGATGAATAATAAAGCATTAGGAGTGTGTCACCCAAAAATTTTGTAAAAAGAAAAATATTAAATAACCAAGTGTATTAACACAGTACACAAAGACAGAATGTGTATTTTTGAAGTGAAAAATTCTTGTTAGCATGAGGGTAAATTTTTTACGGATGAAACGTCACGAAAACGTGCAACGTTTTTGTCCAAGAAGAGGGAGAGAGTGATTGAGATCGATTGAGAGAGAAAAGGGCGAACGTAGCATGAAGCACATAGCCGTGAAGTGAGAGTAGGGATGCGAGTGAGAAAGATCGAGAGAGAGATAGAGCGAACATCGCATCGCAACTCTCAGATATTAGTATTTAAATTTTTAATTAAAGCTTTACATTAGTATAAATATAAACGAGATTTAAAAATTAGTTTGCCAAATAAGTTTCACTTCTAACATGATGTGTACTTTGTACGCACACACTTTTTTTTTCTTTTTTAATTGCCAAACACAGCTATGTTCATACTAGGTCCAACTTTTTCATTATCACTAAGGGTTAGCCACAATGTTGTATTTTATTGTAATGATTGTAATTGTTAGGGCCTGTACATATAGAAGAAATAACACACATTTGGGTCAGGAAGTTAATAACTTTTAATACTGTGATGAAAAGGTAGTATCAGAACTGATGAAAACCATGTTTTGTTTTTGAAAGAAAATCAGTCACAATTGATGTCTAAACCTTATCTTTTAAAGCACTGTAATAACACAGAATCAAATAATTTGTAAAGGCATTTAATTGGAGAATGTCAATGTTAAAAAATAATGCCAAGAATAAGCAATTTAAACAACTAAAAAAATCTAAACAGCTCTACTGAGATATTCCACTCAAAAAATAAAGAAAAATGGTTACACTGGTTAAATTTACACTGATACCTCTGTTATTTGAAATCCATTTGCGTAGAATTAGAATTAAATATATATATATTAATGCCAATCACATAATAGCTGCAAACTTAACAATTAACTACTTCAAGGACCCTTACCTAATGTATAACATTAAAATACTCTAACTATAGTACGGTCGTGAAACACAAAGAATTATGTACACGGACCCTTCATCTTATGTCTTGTCGCTTGCGCATAAACATATTGCTGTTGCGCGCACACAGGTGCAGTGACCGCCGTATTCAGAGATTGTATAACTTTTGATCATAGCCATAAAGACTAGTGGTTGTGCAAGTATTAGTTGGTTTATTTTGATATAGTAATCCTTTTTTAAACTTGAATTGCCTTGAATGAATTGCAATTAAACAACTAACTAATTAACGTATAATTATTATAACGTATAATTATATAAGTAAAATTTAAAACAGGAAATTAAGGATAAATCTTTTGATATTTTAGGCATATCACAATCGTATAGTTATATAATATATAGTTACTTTTCTATGACTAGTCAAAAAATATTATATTTTGTGATTAGACTGACCCACGGACAGACAGCGTAGACTTATAGTGTGCAAAAAAATGAATTCAAAGACATCCCAAATCCTAAATATTATTTTATATAGCCTTACCTTTTTTTTTAAAATAATATAAAATACTTTGTATAAAAATGTTTAGAATCACTGGCAGTAGGCTAAAAGGTCATCGTACGAAATTCTTTGTGTTTCGTGTCCTTACTATAGCTAACTACTAGTAATATAGAAAAATAAAAAAAATATAAATACAACTAGTTTGTATAACACTTTACAGAAATATAAGCTAATTCTTTTAAACAATACAAAATCAACATACAGACAAGTCAGATAAATAAGTCATAGAAGCCGTTGTTCCCAGTTTATAAACAACAAACCCACAATACAATTCATAAATTGTTTGTTGTTGTTGTTTAATGACTAAAACATTGGCGTTTTAAAATATAACAATGATCCTAAATATCATTAATATTTTTGTATGATTATAATCCTATATTATATGTTTAGAATTATTATGAATGAATATGTTTACATGATATAAATTGTGTGTTTAGAACAATCACAACCATGGAAGAATTTTTAATTTACCATTTACATTACCATTTACTAAATTTCCTTTTCAAATCTAAACATTGCAATGTCTTTGTCCTCTTATAAGACATCATACTGTATCAATTAAACATGCGCATAAAAATGATATTACCACACACACATTAAATATTAATATTAAATCTTACCTGAATATATGTGACATCCAGCGAGTCGTCTCACTTGCAATGTGTGCTCCCAATCGGGCTGAATGACTTCTCTCCAGTTTTGAGAATAACGCCGATATGCTATGAGATAATATAGCTGCACGGGTAACTGCATCCGTAGGCAGTAAAGGCGGCTCTATAGTATCACAATTCGGGTCAGTCTTTATAACTAGCTCTTCTAAATCTTTTAAAATATCATCCATTGACATTTCTTCTGGCTCGAAAAAACCGGCACTTGTTTTTCGCATTTCAGGCTTTTTTTCCTCTTCTGGTGTATCCTGAGCATTGGCCACAGCTTCTAACCTGCCAACTACCTCGGAAACTTGGAACTCCAGACCACCAAAAGGCTGCCGTTCCTGATAAGATACGATACAATAGAGCAATAAGAAAATACATTTTTACTAGGTATAGATTGATTTAGCACAGTGCATTACCTGTTCCAGCGGGAACTCCTTTTCAGAATCCATCTTATTAACTTCCATATCAGATGCCGGTGCATCTACCATGCTGCGTGGCTAAATTTTTGCAAATTTACGACAGACCGACAAAATTTGTAAACGTCACTCCAATGTTTAGACGTTGTGACTGCCCGCTGCCGACACTGACAGCCGACAGGCGTCAGCGGTCAGGCCAGGTCAGGCTGCCGACGGTTCACGGTAGTTTTTTTTATGGACTGCTTTTAGTGCATTGCCAATGACAAGTCAATATTTAGTCTGTAATATGGACAAACGACAGAAAACCCCAAGTACCGTAGCTTCGCCCCTCTAGTTCTCATCAATCAACTATCACTTCCCACTCCACTGACCCATAACACATTAAGATTAAGTTTTTAACAAACACTATAGAAAACCGCCAAAACAGTCCTATTATAGAAATCCGCTCCAGAACAGTCCTTCACAATATTCGTCAATCAATCAATTATAATAAACAGATTAAGTTTTAAAAACAAACATTATAGAAAACCGCTCCGTATAAACAATATACTAATTGTATTTTGTTAACGGGAAACCAAAAAACACAACCACACGCCCCGATACATCCCACCGCTTTCGTTCAAATGACCCTAAGATACGATCCCAGGGAGCCCAAGGGATACATTAAAACTGCCTTAGTACCCGCAGCGAATATAATGAGAAAAATCCAGGACGAGTAGGAAATATTTCCAGTTTCAATTAATGCAAGATAGAAGACAAGAGATTCAATGCAAGATTGCAACGACTAAGAAAAGTCAAAAAAAGATAGCAGCCAGGGTAAGCCCAGCTACAATGCACCACGGAGAAATTATTATGTCTACGAAATTAATATCTGCATAATATGATTAGTATATATGTATATCAACTATGTTAACTTACTTGTGTTTATAAATATAAAAATTATTATTACAATCACGATGTATATAAATACAGTGGGGGCTAAAGGGGCAAAGCTGCGCTCCTTGGGGTTTCCCGCTGTTTCTCCATACATACTAATTATTGTATTTTGTATGGCTAATAGCCTAGTAACTAATACCATTATATGAAAAAAATGACATTTGAGCTTTGACGTTTCTACTATAAAATATTGTTACAAAAGTCAAAACATTGATCAATCGATTTCAAGAGGAATACATTTAATAATATTGAATAAAATCAATATTTAATATGTCATTAGTGAAAACATTTTCTCTTTCCACCCGAGGTAAATAATTATACTTTATTGAATATAATTTTTTTAAACCGAAATCTATTAGTTACGCAACTTAACATAACCTACACTAATGATATAAATAATTAAGAAAGACGCATTAGATCGTGAAGATATGTGTATAATTATGTATTATTTCTTTTTTTAGTACGGGCTGCCAATACTAGTAGTGCTTTAGTGCGATATGCTTCCTCTGAGGGCAAAACCGATAAGGTGTACCCACCTAAAGATCCAGGTTTTATTTACGTTAATGCAGAGGAGCAAGATATGAGTTTTAAAGCTATGACGGATAAAGCTGCCACAACCATTTTTTGGACCGAACTCGCTCGAGGATTTGCTGTGACATTAGCTCATCTTTTTAAGGTAAGCAATATTTTTTATGGAAATGATTTAGCACCATATTAGAAAATACAACAGATTTTGTCATGGTTTGTATTTTTTTATTAAAACCGAAGTCAACAAATCTAAAGTAACCGCATAACATCTTAAAACAGATATGATTTGTGTTTTTTTAATAAGTATCACTAGTCTCTGGATATTATGGACACGGTAGTAGATATTAAATTTGTTTTATATTTCTAAGTAATATATGACTTTTCTTACATATTTTTGTCCTATACGACTGTCTATGTAGCTAGAATAACTAACATCTGATAACCACCAATTTACTCTGATTTGTAGCTAGTTTTTAGTTCTTAAAGATGACCTAGTTTAGACTAGGGATGATTTAGCATCTCTAAATCCTCTCTTTCTAATAAGTTTGTCTTAAATGGATTAGCTTATTCCTAAATTAAATTTGATTACAATATAAATCAACTCAACTCAAATTAGTTATCAAAGAAACAAATGTATTCATATTATGTATTATTTCTTATTTTTAATGTGCTTGGTTGACAGGAGCCAGCTACTATCAACTACCCGTTTGAGAAGGGACCCCTGTCCCCTCGGTTCCGTGGTGAACACGCCTTACGTAGGTACCCATCGGGTGAGGAGAGATGCATAGCTTGCAAGCTCTGTGAGGCTATTTGTCCAGCGCAGGTTTGTCTATTCATTTTGTTTGAAATGTTTTTTTGAAGTAAATGTTTAAATTGGATACTTGGTGAGAAATGATACTGTATTGACATAATAATAGGTCTTTACCTTACTTTATGAAATTGCCGTTCTGCAATACTGGCCCTTTCAAATCAAAATATTTTTTGTTTGGCCAAGAATTCTAATTTCAAATTAATTTTATTTAAAAAACATGGAATTCTTTTTCCAAAAGTAGTCATTTGTTTACTGATTAGTGTTACATTTTCATTGCATTTCAATCTTTTTCTTCATCATGGATACGTTAAAAATTCGAGTAATTATGGAATATGAGTACCGTCGTGGCAGCAATGCGGTACAAGCGGCACGCAACATCAACGACGTTTACGGAGCTAACACTACAAACCAACGCACCACCTGTTATTGGTTTGCTTGCTTCCGTTCTGGAAATTTCGACCTGAAAAATGAACCTCGCGGTCGTCCGAAGAGTTTGGTCGACAATGAAGAATTAAAGGCGATTGTGGAAGCTGATGATACACAATCTACGGCTGAATTAGCAGCAGCTTTTGACATTAGCGTCAAAACAATATTGGTCCATTTCCGTCAAATTGGCAAGGTAAAAAACTCAATGATCGCCAGTGCGAAGTAAGCGTCGAGCGTGCCTTGCACTGCTGAACAGACACAAATGAAGGAATTATGAACCGCATTGTTACCTGCGATGAAAAATGGATTCTGTTTGATAACCGCAAGCGCTCAGCAAGTTGGCTGGATCCTGGTTCAGCACCTAAACAATTTTTTTTTTCTTTAATGCCGGGAAATGCTCTGAGGCATCCCGCAGGGGAGTGGGTCTCCCCACGCGGGTATGTGGGACTCGCTGCGCCCGACAGCTGGTAAATGGACGCAGCTCTACCCACTAAAACCCGGCGAGTGCCACCAATGGCGCCGTTGGTGAGGTGCCCCGGATCTAGAAAATAAACAGGGCACTTCGACGGCTAGTCAGTCCCGCAAGGGACCGACGCCAGAGGGGTTGTCCCGCACCACAAAACAACCCCTCCCAACGTCGGGATAGTACAATGGGGTGAGGTTCCCATCCTCACCCCGTGCCCCCTGCTCTTCTGTCCCCTCTTCTTATAAGAGGGGTACAAAGAGCCCCCTCGGGCCAATTAGCTTAGCCCAAGGTGCACCGCTCACCCTAGGTTACTGAGCCCCACCGCCACGACAAGGCCTGAACCATGGTGGGGAGCACCTAAACAATGCCCTAAACGAAAACTTACCCCTAGAAAAGTGATGGTCACTGTTTGGTGGTCTAGCGCCGGTGTGATTCATCACAGCTTCTTACCAAACGGGGTGAGCATTACTGCAGATGTGTACTGTGAAGAACTGAACACAATAATAATAATATCTATGGAAGCTTTCACACCACGTTAATCTAGTCCCGTGGTAAGTTCTCGAAGAACTTGTGTTACGGGTACTAGACAAGGGAAATATATTTAATACTTTTATACTATACATAATATATTAAAGATTTTTATTATTTAATACACATCCATGAACCAGGAACACAGAAAATATTTTTGATGCCTGGCGGGATTCGAACCCGCAACCTCCGGCTTGAGCGCCAACGCGCTTACCACTGAGCCACAGAGGTCGTCAATGATGGAGAAGCTGGCACATCTCTAACCAGCATTGGTTTTTTTTTTCGAATGGATCTATGCTGGTGGTCCGAAGACCTTGGATCTTCATCGGTTTAGTAAGTGAGCAGATGGCTACACCTAAAAAATAATAAACGGGATGTCTCCGCCGACCGAGATGTCTTTGACCTCACGGCCAGATTGTTACATACGGTGGGACGGCACGCGCCGGCGACGACAGGAGTGCGGACTAGGCGGACTACCCCCACCGGGTTGTACGACGAATGAGTGAAACCAGCATTGGTCAATCGCTCGTTTCCGCTGCTCCTGCACTACAACGCGCGACCTCATACTGCTCAGCAGACGGTCTCCAAGTTGCACGAACTGGGGTTGGAAGATCTCCGTCATCCGCCCTACTCACCAGACCTTGCACCTACAGACTACTACTTTTTCCAGAATTTGGATAACTTCTTGACGGTAAAAAAATTCAATACCCGAGAGGCAGTACAAAATGCCTTTGAAGAATTTGTTGCCTCCCGTCCAGCTTATTTCTTTAAGAAAGGCATCAATAAACTGCCACTGCGTTGGCGAAGATGCATTGATTTCATGGGTGATTACTTCTATTAATACAAATAAAAAATACATGAAAAATAATTCGCTTCAATTTTTTCATACAAAACGGCAATTTCATAGGTAAAGACCTAAGTAATATAAAAAAACAGCATTGCTGGTTTTTTTTTTTTTTTTTTATGTTAGTTGGATAGGCAAACTGGCAAACGTACCACCTGATGGTAAGTGGTCGACGTCGCCCATGAACATAAACTAGTATACCTGGAACGAGCCCAGGCAACTCATTTATGTGTTGCCCATCCTGAGACACAAGACGTTAAGTCTCGGTGCCAGTAATTACACTGCCTGTCTTGCCCTTCTCTCCGAAACACAGCAAAGCTGTTTCACGGGAGAAACAAGCAAGATGGTGGTACCCATGCAGCCGGGAGCGCGGCACAGCGCTTCCCTCCCACCGATACATCTAATTTCATATGAAAATGACAATTTATATTGTTTAGTTTTTTAAATATGCATACCTACAAGTAGTTGCCATTTGTGTTATTTATGTATTATATCGTAATATATTTATTATATTATTTTTTCAGGCCATTACCATTGAAGCCGAGGAACGTAAAGATGGTTCCCGTAGAACAACTAGATATGATATTGACATGACTAAGTGCATTTACTGTGGATTTTGTCAGGTACATGACATTTTGACTTCATTTTCGATATCTAAATTCCGTAAGGGTTGTTTCTTATGTTACTTGGATGGGCAAAGTGGCAGACGTGCCCCCAGATGGTAGGTGGTATGGATGGATGGATGGTAGGTAAGTGGTTGATGTGGCCCATGAACATAAACTGAGAGGAGAGTGGCACAGCGCATCCCTCGCATCAGTTGTGGTATAGGCTTCCATCTTTTTATCGTGGTTTAGTATTATTTTGGTTAGTTTAATGTTAAGATCATATTATATAATTTAGTATTATAATCATGAACCTATGATACCTCAGATTTTTATTTCTCATGCATCTTCTTCTTTAAAATATCTTGCGAAGACGTTATTTGTATTTTTTACATATCATTTGTTTGTAAAGTTTGATGTCCTTTACAAGATTACAGGAGCCAAACCCGGTCTAAACTGATTTTGTGGGGGGACATAGGTTTCTTAGGCATAGGCCTAGCAATGGACATCGCATTACTAGGCCAATGCCTAAGAAACCATACAGGCTGAGCTTCTAATTTTCCTAACTAAAGTTTTGTAATTGCAGGAGGCATGCCCAGTAGATGCTATTGTCGAAGGTCCCAACTTCGAATTCTCAACAGAAACCCACGAAGAGCTGCTTTACAACAAGGAGAAGTTGTTATCAAACGGTGACAAGTGGGAGAGTGAAATTGCATCAAACATAAGAGCTGATCATCTTTATCGTTAAACTTCGCTTCTTTGTTAGAAAAACATTTAGAGATGATTTTGCAAAGTAGCTACAAACATTACTGGAAATATATTAACAATGTAAATACCGATAAAACATCCAGGGTTATTCTTTCAATCCAGATTTTAAAAATATCAATTTGTAAATATGTGATTCGCCAAGTGCCAAGATTTGCCATTTGGAAAACATGTTTCCAAAATCATCTTTAAATTTAGGAATATTTAATTTATGTGATAATTAAATGAATATCATATTAATATTTATTTTATTTTCTATCCAAACTCCTAAACTATAATCAATAAACTTCTCACATTTATTATTTTGAAAACTTGTAATAATTCAAATCTTTAAGTAAAATTTATATTATGTTCAAGTGTCGCCAACATGGTTCAAGCCTTGTCGTGGCGGTGGGGCTCAGTAGCCTAAGGTGAACCCAGCACTTAGGGCGAAATTAAGTGAACGGAGGGGGCTGCTCTTTATACCCCTTGTATAAGAAGAGGGAACAAGGGGGTGAGGATGTGAACCTCACCCCATTGCACTGTCCCGATGTTGGGAGGGGTTGTTTTGTGGTGCAGGACAACCCCTCTGTGGAGGTTGAATCGGTCCCTTGTATAAATGAATAAATAAATAAAGATTTATGTCAAATATTATTTATTAATCAATCAATAATGCTTTTATCAGGAGATCATTTCTTTTATCATTGCATAGGTTGGTTGGGTGCAAATATTTATTTTACATACATATTTACTTGCAATATCTTAACTCTAAAATCTAGATTAAACAAAAGTCAACTAAAAAAATATTTAATTGAAACAAAATTTTAACATAATACTTTATTTCTGTATACTATGTATTTTATAGCCAATTAAGTACTAAAAAACTATTATTCGTCATATACAATTTTTTTTTATTTTTTTTATTTGTAATAATTACTTGACTGAAAATACATATAAAATAATTAAGGACATTAAAGAGTCAGTCATTAAATCAGCATATAACAAAGTACAAACCAACCTACTAACTTTAAAGGTAATCTTCTGGAGGTAGTATGAAATTCTGTGCGCTTATTAAAAAAAAAAATTCAAAAGTTTAAACATTATTCTCATGGTAAATAAGTATATGATTATATTTTAAAAGTTAAGTGATTTAATTATATTAATATAAGAAGAAAAAAAATTCTATTAAAAATAATTAACATTTCTGAATCAGTCATTATTGCATGTTTAAGGTTTTATATTCTATTTTTACTAACATGAGCTAATAATTTAAAGATGTATATTATGTTAATATATTTTAATACACATTTCCATAATTTCTATGGTAAACACATGCGACTGTTAGGAGACAACAAGTCGCAGCTATAATACATATTATGTACCAAGATGTTGTGTGTAAGACCAACTGGTAAATAACTATCTATACAGATAAATAAAATTGGAGTGTCTATTTGTAATATTAAAATAACAGCTTTTTTGCTAAGTGCATATTGATGTATTAATGATACATATACCAATTTTTTTTTTTTTTAATTTTGTCAGTATGTTTGTTCCAGCTAATCTCTAAAACGACAGGGCCGATTATGACGGCGATTTCACTGGCAGTTAGTTGATGGTATAAGGAGAGTTAGGCTACAAAAATAATCATTATCACTCTGGATATGGCTGTAAATCTAAGTTAACGAGGGCGAATATGTAGTCAGAGTATCAGCGTAGCAGTTATTCAGTGTTATTAGTGAATATGTCAAAATATCTTTGGTCTATACAATATATATGTCATAGCTTCCACTGCTGTTGCTAACTTAGTCAAAATATACTAGTAGATTTGTACGTGTACAAACAGGTATTTAAGAGATCAATTAGTGTGATTTCCACCAAGTACTTTGTAGCTGTAGCGTTCAAGATCTTCCATGACCTGTTCTATACTCCGATTAGCGTCTATTGTTAGTACTTCACAACCTATGTCGGGTGAACTCAGCCAGTTCTCATAAGATTCATGAACCTGAAATAATGATAAAGATAATTGAATTAGTAATTGAAACTTAAAATAATAGAAGAAATAAAATAAAAGATATGAGTGACTTCATTAAGAACAAGAGTGAGCAACGGTATTATTATTATTTAAGGGTGGGGACACCAGCAAGGCCAGACGGGTGATCAGTCCTCATTACTGGGACCATTTCACCCAATTCCCCAAGCTCGCCTCTGGGATTAGATGCGGGGATGGGTTACCTAATGCCCCTCCGGTGTCACCCCCTCAAACCTACGTGTTGACCTACAAAAACTACTTAGCTGACTCGTCCACTCCAAACGGAGAAACGTTATGGTAATTAATAAGAAAACTTTTTGTTAAATACTAGTGGTGTATGATGTGCGTTTCCATAACAGTTATACTATGATTGAGCTTTTATTTTGGTGTCCCGTTAATTGATATTTTATTCATTCAGAGCGATTTTATAGTGTTTGTTTAAAAAACTTAATCTTGTATATACTGTGATTGTTTGGTCAATATTGTGGAGGACTATTTTAATGGTTTTCTATAGTGTTTGTTTTAAAAACAATCTATATTATATTATGATTACTACTACGATAACTCTATATTAAATTGTTGATACACCCGAATCTGTCTATTGCTCATTGATAAATGAGCAATGACAATCAGTAGCCGTAAAGCAAACCATATAAAATGCTTTGTGAAACACAGATATTATATAAGTGATATTTACTTGTTCTAAATATTCTAAAGGCACTTCCGACTCCTCAGCCCGTCCCCTCTTCATCATCCTCTCCCAAACTGTTTTTGGGTTTGTCTTCAAATATACTGCAATCAATATAATAAACAATTAACAAAGAACACTTATTAAAAGATGTTCTATAATGTAGAAAATCTAGAGAATTATTTGTTTGCTAGCTTTCGGTCAGAATCTTTCTATGCTCATCGTTATTACTTTATTCACTTTTAACAGCAAGGAAATTTCATACTGAATTTTGTTTTGCTCTCACCATATTAACAAACATATGTTATTCAACAATAGCAAATATAGCTAGTCTCCATTAAGTGGCTAATGGCTATGCCATAAAAAAATGATTATTTGGATAATCATTTTTTTATGGCATAAGGAGGCAACCAAGCAGTTGGATCCTCATGGTGATCACCGACACCAATAGACATCTGCACAACCAGAGGTTATGCAGATACGTTGTCCTCCTCTTCCCTATCCCCTAATGGGCCACTGGAAACCCACAAACCGCACGAAACGCGACAGCATAGATGTCACTTGACGCCGGTGTTATGTGAGAGAGTGGTAGCACTCTGGTCATGCCGGCCCAATTTGGCTGCAATGCAGCATGTCACTACCTCTTACCACATTAGTCCAGATAAAACTGCAGGTCTAAGTTAATCCAAGCAAAATAGTTGGCAACAGCGAGTAACATAGTAATTACCTATGAGATCCAAAGAAATATCCAAGTTCTTCTCTGTATAATCAAACCATTCCAGTAGTACTTGATACTCTGCATCTTCAAGGAATTTTCTATTTTTGGCATTCTCAACAAAACAGTGTCTGCTGTTTTGTACAGATCTAGAAAGTACAATTATAAAGTTTTTAGAGTCATATAACTTGACAACCTGTGTGGCTCAATGGTTAGTTAGCCCTCCGGGCTTGAGCACCAATAGCTAGCTAGCTAGTTTGAATCCCTCCAGGAAACAAAAACTTATTGATGTTCCTGAGTTCCATGTCTAATAGATGTATCATATAATAAAAATCTTAAATATATGTATAGTATAGAAGTATTAAATATATTTCCATTACACAAGTTCTTATGAATTTACCACAGGACCACTTGATGAGGTATAAAAGAGCATCCATAGATTATTATTATCTTGCATTTAAAACCCTATATAAAATCCTTCAGTCACCTACTGTTTAGACCTATCTAAAATGGCCAAAGGGCTGCTCACTGTCATAATATATTGTTCTAGAATGTAAACTATATTCTTTATATTCAGCTGAGAGAAGACATAGATGTCTTTCTTATAAAATGCATTCTATCAAAATAAATATTACTAACCTTTCAAACATCTTTACTGATATATTACTATTGCTTGGGGGACTTGTTTGTATCTTCAGTCGGCTGAGATGTACATAATGTTGAAAGGCAAAACTCCACTGATGCATATCACTGTACAGGAGACCCAGTAGGTTATGTCCGCTAACATTGCGCCATTCGTTTATAGGTTCCTGAAATAATATTATACATGTCTTAATGAATGAGATTTACCAATATTGATGTGATTTCTGACTGGAATTTTCTAGATAGAATGAAAATACTTTTATTTTAACTAACAAGTAACTATATACCCACATGCTAAGTGACGATTAGTAACGATAGGTCTGGCGTGTTGACGAGTTAAGGTATGAAATAATAAAAGTATGTTAACATGCTAACTTGATTATTATAGGGTACTTACTGGGTGAGTTTCTACATTGCCATACTTGTGGAAATACTTGATGCAAGTTGATTTACCAGATCCAATATTACCTTCTATTGATACTCGAAATGGTCTTTTAGCAGCCGTCCGTACTGTATTTGAGATTGCTTTCATGGTTGACATACTATTTGTTAATATTATGAAACTTTCTTAACGTTTTTAATTTATATTGTTAGCAAATAATTTCCATTTTCCACACTTAAATCACCATAAATCAATAATATAAAATGGGTCTAGCAAAATTTAGTATTAGTTTAGTTTTTAAAAGTGTTAGATTTGTATTTTGTTGTCAAATCGTAAAGCATTTTTTATTGAACAGGGTTTTAGCGCCAAAAATGACTGAGATGCAGTGTTTCCACTTTAGAGATTTCATTTCTCCTCGCCTCAATTGAGATTTCCCCTCGCCTCAACTGAGATTTCCCCTTCTCAGTTCTTATTTCCCCTCAACATTTTTTTTACTATAGTTCTTTTTTTTCTGACGACCTTTTTTAGTTATTTAAGTTCAAATTTTAAAAAAATGCACGAAATTGTCTATCGAATTCCCCTTTCTCTTCCCCTCTGGACCCTATTTTCCACTCAAAAGGGGAAGTTCCCCTCATTGTGGAAACACTGCTGACGTGTGACAACTGACAATCATTTTTATTTTTTTATTTTATGGCCTGGTTAGTTGACAATCATGTAACTGACACAGGTTTTTTTTATTCAAAGGCATTAGCTGCCTAGTATCTATTAGCCATATACAATACAATATTAAGTCTGTAATATGGAGAAACAGCAGGAAACTTCAAGGAGCATGGCTTCACCCCTCTAGTCCCCATCAATCAATTATCACTTCCCATTCTATGCACTCAGAAAAGTCCACCTCAATATTCGCAGACCAATCACATTATATGTGTATTATATTGTAATGTGATTTGTGATTAATAATTTGTGATATTTTTTTAATACAAACACTATAGAAATGCGCCAGAACAGTCGTACTATAGATAACCACTCCGGAACAGTCTTCCTCAAGATTCGCCAACCAATCACAATATATTATACACATTAAGTTTTTGAAACAAACACTATAGAAAACCACTCCAAATTAAAAAAAAACAAATTAATAACAATTAATTAACGGCAAACTAAAAAAACACAACCGTGTACCGCAATGCTTCCCACCGTTCCTCCCAACTGAGACAGATGACTGAGGTTTGAATTTTTTTTTCGTTCTAATCATTATTAGCTTATTCTATATTTGTTTGATAAGGCTGAAGACAAGTCTGACGTGTGGGAAAACGGCTGGAAGCCCCAAGGCGAGTGGATTTACTCCTCCAGTCCACCATCAATCAACTATCATTCCCCACTCCACCCACCCAGAACAGTCCTCCACAATAATCGCCAACCAATCACAATAATATTGTATATTATATTATAATATACGGACTAATTATAATGAAAATTTTAACGGATTTTATCTCGATTTCTTAGGATTTTTGCAAGCCCGACGTTTCGGATACTTTATAGCAACCATGGTCACGTGAGGACTGAGGTGTCGGGGACCATGGTTCAGGCCTTGACGTAGCGGTGGGGCTCAGTAGCCTAGGGTGAGCCCAGCACCTTAGGTGAAGCTTTTTTTTAATGTTAATTAGATAGGCAAACTGGCAAACGTGCCACCTGGTGGTAAGTGGTCGACGTCGCCCATGAACATAAACTAGTTTACCTAGAACGAGCCCAGGCAACTCATTTATGTGTTGCCTATCCTGAGACAAGATGTTAAGTCTCGGTGCCAGTAATTACACTGCCTGTCTTACCCTTCTCTCCGAAACACAGCAAAGCTGTTTCACGGGAGAAACAAGCAAGATGGTGGTACCCATGCAACCGGGAGCGCGGCACAGCGCTTCCCTCCCACCAGTAATTTTTTTTACCGGTAAGGTTATTGAGCCGAGGGGGCTCTTTGTACCCCACTTATAAGAAAAGGGGACAAAAGAGCAGGGGGCAAGGTGGGAGGATGGGAACCTCACCCCATTGTACTGTCCCGACGTTGGGAGGGGTTTGTCTGTGGTGCGGGACAACCCCTCTGTGGAGGTGGCGTCGGTCCCTTGCGGGACTGACTAGCCGTCGAGGTGCCCTGTTTGTTTATTAGATCCGGGGCACCTCACCAAAGGCGGCATTAGTAGCACTCGCCGGGTTTTAGTGGGTAGAGCTGCGTCCACTTACCAGCTTTCGGGCGCAGCGAGTCCCACATACCCGCGTGGGGAGCATTTCCCGGCGTTAAAGAAAAAAAAGGACTGAGGTGTCATACATCCTATCGTTACAAAGTTATTCGAAACCACCCTAGGGCTTAGGACAAATCAATATTTTGGGTGATTTTTGAAGTCCTATCTACGCAGAAAGTGCTGAGGCTATAATTTTTACGGATTTTATAGCGGTTTATGAAGATTTTAATAAGCCCGACGTTTCGGATAATTTACAGCAACCATCATAAAACCTTGAAACATTGTTTTAAGGCTTCATGTTTGTAATGATATTCGCTAGGTGGCAGTCATACATTTTCTAAATATTAATAAGTACCATTTCTTTGAAGTCATACTAAATATCAAAATTGGATATACTGGTCACCATCATCACCAATAATTCATGTTCAATGAAATCAGGTTGCCAACCCCAAAAAGCTAAATAACAACAACTCGCCAAAACAAAAACAGTAGAAAACAGTAGGTAAAGGAAAAAAGGCAGATTTCATACTTTTGCTCATGTAATTAAACAATAAACAATAATTGAAGAAGTGAAACGAAGAGGGGCCTAATCGATTATTTTGCACTATAGCATTTTTTTTATAAAACCTCTTTTGGGTATGGCTTCTAGGTGCTTCTAGGTGGTCGTATGAAGAACAGCCCAATTTTTGTACTTTACCATAGACAAAAACAACATTTGATTATTTGGTGAATAAAAGTCAGCCCATTTCTTAAAATTGAGTCGTTTTTCTTCGGACTGGCATACACCGAAAGGTTATGTCCCAATTTACAGTCAATTTTAGTGGTTAACAAAAATGTTTGCATAGTGTAATAGGTGGCGCTGAAGAACGCTAGTTGAAAAACATAAAGAATTCGGAATAAAACAGAAAACAATGTGAAAACAGCAAATCTACTGTTAAAATTGTAGGGTTGGTAACACTGAATGAAATTGATGGATCGATCTCCATCCTTAAAATAATTGAGTTGTTAAGGTACCTACAATTCGAGATCAGTTTTTAGACGGACATCATATAATTTTAAAATAACTGTTATTGTTAGGTAGAAACAGCAGTCACTGCTGGAATTATATAATTTATTTTTAAAATCACAGACGTACCTTGTATGTTTTTTATGTGATAAGGATGCAACCGACTGCTCGGTTGCATACCGACGTCCATAGACATCCGCACAAGCAAAAGTTATGAAAAAACCAAAAGATGCATTGCTCTCCCTTTTGGGCCATCAGAAACTCACGAAACGATACGAACGCCGAACCGAACCGAACGCGATAACATAGCTGTCACTTTACGACGGTATTATGTGAGAGGTACCACCACGGCCGTGCCGGGTCAATTCGGATGCAAAGCAGCATGGCACTGCCTCTTGTTTGCTTGTTTCTTGAAAGTTTACATTTTTACGGAAGCAATTTTACGGATTTTATCGCGCTTTATTAAGTTTTAAGTCGCGATAAAAAACGTAAAATTGTTTCATTATAATGAGTGAAATTCGCGTAAACATTAGAAAACAATAAGTTTACAATATGTTTCAAAATTAAACTAAAATAATTCTCATACAAACGCATGTTTACTATAATACAACTCTTCCATGACAAAACTCGTTTATGTAACCATAAATAATGTACCAATTTCCACTTTATTAAAATTCCACAGCGGAAAGTTCCAGGTTCATTAAGTAATGGAATAATGAATGCATTGTTTATCTGCTTCCAGCAAGCTCGTTACAAAGTTCCGCCATAGTCACACTTTTCTATTGTCTCAATTTTCATGCTATGCTTTATTGTGTGATATTTGGGATCCTTAAATTATTACGTATATTCCGGTAATGGATAATGGTTAACGTAAAAATGATGGTACGGCCGTGCCGCATTTTTGCTAGACGAGGCGATTTGACAGATTTCGGTAATGGTTATTGCACCCACTAAAACCTAACGATGTTCCTAATTTCTGCTTCTGGACAGGGTCATGCGAATGCCAGGCATAGGACCTATGGGTTATGACCCCGTCTGTAGATGCCTTTGCAGGCCCTTCTACTGTGATGACGTTTGACGTCATCATCCTCCACCGAGGGCTCCCGGGAACATTGTTGGGAGCCCTACAGCTCAGGAAGTTAATACATATCTAGCGGAATAAAGGAGCAAACACGAGCTGGAGCCTGGAAACCGGAATAGGATTAGATGTGTGTGTGTGTGTAAAATATATTTTTATGAATGCGTGTCAGTGATATACATACGTATCATGTCGATTTATAATATTAACTTTATAGTTTTATTTATTATAATGTTGTTTTAAAGTTTGATATTATTGTTTTAAGTTAATTGTTTGGGTTTTGATCTGTTTTACCTTTATTGGTTATATAGAACAAATATTAGGAAACTAGCTGTTGCCTGCAGCTTCGCCCGCGTTACTCAACTCCTATAGGTTTGCAAGCTATTTACAAAATAGACATCAAATCGTAGAAATTAAAAATGAGAAGGAAAATGTGATTTCGTCGCGGCGTAGGCCCCTTGATAGAGGAGTTCCTCAGGGATCCATACTAGGACCCATATTGTTCAGCATATATTCGGGAGATGTAGTTAAATCTATACGAAACTGTAGGTATCACATATATGCTGATGATATACAAATCTATCTGTCCTTCAAGCCACATGAGCTCCAAAAATCACTGTATTTAATTAACAATGACCTAGATCGCATTTTTAACTGGTCGAAATCCAATGCACTTGTTTTGAACCCAAATAAAACTAAATATATAGTTCTTGGTAGCCGACACCAAGTGCAATTGGTAAAAAGCAAAGCCCCTTCTCTCGAAATAAACGTTAGTGGGATTGAGGGTGTATGTGACTTACGGAACCTTGGACTATTGTTGGATGAGAATATGCGATTCGAATCGCACGTGTCTAATGTAGTACGATCTTGTTTTTATAGGCTTAAAGTTTTATATCGCATTAGGGATTCTCTCAATGAAAAGCTACGCATAGTGTTATGTGAGACACTAATACTCTCTAAATTTAACTACGTAGATGTCGTTATAGTTATATATAAACTTATGTCTTAGTGCTTTCTATTCGCGTTTTTGTTTTTACTGTTACTCACTTTACTACTACCGCCAAAATGGGAAAAGCTACGGTGGTCCTGAAAACCAGTGTTAGGAATTTTAGTCCTGACTATAGCTGAGGTCCACCTTTTTGCGAAACACACTGTTGCCAACACTACTATCTTCTTTTATTGCTTTTTTTTTCCACATATACTGTGCCTAAACATTAAGATTTCAAATGTATTGCCACAGATAATATATAATGTGTTAGGGCAGTGTGTTTATCAAATAAAGTTTTATTTATTTATTTATATGTCACAGCGTGATGTTATATAGCCTATAGCCTTCATCAATAAATGGGCTGTCTAACACTAAAAGAATTTTTCAAATCGGACCAGTAGTTCCTGAGATTAGCGCGTTCAAACAAACAAACAAACTCTTCAGCTTTATAATATTAGTATAGATTATAAATTTTTGATTATTGAAATAAAATATATTTTGACAAGATTTCTGTTAGATTGCATGTTTTGCAATTTTATGGATGCTGGTAAGTTTTCTTGTATAATAATGATAGGTTATTTGTGATTAATAAACAATGTTTTCTGTGAGAATGTCAACTCTTCAAGCACCTACTCTTCCCATATGAATTAGCGACTGTGGGATGTCATGCATCTACCCTGTTTAGTGTTCCGTAATTTAAAGGAAAACATAATTTTATTAATAAAATTTCTGATAAACATTTTGGTGATTAAAGTTTTGGGACGGCGATGACAAATTATGCTTATTATCTCAATCAGTTTTTATTTGGACACCATAATTAATTACCAAATATTCATCCACTAATAAATTATTGGTCGAAATTAGCTAATTCTTTTACTTCTGATATTTTACCTCCAAGAGTTTACCAAACGTGTTTCACTTCTTTGTAAGTTTTATTTTTGCGATATTGATACTTGTTTTGTAATGTATGTCATATTTTCTACATGACACAATCAACATGACATTCTGTCATGTATTCTACATGACACAATCAACAAATTCGAGGACAATAAAGTAAGTTCGAAATATCTGCTATTTCGGTATTATTACGCTTTCATCATACACATTGTATTTCATGAGGCAGAATATCTGTTTTGTAACAACAAACGAGTAATCGCGAGTGTTGCCAGTCAAAAATAAAAAACTCGAGCTCATGAGTGCACTTAGCGAACGATATCAAACAGAACCCTAATAAAAACAAATTTTAACTTGACCTTTTTTTTTCTTAGCACAGCCTCAGAAATAGGATCCGTACAATGCCTACAGTTTGGTTGAATGGCTGTTGACATCCCATTGTCAGTGAGAACAATGGGTGTGTGAAATTTCATGTTTGTTTCATTTCATTGTTTGTTAAGCTCAGTGCAAATTGTAGTTCAACATGCATGGTATTCTAGTTTCTAGGTCGGGAATATAGAGTTTACTTTGCATTACTTGTTATTTTTTCAAAGACAAGGGTAAGAACATCCTTGGGACTTGTATTAAAGGTCAAACTAAGGATGGCCGGATGACCGCTCAGCAGAGGACTAGCCCCAGACCGGTGGGAGGGATGCACGAGAACCATCATCCCACTTACATCTTCTGCTGTGTGAAAGCTTGAACGATTAAGAGTTTTCCAATTTCACAAAGAACTCAAATCGAAAAGTAATACAAGCTAAAGTAAATTTAATATTAAATAATGTTTGCGTCGAGAAACAGTATGAACAAAACAAAAGATTACATCTGAACTCGCACCATTACCGTGTCACAAACAAACCGTAATTAAATTTTCTCGAGACACATCACTGACGGCAAGAAAAGGCGTTAATTTAACATCGAATAGATTCACACAATGACAGTTTTATACAATACGAAGGAATTGAGTTTAACTATACACAGTGTACAAACAAAATAATTGAGACTGAAAATATTTTTACCGTCCATGTGTATGAATCATGAACACGGATTTCTTTATTTTATTTATCTTTTTATATTTTTCTTTTTTTCAGTTTTCAGATTAAATAGTGATTATGTATTAGTATTTTAGTTAAATTATTATTTAGTATTTTAGTAAACCCTTACCCACTGACGTGTTTTTACAAATATTAACACTGACATACTTACATCTGAGAGACAAACAGAATTTTTGTAACCATATTTTACTATTGTGTACCATATTTATGTATTTTGAAAATTACAGTGGATTTTCAGATAAACATATTATTTCGTCTAACCTACAGTGTTTTCTGTTATGTTAAATAAAAAAAAAACAGCTTAATAATTCTATGAAAATATTTATTTTTATATCTTCAGATTTCATTCTAGATTTATGTGATCGACTGTCATTAATTTACAAGGATGGATATACAAGAATTTGTTACATATATTTTCGAGTCAACAGTATCATCATCATCATCATATTATTCATTAGCAACAGCCTGCATTTAGTACATCGCTCGCTTACTTGTAACGTTGCGCTTGCACGTTACCTAAATTTAAGCTGATAATTAAATAATATAGTGATAAATAAGTTTTAAACTTAATACTATCAATAAATAAGCGCCACCTATCCTTGACTGACGTTAGCGATTGACTGTATATCGACCTATTGACGTCGTGTTTCTAATTTGCTCAATAGATGTCGCTATGAAATCCGATAAGTGTTTTGTAATAGATATCTCTTTTAAATAAAATCAATTTACCTGTTATACTTAATAATCCTAAATCTAATAATTTAATCTAATCTTTAAACTAAAATAACAAAAAGTTTAAATTAAAACTTAACTAATTATAAAGTCAGTTTGACATTTAACTGTAGAACAGTATGTTGATTTTTGAAGAAATGTGTTGAGGTTCTGTGGTTTTTTGACGGCCGAGCTTGTCAACGGGAGTCTAGGGACATCGCCGCCAATGGCCCCTCGGCCATCTCGAGGCTAATCCTCGAAAAATTAAACACGGCTTAAATTCCGCTGGGAATTTACTAAATCTGGCTACCTATCTAAATCTAAGAAGAACACAACAGCTGACCGGCTGAATTACCGGCATTGAATACCGGTGGAGATCTCCCCGTGTTCAGCCATCTTCGCCAGGAGTCACCAGTCAGGCCAGTGTCCTTCCCTTCCGTTCAAATACGCTATCGGATCGTGGGTCAGCTGAAGAGAAAAATTCGGCTTTAAAATAAGGTACCTCTACAGCATCTTATTTTGAACCCTATCTAAATCTGTTCGCATCGTGGGTCCTACCACCCACAAACGCGACATACTTGCGAAGGAAAACATGAGGAAACCATGCAGGTTTCCTCATGTTTTCCTTGATGAGATTATCAGTCAGGTGTGTGAAATTTACCAACCCGCATCGGGCCAGCGCATCGGCATCTCAACAGCCCCCTCAGCAGATTTCGAGAAGAAGACTCGTGCTCAACAGTGAGACATATAAGGTTTGATGATGATGACGGTGAAACAAAGCAAAGAACCTAAAGAAATAAAGCAATTTTTCTTAAAGTTAAAAGCTTATAATTAACTAGCTGTAGCCCGCAGCTTCGCCTGCGTTAACTTATATTTATGGGCGTATCCAGACTGATACTAACTTTTTTTACTTTATTTTTTGTTATATCTCTAAGGGAAATAAGTCAGCGCTTTCAATGCAGCCTACACAAGCGGCTTAAATTTTTCCTACTCATACAATGAATATCCTTAAGTATATTATTTACCAATTTACACAAAATCTTTAAAAAATCTCAAATTATATAATATTTATATCCTCCCTCAGGATTAACTGTTGAGATACAATAAATCCTGTTGTTGTTGAAAACGGCGTGAAAATCCATATAGTAGTTTTTGAGTTTATCGCGTATTGACAGACAGACGCGGCGAAGGAATTTGTTTTATATTATTTACATAATATTATGCCATCTTGGTCTTTTCTATACAGCTATTTAAGATACACAATTCCACCATACATTATTCTATTATATCTCAAAGGGTAGCGTTTTCGTTGAAGGCTTCCAGATGGCTTATTTTTTCCGACAGTACCGGGGTTTTACTCCCATAGTTCGCGTTTCCGTGGGATTTTTGGGATAAAAACTATTCTATGTCCTTTTTCGGATTTCAAAATATCTTTGCACCAAATTTCATACAAATCGCTTCAGTAGTTTAGACGTGAAGAAGAGACAGACATATAGAGTTACTTTCGCATTAGTATAGAAAATGATATATTTATTTTCCTCTTATAAATGTAGGTATACTTACCTACACAAAATATTATATATAATAAACAGTAACACAACCTAGTCGTTTTTATTGTAAGTAATGTAGCATGTACTCAAAAATATGGTAGTTTCTATTTTACAAGATTTCCTCTCGTGACAAATTAGACGAAACGTTAAAAACGGCTCACCAGCCTAATTTTTCAATCCCGTACAATATTTTTCTGGCTTAATGTGTATTGTGTACACAGGTTAATATACGAAAAAGCCATATGTCAGAATCTATTTGCGCGACATCAATGCGTCAAATAAATTAAAGTAAATTTGTTGTAAAGGTACAATCTCATTTTGGGTTTTCCAAAGTTTGTATTGATCAAGGAGCATCCGTGAAAATGAAGCAATCATTTTAAGAAATTTCCACAATTGTTCGAAACTCACTCGTCGGGGTATTTAAGTGTAATGAACGGGGACAGTTGTGCTTTTTGAAACGTTTATGCTTTAAGATACAATGTTTAATGAAACACTTAAAACGCAGTCTGTTTTTATGACTTAAGGTTACACAAGTCGCTCATCTTTCCATACAAACGCAGAACAGTAATTACTACAATGTTTGACGTTGACTATGAAAAACTAAGTATATATAAATTGATATCGTCATTATCTATGTATACGTGTATGTGTGTATGTACCCAAAATCGTAAAACAATATACATTTAAAAAATAGAAGCTTCTAAACTTTCGTCTTTCAACACTGATTTAAGCCCAACTTTGGGCGTAAATAAATAGTATACCGAGCACGAAAGCTCAAAAATAAAGCCCGTACAGATATAGTTTAGTTATTCAAAGGATAAAATAAATTTATTTTGAAAAGCTACACTTATTAGTTTTTCTATATGTAATAACTGTTAATAAAAATAGTTGCTAAAAGGACATTTTCGGAATGAATCATTGCGCATTTCATTCTAGCACGCATGTTCGCGCACTATGTCAGGTGAAATAGCAATCATTTTGTTAGAGTTCGTGCCACCGACTAGTTCAACCTGTCTGTTGTTTGTGAAGTTAGTTTACGGAAGATCCCCATCATGGTTCAGGCCTTGACGGGGTTGGGGCTCAGTAGCCTACGGTGAGCTGCTTCAGAGGGGTTCTCTGTGGAGGTGCCGTCGGTCCCTTGAGGGACTGACTACCCGTCGAGGTGCCCTGGTTGCTCAACAGATCCGGGGCACCTCACCAAAGGCAGCAATGATGGTACTCGCCGGGTTTTAGTAGCTAGAGCTGTGTCCACCTTTACGTAATAAAGTCATAATGTACCACAAGCCGAACGCTTAGGCGGATCATGCCTAACTATCGCTTATTCCGCGCTTTCGCTCAGGCGGAACGTGACAATGAGTCATGCTTTTTCGTGCATGCAGCTGGCGATCATCGATTTATAAGACGTATCACGTGAAAAGGGATCATGAATCGTAGCGGTCATGCCAACCGACCGATTGATGGACAGACAATTTTGAGCCTATTAATATAATATATAAAAAGATTTGCCTACTCCCTGAATGTGCCCAAACATAAGACTTTTTGAAATCTATTCTTATACATCTCGGGGCCCGAAGGCCGTGTGGTCTCAGACTGCACGGTTGGCGGGGGGCAACCCCCCTTTTTTATAAACCTTTTATAAATCTAAAGTGAGCCGAATGTGCTCACACTAATCCGATGTAGCATCAGGGCCTTCGGGCCGTTAGCATAGATCCATCAGAAAAAAAAAAAGATATTTCATCTCAAGTATATCATTGTTACGGCTCATCTGGCCAGTTCCTTTAGACAAGACAGTGGTTCAACAAGAATCCCGTTTTTTCTATACTCCTACTCCTACTAGACTAAACTATTCTACTAGACAACGAAACTCTCATAATAATGAATGTCATCAGCCTAATGGCGGTAAAAAATGGAGTAAAAAAATTATGAAATAGACAAAGTGATATATCAGCCAACTGATGATAAGCGGTCGCCGTCACCCATGAACATAAACGAGGTTATCTATAACGAGCCCTTGTTGTCTCTAGTGCCAGTTTTGCTGTTCTTTCTGGAAAACAAAACCGTTTCTGTAACGATACGTGTACATTGCAGAGTTTGTGAAGGTTGGAAAGGCAAACTGGCAGACGCGCCACCAGTTGATAGGTAAGTGGTAGACGTCGCCCATGAACATAAACTAGTTTACATGGAACTAGCCCAGGCAACTCATTTATGTGTTGCCTATCTGTCTTATCTGTCTTCCCCTTCTCTTTGAAACACAGCAAAGGTGTTTACGCGAGAAACAACGAAGCAGCCCTCCGGTGAGATTGGTAAGAAGATTTGGTACTTAGGTACATGATATGTGCCTTTACCTCTAACCTTAGCTCAATAATCAGGATTTCCCATTAGTAATGAGTAAAATTTCATCTCGCAAGTGACGTATCTTACCAACAGAAACAAAATGAAATATTTTATACATCCCGAATGAAAGCCTCATTGTTTGTTTGGGAAAGAAATATAACAGATATCATCTGCCGTATATGAGGCCCACAACTTGTTGACAATCATATTTGGAGAGCTGTTTCTGCGAGAGGGAAACAAAAAATATATATCGAATGAAAAAAAACCTGAACACACGAGCTTGAACTCTACAATACAAGATTAAAGTACATTTTGGATTACTCACACTGTACATTTTCGATATCAATTCCTATGGTAAAAATGATTGGTGCCTGTGTATTAAGTTGTCATTTTCGTGTATAAGAAATAACAAAGGGAAGTGATAAAGATATACGCAATATTTATTAAGTTTTTGGCGAACAAGGATTTATTTCTTTTAACTCTATTACTTATTCGATAGTGGATTTACATATATAGAGCCAAGAAGATGTATGATGGCATTATGGCGAGTTTCTAGTGCCCCATGCATAAGTTACCTAAATAAATATTTTAAAATAAAGTAGTGTATAAACACTACTTTAATATTTAACTGTACCGTAATTGCTGTTTTTCAGATCAGTAACTTTAAGTCTGATTTATGAAATTCCATTTTCGAAACAAATTCTAGGTTTTTTTATTTTTTTTTCTTTTCCGCCGGGAAACGCTCTTAAGCATCCCTCGGGGAAAGGGGACTTCCCAGGCGAGTATGTGGGACTCGCTGCGCCAGAACGATGGTAAGGTGGACGCGGCTCGATCCACAACCTCAACGGAGGGGTTTTCCCGCACCACAGAATAACCCCTCCCAATGTCGGGACAGTGCAATGCGGTGAGGTTCCCGTCCTCGCCCCTTGTCCCTCCTACTCTTGTTTACCGAGCCCCACCGCCAAGACAAGGCTTGAACCGTGGTGGAGGGGGGGGGGGTTTAGATATATCTAATGCACATCTAATATTTGATTATTTAGCCTTACAAGTCCGATGGAAGCTTGCACAACACATACATTAACAAACTCCCATTTAGGTACACACCAACAAACCATACTGTAAAATGTATTAACGTAGCGAGTACATAGCCATTAAGGCGAGTCCAGGAATCAGGAAATGTTCAGAAGTCACGCACCGTATCTAAACGACTGGTCATTTTCAGGATAACATGTCTGCACAGATTTGCGGGTTTCCCGCGTTTATGGTGTTTGTTTGTGTTACTGTGGTAATTTAAACAATCGGCATCATCCCGCCCACTGCTGGATTCTCTTTGACGTTAACACTGCTATTCTCGACTACTGCACCGTTGTTTGAAGGCACTGTAGTAGAATATAATATTACCAACGTACATAATATATTACCGGTGGGAGGGGAGCGCTGTGCCGCGCTGCTGAATGGGTACCACCATCTTGCTTGTTTCTCCCGTGAAACAGGTTTGTTGTGTTTCGGAGAGAAGGGCAAGACAGGCAGTGTAATTACTGGCACCGAGACTTAACATCTTATGTCTCAGGATGTTGTCTACACATAAATGAATTGCCTGGGCTCGTTCCAGGTAAACTACCTAGTTTATGTTCATGGGTGACGTCGACCACTTACCATCAGGTGGCACGTTTGCCAGTTTGCCTATCCAACTAACATAAAAAAACTTGTATATTCTACCACCAGACATCGCGTAAAATTTCAAATTTCACCCACACCTCGATATCCGGAAATCAACAACAACTTTATTGTATTATTGTAATTATAACTGGTTGTCCTTAATAAATAAATATACTAAATAAATAAACTCGATTTTTACGGTATTTCCTGCTTCGTACGACAACTATAAGGAACCAACTGCTACCTACGATATTCTCGAGGGACCTTCAAGAAAAGATCATCATATTTGACAGGCAACGCACCTGCTAATGATGTAAGGGGTGTCAATGGATGTAGCTTATTACTTAACACCAGGTGACACGACTGACCGTTTGCCCCCTCTTCTATAAAAAATATTCAGCTAGTACACGACTATCGTTTTATATAAGTGGAATTATTATTCATTTAGAGCAAATTTATACATCGATGCTTTTAGACTTCAAAACAATTAAAGTGGGCGAATATGTATGTATCGAAAAAATTGTCGATAAAGTATTTGGTTTAAAAATCGTAACATGATACTGGGCAGTATAAAATTGCAAGAACGATTTTCATTTTAAAGGACTTATTGCGTATTTTCGATAGTTGTAGCAAAAAAGGTTTCCTAATTTTTCTTTTTTTACGCTTGATAAAAATATCTGTCAATAATATTTGTAAGGAGGTTTAGTAAAATATTATACCAATAAAAGGAAAAACATTCATCAGAATATAATAAGGATAAATTCTGTTGATATTTAAGAAGCGTTCCAATCTGATTTTGGCATCATAGAGCTTATTTGCGGATCTTATTACGACAAAACTACCTCATTCCGTATCTGTTCCGTAAGTGACAGCTGTCAATTTGTAGCCCTCTATATTATGTCAAACGTGCTGAAGTATAAAATATATTTTTTTATAAAGCTTCCTCTGCATTCGAAGGTTACGGTTGAAAATAAATTGTAATGAAAGTATGAGTTTTTTTTTGTTGATATTTTAAATATATTTGTATAGCTTATGAGAGCAAACGAACAGTCTAAGCCTTTTGGACACTATCGACGCCCATACACATCCGCACAACCAGAGGTTATTATGCAGATGCGTTGCCCTCCTTTTCCCTTTACCCCAATGGGCCACCGGAAACTCACAGACCACGCGAAACGCGACTGCATAGCCGTCACTTTAGCGACAGGTACAGGTCGTTTCGGCCTAATTTGGCTGCAAAGAAGCATGGCACTACCTCGTAGTACATAGGTCGGTGTTTGTAATTACTACTACTACTTACTTACTGGTACTTGTTAAGTCATGGATACTTATATAAAATTCTTCTTACTTAAATAATATTTAGTCTAAAACGCATCTCGGCATGCTATTTTATAACTCACTCTTGTCCGGGCAAAAAAGAATAATCATATTTTAAATTTGAAAAATGAAACCAAACTCTTTGGAACGAAATCAAATATAGAAGACGAGTTTTAATTTGAGAAAGACTGCCAGTATACAGACGTGATAACGTCGGATCCCCCGGGATTGTTCCGTAACTTATATGTAATAAAATCTCAAGACTGTCCGTACTCAATTGTCCCGGAAATTGTCCGGGAACGTTTTGATTTAGACAACGTATCGTTTGCCAACTGTGATATGAATGTATGAATAACGGTACGATTCTGTTTATAGAACTTTCGTATATTAGATTGTATAATATTACTTTCTATAAGACTTTAGTAAATCCTTATAAATAGCCGTGCATATCACGTGAGTAGAACGTATTGTATAAAAAATATCTTGTCATTGATACTGGTGACAGAGTAAAAATAAAAACTATAAAATATACAAAAAGTACAGAATAAAGTTCATAATAATATAATATAATAATAATATGAACCCTTCCCGGGTCTCCTCCTCGAAATCAGGGGAGAAGGGTTTTGGGCCATAGTTCACCGATGCACTGGCCCAAAGCGGAATGGTGAAGTTCACACACTTTCAAAAACTTTTAATCACATCAGGTATGCATGTTTCTTCACGATGTTTCCTTCACCGGTGAGCAAGCGATGGTCTCATGTTCAGGTGCTCGTAGAAATTTAGAAAAACCCATTTCTAGGCATCACAGGGCGGGGAAGGGTCAGGATCGAACCTGGACCTCTCGGCTCTCACTCAAGAGGCCGAACCCATACCCACTAGGCCAACGTCGCTCACAAAGTTCATAAATTACCAATATTTTTTTTCCTCAGACTTGCACTGCATAATCTTTAAAAAATATATTAGCATTTTAGGCAGAGACCTTTCATTTTGTATGAAAATCTACATAAAACGACCAACAAAATCGATAATGTTTGTTTTTGAATTCGGCACCACCTGTTAATATTTTTTCCCATCGTAAAATTCTGGCTGACTAGAAAAAACGTTTTATTTTATTTGGAATTGGAATGTGTAACGTGAATTTCTGTTTTTTTCCCGCCAACAGTCCGCTCGTATTCGCCTCGTGGGATCATGAAATCTGTGAGCTTCGGTGAAATTGTCAGACATTCGCTTTGTTTGGTCGATTAACAGTTTATCTTTGCTGTTATAAAAAGTAAAAGTGAGGTATAAGTGGTTAGTCTGTTGATCATTTTATTATTATTATACACATAATTTATGTGTAGTCTACGATGTAATGGGCGTCTTACTACGTACTTTAAACATCTGGAATGAAGCTCGCGATACCTATTTAATTTATATTTAATAAATTTACTCCTTTTAACGTTTTTTATTGCAGCTTATATAATCCATGATTATATGGGAGAACTATAACAATAACTTGATTTATTTACAGATAATAAAAATATATTAAAGCACAATATTTAAGGCAAATGTCACAAAAGATTCATGTAATTGATAAAATAATATCGGTAATATCATAAATATCGGCACTATAAATATCGATACAATTATTATCGATAATTAATTTTATGATTTTGATGACCGACTTATTGTTGCACCTTCATATTGGTTCCCCGCACTTTTAATGTACAGGTTTTTACTCGACTCAAAAAAAGGAGATGGTTTTTTTTACTTAATTAAACTGTTGATTTGTTTAGCAGTTCATTTTTAATAATTCATTACGTTAATTATATTATATAAAAATTAAACTCATTTTTACCACTATTGTAAATTTTTATGTTGTAGACATCTGTAAAATGTTCAAAAACTAAAAAGTAATCAAATTATTGCGTATTTTTAATTTTTGTGCTTACAACGTACAATCAACTTATTCTTCTACTTACGTACAAACTACAAACTTTGCGTTTACCACGTCATTATAGTTACTTTTGGAGTTGGTGTCGTATTTGTTGCTGTACCTACCTACCTGCCTTGGCTGACATCGACTACAAAAGTAACAATAATGACGTGGTAAATAACAATTTTAAATTTCGAACTAGAAATGTTTTTTAGCCGCTGTAATGGTCCACTCTTTTAATATTCAGTCTGTATGATAGCATAATATTGAAAATAAAAACTCGAAGGCTCGGATAATCGAATTTGAGTGCCTGTTCTGTGTTAACGTGAGGATGCAGTGACCACACTGACAGATATTGTGGATATTCCTTGTTATTATGTATATTATGTAGCTCTTTGTATATTTCACGAATGGATTCTTGGCAACTTTTAATCTGCTTACCTCAGAATACTATAATATTATATTACTATAAACAAAAATTACGGCAAATGGATTAAATGAATCACATGTGAAGTCTACAGGCCACAGATAGTATGCCACGATTACCAGTTTTTCAATTTAGTTTTGTTTAATTTGTTAATTAATGTATTGTATTACAGAAACATGGGTAATCAAAATACTGCAAAGTTGTATTAAAAGTTCAGTGGTGTAACAAACATCCACTAACATATTTACAAATTACCGTTTACAGTTATAAAGATGGGATAGGATATTATAAGATAGGATTAGTAGGATAAACTAGGATAGGAAAATCCCCCACCATGGTTCAAGCTTTGACGTGGCGGTGGGGCTCAGTAGCCTAAGGTGAACCCAGCACCTTGGGCGAAGCCAACTGAACCGAGGGAGCTGCTCTTTGTACCCCTCTTATAAGAAAAGGGGACAAAAGAGCAGGGGGACAAGGGGCGAGGTTGGGAACCTCACCCCATTGTACTGTCCCGACGTTGGGAGGGGTTGTTCTGTGGTGCAGGACAACCCTTCTTTGGAGGTGGCGTCGGTTCCTTGAGGGTCTGACTAGTCGTCGAGGTGCCCCACCATTGCTCAGGCCTTGTCGTGGCGGTGGGGTTCAGTAGCCTGGGATGGGCCCAGCACCTTGGGCGTAGCCAATTGAGCCGAGGGGGCTCTTTGTACCACTCTTATAAGAAGAGGGGACAAAAGAGCAGGGGGCAAGGGGATGGGAACCTCACCCCATTGTACTGTCCCGACGTTGGGACGGGCTCAATGACGGGACCTCGGTGGCGTCGGTCCCTTGCGAGACTGACTAGCCGTCGAGGTGCCCTGTTAGCTTAACAGATCCGGGGCACCTCACCAAGGCAGCACTGGTGGCACTCGCCGGGTTTTAGTGGGTAGAGCTGGGTCCATTTACCATCTTTCGGGCGCAGCGAGTCCCACATACTCACCTGGGGAGACCCACTCCCCAGGCGGGATGCCTCAGAGCATTTCCCGGCGTAAAAGAAAAAAAAACAGAAAAAAAGTATAGGAATATCCAAAGCATGGTGGCCCTACAGAGATATAATATCGTTCACATTGTCAGTAGTATGCACCATTCAGTATTACGGCAGAGCAGATGGCTCCCTCGCTAAAGGGCTTTGTGTTTTCATAAAAGTAAAGTACAGGTACAATGTACCGGCTCCATATTGGATACGACTGTGGTGCATCTCATACTTTTAATAGTTTCGAATTTACATCACATCTGAAATGATAATCGCATTGTGAACGTTTTCGAAAATGAATTCTTACACGAAGGAAAACTTGAGACTGAAGAAACTTGGGGCAGTTACGAATATCAACTGATGTTATAGGGTAATGTTCTTAGCTCTGATTAACATGGTCTGTTCGGGAAGATGGAGGATTCTTCAACTAGATAGGATCATTTTCTTGATGGTTAAAAAGGAAACCAATCAACGATCATTTACATTTGTAGAAGTAGGGTTGATTGACTCATTATTAGATGTTGATAAATCTCGGAGAGGTCTAAGTTGAATGAAAGTGTTATTCAGTCGTTTTAGTAGGCTGCAAGAAGATTCCCACTACGGTTCAAGCCTTGTTGTCGCGGTGGGGCTCAGTAGCCTAAGGTGAACCCAGCACCTTGGGCGCAGCCAAGTAAACCGAGGGGGCTGCTCTTTGTACCCCTCTTATAAGAAGAGAGGACAAGGGGCGAGGATGGGAACCTCACCCCATGGCACTGTTCCGACGTTGGAAGGGGTTGTTCTGTGGGGCGAGATAACCCCTCTGTGTAGGTGGCGTCGGTCCCTTGAGGGACTGACTAGCCGTCGAGGTGCCCTATATGAGGGCACCTCACCAAAGGCGGGATTGGTGGCACTCGCCGGGTTTTAGTGGGTAGAGCTGCGTTCACCCGACTATCTTTCGGGCACAGCGAGTCCCATAAACCCGCCTGGGGGAGTCCCCCTCTCTACCGGGATGCCTCAGTGTATTTTCCGGCGTGAAATAACAAAAGGCTGTAGGGAGATCGGTAAATTTTGCATTCATTGATGTGGATGGCGCGAGCTCTTGATGTATTATAAAATAATCATATCATATAGCTATCTAGGAATTGCCATAGTATTATTTATATATTGCCATATTAAAATAAATATTGTTATTTGTATGAAAACGATAATATTCTTATCAATCATAATAATGTGGGCTTTATAAAAAACCCGTAATTCTATGTACATATTTTCAAAGACAGGCATTATGATTCAAATTCCATCGCTGGAATCGATGAAGTATAAAATACTGGCAACACTGTTGGGCTTTTCAATAGCGTGTGGCTCAATCAGTCTGCCTTACGGGCAATTGAGGCATGATCGTTTTATTTCTCTCGTTATTCCACTTTGACATGGAGTATGCCGTATCCATTTTGAAGTGTGCTCAGTTAATTGTAGCGCTATCGGATGGTTGGTGTCAGTCTCTTCAAAATGTTGATTGTATGAATAAAAATTCGCGCGACGGACACAGGTAATGCTATTCTTAATTAAACATATTATTATTTAAAATACTTCTGACTTCTGATGGAATACTTCTCCTGACGTTTCAGATACACTTAGTAACTGTAGTTCGCATGCACGCACGCACGCACGAACGCACGCACTCATGTCCGCACGTTTGATGAGTCAAGGATATTTTGAAGCCAAAGCATTTTATAAGCTATCAGAGTATTTTTTACTATATTATTATATAGTTTTTATTACAATTTCTATGTAGTTATTTTATTTAAAAAGTGTGTATAATCTTCAAAAGCTTATATTTATCGGTCGACACATGCCTGTTTATTTTAAACGTAAACTCTCTACTCTCTACTCTTATTGAAAAAGGATTGTTTAATAATTACTTTTTCTATTTTGCTAAAATAGCAAAAACGTCGCATTTTTTATTTTTATTTATTTATTTCGGCACATTAACGACATAAACACAATACATTAGTTATTTTAATTTCTCAAACGATAGATGGTGCTTACATTTATTAGAGACAAGCACAACATTATCTTTAGTTTAATACTACAACAATTTTATGAGAGTGGTTACATTACAATGTTGCTAGCATAAAATTAGTACATATTTCAATATACCTAGAAAATATTGTATAAGAGTTACAATAAAATATCAATAATTGTCAAAAATATTGGAATAATAATTATTACAGAGCTTTTAAATGTATATAAGAATGTCAACTAAGTGTGTATATATGTATAAACATAAATATGTCAATTTGGATTCTGATCAAACATTAGTTTGTAATTAGCAAAAATTTAATATTAGTAAAATATGTCATGTTGAGTAAGATAATATGTCAATTTTCATATAAACTAGTATAAATATATAGAAAATCGAACGAACAATTAATAAAGAATATATTTCTAGATTTTTAATTGACCCATTTAGGTTGTGAAATAGAATTTGAAAACTTATGCGGCAATTTCTCGAGCGCAGCTGCTTGGGTTTGCAATTCTATTTATATGCGCAACATTTTTTAAATTTTAATAACACCTCACGGGATCCCATAATAATTGTATCCCATGATTATCAGAGTCATAAAAGAGCTGTGTTATGTGTTTTAGGGCTCAGCCCCGCGCTTACAGCTTTGAGGCGGAAATTAACAGAATGTACTCGCGAAAATGGTTAAGGATTTTTAGAGGGAAAATGCAAGTAAATGAATTTTTATGAATCAGCTATTAAGCGATGTTATGATATCCAGAATTACTTTTGAGATTGTGATTTTTAACCCATTTAGCACAATCCTATCGTTCTAATTTATTATAAGAGCAAAATGGATCTCGTTGACGTCAACGAAAACGTAAATTAACGTGTTCATCCAGGACTAGAATGGAGGTTACCATCCTTTGTGCAGGTGTCGGGTCCCTTTTTGGTATCTATGTCGGACGGCTCCCAGGGGGCCGGTAACAATGTGTCACGATTGTGGCGCGGCGGTGGACTCGGCCCAGCACACCCTCGAGGTGTAACGACAAGATGAGCGGCGCTTCGTCGTGCTCTGATACAAGTCATCGGAGAGACTTGTCTCAGAGTGCGAGTGTGAGCGTAATGTTCCAGAAGGAGGACGACGAGTGGGTGAAAGAGGAGGCCACAGATGAGGCCCTCCCGCGGGTGCCAAACGGGGGTGCCTAGGAGGCGCTACTTAATGCGCCTCCAGTAACGTCCCTGTACTCGTGTCGGGTTCACGATGGGAACCTGGTCCCGCGGGGACTGCTTAGTGGCGGCAGGCTAGTCTCCCCTTACGTATTTATTTCTCCCGTGAAACAGCTTTGCTGTGTTTCGGAGAGAAGGGCAAGACAGGCAGTGTAATTACTGGCACCGAGACTTAACATCTTATGTCTCAGGATAGGCAACACATAAATAAGATGCCTGGGCTCGTTCCAGGTAAACTGGTTTATGTTCATGGGCGACGTCAACCACTTACCATCAGGTGGCACGTTTGCCAGTTTGCCTATCCAAGTAACATAAAAAAAAAGAAAAAAAAAGTATAGTCTGGCCTTCACCAGGACAACCTGCCGCTGAGGTGATCCTGTTGCCTGCAGATCCGGGACCCTCTAAAAGCAGCTGAAGGTATTCGCAGTGGTTTTAGTGTGGTGGACACTCCTACATGCGAGTCCCTCATAGAGTCGGGATCTACCCGAAGATCCTGGCTACATCCACAATGGATTTCCCTGAAATATAAAAAAAAGGTTTTACTAGGGCCTGGGAGTTTGCGTGATAGCAAATAACCTGCGCACAAATGCGCAAAAAAAAAAAGAAAATATACATCCTATGGTTGTGATATCATCGCGTCAGTAATCATGTTGCCTATCCTACCCTATTCCTTGGTCAAAGCGATTGGCATGATAGTAGTGGGTGTAGATGCGGTGATAAAGCTATAATATCTCTCCTGATAAATGCCTTTAGTGTTTTCTAACACTATTATTGTTATATTATTGAACAATATGGTGTGAATACCATAGAATATTGAATACAAAAGCTACCTCATTAAGACATTTGAAGGAACAAAAGCGTGTGGGGGAAAGAAAACGTGTACACAATAATGTAGAGGTTTTATGCAGGAAGAATAAATGTTCCTGTCGTGAGCTACAAAGAAAAGTGGTCCTATTGTTTCCCTGTTGACGGGAATTTCATATTTTTATGAAAAACTATATATCCGCGGCGAAAAACTTAAAAATTATATACACGTAAAGTAATATTTTAGGGTGTTATCAGTTTCACACGTTAACAGCATAGCTGAGATGCACCTGTTTTTATTCTTCAGAAAACGTCAAACCTAGAGGTAGTGCCATGCTGCATTGCAGCCGAACTGGGCCGGTACGACCGGAGTGGTACCTCTCGCTCACATAACACCGGCGTCAAGTGACAGCTATGCTGTCGCGTTTCGTGCGGTTTGTAAGTTTCCGGCGACCCATTGGGGGAATAGGGAAAAGGAGGGTAGCGCATCTGCGTGGCCTTGGTTATGTGGATGTGTATGGGCGACGACGCCTTGAGGCTCCGACTGCTCGTTTACCCCCTGAGGACATAAAAAAACCTATAGACGTTTGAGTGAGACAATAGAGTTGATGGAATCAGAATTTTTATTTTTTGGTTAAAATCAAGGTACATTATAGGTATTAGAAATAATCCTTCTAATAAAATACATATTATTTATCCAATGGCTTCTATGCGATTTGCTCTTTTCAAGTAAAACCACAAACAGACATTTAAAATAGAATATAATATAGTAAGTAATTCTTAATCTACTATTCATTAAAATCTAGAATCTAAATTCAAATGTACAGGTAGAACCTACAATAGCTATGAATATTCTATTAGTTTATATAGGGGAAGGTTTAATGATGAGCTGCAAGTGGGAAAGATCGTTAGCGTAGTCATAACACCGGGTATAAATTTATTATTTCCCTTTAAGTCAAAATCCTCTGTATTGTTTTAACTCCATAATTAAACCAGCATGTCGCTAATTTAGTGCTATAAAAATATCTAATCACCTTTTTTATTTTAGGCCATTAATAATACATTATATAATAATACGGCTTTATGCATAAACATCTTTGTCTAATCAAAGTGAACAAATAAAAAGTCAAACATTCCATTTTCGAAAATCTCGTAATGGCGATCAATAAAACCGAGCACGTGTGTTTGGTTCTTTTATATTCTGTCCACTCAACACCTTGTGCCGCACGGCGGCCATATTTTTCGCTTGGAGACCGATTTATGTCGTCGTTTCCGACCATTTATTTGTACGGGAACCTGTACGAGTGATTAAGCTGTAAAAAACCGGCAGCCATCTATCTCTTCCGTATTATTTGGCACTTACTTTATATATTACTTTATTGCGTATAATAAAATATGGAGGACATGGTATTCACTGTGGGGGTATTTTAAATTTTTATTTGTTAATTTTGCACGCCTCATAACGTTGAGAGTGCTCTACTTTTGACATGACATATCAGTTTTCTCGAAACAGAAATTGTTTTTTTGTCATTTATATCGCACTTGCATTCAGTTTGTCATGTCATTCATTCTATGTGGCAGGGAAATTTGTCGAAAAAATTACCGTACCAGAATATTTAATAATATTCCGGTACGGTAGATTATCTTCCTCCCTGGTTAATAGCCGATCTGAATTCCAGATGAAATGTTCATCTACCCAAACTGTATCGGCCGATCGGCCATTTTCTGAGTGTGTGACCAGCCCGCTGCCACTTCAACGAGCTTGTTTGTGTGATGTAACTTTAGTTCTCTGGCGGATGTCTTCCCCAATCCTAATTGAATCCTCCTATTGGCTTCCCTCTCGAAGTTATGTCGACCTAGCTGCAAAGTATGCCCAAGATAGACATACTCTTGCACAACTTCGAGAGCTATGCCATGAAGGTTAACAAGCTAGGGAGAACGTGTTCGATGAACATGAAATTTGTCCATCCCAAGTTCATCCCAAGGCCCACACATTTTCGTAATTCGTCGTTGTCATATTTAAAAAAAGATAGAGATTTTACAAAAATATCACTGTTTATTCGTTGCTAAGCAACTGACAGGTCAGTTGCATAAATGTGTATTTACAAATAATTATTTTCTTTTACACAGAAAAAATCTATTATACTTAATATGTTTTTTATTGTAAATGCAGCTTCCTTCTACTATAGTCGTACTACATGATACCAGTTACAAAATTTATCTCAAGTTAACCCACGGCATAAACAACAATGCCAACTTAACAAACTAAAAAATACTTAAACTTTTTGCCACCTTCTCGCATAATCATCCATCATGCATAATCTGCCATTACGACCGCCGTGTTATTATGGTAAATATTTATATGTAGCGAGCTTAGTTTCATTAATCTGACTTACTCAGAAGGGTCTGGGGTCAGATCGTACAAAAACCTCCTGTGTCACTTGATTAATTTAGGGTCACTGATAAGGGCTCGGCTTGCTTCATGTTTATGGAAATACGAATCTACATATTGTTGCATAATATGCAACATAACTTTAATATAGATATGTCGCCGATAAAACTAACATCTAAATACTTTGGTTTTAATTATGGAAGTAGGAGTACAATCTTTGTTTATGAAAAAGTGTTCTTCAAAAAGCGTGGGTGGCGCCATAGTATCAAGAGTGTTTTTTGTATAAGTGCGTGTCAAGAAATAAGTTCACACATTCACATTTAATTCAATTCGTCTAAAACTGCTACTTCATACCATACCCTTTTCTACACCAGCGCCAACGTGGACGGTTTTTGAACTGTTGTTTACAGATAATAATGGATATTTTTTTAATTTCCTCCCATATTGGATAGAACTTCTTTCTTACTTAATGATTTATTATAATTGATTAAGACAGGCGTTTGGATTTATGAATGGCTGGATGGATTATATAATTTTGTACATATAATAAATGGCAGGAAACAATTATCCTTTCTTTTACAAATACCCATACATTTTAAAGATACATGTATGTATGTCTTATACATATTATATATTTAATATTAGTATTTCAATTATTATTTTCATTAAATCTCTATAATCGCCAATAAGATACGCAACCAATGACCTAAAATATGACATAAATTCTAATTCCGCTCATAGACACAGTCCTATATACTTAAACCACATGTGGTTAAAACTTTCAGGCTTTCTATAAAGGTAAATAGTGAAGGCAAATTCCAGAACTCCTCCTAAACTATTCTCAGATGAGCCATCTGGTCACCTAATGTTCCGATTGAGCTTAAAGGCTGTCAGGCCGAAAAGTCCTTTCGAAAAAAAACCTAAACTGCTGGACCGATTTTGATGATTTTTTTCGTGTTCGTCGATGATTTGGTTCATGTGGATTCGAGAATTGTGTAAATTCACAATTCGGTTCCCTAAAAATATTTTGTACAGACGTATGTCGGCTCCGTTAGTCATTTATAAAAACCACATACAGTTGAAACTTACAGACTTACCAAAATTCTATCTAAGCATGATTACGATCAACTCCAAATTAATACATGAATATAATTTGGATACAATATTAATACCGGCTAAATTACCGGCCGTGTCAATTTCATGGGCGGGCGGGCGGCATATGGTGCACTTATAAATTAATATGCAAATTTTGTTGCCTATGGACGCCCCGTATGATTTACGGCGTTAGACCTTCTGGAATGTTCTTTATTTGGCATATATTTATTATTAAAGAACACGTTTAATGAAAAAAGAAAACTTGGTGTCAATTCCTAAATATAAAAAAACATAGATCGTGTCATTAATAGAAAATGTTTATTTGTGCTATGCCTTTGACTTACCGGAATTCATAAACATAGAATCATGTATCTGAATTTCGCTGAAGAAAAAATAATAAATAAAATAAATAATATTATGTTGGGACAACTCACACACGACCATCTGATCCCAAACTAGGCAGAGCCTGTTCTTATGGTAACCTGACAACTGATAAATACTTATTATATTCTAAATACATACATATTATAGATAAACTACACCAAGACACAGAACAAATGATCATGTTCATCACACAAACATTTGTCCTGGGCGGGGATCGAACCCACGACCTTCTGGTTTAGCAGTCAGCATCACTAACTACTAGACCAACAGGCCAGTCAAAATTTGTAGAAATCTGCATCACAATAAAAGTCTTTCGTGTGAAGTTTTACCCGCATCGCCATCGGGCGCCTGAAGAGACGAAGAGACCCGTGCTCAATAATAGGATGTATTGTCCTTTTTTACGGACTGATGATGATGATGCTTTAAACCACCTCGATAATCGATATGTCAGTCTTCAATCGTCGATGTATCTGACAGTTTTCTGCAATCGTACAGTTTTTATTTTACGATTCGACAGAAGTTACTCGACCGCGGCAATGGCGGATTTGGAATTGATATGGGATTGAATTGACGTTCAGCTTTTAGCGGGAAAATTGTTTGCAACATCAATCATCATCAGCCTGTTACTCCACTGGATTTTAGTATTTCCGAAAGCCAAATAGATTCTCTGTTTCTCTCTCTCCGAGACACCATATTCTATTTAGGATTAGTTGATTATAAAAATAAAACTCAAGTTTTTATTTTTATTTTACGTTGGTTTAACATTTGCAAAACCCACTGCAAATCTCATCACTACTACTTTTCTATACTTTTAGGCACATTTTTCACAATTCAAAATTCTTCTTCTTTAAAACTTGTCTGAACTGTAAATTAAAATTCTTGACTGAGACTTTCATATTCATAATGATCTCGAAATTTGTATGAGTAGAGAAAAACAACACTATCCGTACTTATAATATTATGCATGTATTCAGTAAAAAGCATTTTGATAAAGCGTTAAATAAGGCTTCTCTGTTTCAACTTTCAAACCACGTCCCTATCGCTATAATATTTAAATAGTTAATATCTCAAACGTATCAACACTTAATCTAATTACAGTCGTACCATTGACAGTTCAATACACCTTAATGAGTAATTAATTTTAATCTGGCAACATTAACGCGGCCGCGTTGACATTTGCGTTTGAGCGGGAAATTGGTAGCCATCTTGATTTCACGCCGAAACCGCACGCCTGCTGTTGACTGCTACTTTCACAATATTACTATTCATATTTGATTAAACATTATATTATAAATAAAATGTTTTTCACAATAACACATTAAATACACATTTATAAACATATTAATTAATAAATGAAGATAAAAGATTGCGCGTAATAAAATCGAATAACTCAAAATGTCTATGCTAATATTGTTTTGTAAGTCTATACTCAGTTCGACTAATGGGTCACGGCTTATGCTCTATATTATATTATTAAGGATCTAAATATAAGAATCTTCGATGAAGTGATCAAGAGATAGGCAATGATTAGATGCAGAATCGAATTCTGAATGGTGAAATGTTGACAATAATAATAATAATAATATCTATGGACGCTTTTTACACCACGTCAATCTGGTCTCGTGGTAAGTTCTTGAAGAACTTGTGTTACGGGTACCAGACAACGGAACTATATTTAATACTTTTATACTATACATATATTTAAGATTTTTATTATATAATACACATATTTATTATTCGCCAAACAATCACATTAAGTTTTTAAAACAAACACTATAGAAAACCGCCAGAACAGCCCTACTAAGAAAGCCACTCCAGAACGGTACTCCATAAGATTCGTCAACCAATCACAATATATAAAGATCAAGTTTTTAAAACAAACACTATAGAAAACCACTCTGAATGGACAAAACACAAAATAACAATTAATTATCGGGAAACCAAAAAAACACAACCGCGCGTCCCGATGCTTCCCGCCATTCCCTGTCTGATTGTTTGATGAACATCTTATTACTTTATACCATGGTATGTCAATAGAAACATTGCACATACTACCAATGAATAATAACGTAATAGTTATGCCGAAAAAAAAAACAAATTTGTCTAACTGGTATGAAAAATGTACTAAGCCAGTATAAAAGTTGCAAACTAACATTTTTAATCTGTCGCTTCAGTTCGGTCATTCATTACCTGTCAGATGAAGCGCCATGGTGCACGGGGTACGCGTGAAAAAGATTAATCAATATTGTTTTGCGCAACCCCCGGATCAAACGGTATTTTTTTATTAATATTTCCATCCATCAGAGCGCTAGATTTTTTTTCGTACATATTTTTATGTGGATCGGATTAATTGGTTCCTGGTTTGGTGAACTTCACACACCTTCAAAGAATTTAGTCTTATCAGGCATAGATTAAAAATTGGTCTCCGCGTCGTAGCATAGCGGAGACCAATTTTTAACCCATTCCTCCCCACTGTCATATTTTTAGGACACTATTTTCAAAATTTCTTTTTACGTATTAGGACTTTTATTTTTATTATTTCTGATGAAATTCATGTTTTTACACTATTTTTCTAATGAAATAATTTTTTTCGCTGTAAAAAATGTTTACGTAATTTTAATGTAATTTTTTAAAATTGATCATTTTTGTTAACTGAAGGAGAGCATTGAGTTCCGATTGTATATACCGTAAAAGAAAAACATTACCTACTTCAAAGTACATAAGACTTATTCTTAGATCTCTACCAAATATAAAACAAATAAAAACAAAAACAAAATATAATTTGTGAACTTGTGATATACATTCAAAATAAGCCGTCCTATAAATATGGCACCGGGAACCTGTCTGTACAATTTGCCGTGAAAGCGTGTTGATCCTGTCACGCTAAGTACTGGTTCAAACTGGTCAATTGTTTTTTTTTTGCGGGTCTTGCTTGTGTTTACACTTTACATTAGTCGATTAGTCTACGCTGAACACAATTACATCTCGTCACTCGAAACGATTGTGATTATTTATCGTCCTAGAGTAAAAAAAGTGAATTGTTTACAAGGTTCAGAAATTATAGGTAAGTAAAAATATTTCATTTTTGTTCTTTATCTAATTATAAACAGTATACCTGTCTGTATAATTATAAGTATACGTGTGGCTATATATTAATATTTTCAATTTTTTTCCTATTTATAGACCATGGATCCAGTGCAAAAAAAGTATAAAAAAGATTTGAAGGTGTCCGAAATCGTAGTCTATCTTCAAGATATTGAAGATTCTAGTGATGAGGAGTTGAATGACATTGAAGTTGCCATAGTGCTGCCGGATGAGGTAGATGAAATGACTGACATAGAAGAAGGTCCTGACGACGATATAGGAGTTTTGCCAGTGTCTGTTGTAGCTGGTCAAGTAGGAATTTTGTTTTTCTCTTCGTATCATCACTTGCCGCAAAGTAAACTTTATTGGTGTAGAGATGAGGATGTACATATTCCATTTGTTGAACAGGCAATGTCCCGTAATCGTTTTGATAAAATTAAATCCTATTCACATTTCAATGACAACTCACAAATTGATAATACTGACAAAGTTTTCAAAATTCGGCCAAGTGGCCGAATTCGGAAAATCGATAAAGCTAATGAATCATTCCGAAAGTTTGGTATATTTGAATCCAATTCAGCTGTTGATGAAATGATCGTCAAATACTCCCATGGAATCAAACAATTTATAAAAGGTAAACCAGTAAGGTTCGGTTATAAACTTTGGGCACTGTGTGGAGTCAGCGTATATTTTTATAACTTTTCGCTTTACATAGGCAAGGATGCTCAATCCTCTGCTAGTAGTGACGATGGCTTGGGTGCAGCAGTGGTAAAGAAGTTGCTTGCAGTTTCTACAGCTCCCAGAGCACATGTAGTCTACTTCGATAACTTTTTCGGTCATTGTCACTATATGACAAAGAGGGACAAACAGAGGCGTTGTCAAGGATAAGGTTGTAAGAAAAAACCTCTAACCTTTTGTGCTAAATGTGAAAAAACACTTTGCAGTGATTATTTCATACCTTATCATACATAATAAGCTCATAATATTTTTTTTAAGATAGTTTGTGGACATAATTTTCAAATGAAGCTGATTTTCTTATAATTGTTAACTTGTCTTATTTCTGATCACATGTCCCCATTGTCATATTTATAGGACAGGCTGAAACAGGGATGAAGGTATATTTATTTTTTATTTTTTGTCATATTCTCTTTTCTTAATGTATTATGAACTTAATTTGAAGAATTGATCAAAAAATTCCAATGTTTTCGATGCTTGGGAAGTAATGGGTCTATGTTATCAGGCATGCAGGTTTTCTAACGAATCTTCCTTCAACGGTGAGCGATGATCTCATGTTCAGGTGCACGTAGAAATTTAGAGAATATCATTTCAAGACATCACAGGGGTCAGAATCGAATCTAGACCTCTCACTCATCGCTCATACCCACTAGAGTCCAGTGATTCCCAAAGTGGTCTATATCGACCCCTAGGGGTCTATGACAGCCTGCAAGGGGTCTACGTCAGCGAAAAAAAATTTAGGGGTCCATGAAATGAAAATGGGGGTCCACGACTCCACGATAGTGGATCTCAACACATAAATAAAATAAAATAAATAAAAATATTTTTATTCAATGTTGTACATACACTGATAGTATATTTACTTACATCATACTATCTTATAATATCAAAACATATACATTATTTATAAAAGTACCTATGAAGTAAAAAAATTATTATATATGTTTATAAAATTGTGTAAGTTGTAGGATGTTAGTATTCGCTTTGTGGTCGCAATACATTTTGAACTTGTAAATACCTGAGAGTCGCAGTCTCAGAGCTTCGCTACCTTGCACTAACTTGTTCAATTCGTCACTCTATAAATACGAATGTGGGACAAATAAGTTTATTCGTTTCCTGAATCTTGAAAAGGAAAGTGATAAGAAAATATTTTAAAAAATATAAACAGATAGTATATCACACAAATTATAGTGAGTCAGCGTTATTTTGTTTTCGAGTGCTGGAGAAAAGTAAGTACATTATTTTTTTTTAAATTTTAGTTTTGTACTCGTAGTTAGCAAAGATAGATAAATTACGCCAATCATGACTTTAGTTATTAGTAGTTTAATATTCAATTATGCAAAATTACACGAGTACTCCTCAATGGTTTTTTTTTGAAAGTTTTAGCAATCGGTATTATAAATACAGTGCAATCTCCGTAATTCGAGCTAATTGTTGCAAGAAGATGTTCGAATTATGGAATGTTTTCGGAAAAATCAAAAAATATTTTTAATATACAGCTGCTGGATTTTCTGTCTTATTTTAATAATTTAATTTTGCCCACAGATGACTGATGCCATGTCCGAATCTAAAAAGAAATGAAGACAGTGCAGTGTTGATTATTTGAAATTTGGCTTCATTCCATCATTGCCGGACGAACAATTGCCAATGTGCCTGTAATACCACCGTGGATAATTAATCCATATGGTGACATAGAAGAAACGAATGTCATAATACTAGAGGAACTGACTAAACTAAGTAGAAACGAAGAACTTAAGGTTCAGTTTAAAAACGGATATCAGCAATTCTGGCTGCAAAACAACATACCCGTTACTTATACCGTATTATGGAATATAGCGAGGAAATTTTTAATTTCCTTTCCATCGTCATACCTAGTGGAAAGGGGGTTCAGCGCTGTTACCAATTCCTAACGAAAAAAAGAAATAGACTGGACATCATTAGCCGAGGAGATTTAAGATTAACCCTTACAAATGGACGCCAAATGTTGATAATTAATTATTAAAGCATCAGGTTCATCCTTCTCACTAAAAATATTGACTTATTGCTTATGTTATTTTATTTATAGTTTATTTTATGTTTATTTAATGTTACTTATATTTTACATAACAGATACAAAATTTTATTTTGAGTAGTTTTAATTTAAATTCAATTAATAAATGTATAAATTAACATGTGTTTTACTTTAATTTTTTAACACTAAACTTCACTAAAGTTAGAAATTTACAGGAAATCAATATCAGGTAAGTAGGGGGTCTACCCAACACGGAAAAACATGGCAAGGGGTCTACGACACAAAAAAGTTTGGGAAACTCTGCACTAGACCATCGTCGCAACATCGTCGCTCACTTTCAGATTAGGAGGACAAAAATTTGTAGATTCAGGCATTTTGTAGGGTGGCCTAGAATAATTACACTATAGAAAGTCAGTCTTCATACAAGTGATCGGTCAAAAATGAAGCACTATTTTTTTTTATTTATTACGTCACAATGAAAAATATATACACAATGTTGCCAGTGTTTTCCCGAAAACGGGGACTGATAATTTTTTTCATAATTTACGTGGTGTAAAAACGTAAATAAATACCTATATGTGTTAAATAACTGGCCTGTTGGTCTAGTGGTTAGTGACCCTGACTGCTAAACCAGAAGGTTGTGGGTTCGATCCCCACCCAGGACAAATGTTTGTGTGATGAACATGATCACTTGTTCTGTGTCTGGGTGTAATTTATCTATAATATGTATGTATTTAGAAATATATAAGTATGTATTAGTTGTCTGGTTGCCATATTACAGGCTCTGCCTAGTTTGGGTTCAGATGGCCGTGTGTGAGTAGTCCCAACATATTATATTATTATTTATAATGTAAAATTTTATATGAAACGAATAAAAGAAAATAATAACAGTAATTAGTAAACTAAATTAATTCTATTTCACTTCTTGTATCCCCCTGACTCGGTTTTTATCATTTTTTTACATTGTACAGAAATTCGATGTCTACAGTTTTATTATATGTATAGATAACACTATTTAAACTTGTAATTTGTTTTATTCTTGTAATTAAAATTAATCAGTAGGGGAAAAAAGTCAGTTAAAATATTTTCACAATCGGGCAACACTGAGCATTTAAACAAAATGTTTTTATTTAAACCTAATTAGTTACAAGATAATAAATATTGAAAGATTTCCTTTGAAAAGTAATTTTATTACATTTATTTTGTTTTTCATATGTATTGTCATACAATTCAACTGCACGAATCTTCATAATCAAATTTTTTGCGAGATACGCTTTGACATGGAAGACTACGGAGTGGCCCGGCGCTTGGAGCCATGATGGCTCCATCAAAAGTGCTTCAAAATGGGCGCGCAGACTTGGTTTCTATAGTGTTATTATTCTAAGGTGGCTGGTTTCTATTGGTCGTTACTCGTTATAGTAGCCTGCGGTTCCACGTGCATTTGACCCATCTAAAATCACCTGTGGTCTAAAATTAGGCTATCAAACGCCATTTTTTTAATCCGTCTGATTATTTTACTAGGGATTCGGAGATTAAATAAACATAATTTTAATTTACCAAGAAGAAATTTATTGAAAGAGGCTACTTGTGGATAATTTGTGATGATGATGAGGGCTGTCTATAATAAGCCCTCAAACCAACTTCGCCACAACTATTGCAACCCATCGTTTAATCTTTTCCTCGACTTCCAGGGTCACATAATCGCTTAGTAATAGTTTCGCTAAGGTTTAAAACAGTTTGCAGCAGTTACAAAATAATTTGAAATTCCAGTTTGTGGTATAAAGTTGGTGCATTTACCGTAATATATGGTGGCAGTAAAACAGAATGAGTAATACAACTTTGAAAATAATTTACTGTATTTACCCAAATTGAATTTGTATAGGTATCAAAATTTTGATTGTATACAAAAGCTTTTAGTGTAACTCGATGTTTTTGAAAACAATGAAACAAGAGAGAATCGCAATGGTAGGATAGTTAGTATTAATAATTCAAACCCACTGCAAAGGGGGTTGCATGGCTGCAAGGGTTACCATGTTTTATTTATTCAAAGGTATGAAATTAAACATTTCAAAACTTGTTACATTAAGGTGAAATTTAATAAATTTTCTTTGGTTGAAATAAAAGCCATTACGATTTTTATGTTGAGACCATAAAGTTAATATACCTAGCGGAATATTAACTTTATGATTGAGACACTAAGCAGATGAGTTTGTTTGATTTCGTTAAGAGCGCTTTTTTCTATGAAACAGCCAGTCAAATTTTGTTTTGTTTTTTAGCTCAATTATTAAGGTAGATTGATAAGCTACTAACTTCACAAAAAAAATCTTTTTGTACCGAATATAGTGGAAAAGCAGACAGTGTAACGCAACTGCTCCATTTTGTGTTTAATGATAATGCACAAGTCGTGTAATGAACCCCTTGTCTATTCATCGAATGACTGTTAAGAAAACTTTTACTCAAAAACGAATGACCATACCTTTCTTAAATGTTAACAACAAATCTAACGCTTCAACAAAAACATAGGTAAGATTTATTAACAAAATCCTACCCCACTATGGTTCAAGTCTTGTCGTGGCGGTAGGGCTCAGTGGCCCATGGTGAGCCCAGCACCTTGGGCGAAGCAAATTGAGCCGAGGGAGTTGCTCTTTGTACCCCAAATAAGAAGAGGGGACAAAAGAGCAGGGGGCCAACGGGTGAGGATGGGAAACTCACCCCATTGTACTGTCCCGACGTTGGGAGGGGTTGTTCTGTGGTGCGGGACAAACCCTCTGTGGAGATGGCATCGGTCCCTTGAGGGACTGACTAGCCGTCGAGGTGCCCTGTTTGCTCAACAGATTGGGGGCACCTCACCAAATGCGGCATTGGTAGCACTCGCCATGTTTTAGTGGGTAGAGCTGCCTTATCTTACCACCCGCCCGGGGAGACCCACTCCCCCGTGGGATGCCTCAGAGCATTTCCCGGCGTAAAAGAGAAAAAAGTAACAAAATCCTAAGACACCTTCACGGTATAAGAATTAACATGTTTATGAGATGGTCCTACATAATACATAATATAATGGTCGCTCTACGTGAGGTGAGAGTTGCCGATGCCTGTTCTCGTATTCATAGCCGGCTTCTAACCGAAACATGTTTTACAATTCATTTGCCCAGGATATATGCACTTTACTGATGTTAATATATTCTGGTGAATTTTTATGTTGGCAACACTTGGTAGGCTTACGAGATGGGAAATGACTTGTATCTAGCTCTTGGTAAATTAAAAAAAATACGTCATGGGAAGTGATAGTAGCTATATGAAAGCGCGTGTTATCTACCTTTACTTTCAGGAGTAAAAAAATATAGATGAGTTAAGAAATGGGAGGACGTGGTGGGTGTAGTGAGCTCTGGTGTGATCCTAGTCACATACTGGACATTCGTTTCAGTAATATATAAATAGTAGCCCAATTGTCTGACGTGAAATAGTCGCACTTACTATAGCTTGCCTCCCCTACACAAGCTACTACAACTAGCGTACAATCCCTTGCACAGATTTGCGAAATAATAAAACTCCTTTTGTGACTTTGTATATTTCGTGCATAACAAAAGCAATGATTAGCGAAAATTGAATAAGTTTTTACCAAAGACTCTGCTGATCGTTATGTACAAATTCGTAAGCCGGTTGGGGAGGGAAGAAGACCGTAATATATATTGTGCTTAGATAGATGGCTCCATGTGCTTTTATGTCTGTGGTAACGTTTCTTTATTGTTGCGTCCGTCTAAAGATAGATGGCTCCAGGTGCCTTAAGCCAATGCGGTAGGTATATGCCTGAACAGCTTGTGCCTAGTGGTGAGTTGTGCCACCATATGCAAACTACCGTAGCATCCTGCACTTACCTCTGATGTTCTTTGCAGTACTCCGATTGAAAAGATTTTGGTACCGACAGCAATATCTATGGATGGTTTTACACCACGTCAATGTGGTCCCGTTGTAAGTTTTCGAAGAACTTGTGTTACGGGTACTAGACAACGGAAATATATTTAATACTACACATATATTTAAGATTTTGATTATATTAATACATATATTTAATACACATCCATGACCCAGGAACACAGAAAACTTTTTTGTTCGCTGGCGGGATTCAAACCCGCTACCTCGTCGAATCATCTTAAAATCGATAGTTACAATAAAATTATGACTGCTGCCAAGATCTAGTATCTCATCATAGACAACGCATGAATACGTTGTGCAAGCCCGAACGAAATTACATTCATTAAAATCTAGAAACCACATAAATATGTCATTTTTTTTCTTTTTTTCTTTAACGCCCCTCCCCCGTGGGATGCCTCAGAGTATTTCCCATACTCTGAGGCATCCCACGGGGGAGTGGGTCTCCCCACGCGGGTATGTGGGACTCGCTGCGCCCGAAAGCTGGTTAGTGGACGCAGCTCTACCCACTAAAACCCGGCGAATGCCACCAATGCCGTCTTTGGTGAGGTGTCCCGGATCTAATTAGCATACAGGGCATTTCGACGTCTTGTCAGTCCGATGCCACCTCCATAGAGGAGTTGTCCCGCACCACAGAACAACCCCTCCCAACGTCGGGAGTAAATGGGGTGAGATTCCCGTCTTCGCCCCTTGTTGTTTGCTCTTTTGTCCCATCTTCTTATAAGAGGGGTACAAAGAACCCCCTTGGCTCAATTGGCTTCGCCCATGGTGCTGGGCTCACACTATGTTACTTAGCCTCACCGCCACGACAAGGCCTGAACCATGGTAGGGCGAAGGTACGTCTGTGTGTGACGAGCACCAGTAACTAATATAATCCGCTTTGTTCTCGAATTTTCGACTACAAACGTACAAACGAGGGTAAGTGAAAAGGAAACCTTGTCATACTCCATAAGCTTGTCATATTGACAGGACCCTAAAGAACCTTTCAAAATATTTGTATTGTCAACAATCCCCTTCCGCTTGACCTGAAAATGGACTTTGAAGAGGCCAACATAAAATAAAGGACTTATTTGTTCTATATAGTTTATAAGATTATATACAATTGGAGGAAATTATGGTGATTATTGCGTCGCGGTTTAGCTATCTATGATTACCATCACCAGTACAATTCATTATTTGGTTCTCTACAGCAGAAAAGCTTTTTTTTTGGAATGATCTATGCTAACGGCCAAAAGGCCCTAATTCTTCGTCTGACAATTGTGAGCCAATTTTTGGCTCACTTAAAATTGATTATTAGGGGGGCTTGCCCCCCACCAACCGTAAAGTCTACGACCCCACGGCCTCCTGATGTCGGCTTGGATTAATCAGAAAAGCTGCCAGAAAAAATGTAGCTTTCCTTATTATTATTATTATTTAAGGGTGGGGACACCAGCGAGGCCAGACGGGTGATCAGTCCTCATTAACGGGACCATTTCACCCAATTCCCCAGGCTCGCCTCTGGGATTAGATGCGGGGACGGGTTATCAATTGCCCCTCCGGTGTCACCCCCTCAAACCTACGTGTTGACCTACAAAAACTACTTAGCTGCCTTATGGTTAGATATGCTAAATCTTCCTTCTTAATCTCGTCCGCTCCAAACAGCTCCCATCTTGCGTATGCATATGCTGGGCATTCCGTTATGAAGTGCAGACTGGTCTCTTCTTTCTCTTTGCACTTAGGACATAGAGGGTCCTCTGTTAGCTTCATTATTGACAGGTGTCTGTTGAGTGGGCAGTGTCCCGTCAATATTCCTACAACTGTTCTAATGTTGTTCCTATTGAGTTTAAGCAACTCTTTAGTCTTCTTGCTGTCAAGCGTCGAGATGAAGAATTTCGACTGTCTGCAGCTCTTCATGTCATTCCATCTTTGGTTTGTTTCTTTGTTTATTCTCAGGGTTATAACATTTTTTGTTATCCTGTGTGCTATTAGCAGTCTCGGCTCAGGGCCTATGAACGTCACATCGGCACCTTCTCTCGCGAATCTATCTGCTTCTTCATTGCCCTCATGTACCCAGGCAATTTCTAACTCAGTCTGGTCTGCTAGATCTTGCAGGGTGTTTTTGCATTCTTTGACCAGTGCTGAGGTAGTCTCCCTCTTACTGAGGGCCTTCAGTGCCGCTTGACTGTCACTGTATATGACTGCCTTCTCAATCCTATGTGCGCTAATTATGTTTTGTTTGATCATGTTGCCGCATTCTCGTATTGCGAATATCTCCGCTTGGAATACGCTGGAGAATCTGCCTAGATTAAACGATGCTTTCATTTCAGTTGGATGGCTGATATATACGCCAGCCCCTGACAGCTTTGTCGATTCCTTCCTGGATCCATCTGCGTAGCCGACCATCGTTGTTTTTGGGTGGTTGATGTCAATGCTCCAGTTATCTCTCGAGCCTATGCTTATCCTGTATTTCTTGTCGAAGATTCTCTCCTTCTTTATCAAATCATTGTTTGATATAATCATGGATAGATTTTCTTCTTACTGTTTTGCTATCTCGGCGTGACCTTTGTCATAGTGCCCTCCCTTCCATAATTTGTTGCTCTTGAGCTTGAACCATTGTTCAGTCGCTTTCTTCTTGATCGTGAGATCAACTGGGTTGAGGCCGAGTATCATCTCTAGAGCCGCCGTTGGTGTTGTTTTCATGGCACTCGATATCATGATGCTGGCTAGTCTCTGTACTTTTGTAAGTTCTTTCCTTTTTGTTCCTAATTGTGCCTTGTGCCACCACACTAAGGCTCCATGTAGAATTCTTGGTAGTACTTGGTAGTAGATCCAATGAACCACATTTGGTTTCATGCCCCAGGTTCTTCCTACCGCTCTCCTGCATTGCACAATGCACATTTGGATTTTGTGCAGATCTATTTAACGTGGGCTTTGTAGTTCAGATTTCTATCTAGGATTACCCTCAGATATTTTACTTCATTGACTACCTCTAGATTGTCGTTATCGATTCTCAGTGGAATCATGCTGTCAATCTTTCTCTTGTTTGTGAATAACACTAGCTTGGTTTTTCCTGGGTTTAGGTTTAGCCCTTTATCCCTGCACCATCGTAGCGCTGTGTCGATTCCTCGCTTCATGATGTCTCTGGTCAGGCTTAGTACTTTACCTGTGACCAGAATTAGACCATCGTCTGAGTACGCCTGTATGTAAATGTGCATGGCGTTTATCTTTGATACTAATTCGTCTATGAGAATGCACCATAGGAGCGGAGACAGGCATCCTCCTTGCGGAAATCCTCTTTTTGCTCGAATGGTGCATGTTGTTCCCGCAGCTTGTATCGAGCGATGTTTTAACATATTAGTTATCCATCCCGTTATCTGTCCAGATATCCCCTCTCTGTTAAGTACTTCCACGATGGATTGAGGGGTGGCCTTGTCAAAGGCTCCCTCTACATCGAAGAAGCAGCCAAGGGCACATTCTTTGTTCTCTATAGCTCTTTCAATTCTTATTACCGCATTGTGTAATGCCGTGTCAATGGATTTTCCTTCCATGTAGGCGTTTTGGTTGGCGTGTAGCGGCATTGAACTCTTTTCTATCCCTGCTCTCATGTGTCTGTCTAGTATCTTCACGAGTGTCTTCAGTACAAACGAAGAAAGGCTTATACATCTGAAGGATTTCGCCTCGTGATATGTAACCTTTCCTGGCTTAGGTATGAAGACGGCTTTGACTCTTCTCCAGCTACTGGGGATGTAGTTTGTTGCTAAACTACTCCGGTATATGGTGAGGAGGTCATCTTTGATATACCTAAGGGCAACTTGTAGCATCTTGGGAAAGACGCCATCGGGTCCCGCCGCTTTATACGGTAGGAATGATGAAATGCTCCATATTAATGCTTCTTCGGTGATAATCAGTTCCGCTTCCGCTTTCGCTTCTGCTAGATTATCACCGGATGTGACAACCATGTCTTCTTCTGAATAGCTTGTGCTATCCGGGAAGTGTATGGCCATCATTTCTGCAAGTATTTCTTTGGGTTCCACTACTAGGGTGTCACCTACGACTGGCCTGTTGGTCTAGTGGTTAGTGACCCTGACTGCTAAACCAGAAGGTTGTGGGTCCCCACCCAGGACAAATGTTTGTGTGATGAACATGATCAATTGTTCTGTGTCTTGTGGTGGGAGTTGGCATCACAGCCCGCAACAACCGGGATACCCATACCTCTATATTTTATCATTGTCTCTTCTATGAGTTGTCCTGGTGGTTCGTAGTCCGTCTCGCTCGGGATGTAGACCGACATGAAGACCATTTTCTTTGTGTTCCCATCTACCATACATAGTGTGCCTAGTACAGCCGTGAGATCTCTGTAACATTCAACTTCTATTAGTCCTAACGCCCTAGCTCTGTTGCTAACGTAGATGTATGTTCTGGGGTCGGACTCACCAATACGATGGTAGATAGTTTCACCACCCAGACAACCGATGCCAACAACACGGCCATTAATAGCATATGGCTCTTGTAGCAGGGCGATGTCTATGTTATTTGATACCACAAATCTGCAAAGCTCTGTCATGGCTTCGCGACAATGGTGCAAATTTAACTGAAGTATCTTTATTTTATTTTGTGTTGTGTTTGTATGTGTATGTGCGTGTGTAGTGTTATTGTGAAGAGTCATTGTGTGTGTTATGGTGTGTGTACCGCCCGGGACCTAATGCTTCGGGCCCCGCTTCTGATCACCGTCAGTCACACTATGGTAAGCTTCAGGTGTCTTCAGCGGGGCGGTCTGCACAGGTCCCAGGTCTGTGTCTGTTAATGTGCTTGGACCGCTGACGGGCAGGGCTGATCGCAGGAGCTGTGGGGCGCATCTTTTTGCTCCCGAACAGACACAGCCGCAATGTTTGCCCTTACCCCTCAGCGACTCCTCTGTGGAGTTCTGTGGGTCTGTCTGTGTACTTGTGTTCTTAGCAGAGTGCCCGATGTGTGTTCCAGGGCATTTTGTTTGTGACGTCTGGTCCGTCACATTGGACCCGCTACCATGTCTGGCATCGGCCACATCAGGTTTCACCTGCTGCTTGCTCGTGCGCAGCAATCGTGCCTGAACCTGGGTGGCCTGGTAATTGAGCCAGACATGTTCTATGTCCTCCTTAAAGATGTCGTTGGGGACCCCCATCACCAGTCTCTCCCCAGCAGGGAGGTGTACAATGACCGCGAGATCGCTCTGCTCCTTTGCAGAGCAGCGCGGTCCCTCGGTCAGAGCCTCACCTCGGTTTTGTCGCTTGGCCGGGCGCTGCTGCGACAGACCCTCTTCAGGGTCCGTCCCCTGCCTTTTGACTTTCGGCGGCCTCCTCGACTCCCCCGCCCCAGCGCTCGTCGAGGCTTTCGCCAGAGAGCCCTGCGACGCGGGAGCCAAGCTGGCCTCCTGAATCTGTTTTTTTAACTTCCGCTTCTCCCGCTTCCACTTACTGCGGCTCATCTGCCAAGTGTTCGGGTCTTTGTTGCTACTACTACCTGCACTACCGGAACCTTGGGCCTTATCCTTTTTAGGGGACGGGGTAGGCGACTCCAGCAGTGCTTCCTCTGAGAACTTCAATGACGCGTCAAAAGCGTTCGCAAGCGACTCGCTTTCGACTTTCGATCAGTAATTACACTGTCTGTCTTGCTCTTCCCTCCGAAACACAGCAAAGCTGTTTCACGGGAGAAACAAGCAAGATGGTGGTACACATGCAGCCGGGAGCGCGGCACAGCGCTTCTCTTACACCGGTAATAAAAGGCACACACAATTTTTTTATAGTTCATGCGCGCGTTGTCTTGGGGCGGGTGAGAATCTTGGAATTAGTCTGGGTATTGCGGTCCCCGTGCAATCTTAAGGCTTATTTTCTTATCTAAAAATCCTAAGGTCAGCTTAGACCCTCATCTGTTTATCTTTGTCACTAATTACACTTGCGATTCCCGTTAGCAAATAAAACTACAAACAAATCTGTTAGTGCAAGCTGCTCTGCGGTCAAAGACAAATTATACGCCAGCTAGAAGGATCTAGAAAAAGTGTTTGTACGACTCCAATTACACGGAACAAGCGTTTATTGTGACAAGAAGGAATTGTACTTTTACATTAAACCACGCCATAAGAGCGGTTTAATTCTGATTTATAACTACTTTCGAAGATTACCTACTACAGCCAAACTCACAAGCATTATCCTTTTTAAATAAAATATCTTGTTAAGTCTTTTTTTTCTTTTATGGGGAAGGGGGAACCGCCTGGCGGGTATGTGGGACTCGCTGCGCTCAAAAGATGGTAAGGTGGACGCTCTATCCACTAAAACCCGTCGAGTGCCACCGCATTGGTGGCACCGCCTTCGGTGCAGTGCCCCGGATTTTTTGAGCAACAGGGCACCACGACGGGTCAGTCAGTCCTCCAAGGGACCGACGCCACCTCCACAGAGGGTTTGTCCCGCACCACAGAACAACCCATCCCAACTTCAGGACTGTGGAATGGGCCGAGGCTCCCATCCACGCCCCCTGTTCCCCCTGCTTTTTCATCCCCTCTTCTTATAACAGGGGCACAAAGAGCAGCTCCCTCGGCGCAATTTGCTTCGCCCAAGGTGCTGGCTTCACCTTAGGTTACTGAGCCCCATCGCCACGCTTGTCGTGTCTTGAACCATGGATCTCTCTCGGGATCTTGGTAAACACTACGTCGATCTTCAAATTGTGGTATAACTTTGTGTATTGGTGTATTTATACATAGTCTATACTACTTATATGTGTATAAATCTATTGTTTCTATGTGTAGGTACATTGATTCTTTTTATCAATTTTTTTGTAATAAATAATCGTTTTATGATGCGCTAATTCACATTCTACTTTTATATTATTGTCTGTCAGTACGGCTTATCTTAACTTAAGAATAAGTAAATAAGTTAATAATTATTATTCAACGATCATACCACGTTAACCTAGTTCCGTGGTAATTTCGTAAGAACTTGAATATTACGGGTACTAGGAACGGATTTTTTAAAAGAAATTTATATAAATACATACAATATATACGTCCATGACCCGGTGCTGATCTCTATATTCATCATACAAATTATCTGCCTTTGTCGGGATTCGAAAACGCGACTACGAACGAAATGGCTATAAAAATGTTTTTAGCATGGACAGTTCCAGGACCACTTTAGGACCCCCACCATGGTTCAGGCCTTGACGTGGCGGTGGGGCTCAGTAGCCTAGGGTGAGCCCAGAACCTTGGGCGAAGCTAATTGAGCCGAGGGGGCTCTTTGTGCCCCTCTTATAAGAAGAGGGGACAAAAGAGCAGGGGGCAAGGGGTGAGGATGGGAACCTCACCCCATTGTACTGTCCCGACGTTGGGAGGGGTGGTTCTGTGGTGCGGGACAACCCCTCTGTGGAGGTGGCATCGGTCCCTTGCGGGACTGACTAGCCGACGAGGTGCCCTGTTAGCTTAACAGATCCGAGGCACCTCACCAAGGCGGCATTGGTGGCACTCGCCGGGTTTTAGTGCGGAGAGATGCGTTCATTTACCATCTTTCGGGCGCAGCGAGTCCCACATACCCACCTGGGGAGACCCACTCCCCAGGCGGGATGCCTCAGAGCATTTCCCGGCGTTAAAAAAAAAAGGACAACTTTAGGACAGCTCCGGATAGCTTGGGGATCGGGAATAGACAAACCGATTACACTTCTCCTCGGGCGACAGTCTATAATCACACCAATACCGTTTGTTCTAGAATGTGTTTCTAGTTACAAGTGCTAGTTGGATGCGAGAGTCGGAGAACGGTTCTGACGTTTACTGAAAGTAAACTTGACTTATATCTTTATATATATAATTCTTCTGTAGGTGTGTATGTCACTGAACTCCTCCTAAGCGGCTGGACTTGTCCCTGTAATTCATGACGATCTCCGTGCGGTGGCCGGTCCGTGTTGGATGCGAGTGGCAAGGGATCGGTCGTCTTGGCGTTCATTGAGAGAAGCCTTTGTTCAGCAGTGGACGAATGGTGGCTGACGATGATGATGATGATGATAAGGGTCAACATAATTGGTCCGATACGGCGTCAACTGTGCAATTACAGAATCACGTAGGAACTTATTTATATTATGTAGATATTTATTTTGGGCTTGCACAAAACGCGGGAACCGCACGATTACATGTCAAATTTAAATTTAGAGTTCTGAAACCGCGCGGTTGTCGCCATGTTTAAAGTTTGTTTGTTCGTTTTATCTAGATATTATAATGTGTCGCATTTCCTACAAACACTTTCGCATTTTTATGCCTACACATTTGCAATTGTCTCAACAGTTGCTACAATCTAAAATTCGATTTCTTCAAAGAAATATAATAGTTTATATTCGATGTAATATATCATGCGAGAACCAATGGTATACATAGTTATTTGAGACCGGGTTGGAACTGTTCCTCTTGTGACAGATATAATAAAAAGGGGAGTTTTATTCGCATGTTTCGGTCCCACCAGTTAACCCTTCTTACGATTGGTGTCTTGTAGTTTAACTTTATTGGTTGTATATCACGACACTATTTTGTCTTCTTTGTTGTTACTAAAAATATACAGATAACTGCAAGTATGACTTGCTCTTAGGATTCCGAAAATCGTATTTTGTGTAACACAACAACATATTTTAGTCTTTCAGATTTTTTCCTTTACTGTGTTGTGAAACAGCTTATTACCAAATTTAATGATTATATGTCAAGTACCCTATGAGTTTATTTTTGATAGACTGCCAGACAAACGGACAACGGAGTGATCTATCATTGGCCTTAGTCCGTCTGTTACAGATGATTCAAACAGTGTCAGCAAAAACCCGTGTTTATTTCCACGAAGCAGAGCTGATGTGGGTGGAGTGTTCTCTCCACAGACTGACACTGTGTCGCATAGAGGAGACTCTTAACGAAAGCGCAGAGTTGCCTAAGCTCTGCGCCAACCTCTCGACCTTACCAGTAGGTAGTAGGCTAGGCCCACAGGAATGACGAGTTGATGATCAAGCCAGTTCGGCTGCAGAAGTCTTTCGCATGTCAGGGCTATGCCACGAATGCCTGACGTAGAGCCCATTACGGGTTTCGAGTGAAGTTTTCCTTCTCTCACGCGATCCCCACGGGAAGAAATGGGGTGGTGCTATTCTACTCTGCCGGCACCACACGGCATTATATTCGAAATACAGGAAAGCTTCTTGAGAAAAAAAAAATCGTTTTCTTAATGTTAGTTGAATAAAAATACGGACAGACGAGCCACTATCAAGAATAAGATATCATTTAAATATAGCAAAGACTAATTTAGAGATGACGTTACTGTCTTGCTATATAGTTTGCCTCCCGACTTGTTCGCGATCATATTTTGATGGTGCGTGATTTTACGAATTGAAGAAAACAAAAGGTAAGTATTTTGTGTTAGCCATCTCTCGTATACGGCCACCTAGATTAACCCTACATCAAATTAGACATTTTACCTAGGCTCAAGTTCTTGATATATTTTCAAAGCTCTAGACAGATAACAAAATCCTAATTCACTTTTATATTTTATTCTAAAAATTATGATAATCACATTTGTATATATTTTTCGCCAAAAACATAAAAAAAAACAAACAAGATTATGAAGAGTTTAATGTGCTCCAATGATATTCTGAGCATCCAACAGAAATTGAATAAAAACGGCAACACACATTACACGGACGCTTAAGCAAAGTGAGGACGTCTGCGGATTAGTAAGAAAAACTCATCTTGTGACAACAATTGATGATATTTGGATGTGGCAAAATAACCACCGCAAAACTAATAACCGCTGGATGAAGTCATGAAATGCGCAGTATCTGGATGAGGGGTCGAAGTTAATTGGGGAAGAAATAAATTACCGATAAACCTTTTCTGAAGGAGAAAATTCCAAATTTGTTTTGTTCCAGATAATGTTCGGAAATCCACAACAACTCTATTACGGCGTTTCCTGCCTACGACGAATATGTGGAACCAGCTGCCATTTATAGTATTTCCGAACCGACACGACTTAGGGACCTTCAAGAAAAGAGCATACTCATATTTGAAAGGTAACGCACCTGCTAATGATGTATGGTGGTGTCTATGGATGTCGCTTATCACTACCATACCACCAGGTGAAATGACTATTTTCCCCCTCTTCTATAAAAAAAACAAAGAAAAAATAAGGGGAGTGAAGACACTCTGATAAAGTGGTTTTTAACTGGACTGGAGATTACTGAATAGTGACAGGCGCGCAATAACGTTTTCTCTACTTAAAAAAATCAACACTTTTATTTTCTCTATACATATTACATTTTAGTAGCTCCGCACAGGAATGGACTGAGAACGCTGTCAGGCCTCGTTACCCCCGTGACTACGTCATGTACCTACTAGTTTATATCTTAGCCCTCTACTTTACAACTATCCTTTTCCTGGAGGGAAAAAAAAACAAAAATTGTACTGTTTAAATTTATTTTGGGTGACGTAACAATTAAGTAAAGTATTTGTATTTTATCTGTATATGCCAGTAAAATGAATTCAAATGCCGTGACGACAACACACTTCGCCTGAATTAATTAAGATTAATTACAACCGTATCCGGATTGATAATGATTATTGTTCCTACGTCCTAATCCAAAGTATAAGCTGTCACCATTTCATCTTTCACCCAAATCAGTTCAGCCGTTTTGCCGTGACAGATCAATAAACAACCAAACATCCAAACTTACAAACTTTCGTCTTTATAATATTAGTGAGATTATAAGATTATGATTTTTTTTATGTCATCTGGGGGCAAACGAGCAGTCGGAGCCTTTCGGCGCCGACACCCATACACATCCACACAATCAATGCCACGCAGATCCGCAGACCTCCTTTTCCCTATCCCCCCAATGGGCCACCGGAAACTCACAAACCTCACGAAACGCGACAGCATAGCTGACTAGTTTTTTTTCACTTGACGCCGGTGCTATGCGAGCGAGAGGTACCACCCCGGTCGTGCCGGCCCAGTTCGGCTGCAATGCAGCATGCCACTACCTCTCATTAAGAAAAGAAGAAGAAGAGAAGAACAAAAAGGAGTGAAAGATGATATGCATTTAGATTTATAGATAAAGATAAATATACTTTATTTTCATTATAAATTGTGAACGCAAACTATTACAATAGTGAATATAGGACAACATGTTATACTGAAGTCAAGTGGGAAATGTCTAAAAGAAATTGAAATAAGAGGGAAGTGAAGGAAAGCATTCCAGCCCGATTAAGGGACAAGAGATAAGAATTTATGACTAATGGATATTAGTGCGATATATCTAGTGGACAAACGCGACACTGTTAGAATGCCGAAATAATTGAATCTGGTGACTGGTAATATTATAATGCATGGGTTCCACCATCCTGCCTGTTTCTCCCGTGAAATAACATTGCTGTGTTTCGGGAAGAAGGGTGAGACAGTGTAATTACTAATTACTGGCACAGATACTTACATAGAAATAATAATAATATCTATGGAAGCTTTCACACCACGTCAATCTGGTCCCGTGGTAAGTTCTCGAAGAACGTGTGTTATGGGTACCAGACAACGGAAATATATTTAATACTTTTATACTATCCATATATTTAAGATTTTTATTATATACACACATTTATATACACATATTTAATACACATCCATGACCCAGGAACACAGAAAATATATTTGTTCCCTGGCGGGATTGGAACCCGCAACCTCCGGCTTGAGCGCCAACGCGCTTACCACTGAGCCACAGAGGTCGTCAAAGAAACATACGTGAATGAGTTGCTTTTTTTTCTTTTACGCTGGGAAATGCTCTGGCATCCCGCGGGGGGTGGGACTCCCCAGATGGGTATGTGGGACTCGCTGCGCCTGAACGATGGACGCAGCTGTACCCACTAAAACCCGACGAATTTATCGGTCCATTGCTAGACATAGGGCAATGAACGCCAAGAGCAGACAAGAACCGTTCAATTGGAAGTCGACCTGGACTCCGTCTTCGTAAATATATCTTTGCTTACATGAAACTCCTTATACAACTCATGATCACCAAATAGCCATGATGATAGTGATAAACACGGTAAACATTTCAAAAGCATGCACATTACAAAATGTTTTCTTTTTAAGACATTTTAAATAAACCTCGATTCAACCGGCGGTATCTCGGTTGCTCTTGTCACGTCCGTCTATCACGTTAAGCCAATATCAAATAAAAGAAAATGCAGCGTGCAAACGGAAAATCATACGGTGAATTATACAAATATTTTTTGCGAGTAAAACTTTCCACGCTTTTTCTTTTTTAAACTCTGACAGCATGATGCATTAAAATACAAATTCGCAAAATATTGTTTGTAAAAGACAAAGAAGAAGTCATTAAACGAACGGCGAGAAATTTCTGGACGCACATTTGTGTTTTTTTGGTTTTTTATTTTTATTTTTTTTATTAATTATAATTTTGTATTTTATTCGTTAGAAGCTTTTTTATGGCTCCGACTCCTTAAGTCGGAACCCAATGCAGATGCGTTGCACTCCATTTCCCTATCCCCCAATGGGCCACCGGTAACGCACAAACTGCATAATCACGACAACATAGCTATCACTTTATACCGGTATTATGCGAGCGAGAGGTACCACCCCGGTCGTGCCGGCCCAATTTGGCTGCAATGTTGCAATGGCACTACCTCTTATATTCTATAGTGTTTGTTTTAAAAACTTAATCTGTATATACGGTACTGTATATTATATTGGTTGGCGCATATTGTGGAGGACTGTTCTGGTGTTTTCTATAATGTTTAAAACTTACTTTTTTTTTCGGAATGATCTATGCTAACGGCCCAAAGGCCCTAATGCTACATCGGATTAGTGTGAGCCCATTTGGCTCACTTTTGGTTTGTAAAAGTGGGGGGTTGCCCCCCGCCAACCGTGAAGTCTGCGACCGCACGGCCTTTTGGCGTCGGGTTGGGGAAACTTACTTACTATCTATATAATATATTGTGATTGGTTGGCGAATATTGTGGAGGACTGTTCTTGGTGGGTGAAGCGGGGAATGATAGTTGATTGAGGGGGGGACTGGAGGGTCTAAGCGAGGATTTCACGCCGTTTTTCCACACGGTAGACTCGACTTCGGCCTTACCAAACAAATTCAGACTAAACTAATATTAACTACGAGAGAAATGGCAGCATGGTATTATATTACAATACAAACGAAAAAAAGAAGTCATTTTGAACGTTTTTTGTTTTTTTTAACTTGATACTTTATTTTTTACGCTTTTTGTATAATTTTGCTCTATTGTATTTGTTATAATTTATTTTAAAAAATATGATTTTTTTTCATGATATAAAATGAAATAATATGATATTTATTTATATTTAAAATGTCGATAGTGATTTTCATGACGATGTTAATGGTAATACAGATTTACCTACCATACATTCAATAAAGATTTTAGTTTTCATCTCAGATCTGAGGTTTTCATATTGAAAATATTTATTTTATGTTGATTTTAATAGTCCTTGAGAATTTTTCCTGCTGTTTAAAGAAAAATATATTATTCACCTCAGCAAAACTGAAGAACCAGCTAGTACATTTATATCGGCAACTCGGTACATTCTATAAGACGACAAGCTTGTATTATTCATGTAGATGGTCTAAAGGATCTTTTGTTATGGGAAAAATAAAGAAAAATAAGCAAAAGAGCTACAATGACATACATCTTTTATACTTTTGTATTTATAGAAATTTAAAATTCTTTCTCTAAGCACAAAGGGTGGAATTTAGAACGTTCATTCAATACACTAAGTCTTTATAGGACCAACAATGGCGGTTCGAAGACAGATATTGCTTCTTCTTTTTAATATAAATTTCTTGTGCTTTTTTGCCATAATATTTTTTTATAAACAAAATTGTCTATGAAAAGAGTGAAACAGATTAAAAAGGATGTTTATCCGTAAACGTTGCAAAACGACCTTTTATATTTATTTTCTTTCGTAACGCGAAAGTAGCTACTTGTGAAAAATCTTACATTTGCTATTTCATTTTAATTAAATTTCTTTTGGAGGGAAGGTATTCGTGATTTCGTATAAAAGATTCTTTTAGACAAATATAAAATACTCTAATCTCGACTTTTAATATTCTCTACGTAAAATGTTCTTTAAATAAAAATGTACAAATTTAAGATCTAAAGATTCATTCAAAGATGAATAAAACAGCCTAGATAAACTCGGTAGACCACGTTTCGTCCCCAAATACTTAGCTTCGTAAATCCAATAGCTTCGCGTAAAATGCTAATTATATGAAAATGTTTTATATGATAATATTATACTAGCTGTTGACCGCAGCTTCGCCCGCGTTAACTTATCTAACTTAACTCCTATTAGTCACGACGTGATGTTATATAGCCTAGAGCCTTCCTTGGTATATGGGCTATCTAACACTGAAAGATTTTTTCAAATCGGACCAGTAGTTCCTGAGATTAGCGCGTTCAAACAAAAAAACTCTTCAGCTTTATAATAATAGTATATATTAGTATAGATTATGTATAATATAACGCTATATTGAATTATGCTCAAGTTTCGTTAAAATAATGGTTTGATTTCGACAGCTTTATTATAAACACATATCTGTCTGGCCTTCAATAAACGCCAAGACGACCGATTCTTCGACCTTTTAGATCGGTTACTCGCCTGCGGCCATGTGGACAAGGAATTCAAGGTGCGTTATTGCCTTTCAAATATGAGTAAATTGTTTTCTTGAAGTTCCCTAAGTCGTATTGGTCGTACTTGGAGATCTATCATATTTATTTTCTCTCCAAGATACACAAAAACATCTCACATATCTCACAAGAGACAAATAATTGGGCAGCTCCCAATGAGTTGCTTGTCAAAGACAATGACAATTGTTAATTTAAATGTGCCGCCATATTGAATTTCTGGCGCGTAATTAAAAGCTTCAATACATTTAAGTAACGGCAGAAGCCAATAGCTCTTTAGTATAAAAATGACTTGTGTTTTTTTGTTAACCGACTTCAACAAAAAGGAGGAGGTTATCAATTCGATCGGTATTTTTTTTAATGTATGTACACCGATTTCTCACTTCAATCAATTGTGGACCGATTTTCAAAAATTTTTTTTGTTTGAAAGGGTATACTTGCCAAATGGTTTGAAAGGGTATAAGGAAACCAGGGTCTGATGATGGTATCCCAGAGAAATCGAGGGGAACTTTCGAAAATCTCTTTTTAATTAAGCATTTTAAAGCACTACAATTTAATGAAGACTAGACAACTCTAGACGAGTTGATCTGATGCTGGAGCTGAAAGACAGTCGAGGGAACTCCTCGACGATTTACTTCAGTAAACAAAGTAACCTTGTGTTTGGGTTTGATTAATTTATATTGATGAGGACTTTACAACTAGATAGGTTATGACTGTGGTTGGGGGTCTGATGACGAAGACGAAGGAAAGTTTAGAGAACTCTTAAATAGTTTACAGTAGTTACCTTGTGTTTGGACTTAATTATTTTATACTGGTGAGAACTTTGCACTCATATGGGTGATACATGCTATTACAGGTCTAATGATGAAGACGAAGGATAGTTAAGGGAACTCCTCGATGATTTAATTCAGTAACCTTGTGTTTGGGCTTGATTAATTTGTATTGATGAGAACTTTACACCTAGGTGGATTGTGACTATTATTAGGGGTCTGATGATGAAGACGAAGGGCAGTTAAGGGAACTCCTAAATAGTTTACAGTAGCTACATTGTGATTGGCACCCATATGGGTGATACATGTCATTACATGTATTTTTGCGTTTACCACATCATTATTGTTACTTTTGGAGTCGGTGTCAGCCAAGGTAGGTAGGTACCTACCCCCACCATGGTTCAGGCCTTGACGTGGCGGTGGGGCTCAGTAGCCTAGGGTGAAGCTAATTGAGCCGAGGGGGCTCTTTGTACTCCTCTTATAAGAAGAGGGGACAAAAGAGCAGGGGGCAAGGGGTGAGGATGGGAACCTCACCCCATTGTACTGTCTCGACTTTGGGAGGGGTTGTTCTGTGGTGCGGGACAGCCCCTCTGTGGAGGTGGCGTCGGTCCCTTGCGGGACTGACTAGCCGTCGAGGTGCCCTGTCAGCTTAACAGATCCAGGGCACTTCACCAAGCCGGCACTGGTGGCACTCGCCGGGTTTTAGTGGGTAGAGCTGCGTCCATTTACCATCTTTCGGGCGCAGCGAGTCCCACATACAGCAGAGCATTTCCCGGCGTAAAAGAAAAAAAAAAAAAAAGGTAGGTACCTACAGCAACAAATACGACACCGGTGACGGACGACGGTGACATATTTGTTGCTGTACCTGATCTACTACCTATTTAACTTAGCTGACACCGACTCCAAAATTAACAATAATGACGTGTTAAACGCAAAAATTATACATTAGTAGAAGTATAAGATGATTATTCCCTAGTCGTGGCAGATATATAATATCGTTTGAAATTTGGGCAAATTAAACTAACGGAGCTGCTCCAAGCAGCAAAGCAAAAGAGCAGGAGGGGGGCAAGGGTCGAGGATGGGAACCTCACCCCATTGCACGGTACCGACGTTGGGAGGGGTTGTTCTGTGGTGCGGGACGACCTGTCTGTGGTCCCTTGAGGGACTGAATGGCCGTCGAGGTGCTCTGTTTGTTAAATAGATCCGGGCACCTCGCAAAAGGCGGCATTAGTGGCACTCGCCGGGTTTTAGTGGGTAGAGCTGTGTCCACAAAAAAAGATTTAAGTCACGAATATACTGGTTTTGTAAACGGGCGACCAGATATAAGGTGTCATGTGTCTGCTTTTCAAAACATACGAAAACAAATTTTTTTATATGCGAAAGGAACCCAACCAGTTGATAATTGGTCTGATGAAATAGACTATATATTTTTAAAATATAATCAAGATTCTTTATAAAAACTTTTCCTTCTAAATATACAAATAAGACGTTAAATAATTTCCCTCCATATCCTCGGATTAGCGGTAGCTTGATGATGATATTGAAGATAACTGCTACATGCAGAGGTGCAGGATCGATTCCCGCCTGCTACTGGACATCCAATTTCAATGATCGCTAAGATGATATTTCTTAAATGTATTTCCGTGGTCTATCACTATTTCCATCAACGAGACAAAACATCATCATCGTCATTATCTATCCGTCCACTGCTGAACATAGGCCTCCTTCAATGAAAGCCAAAACGACCGATCCCTTGCTACTCACATCCAACACGGACCGGCAACTTTAAGACAAAGTGTTGGTCGACCATTAACCAGGTGGGAAGACGATCTCTGTGCAGTGACAGAATGTATTATAATCAAAAACATTTGATCATAATTAAAATTGAAGTTAAATAAAATTGGAGTGTCTGTTTTAAATATTAAAAACATACAAACACCCGAATTGAAATTCTTCTCCTTTTTTAGAATTCGGTTAAAGTAACCGCTTTTTACTAAATGCATATAGATGTAAACACAGTTATTATGAACATTTTGTAGTAGTGGTGTTAGGCAATGTAATTACTGGCACAGAGACTTAACATCTTGTGTCTCGGGATAGGTATTTATACATTATTTAAATTAAATAATTGTGTTAATTTCAAATTAAGATATTCAGTACTTAGCAGCTCATTTAAAAAAAATGTGTTTATTTTTCAAAAGAACACCAATACGATTGAAAATGGGTCAATAATATTATGTAGTTTTAAGGCTCAGTCAAGTATCATTTCGATAAATGAATAAAACAATTGTACTTTTTACACGCTTTATAATAGCTTCACCTGTATGTTTGTATGTATGTTTGTAACCGACTCCTTTAGACTTGATTTTGACTCACTTAAAGTAAAAAATAAATTATAGTTAAAGGGTTAACAAAATTACTTATTGTAAAAAAGCGTGAGGTGCTCAATATTCATTATTAAAAATATTTCATCGGTATCTATTTAATATAAAAACTTAGTTACAAGCACCACGCTTTTTTACAATAAGTAATTTTGTTAACCCATTTAATTCATCCATTAAAAATTATTTTCAAATTTTTAGTTGGGTTTGCTATTAATGCGTGTTTTTTAGTTTTTTTTAACTATAATTTATTTATTATTTAAATGGTCTAACTGAAAACTCAAGTTAGCCGGTTAGCAAATAGTAAAACGTATAAGTGTCAATGTGACTCATTTAGCTTATTATCTAAATATATTTTATTTTAATTAAGGAATAATCAACTACTTTAATTTTTGATAGACTTTATAAGTAAAAAATAATATAAAGATTTACTTTATGCTACTTAGCATAATACGCGTATAATGGACATTGGACCTTTTAGGGTGTTTTCAAACAAAAATATTTTTAACAAAAACTAACGTAGAAGGGCCAATGTGACGTAAAAAAATAACCGATAAATATATAAATAAAATAGTGTAGTGCAAATGAGGAGGATAGTTGTCTTAGATAACGAGCAAAGTTTCGTAAACTTCGGTTTTATCAATCGACAATTATAGCAAATTTAAACTTTGGAAGCCTCTCCTGTAAAGTTGTAATTTTGCATTTTGGCCCATAAACATTATTCCTTTATCCTGATTAAAATATCACGATTATAATTCAATAACCTCCTTCAACGAAGTCTTATTTAAAAAGAAAATGGCGCTGATACGAGAATCCGATCAGAAGCCAATATTAAGCCCCATCATGATACCTAACGATATAATAATAATGTGATAAGGTTTCGGATTTGCGACGACGAGAATATGTCAGATATTTTAAAATACACCTCGGAGATTACCGATATATTTCACGGGGAACTTTTATTAGTTATTTAAAAGTTGATTGATTTAACTTATGCAAATTATATCAGTAGTATGGGTATAAATTTAATTTTATAGAAAATAATGGGTCGAGTAATTTATTCATTAAAATAACTTGGAGTACGGTAGTGAGTGCGCTACATTCATCATCATCAGCCCCTATCCGTCCACTGCTGAACATAGGCCTCCTTCAATGACCCCAAGACAACCGATCCCTTGCCACTCGCATCCAACATGCCGTACATAGGTCCTCTGTTAAGCTTGTAGTGAAAATTTTCTGTTAGTTACATCTACAGTATTCATAGTGAATGAGAGATAGCAAATTTACATAATAAGGATTTACTTGAACTGATTTTTGAAGACGGCCCTAAATATTAATTATTAATTTGCTTGCTAAAAGCTGCTACTTACGGTGTTTCCGAGCCGATACGACTTGGGGCCTACAAGAAAAGCGCATGTAACTCATATTTGAAAGGCCGGCAACGCACCTGCTAACCCTCTGGTGTAGCGGGTGTCAGTGGATGTTGCTTTCACTTGCCATCAGGTGAACCGACTGTCCGTTTGCCCCCTCTTCTATAAATAATAATAAATAATGCAATTTTTTTTATTTTATTTATTTAAAAATAAAGTCGCGTCGCGGCCACTCTGGTCTTGTATGGTGAGTGTTGCCATGCCAGCTACGTCCGTGGGTACTGTTTGCAGTGGGGGTTCATAAATAATAAAATAAATAAACTAGAAAATTGTATTTATGGATGTTTGTTACTCTTTCACACAAAAACTACTAAATAATTTAATGAAACTTTAAAACAAACAACGTGATATTAAAGGCTATAATTTATCCTAGTACTCCCATGAAAATGGGAAGTACGTGGGTGCAACCGCGGGGTGCTGCTAGTAGTATTCGTATGTAAGTCCGTAAGATTGTAAAATCCGTTGTTGGTATTCAAGAAGAAGAAGGTACCGGATAGGAAAAAAACCTAACCGGTCGTAGACAATGCCGGCAGAAGTAAAAAGGTATAATTAGAATTTTAGGTTAAGCTAGAATGATGATGCATTAGTAACGCATAATAAGCGATCATCTTCAAAGCTAAACTAACATGATTTAAAATCAAATTTAGCATACATAACACCGTGCCATCTTGAATATTGCCCAGCCCATTCATGTGCAAAGACCTGCCTTTGTCCTCGTGTGTACAAGCTAGTGCATTAATTAAGAAGCTGATTCCATACAATGACTTGGTAATCAACGGCACATGACCTAGATTAATTGCTCGTCCATTATTCGACGTCAGTGCATGGTTTATCTGCTTACCATTGGATTTAATGTCATCTTGACAGATCTTTAAATGCGTTCAGAAACTTGTATCCTACATTCCCTTTTTGAACGTTTAAAAAGTTTAAAATGTATCTTTTAAACACCTTCAGAAATTAGGTTTTTACGAACGTTATGAAGATTTGTATTATATTATCTTTTAAACGCGTTTAGAAACCAAGTGTTTTTAAAAGTTTTATAGGTACTTTAAGGTCTTTTAAACACGTTAAATACAAATCAGGTATTTTCAAACATTCTAACGTTCAAACATTCAAACCTTTTAAATTTGTTTAGAAATTAGGTATTTTCGAATGTTTTAAACATTGAGATATATTTTAAACACGTTCAGAATTTAGGCTTTTTTGAACGTTTGAAATGAATTCTCTTTTAAAATATTTTTAAATTAGAGTCATATTATCTTTTGAACTTGTTTAGGAATTAGCATTTTGGATTTGTTCTTCAATAAGACCTTACCAAAGAAAACTGTCAAGAAAATTAATACTCTCAATAATACATTTTTATTAGTTGAGTCCCAACTCACTCTTGGCCTATCTAACTAGGACATCTTCAGCAAAAAGGCAATCTCTAAACTCCCGACAAACGTGTGTATCATTAACAAAGTTATGTAGTACACAAGCTGGATTATTAAGAACAAAAATCTCAGAACATAACAAAGAGAAATCACAAAAAACGTACTTATGTAAATTCGTCGGAGCAGCTCCTTGGTGAAGAACGAACAAATTTGTGTCTTGAACCTCAAGCATAGGGTCCGAAGTCACTCTAAGGTCTGCCCAAGATGGTGGGGCTCTGAGGAGGTCTCATTTGGAATGATTCCGTTTCTATCCTCATTATTGCTTTGGGACAAAATAAAGAAATTCGAAGGCAGTGAGAAATTTTGTTTTAGCGCCCGAAGTACATAACTTAAGGGTTCTTAGTTGTAATGTCTGTCGCAAACGATTTTTCTTTTAGTATTGACAATTAGGGAGAATTTATTTGGTTAAATAGACGTCTAACTAGATGGAATTTTGTCCGCAGGTTGGTCCGAGTTGTAAGTTTCCGGTGGCCTATTGGGGGCGGAGGGGATAGGGCGAAGGGGAAAGTAGAGCAACGCATCTGGTTGTGCGGATGTGTATGGGCGTTGATCGAGTCGCTAAAAGGCTTCGACTGCTCGTTTGCCCACCTATGCTATATGAAGGCGATATTATTGAGGTTATATTAGGAGGCTATTTATTTTTGGAGGTTGCGGGTTCGAATCCCGCCAGGGACCAAAAATATTTTCTGTGTTCCTGGGTCATGGATGTGTATTAAATATGTGTATTATATAATAAAAATCTTAAATATATGTATAGTATGAAAGAATTAAATATATTTCCGTTGTACAAGTTACCCGTAACACAAGTTTTTCGAGAACCTACCACGGGACCAGAATGACGTGGTGTGAAAGCGTCCATAGATATTATAAAAAAAAGTATTTTATTTTTAATAATATAGTGAATATTTTATTGCAATATTAACATAAAAACAATCCAAAAGACGAATGAAACAACGAGTTTAAAATCACAAACAATTATTGTAACTTTTAATCGCTTAATAAAAAATGTTCCCGAACACATAGCATAGCAACACCGAATACCCCGGGATACTCCTCAAAAACACCTGAAACCGAATCAATTATGACATCCCAATTCCAGATTCCACGGATTAACTAATTCCAAGAATGACTTTGATTTAGATTCACCCCGCGATTCGGGCAACCTTAGGAATCCTTTTACACGTGCTCCTTATTACGGTAAATATGTAGGCGAAAACTTTGGGGATTTGAAGAATTATGGTATCCCACGTTTGTCGCATCATTGGGATCTTTCTGTTTATGTCATCGTTTGTTCTGGACAGTGTAAGAGATTATTCATGAATAGCTTTTGTGTGTATCTATACTAATATTATAAAGCTGAAGAGTTTGTTTGTTTGTTTGAACGCGCTAATCTCAGGAACTACTGGTCCGATTTGAAAAATTCTTTCAGTGTTAGACAGCCCATTTATCGAGGAAGGTTATATGCTATATAACATCACGCTGTAGCATATAGGAGTTGAGTACTGCGGGCGAAGATGCAGGCAACAGCTAGTTTAAAATATGTCTACATGACTTTTGGTGACAATTCTTGTAATATATTTTTAATGATAGGTGAATGCCGCATATTTCTGGCACCCCAACATGGTTCAGGCTTTGACGTGGCGGTAGGGCTCAGTAGCCTAAGGTGTGCCCAGCACTTTGGGCGACGCTAATTGAGCCGAGAGGGCTCTTTGTACCCCTCTTATAAGAAGAAGGGATAAAAGAGCAGAGCGCAAGGGGTGACGACAGGAACCTCACCCCATTGTACTGTCCTGACGTTGGCAGGGGTTGTTCTGTGGTGCGGGACAACCCGTCTGTGGAGGTGGCGTCGGTCCCCTGAAAGACTGACTAGCCGTCGAGGTGCCCTGTTAGCTTAACAGATCCGGGGCACCTCACCAAAGGCGGCATTGGCGGCACTCGCCGGGTTTTAGTGGGTAGAGCCGCGTCCACTTACCAGCTTTTCGGGCGCAGTGAGTCCCACATACCCGCCTGGGTAGACCCACTCCCCAGCGGGAGGACTCAAGGATAGGAAAAAAAAACTGGCACGAACAAAAAAATGAGTCCTATGGAAGACTACTATTGAATATAAACTAGATGTTGATGTTGGATATGTTGTATCACATTATCTTAAAAAGTTATGGATTATCTCCTTACTGACCCGTCTCTAAAATCCAACCTGTATATGTAAAATTGTTATGAAATTACTTAAAACTATTTTACCATGCTTTTCACTTTTATTTCGCGGAGCTTGTTATTTCGTCATTATCTTAATATCTTGTTGGTCTTGTTCACGAGTAGTTTCACAAATATCCCGTTTTAAATAGTTTTTGAAATGAAAACAGCCATGTTAACTTAAAAGTTAAATCCTACTCCTGTACTAGTCTACTACTACTAATAATATCGTAGCAATGCTACGCCGCCGTAGCAATGCTAGGGCGGCGTAGCAGCATTGAGGCGCGGCTCCATTTCGGCACACGCAGAGGCTACGCACGTGTGTGAAAATGTCAATTGCAAGAAAATGACAATTAATGCGTAGCGTGTCCGTGGGTTGCAGTGAAATCACATACATTTTCTTGCAAAGCGAAACTTGACGAACGTGCGTAGCCTCTCCGTGCGCCGCAGTGGAACCGCGCCCTTACGTAACTGTATAAGTTTAATTCCTCTAAAGGCTCAACTCTTTTTTCTAGACGCTCTATATTTTTTACGCATCACGTATTAAACTACTCAAGACAAACCTTTTAGCTCGCCTACGATTTGTCTTCATATTTGTCTTGCTTGTTTTCCTCTTGTTCAATAAAATATAAAAAAGTACTTAAATAAAAGTACTTTATATTCTTTTCTCGCAAATTTTCCTTATGAGATTGTATCTATTTATTTATACCCTTCAATGAAAATAAAACATGACAGAAATTAGGATACTTGAAAGAAAACATCGCTGGCTCACTCGCGACCTATGCTTCTTCAATTTCACGCCGTATTTACTTTCACTGAACAAAACACTTACAATGATCTATTCAGGCTTTGTACAGGCTAGTGACTTGCGCCAGTCGTTTTCACTCTACAAGAATTAATATTAAAATTTTCAATTTAAACCAATTAGTCAAGTTATGTTTTACTCTTTAATTTAGTTAAGCTCTTTGCTGTTTTGAGTCTGTTTATATATAGTTAATATTGCGGCTTTGCTATATATTCACTACAATGTTTAATTATTTTTCCATGATGAGGTTACACTAGCGATAAAACCTGTTTAAATAATCAATAAAAATGACCAGCGTGACCACTTTTTCATCACACAATCTACCAAAAATGTTGCTAAAATCAACAAGAATCTACCAAACCCTGTGTGAAATTCTACTTAAATTCTACCTACTATTAATAATTAATTTTTCTAGGTGTTTGGTATATAAAATTAAAAATATTTATGAACATTTTTTTAATTATATTTATTGAAGCCATTCGAGGGAATATTTTGTGTTACAGGGTTTGCAAAAAGCGCTGAAACAAGCGCTGACCAGCGGTCACTGGTCGCGATATTTACGCACTCACGCTGAATTGATAGATTTTCACCCCCTTCATCACAGCAGTGCCGTTCGTTTTTTCTTTTCATGATTTCAATTTAACTTCTCTTATGTTTTGATTAAAAAAATCGAATTTTCACACCACTTGCAACAAGTTTAAAACAAATAATATGAACGAATGCCCATGCTGATCCGAATGACAGAGATAGGCTCTAGTGTTTTCGTAACGTATGCGGAAAAGAGACCGGTATAGCACCGTATTCAGTAACACGTCGTTACGGGAAATCCCCTGGATCTGGGTATAGCGGGTTTTTGGCCTGGATACTTGCATTTTTAATACCATTTTTCAGAATGTTCTAAAATACCGATTTTCTACTAAAATTACTACTAGATTATTCGACTACTAAAACATCGTTCTCGGCAACGATAACGGTGTTAAATCTACAAAAAAGTAGAAATCTACTAAAAGTGGTCAAACTGAAAATGACCTTATCCTAATTATGTGTGAACATAAATGCACAAATTAAGACAAATTGCATCTGAAATTGTACACTGTAGAGAGGACAAGAAGATACCTATTGAAAACTTACTTTGTGGAGATAGAAGGTTGATCTAATATAGAAAGCCTTAACCATCTTTCAGGGAATGGAAAATAATCTACTCGTCAGATTTCACGCCACAATCCCGTAAAAAAATATTTTTTATGGTCGAATGGCTTGGTCAAACTCCTAGGTTGAAATATTTTTATTCTATAGAAGCTAGTCCTAGTTCAGTAAGGTTGGTAAGAATTTAATTAAATATAGCTTATTAGAATTCAATGCAAGTAGTTAGCACAGCACATAGCAAAAAGCATTCATCTAAGTGTACGAAAACATTGTTTCCTTTATTTTTATGTCGAATACCTTTTCTGGGCTGTTGAACGCATACATCGTTGGATTGATTTGTTACCTCGCTTTTTGTTTAGCATAATTATTTATTTTTCTATCTCATCTATCGATCTGTTATTCTCGAAGATAGTTTATTTTATTAACAATAGTACTATGTTATGTGATAGGCACTTGTTACTACTATAAACTATTTTTATATTATTACTAGTGGCACAGACAGACGTTGTCCAGTATATTTTTTTTGTGAGTCCAAACCATTCTCGAATCCACTTGAATACACACACAAAAATTCATCAAGATCGGTCCTTAGGAGGAGTTCAGTCTGTACACACGTATAGAAGGATTATATATATCGTTGGGAGGGATGCGATATTCCACACGTCCGTCTGTATGGCTACCACCATCCTGCTTATTTCTTTTGTCGAGAAGAAAGGCAGGACAAATAGGTGTAGTCTGTCAACGATACTTATTTTTTTACGTCTGAGCGTTGTCCACTCGCCACCGTGTATATCATCTACCAGTTTGCCAATCCAACAAAAATAAAAAGGTTTTTTTTCTACATAACTAATTTCTTTATCTGCGCAACCTTCATAGCTTTTATTTCTTTACTCAAGGCGTCTGGAAGAAATGGCTATTTTATACATATAAAGCTTTTGCACGATCTTTGTTGTGTCTTGTATTTAAGCGTGTGGTGTAAGCAGAGTAAAGTATAATACACGTAAAATACCTACGTAATTAAAATACATCGCGTATTTTGTAATAATACGCAAATAAGTTATATAGTTTTTGAATAATATGAATTACCTATATTAAACAATTAGTGCATTTTTACGACTCGTAAATAGCTCCTATTTTGAATTACGATACGTTTGCGTATTAAGTCTATATTTATGTTAGTTGTTATAATTTTTAATGTTAGTTGGTGCACTCACCGGGTTTTAGTGGGTAGAGCTGCGTACACCTTACCATCTTTTGGGCCCAGCGAGTCCCACATAGTCTCCCCCTCCCCAGCAGAATGCATCAGAGAATTTCCCGGCGTAAAAGAAAAAAAAAACAATAACGAGGCTTAGACAACTCAAAGATGTAAGATGGTAAGTCTTGGTGCCCGCTCTGTCTTTTTCGAAACAAAAATAAGCTGTTTCTCGGAGGGGCTGCTGATCCTACGGAGGGTGTTTGTACCACATCACTTGTACCGACTAAATCGCATATTTTTATTAATACTTATGTGAAGAAGCGATTTGTATTTTAAACGTTATATTTTCTTATCCTATCTTTGCTTTAATTCAAAGTTGCGACAGTTTAATTATTCCTCGGTAAATCCCGTGTAATTCCGGGATGAATCATAATTATATTGTTATAAAGTCGCGTCAAACGCCCAGACGTAATCTAGTTAAAATTTGGACGAATTTGCAGAACAAAGTCAATAGAGTCTTTTGTTTGCGGTTCTGGTTATTTTAAATCGAGTTAAGCCTAAGCCGATGTTTAAGGGTTTGTAAAGGATTGTATATTTGTGATATATATTTACATATTTAGTTTGCACTTGAACTTATATTAATATGGTTATATTCACTATTAAAACCTATAGAGTTACATGTATGTAGAGTGCTACTGTCACGCCGCTTCATTGTGCCGATCGTAAGCAGATGCGTTATATAGATATTTATCTATAGTAAAGCGCTGTGAGAGTGACGTTCCATGCGTAATACATTAAAAAATATTAAATTAGGACATTCATCAACATCACCCTCTATCCATCCACTGGTAAACATAAGCACCCCTCAATAAACGCCAAGACATAAATGTTATTGCTTTCTTTTATCTTGCTTCTAGGAATCATTCTTAGAAATTGGCACTTGATATTTTACAATTTTAACATAAAAACAAATATAATGAAAAGAACTTTTTGTTTTCACACTGTTTAAACGTCTCCAAGACAATGGTTTTGTCTATGTTCATACTCGTGCTTACAGTTCATACTTCGTGACGCGCGCTCTATATAATATTATGTATACTCTAAGATTTAAACGAATAAACAATGTCTGAGTTAAGTGAACAAGGTATTCGAAGATAATACCAAATAATTAAGCGCCGCGAATTGAAAATGCCAACCTTGGTAGATATCATAGTTTTTATAGTTGTCACTACATTTGGAAGATACAGTGTGGTGTAACATGCGAAGAGTTGACAATAATGGGTTAGAACCATTTTCTTACTTCGCACATTCTCCATTAATATAAGGCTGTAAAAGCGAAAGAGTTTATAATGAAACAATTTTTACGGATTTTATCGCGGCTTATTAAGATTTTCGTTTCGGATACTGGTCGGGCTTGTAAAAATCTTAATAAACCGCGATAAAATCCGTAAAAATTGTTTCTTTATAATGAGTGAAATTCGCGTAAGCATTAGAAAACAATAAGCGATAGAGTGTGTTTGTACTTTTAGAAAATATATCTTACAATTGCTATCAATGGCAAGAAATATTTTCTGATTAGTAGAAGTTATAAATTATCCGTTTTAGTCGAAAGTTTTTGTAGAATATAGTAGTTTATCATTATTGTTAATTCATTATTGTTCGTATTAAATATAATTTATTTTGTATGATGTCATATTATTGAGCTACGATGGTCTAGTGGGTACGGGCTCTTTTTACCTTTAGAGAGAAAGGTCCGGGATTGATCTTGACCTTGTGGTACCTGGAAATGGGTTTTTCTGAATTTCTCGTCTACCTGAACATGAGACCACCGCTTGCTCACCGGTGAAGGAAACGTCATAAGGAAACCTGCAAGCCTGATGAGATTGTCTTTGAAGTGTGAAGTTCACCAACCCGCATTGGGCCAGCACCCGCCCCGCCTGTATTCGAGCAGGAGACCCGTGCCCTGCAGTGGAACATATAAGGGTTGATATTATTATATTGTTATATTTTGCGGATGCTACAAAATAAAATATTCTTATACCTAAATTCTTAGTTCATTTTTTTACACGCTAACTACGAATTTCAAAGAATATTACAGTAAGATATCTCCAACAAAGACATAATTGTCAATTTGACAATTTCCTTGAAAGGACATAATAATAAATCCATTTGTAACAATACGTTACAGAGCAAAAAATTTGGTTATTAAAGGTGCGTTTCCACTGACGCGGAGCTGGGTGGAGTAGAAAATTAGCCAATCATAGTGCTTGAAATCCCCACTCTGAATGGAAACGGTGTAAGTGGAGCGGAGCGGACTTTTAAATAAAAAATATGAACAAGCGGCCTCAAACTGAACAGAACGGATCAAAAACACTGTGGCGCCAGTCGGAGCGCGCATAGCGGGACGACACGAAAGAACTAGTAGAGCAAGATGTAAAAGCGCTGCTTTTTAGTCTCTATTTCTCTAACAGATTGAATTTGACTGATCGGAACACGGCTCAAAGCAGCTTTGGTCGGTTCAGCTATTCTTCGTTTCACTCCGCGCAACACCGCGTCAGTGGAAACGCACCCTAAGATTCGAATATCAACCCAAGAGGTATGGCGTGGAAGTCCAATTACTGGTTCAATCAGGGCCCGGTCGGACGCACTTCACATCTATCGACTTTTTATTCATTTAATAGTCAAACAAAGTATGAGGACTTCACAAATCGATTGGTTTTATATCGATTACTGCGAGTCGTTTTATAATATGTTTTTTGAAATTGAAGCTGTGCTATGAAGCTGAAAAGTTAGTTTGTTTGGATGCGCTAATCTCTGCAAAAAGGCAAAAAAGGCTAATGTAAATGCGTAAGTTACTACCGCTCACATTAAAAGCGGTTATGCACTATATCCTTCAAGAAAAGAGCATACTCATATCTAAAAGGCCGGCAACGCACCTGCTGGTCCTCTGGTATAGCGGATGTCTGTGGATGTTGCTATTCACTTACCATCAGGTGAACCGACTGTCCGTTTGCCCCATCTTCTATATAAAAAAAACATCCGATCCGAACCCGTAAAAGTTTAATTTAGAAATTTCTCCTGCCTCGTTGCCACTCAACTCTTACAAAAAATATGGATACTTCATTCCACCAATAATGAGCTAAATTTACGAATGAAGGAGAGAAATCTTATGATGGAAAGTACGTAAAATATATTAGGGATTAATTTATGAAATTGCTGATTTGTCCTGCAAAATTGAAATTCTGTTTTTTTTTTCAAATTAACATATTATTTATTTAATCAAAATAATTACCATTATTATCTATACACTTCTTTTTTCTTTAACGCCGGGAAATGCTCTGAGGCATCCCGCGGGGGAGTGGGTCTCCCCACGCGGGTATGTGGGACTCGCTGCGCCCGACAGATGGTAAGTGGACGCAGCTCTACCCACTAAAACCCGGCGAGTGCCACCAATGCCGCCTTTGGTGAGGTGCCCCGGATCTAGTAAACAAACAGGGCACCTCGACGGCTAGTCAGACCCGCAAGGGACCGACGCCACCTCCACAAAGGGGTTGTCATGCACCACAGAACAACCGCTCCCAACGTCGGGACAGTACAATGGGGTGAGGATGATTCCCATCCTCACCCCTTGCCCCCTACTCTTTTGTCTCCTCTTCTTATAAAACTGGTAATAAGAGCCCCCTTGGCCCAATTAGCTTCGCCCAAGGTGCAGCGGCTCACCCTAGGTTACTGAGCCTCACCGCCACGACAAGGCCTGAACCATGGTGGGGATTATCTATAAATTGCTGCCATCTAATAAGAAGGCCATTTATGCCTTTGCGATAGAACTTTGGTGATGAACTGTGTGAAAGCATTTTGTACTGCCGCCTGAGAAGAAGACTTTTTATCACGTAGAAAATTGTCCAAATCGCAAAAAAAATGGTAGTCCGTCGGAGTAAGGTCTGGCTAATACAGAGGGTGACGAATGGTTTCTAATTGCAGTTCCTGTAGAGTTAAAATGGTTTCTCGTGCTATATGAGGTCTAGCGTTATCATTGAGCAATAATGGTGAAGAAAGAAGAAAGAAGTTTTGCTATCATTGTTCGAAGTTCGGCACAGTAGACACCTGCCGTTATTGCTTGACTAGATTGGAGAAAACTATAATGAATAACATCATTCTGAGACTACCAAACAGTTACCATTACCTTTTTATTTGGTAAGCTTTAGCAGTAGGACACTGTTGCGGGGTTTGACCTGGGTTCAGCTATTGCATTTTTCATTACGGTTGTCGTAAATAATCCAGTTTTTATATTCACATGTCACAATTTGATCCAATATTCTTAAGTTCACTCAAAAATCTCAAACCATGAAGGTTCTATGTCAATTCAAAGTACCTATTACAATAAAACGGCAATTTCATACTTTAACCCCTATTACAAATAGTTTTACTTCAGAACGTATTTTAAGATACGGATGCAGTGCGAAAGGGCCCTCTTGGAAGATAAGAATAAAGTGGTGTTGAAAGTAAAAGTTAGCACAGGGTTTTAAAGATACACCAACCTCCAATACAAACTTCAAAAGGAACAACTGCTTTTCTCAAACAAACAGTGTTCAGAACCTTTCGAAATTATATTCTTACGCCCCATTTTCACCTTTATATATGTGTGATAAGTATTATATTGCTACGTGAGCATTTCCACATTAAATGCACGATTCAGCTGTTTTTCAATTAGAAGTGTAACAAGGTTGTATGTTCTAAAAATCCTTTGAGAAAGCTTCAAATGGCTTTAGTAAATTAAATTGTTAATCCATTACAACGGGTGGATGCAATTTTGATATCTACACCCCTGTGATAGGGGTTAAATTTAATTGCAGTTACCATTTAATTGACTGTATGACCTATCTATCGATATTTTGATCCTCTTAAAAGGAGTTAAGAAAAATGCAATTATAATAGTTGTTTTAGCTTGTTCTTCTGAATTATGAACAAATTAGGATGAAGTAGGAAGTACAGAAGATTAATAAACACCATCACCATTAACCATGCGTTGCAGTGGGTGAGGTATACAAAGTTTGTAAGGTATTATTTTATTATTTATTAAGTATTAAACTTAACAAACGTCAAACAATAATGAAGGTCTAATACATATTTCTGTCTAAATAGGCCTAAGAAGAAGAAGAAGAATTTTGGATTTGACATCATCTTGAGAATTTGACATCTGCATACAGTAACAAAATATAAACAATTAATTTGCAACAACAAATATTGAGATCAATAATTGAGATAAAAACTACCCTATCTCCCAAGTTGGACCAAGTTACAAATGCTTACAAAATTTTATAAAAATTGTTTTAGTAGTTTCGGAGTTTATCGCGAACATACATCGTGACAAGAAATTTATATATACATATATATAAGATAAGAAGATGTAAGTGTGATCACATAAATATAAGTGTGATCACTTATAATATTTTGGTGGAAAAAGATAATATAAAAAATGATATCTCGTTAATACAGACCTATCATGATCATCATCATTTTTCCATCTACTGCAGAATACACCTATTCTCTTTCAACGAACTCCGCTGCCACTTACATCCAAATGGGTAAGCTGAAATAGTAAATCAGGCGTGAACATAATGGTACGTCACGCATAATCTTTCACCTGACTTTTGTATCCGTGAGTCCTTACTATAGATTCATTGATAGCCCGTGAGTATTTTTTATATTGGATAAGCAAACTAGCAGACGTTCTATCTGATAGTCATCATCATCATCCCCTATCCGTCCACTGCTGAACATGGGCCTGCAACATTGGAGGCCTATGTTCCACCTGATGATGAGAGGTTAATGTATCCCATGAAGAAAATAATCTTGGACTTTTAACCTCGTAGTAATATTAGGTTTAGATAAACAATATGCCAATGAATTCAGATTTCTTAAGGAGTTTCAGTTTGATGCTGTTCGAAGTTCGAAGCTTCCTAGGTTTATACGTAGAAAAATAGAGAACATAAAGCCGTTATCATACAAACTTGGAAAATAATTTGCTTTATTTCCAGAATTATTTACAGATGTTAGTTAGTCTTTGTTGTATGCGAATATGATTTTGATGTTTGAACTAAATGTTCCGCAAAAATAGTGAAAGAATATGAAATGTAAAATATAGTGCACGAAAAGGCAGAAATAGAAAGAGAGAAACTAGAACATAAAAAAATCGGTTGTCTGTAAAGTCGGTTTACTGACGATAGTTGAACGTGACAACGTCATAAGAAAATGGAACGCCTCAGATCGAGGTAACGCCGCATGCGTCATGTTTTTTCGTTCTTGCAGCCGGCTCCATCGAATTATAAGACGTTGTCACGTTCAACTATCGTCAGTCAATAAATATTTTTCTATAACCACTTTAAAATCAAGTATTTGTGCTGAGTCTAAGTATCTCAAATGAGACAATCAGACTTTTAACGAAAATCTTTGGTTGAGATAAATTCAAAGTCGAGTTGTCAAAGAACTATTTCAAGTCTTAAGTCCTTTTTATTTGTCCGGGGTCGTCTCCTAGTCGAACCTTTATCTCAGCTCAATAACGTTATTAAGCTTGGGAACTTTTAAGGTCTTATTGAAAGGATTGGTTTAAAATGGACTTGATAAAATTTCCATAGCGAAGGAGCTATTTTATAACATGATTCGTGGCTTGTCTTTTGCATTCATGTAATATTTTTAAATAACGTGGGTTTGATTTCGATTTGAGATTTATGAGATTAATGATCTTAAATATTATGGATACACACAGAATACTCTTGCCCGACTACAATGTGGAACGTGTCACCTTTTTTTTTTCTTCTTTTACGCCGGGAAATGCTCAGGTGGGTATGTAGACTTATTGCGCCCGAAAGATCACATCTCTACCCACTAAAACCCGGCGAGTGCCACCAATGCCGCCTTTGGTGAGGTGCCCCGGATCTAGTAAACAAACAGGGCACCTCGACGGCTAGTCAGTCCCGCAAGGGACCGACGCCACCTCCACAAAGGGGTTGTCACGCACACAGAACAACCCTTCCCAACGTCGGGACAGTCCAATGGAGTGAGGTTCCCATCCTCACCCCTTGCCCCCTGCTCTTTTGTCCCCTCTTCTTATTAGAGGAGTACAAAGAGCTCGCCCTCAATTGGCTTCGCCCAAGGTGTTGGGCTCGCCCTAGGCTACTGAGCCCCACCGCCACGTCAAGGCCTGAACCATGGTGGGGGGAACGTGTCACCTGCGGTACGGTAGAACCTTCAATACCCACCCTCTTTTGTGTGGATGTCAGTAACCACTCACTACCGGTAAACTAACTATCCAATTGCCACCTCTTATAAAAAAAACTGAGCCAAGATCTAGTTAAAATGCCCATATACTTTAATTGCGTAGATTTGGAAACTTGATTTATTTTTATTATATTAATAGGCTTGTTCAATCGTGTGGGAGCCGAACAGGTATTATTTTTATGTAGATATTTATTTAAGGCTTGTTCAGACAATAACACAACAATCAAATTTTAATTTAGAGTTCTGAAACCGCGCGGTTGTCGCCATGTCTGAACGAGGCCATTGACGTGAGGGTTTGAAATAAATTTCAACTTGATACCGTCTTATACTCCAAAACAGATACACACATACAACCCAATCTCAAAAAGATTCTGTGATACAACACAGTTACAGTTTTGGTGTCAATAATATCAATATTTTTCAGTAATTTGAAAACGAACGAAAATTTAAGTTGGTGACCTTTTTTTTTTTTTCTTTTACGCCGGGAAATGCTCTGAGGCATCCCGCCTGGGGAATGGGTCTCCCCAGGTGGGTATGTGGGACTCGCTGCGCCCGAAAGATGGTAAAGGACGCAGCTCTACCCACTAAAACCCGGCGTGTGCCACCCGTGCCGCCTTCGTGAGGTGCCCCGGATCTGTGAAGCTAACAGGGCAACTCGACGGCTCGTCAGGCCCGCAGGGACGGACGCTACCTCCTCAGAGGGGTTGTCCCGCACCACAGAACAACCCCTCCCAATGTCGGGACAGTACAATGGGGTGAGGTTCCCATCATCACCCCTTGCCCCCTTCTCTTTTGTCCTCTCTTCTTATAAGAGAGGTACAAAGAGCCCCCTCGGCTCAATTGGCTTCGCCCAAGGTGGTGGGCTCACCCTAGGCTACTGAGCCCCACCGCCGCGACATGGCCTGAACCATGGTGGGGAAGTTGGTGACCTGCCAGTTCTTTATTAAAACCTTATTTTGATAGTTTTCAATGCATGATTAGGTAACTTTTGCAACGGATTTTTTTTTTAATATTCTTCTCTTCTTAAAAAGAGATTCACATCGTATGGGCTAACGGGACCATTTTAAATCTCTTAACTTACTCCGTAGATGAATCTATACATGCTCTTTAAATTACTAGAAGCAATTTCCCAAATTATCGTTTATAACTAAATAAAATAACAAAACCATTTTTTCGTTGACGTCCTTTAGTTAGCTGGTTTCGCGTATGGCAAGCCTCGCTCCGCTCAGGACGCTCAGTCCCCTCTTGCGCCTGCCCGGCTTTAGAATTATTTTTTAACAATGCGTCGCCTTAAGGTCATGTAAAACTAGAATTATGTCTTTATTGTAAACAATATTTTACTTGTCAGTTATATTAAAGTTAATATACTTTGGTGGTTATAAAGTTTGTGAGTTAAGACTGCGGTCCGGATTTTAGAGAGACGTGACTGGGAGATCGTTTTGTGATGCAAGTTATTTCGTTAAGTTTGGGGAATCTTCAAACGGTGGTTTAGTTGGATTGAGTTGGTTTGAGATGTCTGATTTATAGTTATAAGTTTCATATTCAGATAAGTCACGGGTACGATTAGGTCTTGGCCATGGTCGTGGTCATGGTCGTGGTCGTGGTCGTGGTCATGGTCATGGTCATGGTCATAGAGTTATCGTGATCAAATATATATAAGCGTGCGCATAATCATATTTATGTGTAGTGCCTGAAACGTTCTTGAAAAATGAACGCTTTAAGTAAATAGAATTGTAATTAATTTGTTTAACTTACATCGAATGTCGTTTTGAGGTCCTCTTTTAAATCCCTAAATAATGGCTATGCTTATTATTTTATTTAAAATTTCTATTTTCTTCATATTTATTTGTCTCTTAAGAAGGACTTTAGCACAACTTATGGAGGGCCTATCGTTTTCTCTCCCAGATATTTAAATTGTTTTTGTACAATGTACAAGGGTATTTCAATTAATATTTCTCCAAAGATCTGAACAAAAGAACAACAAAGGTTCCGATTACATCTTCTTTGATCTAACTCCGAGAATTGATTAACTTTTTCACTCATTGAAAAGTTAATAATTAATTGGCTACTATATAATAAATATTAGAATAAAAAAAACTTTTCTGTAACATATTAGGTCTTTACCTATCCCCATCATGGTTCAGGCCTTGGCGTGGCAGTGGGGCTTAGTAGACTAGGGTGAGACCAACACCCTGGGCGAAGCTAATTGAGCCGAGGGGGCTCTTTGTACCGCTCTTATAAGAAGAGGGGACAAAAGAACAGAGGGCAAGGGGTGAGGATGGGAACCTCACCCCATTGTACTGTCCCGACGTTGGGAGGGGTTGTTCTGTGGTGCGGGCCAACCCCTCTGTGGAGGTGGCGTCGGTCCCTTGACGGACTGACTAGCCGTCGAGGTGCCCTGTTTGTTTATTAGATCCGGGGCACCTCACCAAAGGCGGCATTGGTGGCACTCGCCGGGTTTTAGTGGATAGAGCTGCGTCCACTTACCAGCTTTCGGGCGCAGCGAGTCCCACATACCCGCGTGGGGAGACCCAACCCCTCGCGGGATGCCTCAGAGCATTTCCCGGTGTTAAAGAAAAAAACACAACCGACGCCAGGAGACCTTGTGGTCGCAGACTGCATGGTAGGCGGGGGGCAACCCCCCACTTTATAAATCAAAAGTGAGCCGAATGGGCTCACACTTATCCGATGAAGCATTAGGGCCTTCGGGCCATTAGCATAGATCCCTCCGAAAAAAAAAAGAAAAAAAAAAACAGGTAAAGCAGGCGAACTTGCGGGCCCCAACTAGTTTTTCTATATCCCGGAATATATGGTATAAGAGATATCATCTCTAGTTTTCATCCCCTATCCCCGTAATGAAGAAACGCTATAAAAATGTTATTTCTTGTTTGTAAAACTTCGACATAAATAATGGCTTTACATAATAATTTCCAGCTCATAATTTACAATAGTTAATGAACTAATGGTACGTAACGCATTAGTTAGGAGTAACAAATGGCTGTATCGGAATAGATTAAACTCTGCCTCGTAAATATCATGCTAATTTGCTCCGGCGTTCTCGTGCAGACGAATCGTTGATTTGTTGGGATAGTTTTTGCTGCGAAGCCTTTTTAGTCACTTCAATGTTAGTTTACTTTAAGTGTTAATATTTACGCGAATTTCACTCATAATTAAAGATTATTATAGATTTTGTCACGAGATACTAAGATTTTAAAAAATATCCTAGATTTTTTTTGTCTTTCGTAATCATTGTTGCTCCAAAGTAACTGAAGAGCACAACTTGTGAAAATATTTATAACCTGAAATAAAAACCTTCAAAAGTTGTTTAGTTAAGGATCCACTCCGAGAATTCAAATTTTTAAGGGATTATAATATTTGAGGTTATTCCTTTTTGAACACATAATATGTTTAATGTTAGTCCAACTAACGATTAGATAAGCTTGCATATAAGCTGCGTTAAGTGGTCAATATCATCCATAAACATTAACGACTTCACCTGAATCTGGCCCAGGCTACAATTCACCGGCAATTAAATTAGTGAAGGTTCGAATCCGGGACCCTTTAGGTGCTATACTAATCACTGTAAAGTTTAACTTTTAATTGCCACTCTGAACGAGAAAACAAAAATACATTGCCCATAAAAAAAGAGGATCTGGTAGACGTTTATTTTAAAAACTGACCAAATGCTAGTCGGACTCGCGTATGAAGTACATCCGTTTGCACAAAATCATTAACCCTCGATAATCATAGATTACTGATCCAAAACGATGTATTTAGCCCGGTCGCTTGTCAAGACTGTGATACTAGAGTGCGCGCACGATATGTCTGCGCGCGGCGAATAGAGGAACTAAAATGACAAGCTGCCATATTGCTCTCGACAGGTGATACTATTTCAGTAATTTTTATAAAAATCGAAGTATTATCATGCCAAAAATGTTAAAAAGTGCTGGTAGAGAGATAGTGCTAAAGGTAAAAAAGACTTGTGAACAAGAAAGAGATCTTGGTGGCCCTGTATTAAGTGCGGTATCGCGTTTTAGTAGTTTTGTTGTGGGAATACTACGATACTAACCTGTTATGTAGGCGACTTAACAGGTTAGTATCGTAGTGTTACCACAACAAAACTTTGAAAAAAGCTCAAATAATGAAACTAATCTAAGCCTTTACTTTTTTTTGGAAAGCGCTTATCATAATTTTATGTTCGAAATATTATGACAATGTGCTGCCAAATCAAACGTAAATTATATCATGATATTTTACGGATTGTTTTGTTATTTTCAGGCATTTCGGAACGAATTGTTTCTACAATAATTGTGAATGAAGATCTCAGGCAGCACAAACTTCCAACGAAAATTGTCACGCCAGGAAAGAAGAGCACGCTATTTTTTTTAATATCTATGGACGCTTTTACACCACGTCAATCTGGTCCCGTGGTAAGTTCTCGAAGAACTTGTGTTACGGGTACCAGACAACGGATTATTAATATTAATATATGTTATACATACTTATGCCATTCTTTAACAAGAATAATAAATGTATTTGATAAAATGTAATAAATTACATGCTTTTATTTCAATGCTCAATGAGGATCGAATCAGTTCAGTACCGGTATGAGGGAAGCGCTGTGCCGCGCTCCCGGCTGCATGGGTACCACCATCTTGCTTGCTTGTTTCTCCCGTAAAACAGCTTTGCTGTGTTTCGGAGAGAAGGGCAAGACAGGCAGTGTAATTACTGGCACCGAGACTTAACATCTTATGCTCAGGATAGGCAACACATAAATGAGTTGCCTGGGCTCGTTCCAGGTAAACTAGTTTATGTTCATGGGCAACGTCGACCACTTACCATCAGGTGGCACGTTTGCCAGTTTGCCTATCCAACTAACATAAAAAAAAGGTTCATTACAACTGATTTGATTTTTATTTATTTATTGGTTTACTAACAATTGATAACACAGATACAACTTGTTTTTTACATAGATTTTTTACAGTTATAATAGTGCATCAATCACTTATTGGCAAACACCTCATGATCAGTTAAATCACAGCAAAAAAATAGTAAAATTATCATATTAGTACAAGAATATTGTAGTATTATATTATATTATATCAATAGGATGTATAAAGATTGTGACATTTATACTACATGCATATTATTAAATAATGTAATTATTTCAAAAAAGACTGCAAAACTACCATTTGAAACAGGTTCTGTAAGAACTAAGCTGGCAACATTTTTTAAATTAGCATAAGCGCCATACCTATGTGCAGAGTTATCGTGAGCGCACTCTAGCAGCTGTTTTGATTAATAATATATTTTATCAAATTTTTTATCTGGACGGCACGCTAGCTTGCTTAATAACAAGTTGGCAGTGTTGTAATATTTCGCCAATCAATGAGAACACTAAATTTCAGTTCATGACACTAAATTAGCAATAAATAAGCACATTTTTGCACCTTTGCTTTAGATCTATACAGTTAATATAAGCGTTTTAGGGAATACAATAGCTTAATTACAAGCTAGCAGTGTTCTAATTTTTCGTCAAAATATGCCTTTTTTCAGTGATTTAACTCACTTTGCCAAGTTAGCTTAACATACGTGCAGAAATACATCACCTGTGAAAATTTTAACTGTCTAACTATCACAATTCATGAGATTCAGCCTGGTGACAGACGGACGATTGGAGGCTTATTAATAGGATCCGTTTTACCCTTTGTATACGGAACCTTAAAAATGGCAACACGAGAACTTAATGCAAACAGCGCCAGACGCATAGAGAATTCTTTTTTAAAACTTTTTAAGTCTAATGGCTATAGCCGCTAGCCATCCAAAGACAATTGGAACATGAGGGAGTAGATAATAGAGCGCTTAGGAAAAAACATCGAATGCCTAATTAAGTTGTCGCAGGCGTTTTTAACACCCCTTTGTTTTGCATCCTCTGTTCTAGTTAAATTTTTAATCACTGGGGGCGCTTTTTAAGGTTCACTATTGTTCTCTAGTGTTTTATAATTAGTACCAGATAGAACAATGTGTACTGTTTTTGTATTTCGGTGCGGTAATTAAGGTATGTAATTTTTAATAGCATTGTTAGTGCAAGCGTTATTTGTAAGCACGTTTATTATTTTATCTAGTAGTTTCCTTTCGCGTGCGTGGCTTTGTTGATTTAAAAATAACGATAGATGTTACAGACGTGTTTAGTGTACATTGTTCTGGAAGCTGGTGTTTCAGGGAGTCTATATTTTTCTGAACAAACATTTCTAGATAGAATTAGAAGCTAGGTGAAGCTTATTGTGGTGATGAGATCTAATTACTACCAATTACTTTTACTTGCGATATGATCAAAGGTTGTTCGTGACTGACTGACTAGTGTCGATGACTTTGGCGTTTATAGATTTTATGATGTTATGCTTCCTTGTTACCCACCTAGTGATGAAAATATTGTGATAGATAAGCAGGGTGGTTTTCATGAGCTATTTAAATAATGATAGCATTATTTAAGATTTTATTCCGTACCATTAGGTCCGTGTTGGATGCGAGTGGCAAGAGATCGGTCGTCTTGGCGTTCATTGAAGGAACTATGTTCATCAGTGGACGGATGAAAGAGTGAAAGGTGATGATGATGAACCTCTAACAGGAACACATAATCATATTAAAGGAATAAATAATTATGCGTCATCGTAATGATGATGATGATGGTGGTGTTGATGATTATAATTATGACTATCATGATGATGATGATGATGATAACCAAAAAGACATTGTAAAATCACTCGCCCAGCCCAATTAGAGCCTGGAATAAAAAAGGCCGGCATTTTATCAATTTAAATACTTTTTCGCTGTCATTACGTCTCTAAAGTAACAAAGGAGCGATTTTAGGGCTGATTTATACTGGAGTGCTTAAAGACCTTAACGATTATCGCCATCTTAGGAGAGGAAAGGCCTCCCTACTAATGAGAGGGATTTAGGCGGTCCTGAAGGGAATATGTTCGAATATAGTAATGATAGTGACGTCATTTGTGGTGGAATTGAATATGCCGTGCTCATGATAATTATTATAATAAAATATATGTTACCGTCAATTACACCACATTACTCGCTTTTGGTATGCTCGTAAGATTGTTACGGCTACTTTTACCTTTCAATAAACCGATGATACGAAAATCGCTGCCCGTAAGTAGAAAGTTCTCTCTCTCTATTTATGAGGCTTGCTCTTGTCGGAGGAGCAGTCTTCTATACTCCATAATTAGAGCGATTAGAACGGTGGTTGCCCCATTTTCCTTCCGTTCCGCAGTACAATGACAAATTTTTTGCTCGTTGATCTAAAGAAGGCCCTATCCATTTCCTCGGCCTCTAGCCAGTACTGATACCGCTGCTGCCCGGTATTAGGGGAGAAGCGCATTATAGTAGCGGCGGTTGCTCGCTACGTCACAAGATCTTCATAGGTTCGCCCATCCCACTAGACTACCCACTAAATCCTGATAATCTTGTCGCTAATAGGTCGGGGACTGCTTATTGGTATATTCGCAGCTAACCACCATAATATCTGATGGCCGTCCCACTATCCGCCACCTGTGGAAAAAAGTAGAAAGTAAATGAACCTAAAATATATCAATGATACAAAGTTTTGGACCTTGACATAAAATATAAACTTTTCATATAAAACAAGTTTTACTAAGATTTATTTTTGTCTCGTCTATTCTCCAAGACGCTTATTATTAAAAATTATTTTTGTCATTCATATTCAAATAACACATACATTTCTTCCAGCTTTATATTTTTTCTCCAATTATTTTAAAGGTACGAATTTCTTGAGCTTAGACAAATGAACTGGAAACACGATCATTTGGCAGAAGTGGCTCTTTATTGAAATTCAGTGTATTAGAATTTAGTGACAAAAATTGTGGTTTCAATACTTTTTATGTTTATTTTAGGTAGTAAGTCTTTCACAATCATGTTAAAGAAGATAAGAAACCATGGTTCAAGCCTTGTTGTGGCGGTGGGGCTCAGTAGGAAAGGGTGAGCCCAGCACCTTCAGCGAAGCGAATTGAGCCGAGGGGGCTCCTTGTACCCCACTTATAAGAAGAGGAAGATCGGGCCAGGACGGGAACTGAATGTCGTGACTCGACATTGGGAGGGGTTGTTCTGTGGTGCGGGATAACCCCCTGTGGAGGTGGCATCGGTCCCCTGAGGGACTGACTAGCCGTCGAGGCGGCATTGGTTGGCACTCGCTGGGTTTTAGTAGGTAGAGCTGCGTCCACTTACCAGCTTTACCCTCCGGGGGAGACCCACTCCCCCGCTGGATGCCTAAGAGCATTTCCCGGCGTTAAAGAAAAAAATATAGAAGATAATAATATATCTAATATCTATGGACGCTTTCACACCACGACAATCTGGTCCCGTGGTAAGTTCTTGAAGAACTTGTGTTACGGGTACCAGACAACGGAAATATATTTAATACTTTTATACTATACATATGTTTAAGATTTTTATTATATAATACACATCCATGACCCAGGAACACAGAAAATATTTTTGTTTCGATTTTTGATTCGAACCCGCAACCTCCGGCTTGATCGCCAACGCGCTTACCACTGAGCCACAGAGGTCGTCAAAAGATAAGAAATATTTTATAAAAGCTTTAACCTAGAAAGAGAGCGTTTGAGATCAGATTATTTGAGCAACGTTTAATAAGTTGTAAGTTCGTAAAAAACTTGTGTTAACATCGAACACATACTAATAATATGTTGTTGATACAAAACATCTACTAACTTTGGTAGTAAATCGGTTGTTCCTTCGGTGAACGGTATGACTGCCATGCTACCCAACTACGTCACCGCACTCGTATCTCTGCGTGCATACTTATACTACACACTTTTATTATTAATTATACTATCTATATTAATGAATGTTTCCAGTTTCCAGAAGAAGTGCTTCTGGGCGTTTTATGATGACCAACTTTTCGACCTATTCATCTCAAAGAACCACTAATAAACAAAGCTTCAATCTCATGTTGGATTTAAATGTTTCACTTCCATAGTCAAGCAGGTATGTGTATATGTTTTGATGCGACACAAAGAATTCTCATTTGACAAGTGAAGATAGAGTGAAACTTATTCATCAAAAACATCTTCCCTCAAAGGACGCCTAGACGACGAAGGCAATAACAATATTTATCTTCATCGTTTTTTAAATCCCCGACGTAAAATGAATGTTATAAGTTGGACTCCAGCTGTGTGGCGTATCTCTTAAAGGAATAAATTGATCTTAATGTACTTTATTTGGAAGCATGTTTTCTAGCGGTGGTTTTTAAACAAGTATCCTACTTATATCGGTAAAACTGTTTGAAGGCGATGAACTTTCTTGTTATTGTGTCTTTTAAAAATATAACCTTCTATATCACAATTACAACACTTTGGGACAGATGTCCAACGAGCTGCGGCCTAAGAGAACTACAGACTGGCTTTCATTAAACAGGATTCGGAGGCGCGGCGGACTTCGACAGAGATGGCGGGAAACCCCGATGCTTTTCTAAAAGACTAGCGTAGTGCAGCTAATGATAGAGACGCATGGAAAAGTGAGAGGGACGCATTTTCACAGAAGTGGAACAGTATAGGCTAAAAAAACAATATTTTAGCTGGTATGGTTATATTGTCGCAACAGATTAAAAATTGTCAATCCATCAGCGGGGATAGAGTGCAACTAATCAATTCCATCTAGTGCCGGTGTCGGTCGCGCCCGGGGATTACGTCTAAATTGCGATCAGACTGTCTGTCCATACATTTTATTACGTAGATCGTATACATACAGAGAGTATAAATAAACTTGCAACCTTGGTGTACGTTACATTCATTTGAGTGTATAACAGCTTTTGTTACGGGTACTAAAACAGAACAGAAAGAATGATATACGAGTGATACCTACTCATTCATGACCCAATGCATACATCTATATTTATCAAAAAAAAAAATCTTATGAATTATTAGCACTTGTCGCAATTCAAACTAGTACCCTGTGCGTGTAGTGTTCAACAGCCTGATCACTCGACCAGCCAGCTAGCAAAACTATTACATCTTGGTCAGGGTCTAACCCAGAACATTTTGAGGCCAAACCTATGCGAACACCATCGTCGCATGACAAATCTGTAAATCTAATTTCGGTATGATAATACAGTAAGAGGTAGTGCCATGCTGCTTTGACGCCGAATTGGGCGGGCATGACCGGGGTGGTACTTCTCGCTCACATAACACCAGCGTCAAGTAACAGTTGTGCTGTCGCATTTCGTGCAGTTTGTGAGTTTCCCGTGGCCCATTAGGGGATAGGGAAAAAGAGGGCAAATCATCTGCATTTTTGTTGTGCGGATGTGTATGGGCGTCGATAGTCGCCAAACGTCTTTGACTGTTCGTTTACCCTCCAATGCTATAAAAAATGTTTTCCGTTTACGCGATTTCACTTATATTGACACTATAAACTATCCCAAACGTCTAGTATATTAAAATCTTAGTAAACCGCGATAAAATCCGTAAAAAGTTGTTCCATTTTAATCGGTATGGAACATTCTCTTTTCATATGAACGTGGCAGTAAACGTTTGATGTCTGATATGATTGTCAAATGTTAGTAATATATGAAAATATGTATTGGAGTCATGAATATTATATTTATTGAATTAATTTCCTTTGTCTCTGTAATACTATTGCGAGAACATCTACATGAGGTGATTGTTAATAAATGTTTATGTTTAAGGTCTCAGTTGTAATGTCAAAGTACGTTTTAAGGTGTTAGGTCAATCCAATACTGAATATACATTAGATATGAAGTAAAATATGTACTTCATATTTTTTGTAATTTATTCTAAACGATAAAACCTGACAATTTTAACGTATGAAAGAGTGGCTGAATTTTGTATTGGAGTCCAAGATCCACTTGGGGTCGATGCGACAGCGAAGTAAGTAATTTTAACGTATCTCTCGGACTTCCTGAGATATAAAGTTCTGCTCTGTTCTCCGAAATACAGTAAAACTGTTTCACGGGGAAATATGGAGTATGGTGGTTCCCATGCGGCGAGAGCGCATCATAGCACATCCCTCCCACCGCTAAAAAGTGTTGTTTGTCTTTGTCTACTGTTTATATATTTTTTTGTTGCGATAAGGAATGAGATATCAGTGATAACTCTATGATCCGGTTTCACAAAACCATCGAAACAGATTGGTCATTATAATATAAATGAGTCTCTGTCGGATAATTGTCCTATGTCAAACATTTAGTCAATTGTCCAGGCGGGGTCGGACATTGGTTTATGTTGTGATGCTTTACATTGTGATACTTTATATTGTGATGCTTTACATTGTGATGCTTCATATTGTGATGCTTTACATCGTGATGCTTCACTTTCAGCATCTCTTTTGGAAATACATTTTACACTTAGCCGTTCGATGCTATGAATTATTTTCAATATTATGTATTGGAGGATTAATGTTAAGGATCCGATTAAGGAATTAACGGTATTGAACTTTTAAGTGGTTGGGTGTTCAAAATTGTTAAGGCAAATATAAAAACATTCGTTTTGATTCAGAGTTATGATATATTAGCCTTTCTCCGTGACTACATCCGTTCCAAATAAAAAAAACCAAAGCAACTAATTTTCTGGACTGATTGAGATCTTCAAATGAAAATATTTTTCTTCAAATCTGACACGTAGTTTTGGAAATAAGTTTATTCAAATAAGCTCCTCAGCTTTATTATTGACTGGTCTGTTAGTGTAGCGATTGCTGACTGCTAAACCAAACTAAAGAAGGTCATGGGTTCGATGCCCACCCAGGACAAATGTTTGTGTGATGAGCATGATCACTTTTGTTCTGTGTCTGGGTGTAATTTATCTATAAATAGCTGCCCGCACAGATTTCGTTCGGTGAAATCCGTTCTTAGCTGACCTCTACATGGAAAAAGTAATATTCCTCCCAAAGTCTCTAGGTCTTATAGTTCCAGAGATATCGTGATGAGTCCAACCATCTGTAGAACAGCTCCTATATATAGTCTATAATATGTATGTAATTAGAAATATATAACTATGTATCAGTTGTCTGGTTACTATAATACCTACAGGCTCTACCTAGTTTGGGATCAAATGGCCGTGTGTGAGTTGTCCCAACATATTATTATTATTATATATGTACATACTAACAACATGCTAAATAATAATATACACAAGTTTTCTAGAGCTCGGTCTTGTTCCTGACCTTTTTCTTTCTTATTTCCGTTCCCAATTCAACCCTTTGCGGCCTTTTGTACCTTAACCCTGCCTTTTTAACCTCTCATCTTACTCAGCTCGTCTAGGTATGTTAACTGTACCTTCCCGCGTCCCGGAAGGGTCTTTAATCGTTAAGGGCCGGATATGGCTCTGCTGTTCGATTATCCTCTTGGGCAGGAGGTCTCACTGATATATACGATATAATTCTTTAACTATTGTTGTATTCAATTGTACCTAGACATGTTTTTTGGAACAAATATCAAAAAGGGTTTGAGTGTATAGGTTTGCAAGGCTCTCTCCAATCGGCTTGATTCCTTGGCGCTGTATGATGTGATGTTGGATCGCTCTGGATCTTCTACCGCATCTACCACGAGGAGTGTTATGAGGATTGTTCGAACTGATACCTGCAACAGCATTCCACCACCGGACATCGCGTAAGAATTCTAAATTTCACCCTCACCATCTTGATGTCCGGAAATCCACAACTCGATTTTTACGGCATTTCCTGCCTCGAACTACAAATATATGTGGAATCAGCTGCCATCTACGGTGTTTCCGAACCGATACGACTTAGGGACCTTCAAGAAAAGAGCATACTCTTATTTGAAAGGCCGGCAACGCACCCGCTTATCCTCTGATGTAGCGAGTATATCTGCCCTGTGGATGTCGCTTTTCACTTACCATCAGGTGAACCGAGTGTCCGTTTATCTTCTCTCTCTATCTCTTCTATAATAAAAAAATGGATGTTCTTTGAAACTATCAATACCAAGTAAAAGAAAATCTTCTACCAGTATCAAGCTTATCACTGAGTGACGATCATAAATTTTAACAAAACTGTGAAGGGGACGCGGGTGAAGCTGCGGGCAACAGCTAATATTGAATATAGTGCCTACATAAAATTTCAATATGGATTGAGTCTACCGCAAGTTCCAAAGTTAGTCGAGAAGTACCGTCAAAACTATCTACTAATATAAAATAATAAGAACGTGAAAAGCCTCGTGGCGAACACCTTATTCCCAAGGTATCCTTAATAATTATCAACAAGAAGAAAACTGTTTTCTTGTTTCATCATCATCATCGCTACATATAAATACAAAACCTCGATACACGCGAATCGCGAGTGTACATTAAAATGTTTATTAGTCCAATTCTGGCCCGACTCCAATCCGACGGGAGACGCCTGCCAGAACTGGCTTTAAATTTTACATACAGTTCTTTAAATGCTATAAAAATGACACTATTTCATGTTATTTGTGATGTAGTGGTGGAATGTGGGGTAATATCTGAATTAATTCAGTTAGTCTGATTTATCGGCCGTTTTGGTAAAGATATAAATAATTTTGTTTGAAATTATAATTCTTTTCTTGTTTAGGCGAATTTCATTCATTATAATTTCTCCGTGCGGTGGCCGGTATTGGATGCGAGTGGCAAGGGATCGGCCGTCTTGGCGTTCATTAAATATTTCACCTAATGGTGGTTTGTTATTCAGTATCCAGAGCTCAAAACAACACCTAGCTGTAATGTAGGTAGATTAATAATTATAAGAATGATGTACGTAGCTCAGTCTTTCAATAAATGTGTCATGGTGAAGTCGTTGTTTCATTACCAATAAATGTTAACTTCTCAGTGGCGACGAGTTGGATATACTTATACGCGTGTGTAGTGTAAAATATCAATATGTCTATTGGTAAAATTGGTGAATTCGACATAAGAACGGATAACTGGCGCTTATATATCGAACGCTTGGAACAATATTTTATCGTGAATAAGATAGAAAAAGATATGTATGTACCGACATTAATAACGGTCGTTGGGGCGGAATGTTATGAACTATTAGTAAACCTGTGTACACCAAAAAAACCTCGATCTATGGGGTTTTCAGAGTTAACGACCATTGTAGAAAAACATTTGCAACCCAAACCAAGTAAACTCGCAGAGCGTTATAAATTTCGATGTCGCATGCAAGACTGTAATGAAACGGTCGCGGATTACATGGCGGTGCTAAAAAAAATGTCGAACACTTGTGATTTTAGCGGGACCTTAGAGGAAAATTTGAGAGATCAGTTTGTGTGTGGCTTACACAGCGAATCAATTCGTCAAAGATTATTCGCCGAAGACGATATCGATTATAAAAAGGCGTATAGCCTAGCGACTAGTTTGGAGGCAGCGGAGAAAAATGCGGCGAGTATCACGGGACGAGCGGGCACGACGACGGCGGGCACTGGCAGCGTCGCGTGTCATGCGGTGGAACGAGTAGGGTCCAGCACTCGTAGTACTGAACACAAAGGGAAGAATGTCAGCGGGAGTGGCAGCCGGGATGGGCCGCGAACACAGCGCCCACAGCTGGGACAGCCACCGCGTGTACGGCGCTGGGAGCGCGGGCCGGCGCGGGCGGAGGCCGGACCGGCGGCGGAGCGCCGACTGCAATCATGTCTCGCGTGCGGGGGACCGCACAGCGCCACTATGTGTTCGTTCTCGAAATATGTGTGTCGAGTATGCAACCAGAAAGGCCACTTACGGCGTGTGTGTCCTAACTTGAGGGAGCACCATAGCATGCATTCGTCGACGGCGCCTGTCGACAGTAACGAATATTGGGAGACTCGGGAAGATAGTGACGAGGTAATTATAAACATGAATAGTGTGTGGAACAATCAGTATAAACCTATTATGATAGCAATAACTGTACATAACCGGTTACTGCACATGGAATGCGACACGGGAAGCGCATTGTCTTGCATTAGTTATGAAATTTATAAAAAACATTTTAGAGACTTGGAATTAAAACCATGTAAAATTGTACTTAGATACTATACCGGGGAACTTGTACGGCCCTTGGGAGTGATAACACCTTTAGTTAAATATAAAAAGAGACAAGAAAATTTAGATTTATATGTCATCGAGAATGGGAAGTCGGTGTTACTGGGCCGACAGTGGTTAGCACAGCTGGGTATAAATGTGTCTTTCGAGGAAACTAGTGTTGTGCATCGTCTGGAACCGGATGTTGTATTTAATTTAAATGAATTTAGTTCCAGATTCTGTAATGTGTTCTCGGAGGGCTTGGGGCGGTTTACCGGCGGCACGGTGAGCATACGCGTGCGCGAGGGGGCGCACCCAGTGTTCTTGCGCGCGCGGCCTCTTGCCTACGCGCTGCGCGCACCCGTGGAGCGCGCGCTGGATCAAATGGTAAGCGACGGCATTCTCACTCCTGTTGAACGTTCTGACTGGGCTACGCCTATCGTCCCCGTACTTAAGAAAGATGGTGATATTAGGATATGTGCAGACTATAAGTTAACTTTAAACAAGGTGTTGGAAGTGGACCGATATCCATTACCGAAAGTTGACGATTTATTAGCTCGTTTAGATGGCGGTCAACGTTTTAGTAAAATTGATTTGTCACAGGCGTACGCACAATTTGAACTGGACGAATCGCGGAAATACACCGTTATTAACACACATAAAGGTCTATTTCTGTACAATCGATTAGTTTACGGGCTGGCGTCTAGTCCTGGAATATTTCAAAGACGTCTCGAACAACTATTTTCAGATTTGCCTTATGTGGGAGTATTCTTAGATGATGTGGTGATAACAGGCCGGGACAATGAGGAACATTTAAGTAACTTAAATAAGGTATTCGAAAGATTGCGAGCCCATGGACTTAAAGTAAAAAAAGAAAAGTGTTCATTTTTTGTAGAATCTATACATTACCTCGGTCACGTTATTGATAAGCAGGGTGTACATGCTTGTCCGGAAAAAGTTAAAGCGATAGTGGGGACGCCACCGCCTACAAATGTATCGGAAGTAAGGGCTTTTCTAGGTTTAGCTAATTATTATGGTAAATTCATAAAAAATGCTAGTACAATTTTGTCGCCGCTATACGAATTGTTACGAAAGGATGTTAAATTTCAGTGGAATAGCGCTTGTGATTTTGCTTTTACTAAAGTAAAAGAACTATTGGTGTCAAGTGAGGTATTGGTGCACTACTCCTTGACACTGCCGCTGGTGCTGACGGTGGATGCCAGCGCCGTCGGGGTAGGCGCCGTGATATCGCACATGACGGCGACAGGGGAGCGACCGATCGCTTTCGCATCGCGTTCGCTTTGTACTGCGGAGCGTTCGTACTCTCAAATCGAACGAGAGGCGTTGGCAATAATATTTGGAATTAGAAAATATCACCAATACTTGTACGGCCGTGAATTTATTCTTAGAACGGATCATAAACCGTTAACGTTTATTTTTGGGGAAAAAGTAGGTATACCAGTAATGGCAGCGTCACGACTACAACGTTGGGCTATCTTACTATCAGGCTATAATTACAAAATTGAATATGTACCATCAGCATCGAATTGTGCTGATTCTTTATCTAGGTTACCGCTTCCCATAAAGGATGCTGAGTCCGCGGAAGAAATGACATATTTAAATTTCGTTGAAACATTTTTACCTGTTACAAAAAGTCAAGTGAAACATGAAACTTTGAAAGACCCGATCTTATGTAAGTTATTATCTTTTATACAATCAGGCTGGCCCCTAGAATGTGATGACGGCGATCTTAAGCCATATTTTTGTAGACGTAACGAAATTTATTTAGATGGCGGGTGTATTATGTGGGGATATCGAGTAGTTATTCCGTTGGCGTTGCGCTCGAGTATACTCAAACAGCTGCACATTAGTCACATGGGCATTGTGAAGACAAAGTCGCTCGCCCGTAGTTATGTGTGGTGGCCTAACATAGATCAGGACGTCGAACACCTATGTCGTCAGTGCGTAACGTGCGCCACAGAGGCCTCGGCGCCGCCGCGGGCAGCCCCTCAGCCCTGGCCTTATAATACGACTCCGTGGAGTAGATTACATTTAGATTTTTTGGGGCCGATACGAGGTAAGACTTTTCTAGTTTTGGTGGATTCTAGTTCGAAATGGATTGAAATTTTCGAAGTTGCGAAGACTAACGCAAGTTCTGTTATTCGAATATTAAGAAGTACTTTTGCTCGCTTCGGGTTACCAATGGAAATCGTTTCAGATCAAGGACCACCCTTTACGAGCGTTGAATTCCGAGATTTCTTAGAGCGTAATGGTATACGGCAATCGTTATCACCGGCTTATCACCCAGCTTCGAATGGCGCAGCGGAAAACGCGGTGAAACTATGTAAGCAGGTCATTAAGAAGGCCTACAGGGATTCAGTCGACATAGATGCGGCCATACAAACATTTTTATTAGCGTATAGGAATAGTGTGCATAGTACTACCGCTGAGAGTCCGGCAATGTTACTACAGCGGCGGGTGCTTAGATCGCGGCTCGATTTATTGCGTAATGACGGGTCACGTGAGGAACGCGTGCGCCACTGCCAACAACGCCAGGCAGGTGACGGCGGCGCGCGGGCTCTGGGTGAGGGGGCGCCGGTGTGGACGCGCGATTACGGCCATGGAGATAAATGGGTGCCCGCCATCGTACGTGCGGTGAACGGTACGCGACGATACTTGTTGGAAACGGGGGATGGACGTCAAATGCAAAGACACATAGATCAGATTCGTCCGCGGTCACGCACATCGGATGCGCATATACCTATATCACCACCATCGAACAGGCGCAACGGAGTTGAGGAGGCCGTCGAGCCATCGGCTTTGGTAACGGACGAAATTAGGTCGACAGAATTAGGGCGGAAGAGTATGTCAGCGGGTCATAGTTGTGAGGCTGGGGGTGGGGCAAGCCAGTTAGAATCGAACACACCATTACACACAGCTTGTCCGCCACCAATCCCGCCACGTCTGTCTCAACAATCTGCGCTGACACCGTCGCCGGTAAAACGTGATAGGAGACCTCCTATACGCTATGGTATAGATGAGTAGGGCTAGAAATAATTATAAAATGTGTGGAGTGTAATTAGTCTGTAATTAAACTAAATGTTAGCATTAAGTTAGCATAAGTAGTACAAGTAGTAGTTTGTACAATTTAACTTTTCAGTAATAATATTCAAATTGCAATCCATAATCAATGGGAAGTGGTCTGATGAATATACATTGTAGTTAATGTTTACATTTGTTATTGTTTTCCACGCTGAGTTCGTAACTAGACAATGATCAAGCCATCTTCTACAATTGTGTATATCACTAATGAAAGTAAAACTATCACTATTAATGTTTAAATATTCAATGTCCTCACAAACCCAGTTTTGTTCATTCGAAAAAGATAGTAACTCCTTACCGAAAGTCTCTGTAGGATGGGCATTAAAATCACCAAACATGTATACATACTCTGTGTTGCATTCATCCACTATAGCACTTAAGGACCCTAAACACTGGGAAAACTCTATTAAATTATCAGTACAGTCCGTAGGTATGTACACACAGCATACGACAAAGGCAATGGAACCCGATGACACCTTTATAGCCACTATGCGATTATTGACTGTCTTAATAACAGACACATTCAGAAACAGTGACTTACGCCACAGTATAGCTACGCCCCCGTGCGGCCGGCCACGGAGCACTCCCGCCGCCACGTCCACTGCTGACGACCCGGTGTAGCTGAAGTCGGTGCTAATCTCCCCAAGACACGGCAAATCATAGGGCAAAAGCCATGTTTCTTGGAGACATATTACATTCGCCGTTTCACACAATACTCTAATTTCGCTTAATGACGTCTTCACATTTTTGCAGTTATAACTAATGAATTTACAATGTTGAGTAGTTGTTTTATCCATTACTATTTAGAGTTTATGCAATTTCAATTTCCCTAGTTAGACTTTATCGAAAACACTTAAGTATCATTAACAATTAATTATGAAAAGGTAGCAAACAAGCTACTGTCGTGTTTTAAATATTAAATTTGTTTAAAATCATATTATGTTAGCCAAAATAAATGTTGAAATTTAATTAACTCAATGTTTATACTAAAAAACGAAATAACAAAAGAGCTGAAAGCATGTCTTAAACCACCTTTAAAAAACCTATTCCCAAATGAGAAATTTATCAAAATCGCTTCGCCCGTTTAAGCGAAAGGCCATAGACAGTCACACAGCAGTCAAAACAAAGTACACCTCTAGAGATTTCAGTATTCCTTCCTGCGACAAATATATGGAATCAGCTGCCCCCTACGGTGTTTCCGAACCAACACGACTTAGGAAAAGAGCATACTGATATCTGAAAGGCCGGTAACGCACCTGCTAATCCTCTGTAGCGGGTGTCTGTGGATGTCGCTCTTCACTTACCATCAGGTGAACTGACTATCCATTTGTCCCCTCTTCTATAAAAAAAGATTTGATCAAATTGATTGAGGTCAAACTTTTTTGGTGCTAAAATACAAGATTCTTACTCAATCACATGATTTTACTAGTTCAATATTGGGTACATTAGAACAAAGAGCTTTAGAACAGAAAACAAATAAATGTCCAACAATATCCCATACGGAGATAGGAAAATGGGATAGAGAAACCGGGAATGTTCTGGAACGTTTGTGGGAATTAAAACAAGATAAAAGTATTACCGCTCCGTCAGCGAAACTTCCCCGAAACTTAGATACGGAACGTTTATTCAAGGATTTAAAGTGCTACTGTGGTTTGCTTAAGTTTAATTATTTTTGGAAATCACATTATACATGCATCGCCCGCGGTTTTACGTGTACCGTGGTTTTAAGTGTACCGTAAAAACCCTTAAAGAAATAAAGAAACATTTATTTGACACTAACAGGAGATACACAGACACAGAAAAACATTTTTGATTGCACAAACTCAAAAATAAGACAAACATTAAAAACAATTATTGCAAACAAAAACTTGTTATATTATAAAGCGTGAGTCAAAATGGTCCAGTTCAGCGTTGTGTCAGAAAAATGTTTTCTGATGCTGATTTTCAACTGAACCAAGAGGTCAAGGATGCCAACCAGATACCAATATGCCTACAATTTTTCTTTGTTTTTTTAAATATTATCAGGAGACACGTTAGTGTCTAGCGCCAAGAACACATCCAAGTAGTTTGGCGTGAGGCACTGTGTATTTATTCTCGAGACATATGTAAACATAACCTCCAAAACATAACAAAAAATATTTGGGGCTAAATTTTGTTATTATTGCCAAAACACTAAGACTTCACACTATTTTTAATAAGTTTCTTTTTACAAATTTTACACATATTACAAAAAATTATTGGGTCTCAGCAATTATTTAATACATTTCAAACATGAAAATTATTGCTTGCGCCGTTTTGCGATTAAAGAGGTTTAGAGAAAATATTTTATATAACGTTACAGTGAGAATTTTGAGTTTTGACATCGAAGTTGGTTGCTTGTTTTTTAGTTTTATCCTATCGGAACAGGCAAAGGCTAGAGGCGATGCTACCTATCGTTATCAATATACGGTGTTGTATTAAAAATTAAGTATTTCGTTTTTTTTCTTGTATTCTCTATAGCTTATTTTTATTTATTTTTTCTGTCATATTTTATATTTGATAAACGTCTTTCGTATAATATATTTTTTCTGTCGTATTTTTTATTTGATAAACGTCTTTTGTTTCATATATTCGTTTCTGTTAAGAGCTCAATCTTCTTCGTTTCTTCCCAGTTTCCCGTTAATTAATTGTTATTTTGTGTTTTGTTCATTCTGAGTGATTTACTAGTGCTTGTTTTAAAAACTGTATATATTGTGATTGGCTGGCGAATATTGTGGAGAACTGTTCTTGAGTGGTTTTCTATTGTAGGACTGTTCTGATGGTTTTCTGTAGTGTTTGTTTTTTAAAACTTAATCTGTGTAATATATAATGTGATTCGTTGGCGAATATTATGGTGAACTGTTCTGGGTGAATAGAATGGGAAGTGATAGTTGATTGATGGGTGCTAGAGGGGCAGAGCCGCGCTTTTTGGCATTTTCCGCCGTTTCTCCAAAGCACAGACAAGATATTTTTGTTAACACAACAGATATGGCAGCATGGCCTCAGGTCTTAGCCGGTTCCAACAGAAAATGCCAATTGGAAAGAAAAATGTTATTACAGTCTAATTATTTTTCGAGAAATAACAAAATTATTTAACAAAGTGAGATGTACTATCTCTATCTATGTAATTGTGGTGCTTTAATGTGATTTTAATGTATTTTTTTATTTAGTTTCAACCGATTTTATTCGGTCAAAACTCTAAAAATTAGACATAACCGCTTATTAAATGCCGCTGGAGTTTTTTTGTTTATTGACTTCATCTCCTACCAATTAAATTGGTATTAATTTTTTGCTATACTCTACTTGATTTACATTAGTCAACTTATCAAGAATGGAAACAATGTGGAGTTAAAGGAGAAATGCTGTTATGTTTACAATAGAAAAAACAGTTTGGTGGCTGTAGCAAACCAAGAAGATGGTGTTTATAAGTTGGTCATGGAACATAAACAATGTTTTTTTACTCCTACTTCAACAGTAATTGGTGAAGAGTGTCATAGGAGATTGGCAATTTGAATATAAATGACCAGAATAAAATCAAAGATGGAGCAGTTACGGGAATATCATACACAGACAGCAATCTTAGGAAGAAAATGAGGAACCAGTACCATTTACTTTTAGTAAAGGGGGACCCAAATTAAGTGAATAAAAAAGCTGCCAGAGCGGTATAGATTTCCAAATCTATGTACAATGTTGAGTCCAAATGTTACTAATGATCCAGTCTGTGTCCATGAAGCTCTGGAGAGCCCAGAAAGAGACAAGTGGATTGAGGCAATAGAGGAAAAGCTGCATGCAAGCTTTTGAAGAAAATGATGCATGGGTTCCTGTGAGTGAATTACCTTTTGATTAAACTTTAGTACAGTGCAAGTGGGTATATAAAAGGAAATTAAATAGTGATAATAGTGTATGTTACAGAGCATGTTTAGTGGCTAAGGGCACAAGGTTACACAGAGGCCTGGTATTGATTATGAATAGACTTTCTCACCAGATGTCAGACATTCTACTTTGAAATTATTGTTCGCACTATCTGTTCAGTTAAATTTAGATGTCACTCATTTAGATGTTAAAACAGCATTCTTAAAGAGGACATTTATAAGGTTCAACTAGTTATTAATTGTGATTCAATTAAGAATAAGATTGTTAAACCAAGTTATTTATAATAAAAAAAAATGTTTATTTCAGAAACTTACATATTAAGTACAATAAAATCTATAATTACAATGCAATGTTTCTTAGGTATTTACAATATATGTACTGACTGCCTGAACTAGGAAATCCTGTGTTACAGGCTAAAAGGGCTAGTGTACTCGCTTCACGAATCATATTTTATCATTTATATTAAACTATATATAACTTATAAGATAAAAGTATAAATAGGTAAAGTCTAATCTAACCTAATTAACGAATTATCTGTCTCTTCGTACGACCTACTTTGTAGCGACAACTGGATTTTTTTAATATAGAGAATCATATTGTATCATTTATATTAAACTACATATAACTTATACTATAAATGTATAAATAGTTAAAGTCTACTCTATACTAATTAACAAATTCTCTGCCTCTTCGTACGACATACTTTGTAGCGACAACTGGAGTTTTTTTTTACATTTATGGTAAGTTAGTCGATAAATATCTGACAAAGCATTTAATCTGTTGTAGAGATAAGGGCCTAGGTATATATAAAATTTAGTTATAAAGGTATGTTTTATTGCAATTTTTTGGGAGCAAACTATATCTTTTCTTCGTTTTTTAGTAAGTTCAGTACAGTAGGCAAGAGCTGCGTGCTGTTTTAGTACTATGTTTAGTATAAAAAGTTGTCTGACTGTTAGGACTTTACATGTTTTATAAAGAAGGTTAGTAGGGAATAGGAAAGGGCGAAATGTAGCCACCTTGAGAATTGCTCTCTGCGCTCTCTCGACAGATATCAGTAGCGTTTTCGCTGCACCACCCCATGTGCTGATACTTGATGATTTATGGTTTAAAGCAGTCATCTAGATCATGGTATTAGAGAGTGGAGCAATGTTTATGTGAGTTAGGTTTCAAAAGGAGTCATATAGAGCCATGAGTTTTTACAAAAATGAATAATGATGTAAAAATTGTTATAGCATTATATGTTGATGACTTATATTTGTTCCAATAATGAAATAGAGAGAGACAAGTTAATTTCAGTATTGATTATGATATTATGTAAGTAATTTTACTTCAAATTTCTGACTTGTCATACTTTTATTATTGTCAATACAATTTGTTTTCCCATTGTCACAGACCGTGCAATAAAAAAAACTTTAAGCGGAAAAGAGCTGGTTGTAAACAAAAATTGCGAGACATTATGTGTGTAGTATTTCTTAATTTTAATTATTTTCATTTGAAGTTATTTCCTTACTGTTTTACATTTTTTTAGCTTCTGGAAAGGATAATATTTAAAGGCCTTAAAGGACAATAAGTATAGTACATAATAATAAGTACATTGGTATCAAGTAAATTTATGACTTTCTTCGTATGGAGTTGGATTTGAATTATTCTTTAGAAAACAATAAAGAAAGTAATACATCTAAAGTTTTAAATTTTTTTTTTATTCTGAAGGCATGGTAGTGTGCAACTATAACTTAATAAATTTAGGGTAAATAATAATGAATCATATATTGGACAAGAACAAAAAATATTAAATTTTTTAATTACATATTTGAGCTTATTATTACATGATTTACTAATAAGCAAATATAATATTTTACTTTAATTTAATTATTGATTTGAACTGCCGGTCAAGTTGCATGTTGCGCCATCTGGTATCTAACTTTCCCTTTTACACTCTAAATATTTAAACAGGAGGAATAACAGGAACGCATGCTCTATGTTAATTTTGAAAATCAAAATAACATTTAAAAAAATATGACGATGTTGCATTGGTCACTGGTCAGTCACAAGCGTCATTTAAAGTAAAAGTATTGTAATAGTACTAACCTCTTTTATTATTAAATTATTTGAGAAAATTTATGAATAAAAATTTTGATGAATTACTCAAGAAGTTTAAGTTTAAAATTTTAAAGTATTTGAAATGAATTACTCAAGAAGTATAAATATTTAAAATATTAAATATTTGAAATGTAATTATGCTAATTAATATATGCTTTACAAAAAAAGAGATATCCCACAAAAAACAGTTTCACTGTAAAATGTCGCGCCAAGTACACGTCTAACTATATACAGGTATAGCAAAAATAAAAAAAATAACTAATCTTTACAAAAAATATGAAATAAAAAAACCAAGTACACAAAACCTCTCGGATTAAAAGAAATACTCATTAAAAACTGTGAAAATTGAAAAAACTATTGGTGTAGTATATTTACAAAAAAAAAAGAAAAATTTGCAATCTACAAAAAAATATAAATTAAAAAAAAGTAATCATTGTGATTTTCAATAATTGCAAAATTTTTGTGGCAAATTTTACAACTGAAAACAATTTATTAAACGTACTTGGCGCGCGTCATTTTCGATGTATTGTAAATGGCTTCACAATATCACTAAGATAAATTATTAATGTCAACTATCAGTTCGAGAAGTTTGTGTTCCTCAAGCATTCATTAATGTTATAATTTTCAAAAACAATTTAATAAACATTATCTAAGGTAAAGTACCCAGTAGCTGCTCAGGAACCAGTACCTGCCCAATCTCTGCATTTCGTCTGCTTACTGGTCAAACATGATAAGTGCGCATTTTGCCAAAATGAGATATTGAGGTTTGAAAGTTCAGATTGTTTTTTTAGTATAATTTAATTTAAATATATATATTTTTTAATTGTCAATTAATAGATAAAATATTCAACTTTCTTTGTGTGTATCTGAAGTAAGAGAACTTTTAGAAAATGTTGTTAAAACTTAGTATTAAATGACCAAGGGTATGCACTTAACTGATTTTACCTGTAATTGAAAAAAATAGAAATAAAACCTTTATTTGCCACTAAATTTAAGTAATTTTAATGAAAATGTGAAGTTATTGGTAATATTCGAATATTAACTATTAAAATAATGTGCATATAGAATGAATTTAGGGAATAATCGAAGAAAGCTCTGTATTTACTTGATTTTACCTGTAAGATTTAAAAGAAACTGTACTTATTATAAAATTATTCATACAGTTAAGTTTAAATCCTTTAAAGTGTTTGTGAAATAAAAAAACAACTTCCAAGTATCTGAATAGACAACATTTATTACCGTGTCGATATCAAAACTTAAAAGGTAAGTAATAATGGTAAGTAGGTACAACATTATGACTTTTTTATTCTTCTGCAGACTCTTCATCAACTGCGGGTTCTGGCAGTCTCTCAGGCCTATCAATATCAGATAGAGATGAAAACCAACCATGGTATTCTTCAGGGATAACACCTTTTTGACACAACGTCATGAGGTCGCTTTTCTTCTGTTTAGTTATGGGCAAGGTCTTAGAATAAAGCTTTTTAAGCTGTACTTGGGGTGGGAATTCATGCAATTGTTCATTGTTTTTACGCCTTTTTGGTCTGTTACTTGACTTGTTTGCAACCTGTGCATTGCCTGAAACATCTATAAAAAGAAATTCGTCTGACATGTCATAAGAAAAAAATACTTTTGAAGGTTCTGCCTTCAGGTATCTCATCTTCTTTATTTTTAGCCTCTTGACCTGTTGTCCGTTACAGTCTTTCGACTTATTGTTCATCGTATCTTCAGCTAATTTTTTGAGGTCATAAAAATCGTTGTATTTTAACGCTTTCGTTTGATACGGTAATTTTGTGTATTTAACGCCATCAACATTAACTGTCTTAGTAGCTCGAGCGCGTTTAAAAATGGAAATGAAATCAGGCATGCAGAAAATTTCTACGTTCTTTTTGGCAGTCTCGATACTACTGTGCATACTATCTACTTCCATGTAGCTATGACCGGATTCTAAAAACTTGTGATCAATTTGTTTCAAGTGTTCTATATTTTGAACGGCGAAAAGCAATAAGGCTGTAACAAATTGATTTCTATTCTGCCCTCCGCATGTGTCAGAGTAAAAACACACTTCAGATACCTCATGTGGAACTTGTTTTGACAAGAAGTGATATAATATACTCCCGATTTCAGAGCTTCCACGTTTACCATTTATTTCAGACCAAGTAAAACAATAAGCGTTATTCGGTAGAGCAGCTTCATACATACACAAGTTGTAGACGCACAACTTTCGGCTGTAGTACAACTGGCCCACTAGGCCGCTTGGAATCTGTAATACTGCTTGAAGATCAAAGGTAAGACAGTTAAAACCTTTCTGTTTTGAGGCTCTTTCTTTGTCCCTCTTTTTTTCAGCGCTGCAAGCTTCTTTCCGTGCCATATGATCATCATACTCTTTCTTGATTTTAAGTTGTTCTTCAGGTGTAGCTTTCTTGTATTTTGAACACGTCAGACACTGGTCTACATTTATAAAAACATTTGCTGCAGTCGATGTTCTTCGGAACCTTCGCTTTCCTCTCCTGGTTTTTAAGTTTATAAGGTAAACCATCAGAACGTCTTTTTTTGGCCACATTTATTTTTCCAGTTACATGGATCAGCTTTCTTCCAGCGTTGTCTAGCTTTAGAAGCATCGAACACATTCGTTCCATCTCTTTTCTCAAATCAACATCATCCTCACTCAAAACAAAAGTGGAAATAGATGAACAAGGCATATCAACGTCGTCGAAATCTAAAACAAAAAAGTTAACGTATAAGCAAGGTAGCTAGTACCTCAAGTTTTAGGCCTATGTTATACTTCCATAAGCAAACCTAAAAGCATAGACTTGCTTTAAGTTAAAAACATCTATTATAATACATCATTCGTAAATTTTCTTAATTAAATACTACTACCTACTTAATTCATTCACAACATTTACCTGGAGAAGAAATCTGCTAATAAGCCACAAGTATTAAGTATTCCGACTATATATTATTCGAATAAATAGGTATTTATTCTCTTAATATAAAAAAAAAATTTAATATTACCTACCCTAAGTATTTTATGCGCATTAGCAAAAAATAACCTCAAAGTTGAATAATTCGGTGGAATATTACTTACCTTGAGTTACCGGAGCTTTAGTCACCATTGATACTAATCTTTTGCCTCTAAAATTCATGTTTTCAGATTCAAATAAAGTCGAAATCACTATAATTAACCATAAAGTTTTTAATTCCCGCAAGCGCGTACGCACGTGTCACTACAGATTACTATAATAAACACGGAAGCTAAGTGAAGTTCCTACAGGTCAAAAGTTTTAAATGCATTTATTACACTTAGCAATACGTCTATTTGCAGGAAATGCGTGTTTTGAAGTACTGGGAAAGAATGATATGTGCATATATCATATTTTACCAGTAAATAATAAATACTTTTTTCTATAACGGAGTTTTAAAATAATATGTTAAATACATTTATATCTCTTTACCTGTTACTTTTACCGAAGAATATGAAATAAATGAGTTTATAATATTTGACCTTACCACAAACTTCATACTTAAATAAATACCCAACTTCAAATAAAAAAAAATAAGATTACATATCTTTTCTCACTTGCATTTGTTCAGCTCGAATTCAGTAATAAGTTTATTTACTTTTGTTGAATAGAATTATTTTAGATTATATTGCCATTTAGCGTATTTTTAATTTCAGATTCTATGCGTTATAACAGTCCTAGCACTTATTTGATTTTACCAGTAGATAGAGCGTCAAAAATTACGTATATCTGCATTTATAACTAATTTTTGACAAAACATGATAAGTATGTTTGACCAGTAAGCAGACGATTTGTATATCTATATTCAAAAATGCAGATATACAAATAAAAAGAGTGGAAAGGTGGTTCTGAGCAGTTACTGGGTACTTTACCTTACTAGTAATAAAATCATTTCCTTATTTCTTGATTCAATTAAAAGGCAAGAAAGCGTTATATTCATATGAGTATAAATGTAATAGGAATAAGAAATATTTAAAGAAATGGGTACGAGCTTGAATTTTAATTCTAATAGATTTGATTGAAGACATCAAAATAATCATTAGTGAGGCCAACTACATGGCGTAGAAGGGTTGCAACAATTGTTTGTTTTTATACTCCTTTTACATACCAATTTCCTGGCTGTAGATCACAGAATAATATTACCCTAGCTCTAGATTAGCCATGAAAAAATTTGGGTTACTCAATGACGCGCGCCAAGTACGTTTAAAAAATTGTTTTCAATTGTAAAATTTGCCACAAAAATTTTGCAATTATTGAAAATCACAATGATTACTTTTTTTTAATTTGTATTTTTTTGTAGATTGCAAATTTTTCTTTTTTTTGTAAATATACTACACCAATTGTTTTTTCAATTTTCACAGTTTTTAATGAGTGTTTCTTTTAATCCGAGAGGTTTTGTGTACTTGGTTTTTTTATTTCATATTTTTTGTAAAGATTAGTTTATTTTTTTATTTTTGCTGTACGTGTATATAGTTAGACGTGTACTTGGCGCGACATTTTACAGTGAAACTGTTTTTTGTGGGATAACAATTACAATTCAATATCTATAATTACCACATAACACTAAAATCTTAATACATACAAAACAAACAGTAGACGGATAAATAGTCAATAACTACGATGATCATGATAATATTAAATATGACACTTCTGCACCCACAGTAATTTCCCACCCGCACACTACATAATATAATTTTATATGCCGCAAGATACTTTCGCTGCACTCATAACACCACGTTACAGTAAGGAAGAGTCAGTGATAGCCATGTCTGTAATTTTTTGTGCCTTGATAAGAAATTTCTTCAATTTTCGCCTGAATGGATGTAAGTTGGTAATATTAATTCTTATGAGTGGTGAGATGTTGTTCCACACTTTTGCAGCTGCATAACTAAAACTGCCTTTGAAAGCTGCTGTTTTGTGTGGATGCGTAGCGAGCTTTTGGGAGCACTACCTCTGCGTAGCCATCTAATATTACTTATCGTGTACCTACGTATAACGATTCCCGGTATTAAAGTATATTATGTATTTTTATTATTAATTAGGCAATTGCAGAAAAAAATCAAAAATTTGTTCAAACCTGTTTTAATTGAAATATGATAATTAGTGAAAAAGTGGATATTATTATACAATATAGAATTAGATTTGCATTAGCAAATGTCCATAGCTTCGCATGAATAAAATTTAATTTGTTTTGTTGCAATGATAATATACCTGTGAGTCTTAGCCCCCGGGAACTATTTGCCTTCTAAGTTTTATTGTAATTTGCGTTTCAGCCATGAAAACATGACATACGTTTTTCATAAGGGATTAAAATGCGAGGTGAGTAATTCAACAAAGTAGATTTAACATTTTCAAAAAATATTGTCAGAGTATAAACTCTTCATCGGCTGGACCAATTGTGATGAAATTGTTTGTGTGTGTTCAAGACGCGGTCAAATGGAAGGAGCTGATATTGGGACGCCCAGAGGTGGGAGCAGTATTCCATGTGAGGCCGGATCTGTGCCTTGTATAAATGTAGGTGGTGTGAAGTCGTGATGGCAAATCCTCGGGGGAGCCATTAGAAGAAGAAGAAGTTGTTTGTTATAACATGACACATGCTAAATTTTGGCGCACCTTGTAGGAAAATAATGCGGGCGCTAAACCGGTCATGCAGGTAAAACCGGTCATGCAAGTTTTAGTTACAAATCAAACACTCTGTATAACGAAAGGTAATGTTAGTTTTGCTGTATAAATATAGACGTGCTATATTGTTTAGAGTTAGGACCATGGACTTTTACGTGTGGATCGACGAAACATTGGCTAGAGTGAGATAGCAATAAGCTTCGGCCAATGTGTTATAGAGTAATATACATATATTATGTTACTTAATTTTTTTAATTATTTTTCTTATTTGTGGGAGTTATTATTATATATTACTCTGATTTACAGATCTACACTGTCCATAAACGTGCCTGTCATTACTTGGTAAATAACACAAAATCATTTTACCGGTAAGTGGGATGTGCTTGTGCCGCGCGCCCTCTATATTAATGACACTATTACGTAAAATAGATCTGTTTTACTTAGAAAAGAAGGGCAGAAGTTACTGGCAACGATATTTACCATATATAGTCTTTGGACAGGAAACACATAAATGAGATGACCGGGCTAGTCTGCTGGCGTTGACGCTGACCTTTACCATCAGGTGGTTCTCCCGCCAGTGGAGTATATTTTTCTATAACAGATTAATAAATTAGATTAATAAAATTTGGACGGGAAAAATAGTAGCACATACACAGCCATAAATATATTATTCTATATGTTCATAGCTCATCCAGATATACACATCACAACCAGGGCTTAGGATACAAATTCACTTCAAAACTAGGAACTGCACACCAAATTGCGTAATAGTTTGTGTTAGATCGCTGGAAACGACTAGATTATGGAACTGCAAACTAATTGAAATTCTAGACGGACTAGAAGTCGTGACCTGGATAAAAGTAATAAGATTTTTTCTAGAAACTTCTAAAAGACTCGTGCCTTGTCTGAAAGTTCAATGATGAAAAATGTGATTACTTATTATGTTGTTTACGAAAATAAAGCCAGCAATTTTGTTACAACATGCAGGGTTTCGCATAAGATAGCTATTAAATAATAACCTTTATAATTATTTAGATACCACCTGCTTGGGATCCCATTATTAAAATTATCAAATCAAATTCCAAGCATAATATGTCACAGATTAAAGATACAGTTAGTTAGCACTTTCTGCGTAGATAGGACTAACCAAAATATTGATGTATCATAGGGTAGTTTCGAATAACTTTGTAACATTAGGACGTATGACACCTCAGTCCTCCCGTGACCATGGTTGCTGTAAAGTATCCGATACGTCGGGATTTTAAAAATCTTAATAAACCGCAATAAAATCCGTAAAAATTGTTTTATTATAATGGCCCATATTATATAAGAAAATACGACTTTTGATCTAAGATCATTCAACACTTGTAATATTATTTTGTCAAAAGGTCATTAAAATTGGAATAATAGCTTAGGCGAAACTAAGATATATTCAAAGATCATATCATAACCCTTTCTTTAGAATTGGGGTAAAAAGACGATTGATTATAATAAAACAATTTTTTACGGATTTTATCCGTATTATTAAATCCGTAAAAAAATGTTTTATTATAATGAGTGAAGTTCGCGTAAACATTAGAAAACAAGACGATTGATGTTCCTCGTGATCCTGGTCGCTGTAAAGTATTCGAATGTAAAAATCTTGATTAGCCGAGAAGGAATCCCTGATTTAGCTACTAGAATCTGATCCTCTGCAATATTAAAAGGTGTCCCTATATTTTGTTTAAAAATATACGCAATTTACTTTAAACAATATAATTTTAGTTCTAAAATTACGATAAACAAAAAATAACTTTAATAATTTACTGTCACAATCTTAATTTGGTAAAGAGAACGATTAAATAAATGTTTTGAGCAAATTGCGGTCGTGAATAGCTCCATCCAAGTATTGGACTTCGCAGGCCGATTACGTGTTGCCCTGGAGACTGGGGGAGAGGGGGATTCCATTTGATCCTAACTAGTAGGCGAGTGGATGAATCGAGTCTGGAATGGTTTGAGTTCGACCCGGACTGAGTAATATGTATAAAGCTGAAGATCTTCTTAAAACTGCCAATTTTCAGAATTATTAGACAGACTAGCTGGTGTCCGCAAGATTACATTTTGGACAATTCACGCAATTTTTTTTATAGCCTTTGTGTTATTCTGAGTTATATTGTAAACTTTCATTAAAATCCATTCAATAGTTTTTGTGTGAAAGAGAAACACCATACATACAAACTTTCGCGTTTACAATATTAGTAGGATTTGAAAAATTCTTTTTGCATTTAAAAGAACAAAATAATGTTAAGGAAGGTTAGAAGCTATTTTCTCCACCATGATTCAAGCCTTGTCGTGGCGGTGGGACTCAGTAGCTTAAGGTGATCCCAGAATCTTGGGCGGAGCAAATTGAGCCGAGGGAGCTACTCTTTGTACCCCTCTTATAAGAAGAGGGGACAAAAGAGTAGGGAGACGGGGCGAGGATGGGAACCTCACCCCATTGTGCTATGCTGACGTTGGGAGGGGTTGTTCTCTCCAACCACTCTGTAGAGTTGGCGTCGGTCCCTTGAGGGACTGACTAGCCGTCGTGGTGCTCTGTTAACTCAAAAGATCCGGGGCACCTCACTAAAGGTAGCATTGGTGGCACTCGTGGGGTTTAAGTGGGTAGAGCTGAGTCTAACTTACCACCTTTCGGGCGCAGCGAGTCCCACATACCCGCCTGAGGAGACCCACTCCCCGGCGGGATGCCTCAGAGCATTTCCCGACGTAAAAGAAAAAAAAGGTTAAAAGTTTATTTTAGCGAAAAGTTTCTACGCTATCGCTTCCTCATTTTCTATGCTACAAAAAAATATAGCACCAAATGTAAAAAACATTTTCAAAATCCAACTTGTTTGGGATTGCAAGTTCAAACAAATTTTCAGCTTTATTATAATATAATACTAGGGGCACCGACAGACGTTGTCCTGTACATTTTTTTGTGAGTCCAAACCATTCTCGAAACCACTTGAATACACACAAACAAAATCATCGAGATCGGTCGAGCCGCTTAGGAGGAATTATATAGATAAATGAAGAATTTATTTATATTTAACCGTCTAATAAAGTCACCTAGTTGTTAATATTTATTAACATTAACGAGGTTTGTGATGACGTGGCTGTTGATGTTATTACTGGCACCGAGACTTAACATCTTATGTCTCAGAATAGACAACACATAAATGGGTTGCCTGGGCTCGGTCCAGGTATACTAGTTGTTCATGGGCGACGTCGACCACATAACATCAGGTGGTACGTTTGCCAGTTTGCCTATCCAACTAACATAAAAAAAACATAAAACATAATAACACTGAAATAATTTACTTAAAGCTTTTATCATCTTCAGGCGGTGTCTGTCCACAATTGGACATAAGTCCCTTTCAATACGCTTGCTGGATTGAATCAGTTACTGCACAAAGATTTTCATCCTATTTATAATATCAACCCTTTTATTTTTAAGGGCTAGGCCCACCACTCGTTTCCACCGCTGCTACTCCTGTATAGCCAGGATCGACAGCGGTAACCACTAAATGACCCTTTGATACGATCTCAGGGAGCCCGAGGGATGCGTTAAAACTGCCTTGGGACCCGCAACGTATTTAATCAGAAGTATTCAGGAGGAGTAGGAAAAATTTCCAGTTTCCCTCCCCGGTTAAAGCGGGAGACAGTCCAAGAATGCAATGACTAACAAAAGTCAAGAAAAGACAGCAGCCGGGGGAAGACCAGCTGCAATGCACCTCGGAGAATTATTTTATGTCTACAAATATCTGCATAGTATGTTTAATATACATGTATATCAACTATGAGTTATTATGTATAACTTAGTGATCATCACGGTTGAAATAATAATTTTTGTTTGAAAGTTGGTTTGTATTTTTAAGTCAACTAATATCTACATAGTGAAGTAATATACTAGTGTATATTAACTATGAGCTATTTATATATGACTTGGGGATATGTTATGTTTCCAGTAATAGTTGTGGCAAAATCGCTTGAATGCACGGAAGTTTCTCGCATCGTCCACGAGATCGCTGTAATAAGTTACTCCCGATTTGCTACGGATGTTGTCGAGCATTAATGTTCGTTCATTTTGCCAAAGACTGCACTCCCAAAGAATGTGATGTGCGGTATGTTCCTGTTCATTGCCTTCCGTCGAACAGCCGCATAACGGAGACGGTACGAGATTAAAGCCAAATAGTTTACTTCTAAAGTTTCCGTGGCCGGTAAGAAACTGAGCGACACAGTGGTCAACCTCTAACCAATCCTTTGATAAACGATCGAATACAGATGGAAAGAGACGCCCTTTAGTTGTATTATCCCATCGGGATTGCCATTCTTTAATTATATTTTGAGTGGTTATTTCTATAGGGTCAAAAAGTTTGGTAATTTTTTGTCGGTCTTGTGGTCTTAAGAAGTCAGCACTAGAAATATTTTGCGAATGATAATACAAGGCAGCGCGACGCTGTATCTCTAAGTCAACTGGTAGTACTCCGGCAAGAACTGGTAACGCCTCTGTACTGTAACTGTAACTGTCCGATAGGCTTTACATAAGAATATTAGTGACAGATGTTGGCTTTGTAATAATTTACGACGGGCTGCTCCAATGGTGGACCTATCAGCCCACACGGGTGCTCCGTAGCATATACTGCCTAAATATGTTGCGGAATAAATTAATTTTAATGTTTTAAAAGAAAGACCCCATGTTGAAAATGATATTTTAGTAAATGCATAAAAAATTTCGTTTTGCTCTTTCTCCTGTCTGAATTATATGTTTTAAAAAGGTGAATTTATTTTCAAGTATTAGTCCTAGGTAGCAAAGAGTTTCTTTCCGTTTAACCGATATATTGTTAAATTTGATACAAGGAGTTGATTGTAAAGAGCCCTTTAAGAGGATTTGATAAGTTTTGTGGGGGGCAAATTCTAGCCGATTTCCTTGTCCCCATTTATATATTAAACTTAGACATCTATTTGAAATATCAACCCTTATAATATGTCCCACTACTGGCCATGGGTCTCCACCAAATCAAATCAGGCGAGGAGGCTGTTGGGCCGTAGTTTACCGATGCGCTTGCCCAATGCGGGTTGGTGAACTTCACAACCTGGGGTTAGGATCGAACCCGTACCTCTCGGCTCGCACTCAAGAGGCCGAGTCCATACCCACTAGGCCATCGTTGTTCACATCACATCCTATTAAATTAAAGATAAATCGTCTTTATGTTATATTGCCAGAAAAATTAATATGACTAGATAATTTGAGTTTTTAGAATATTTCACTAATATTATGAATCTAAAAGCTGGTTTCTTAATAATGTAAAGTTTTGCATTAATTAATATTATTTTTTTGTGACAGCAGTGTAATTACTGTCACTGAGAATCACCATCTTACTTCTCAGGATGTGTATTGCCACCCCACCACGGTTCAGGCCTTGACGTGGCGGTAGGGTTCAGTAGCCTAGGGTGAACCCAACACCGTGGGCGAAGCTAATTGAGCCGAGGGGGCTCTTTGTACCCCTCTTATAAGAGGAGGGGACAAAAGAGCTGGGTACAAGGGGCGAGGATGGGAACCTCACCTCATTGATGGATGTAAAGACCAGCGCATTAAAAAAGGAGTATAACTTTGCCTCCAGGTCCTTCAAAAGAGCTATTACTGAGGCAAAAGCGGAGTACGTGAACAGAATTGGCGAGAGATTGGTTCGACTTCCTTCGGGAACTCGTGCATTCTGGTCGCTCGCCAAGGCTGTTCAAGGGAATTTCTGTAAGCCATCCCTACCATCCCTGCACATGAGGAACGACTCGTTGGCCCACACCGCGAAGGAGAAGGCCGATCTTCTAGGCTCTCTTTTTGCTTCCAACTCGACTTTGGATGACCAGGGAAAAATACCACCGACGATCCCTCGGTGTGATACCTCAATGCCGGAAATAATTTTTCGACAGAGCTCCGTACATAAAGCGCTTTTTTCGCTGGACATCCATAAGTCGAGTGGGCCTGACGGCATCCCTCCGTTAGTGCTACGTACTTGTGCTCCTGAGTTGGCACCCGTCCTTACGCGTCTTTTTCGGCACCCATACTTATTAGGCGTCGTCCCACGCTCGTGGAAGACAGCTTTGGTACACCCGATCCCTAAGAAAGGGGACCGCTCAGACCCGTCCAACTACAGACCAATAGCCATAACTTCCTTGTTCTCAAAGATTATGGAATCCATAATTAACTGCTACCTCCGGCGGTATTTGGAGGAGCACCAGCTGATTAGCGATCGCCAATATGGCTTTCAACGGAATCGTTCAGCTGGTGATCTTCTAATATTCCTAACGCATTGATGGGCGGAGGCAGTTGAGAGCAAGGGGGAAGCGCTGGCGGTTAGTTTGGACATAGCAAAGGCCTTTGATCGGGTGTGGCATAAAGCACTTCTGGCACGAAGCTACCATCATATGGGCTTCCCGAGAAATTATGTAAGTGGATCACCAGTTTTTTGGCAGACAGGAGCATCAAGGTCGTTGTCGACGGTACATGCTCGGACCTCAAGTCTGTTAATGCTGGTGTTCCACAAGGCTGTGTACTATCTCCAACCCTGTTTCTTCTGCATATCAATGATATGTTGCAAACCAGCGGCATTCATTGTTATGCGGATGACAGCACTGGAGATGCCTTATACACTGGCCGCTCTAATATTTCTCGGGAACAAGTCGAAGAGTGTCGGAACAAACTTGTGTCTGAAATCGAGTCTCTGTTGACCAAAGTCTCGGAATGGGGACGACTTAACCTGGTCCAATTTAACCCCAACAAGACACAAGTTTGCGCGTTTACCGCAAAAAAAATCACCCTTCGTCGTTCCTCTACGATTTGAAGGCACTCCCCTAACTGCCGCAGCCAGCATTGGGATACTTGGCGTCGACATATCAAGAGATGTGCAGTTTCGTGGTCATTTGGAAGGAAAGGCTAAACTAGCCTCTAAGAAACTTGGCGTGCTCAATAGGGCGAAGCAGTATTTCATGCCTTCACACCGCTTTCAATTATACAAGGCGCAGATCCGGCCTCACATGGAATACTGCTCTCACCTCTGGGCTGGAGCGCCCCAATATCAGCTCCTTCCATTTGACCGCGTCCAACGCTGGGCGGCTCGAATCGTCGATGACAATGTGATCTCCAATCGGCTTGATTCCTTGGCGCTGCATAGAGATGTCGGATCGTTCTGCATCTTCTACCGCATCTACCACGGGGAGTGTTCTGAGGAATTGTTCGGATTAATACCTGCGGCGGAATTCCACCACCGGACATCGCGTAAGAATTCCAAATTTCACCCACACCATCTTGATGTCTGGAAATCCACAACATCTAGATTTTTACGGCATTTCCTGCCTCGCACCACAAATATATGGAATCAGCTGCCACCTATGGTGTTTCCGAACCGATACGACGTAGGGACCTTCAAGAAAAGAGCATACTCACATCTAAAAGGCCGGCAACGCACCTGCTGATCTCCCGGTATAGCGGGTGTCTGTGGATGTCGCTATTCACTTACCATCAGGTGAACCGACTGTCCGTTTGCCCCCTCTTCTATAAAAAAAAAAAAATTGTACTGTCTCGACGTAGGGAGGGGTTGTTCTGTGGTGCGGGACAACCCCTCTGTGGAGGTGGCGTCGGTCCCTTGCGTCTGACTAGCCGTCGAGATACCCTTTTTTGTTTATTAGATCCGGGGCACCTCACCAAAGGCGGCACTGGTGGCACTCGCCGGGTTTTAGTGGGTAGAGCTGCGTCCATTTACCAGCTTTCGGGCGCAGCGAGTCCCATATACCCGCGTGGGGAAACCCACTCCCCCGCGAGATGCCTCAGAGCATTTCCCGGGGTTAAAGAAAAAAAAAAAGGAAAAAAAGAATCCCCGTGATAGAGCCACCCTATTTCGACAAATCATAACAAGAAACAAATAATTTAAAGCTATTTAATTTAATGTCCTAAAATTTTCCTGTACGCATTATCGGATAACGTCGTAAAGGGTTTTCGCTACTGTTTGACTTGTAGACAAATATTTGAGATATTATGCTTGTATAAATTGCTAGAAATTTATCTTATGAATGGAATGAATGTTTCCAGCGATCGGAGATTATACCAGATTTTCGACTTTAGGGGTTTTTTAATAACAAAAGCTGTTATCATTAGCGACGCTAATTAATTACATTGATATAATTAAAACATCATACATTTTTGCTGGAATATGCTACAGACATCATTCGATGAATGCTAAGATGGCATTATATACGAATTCATAAAAACTTGCCATCTTACGTGTCGGGATAGGAAATTCACCCCCACTACGGTTCAAGCCTTGTCATGGCGGTGGGAGGTAGCCTAAGGTGAAGCGTGAACCCAGCACCTTGGGCGAAACCAATTGAACCGAGGGAGCTGCTCTTTGTAGTTTTCACTGTCTCAACGTTTGGCGTGGTGGTTCTATGGAGGTGGCGTCGGTCTTAGGGGACTGATAAGACGTCGAGGTGCCGCGTTGCTAAACAGATCCGGGGCACCTCACCAAAGGTGGAATTCACTCGCCCGGTTTTAGTGTGTAGAACTGCGTCCACCTTACCATTTTTCGGACGCAGCGAGTCCCACATACCCGCATGGGGAGTCCCCGCCGGATGCCTAAGAGCATTTCCTGGCGCAAAAGAAAAAAAGGATAGGCGATGCATACAGTTTAACTTCATGCATTGCCTATCCACCTAGCTGACCACTTACCATCAGGTGTCACGTCTGTCAGTTTGCCATTCCAACTTACAAAACAAAAAGATAGTCGACGACCCCTGCGGCTCAATGGTTAGCGCGTTTGCGCTCAAGCCGGAGGTAGCGGGTTCGAATCCCGCCTAGGAACAAAAATAAAGCTTTCTGTGTTCCTGGGTCATGGATGTGTATGAAATATTATGTGTATATTATAATAAAAATCTTAAATATATGTATGTATTTTATAAAAGTATTAAATATATTTCCGTTGTCTGTTACCCGTAACACAAGTTCTTCGAGAACTTACCACGGGACCAGATTGACGAGGTGTAAAAGCGTCAATAGATATTATTATAGTTTGGTAAGAGTTTGTTGTTTTACATAAATTTTCTGTCAAACAGAGATTATAAATGATCCGTGATCATAGACCACATTTGGTGCCTCAAAGAGATTATAGGCTTATCATTTTATATAGACAGATTTAGGTGTCCGTTCCAACTGGGTTTATATTTCATAGGGCCGTTTTAACCCCTTGAATATGTCACCTTAGTTAAGACGTTTTATAATAAAAATGGAGTAATATTATATTTTTGTTGTTTTTAACCAAATTTTTTTTAAATACATACGGCTACGGCACGATCCTTAGTTTTTCAGGAAAAGAGAATTTTATTCAATTATTGTATTGTCTTTGGTCCATGATAAGTGTGTGAAATTTCAAATAAATCCGCCGTTTTAAACTGCTAGAAAATCGAGTTCAAAGATTTCGTTACATACTCTCAAAGAGGCGATGTTAGTAAAAGCCCGCTGAGAACCGACTTTCGAAGTCGCTAGCTTACTGTATTCTAAAAAAATCAGCATAATATTAGAAATAATACTACAAATTTATACTTCAACTGATCAAAATGTCAAGTGCCACCAGATTGGATTATTCTCCGCTCCCTGTTTTTACATCCCGCCCAGCCGCCCAAGCCGCCCAGCATCAGCAGTAATTGAATGTGATATTGCGTCAGCTTCTTCCAAATACTCCAAAGTACTTGTCAGTAATGGAATTGGGCAGTTTTTTAAGATATTATGAGTGTTGGTAGGAAATTAAATTTGTAGATACTTATTTTTGTCGCAACATTGAGTGCGCTTTATTTTAGAGTTCTTTTATGAAGTGGAAAGTATTTCAATTTTTTGTTTATTTCAGGTCTATTAAATTTTTATCATCAAAATTATCGTAACGATAAACGTAAGGTTGAACAAGTCGATGGCGCGAAATCTAACAAAATTGCTATCTCACCTGACATAGTGCGCGAACATGCGTGCTAGAATGAAATGCACAATGATTCATTCCGAAAATGTCCTTTTAGCAAAACAGTTATTATGGAAAAGCTAATAAGTGTATCTTTTTAAAATAAATTTATTTTATCTTTTGAATAACAAAACTATGTCTTTATTTTTGAGCTTTCATGCTCTGTATACTATTTATTTTCGCCCAAAGTTGGGCTTAAGTCAGTGTTGAAATACGAAAGTTTAGAAGCTTGTATTTTTTAAATGTATATTTTTTACGATTTTGGGTACATACACACAGACATACATAAGGACGAGATCAATTTATTTTCTACTTAGTTTTTCATGGTCAACGTCAAACATTGTAGTAATTACTGTTCTGCGATTGTATGAAAAGATGAACGACTTGTGTAACCTTTAAAGGCAAAAAACCCTCGCAGGAACTCAATATAATCATGTAAAACAATCAAAATTTATTTACCCAAGAACTATTACCTGAAGGGATGGAAGTTATTTTAAAAATATCTTATGAAAACTTACTTACCTGCTCCATTTTATTATAATTTCCAGCCCTCGGCCATTTTGTCCCTGAGGTATTTAACGAGGAAAAATACTCCTCCATAAAATGTTTTAATGGATTCGATTAATATGAATCAGTTTTATTAATTCTTAAACGATTAGCTGGAGAGGTGCTCCAGTAGTCCAAGCATTAGATGGCCTCCCGTACTTTCATCACGAGACCCCACTGGAGTTGCAGGAGTTGTTTGACTAGAAGCGGCAGCAGCTAGAGAAGGTTTTTTTTCAAACGGCAGTAGCTCGTACAGGATTTATTTCACTTCCAGGGCCATTTCATTTTCACTATTGACAGGACCTAATCGACGGTGGACTTCTGCGATGTAATGTCGCAAGAACGAGCAAGCGAACGTATGGCGGAGACTAGGAGTTAGGAAAAAGAGGGGGCTCTTTTGTACCCCTCTTATATGAAGAGCATGTACAAAAGAGCAAGAGCAAGGGGCGAGGACGGGAACCTCACCCCACTGTACTGTCCCGACGTTGGGAGGGGTTGTTTTGTGGAGGTGGCGTTGGTTCACTGAGGGACTGACTAGCTGTCGAGATGCCCTGTTTACTTAACGGATCCGTGCACCTCAACAAAGGCGGCATTAAAAACGCTAACAGAATTAAAAATAAACAATAAAATATTATGGTGATATTAAACACCCTGCCATGGTTTAAGTCTTGTCGTGGCGGTGGGGCTCAGTAGCCAAAGGTGAAACCAGAACCTTGGACGCAGCAAAAACGCAGCAGAAGTGGGGACAAAAGAGCAGAGTGACAAGAGGCGAGGATGGGAACCTCACCCCATTGTACTGTCCCGACGTAGGGACGGGTTGTTCTGTGGTGCGGGACAACCCCTCTGTAGAGGTAGCGTCGGTCCCTTGAGGGACTGACTAGCCATCGAGGTGCCCTGTTTGCTCAACAGATCCGAAGCACCTCACCAAAGGCGGCATTGGTAGCACTCGCCGGGTTTTAGTGGGTACAGCTGCGTCCATCTTACCAGCTTTCAGGTGCAGCGAGTCCCACATACCCGCCTGGCGAGACCCACTCCCCCGCCGGATGCCTCACAGCATTTCCCGGCGTAAAAGAAAAAAGAGGAGCCAGGAAGAAAATCTGACAAATATTTCTCCGGAGGTGGATGTGTCTGTCACCGTCTCTCTTAATTGCTTGCGACTTTGGTGGCTGACCACTCTTTTGGCGATTCGGAGCAGAGATAGACCTGCGGCACCTTATACACGGCTGAAGTTGGTTAGATGCCATGTGAGTTTATATGTAAAAAAGTTAAAAAAAATATTTTCTATATTATACAGTCCTCTTTCTCCCTTAGAAAGGGATACTTTCTATGTTATTAAATAAAAAAATATATTTGTTACATCTGCATTGATTTTTTATACGATGATTTGTAAGAGAACAAAAATATCACATCAAAGGCATCATCTTTTGTGTATCCAAATGTGATATTTTATTTATGATCGTTTTTCTATTGCTTTACGATTCTTTTCTTATGTTATATTTGATGAAAAAAATAATGTATTGTATACGAAAATATTGGCGAACGATTTATTTAATCTGGTAGGTATTGTTACATAAGATACGATATTAGATGATCTTTTATATTATTTAAACATTTTAAAAATATACATCTAATTTGGCAGGAATAGAGAACCAGAAAAATCCATTTTTCAATTCACATAATATTTAAAAGAGATTATTCCATTGGTTGGAGGGTTTTGCTATGCCGCTACCGTTGGTTTGGTTACACCATTCTGATTGTTTCGTAAAACAGCTTTTCTGTGCTTCGCAGAGAAGGGCAGCATAGGTAGTGTAATTACTAGCACAGAGACTTGACATCTTATGTTTCATGATATGGGTGGCCCGGGCTAGTTTTAGGTTAATTTGTTCCGCATGTCAAGTTGTACCACATGGTGGAACATGGTGACATGAAAAATTTTTTTTGTTCCGAAATTGTTTATCCTTTAAAATATTATATTAGAATTGCTACGCCACGTAGAATCGATGTAATGTACTACGTCGTAGCGACACTAATTCGTAGCATACGTTTCACTTACTCATGTCACGGTATAACCAAAGTTTACACTGTGCTAATATTATAGAAGTTTGCTAATACAATTCTTTTTATTGGTACTATGGTATCAATATTTAGTAATGGTATTATATTATCTATATTTTATTAATATATAAATATAATACAGATAATATTATAAAATGTGTGAAGTAAACAAAAATTGTACCCCTTAAGAGTATTGCACAATCGGAGGAATTTGAAATTTTATACTGTTAAAGATTAAATGGAGAGGGAGTGGAGATAGCTATTATTTTTGTGTAATAAACAATATTATAAATAAAATGTTACACACACTATGATACGCAACATTCAAAGTAGAATAATGGCGACATTTACAAACAATAGATGACGTCGTTTTTTTTTTTTTTTTACAAACAAGCTTTGAAGCATTAGTTTTTAGGTACTGTCAAACTGAATTTGAAGTTGAATGTTTAAAAAAAAATTGAGATCGAATTTTGATCGCTGGGGGACCTCTAGTTAACTAAATTACCTCAAATTATATTTATTAATTACAATACAATGAGACAACTATTAATGGATGTACGGTAAGTACCCTTGCAGTAAGAGGTGTGTCATGCTGCTTTGCAGTCGAATTGGGCCGGCACGACCGGGGTGGTACCTCTCACTTAATATAATACCGGCATAAAGCGAAAGCTATGCTGTCGCGTTTCGTGTAGTTTGTGAGTTTTCGGTGGCCCTTTGGTAGGAAAAAGAAGAGCAACGCATCTGCATAATTTCTGGTTGTGCTGATGTAAATGGGCGTCGATAGTCGCCAAAAGGCTTCGACTGCTCGTTTGCTGAAAATTCAGCTTTTTTATGCTATAAAAAAGCTGAATTTTCCCATGACCACGATTGTGTTTATTTTTCTCACTATAGTTTATAGTAATCGCCTTAGTAGCGTGAGTGTCCTGTATTTTTTCCCTACATTATCCTTTTTCTTTGTCATCTTAACTAAGGAGATTATCACCTTTTTCATTATTCTTACTTTATATCTCCCAAATCATTTCAAATACGATATACTATAATTTATTCAAAATTACCAAACCAATGTCCCATTCGTCCAAGGTAGCACGTACGAGTGTAATCGAATTGTACTAGGGTCTGAAGATTAATATGATTTTATATGAATAGGCCAGTACGTGCCGACAAATGTCCTTGTCATGGGAACACGGTGTTGCGGCATCGTAAGACATACTACTTGCATTCATAAATGCTTGAGGGTTTTGGGATTTAGGCAACTGGGAATATATGGTTTTAGAAAAAGTCTTCTTCTCTTCTTTTCTCTTTAAAACTAGCAAAACAGGAATTGCATTGGGGATATGAATTTAGAAAAAGGTATCTTTAAGACTAGGAAAACAGGAGCTGATTTGGGGATATGGTTCTAGAAAAGGTATCTTTAAGGCCCTATAGGAAAACAGGAGCTGATTTAGGGATGGTTTTAGAAATGGTTCTTTAAGACTAGGAAAACAGAAGCTGCTTTGCGGATATTGTTTTAGAAATGGTATCTTTAAGACTAGGAAAACAGAAGCTGCTTTGCGGATATTGTTTTAGAAATGGTATCTTTAAGACTAGGAAAACAGAAGCTGCTTTGCGGATATTGTTTTAGAAATGGTATCTTTAAGACTAGGAAAACAGAAGCTGCTTTGCGGATATTGTTTTAGAAATGGTATCTTTAAGACTAGGAAAACAGAAGCTGCTTTGCGGATATTGTTTTAGAAATGGTATCTTTAAGACTAGGAAAACAGAAGCTACTTTGCGGATATTGTTTTAGAACAGGTCAATTTATGTGTAGAAAAATAGATATGTATGGATTACATGTGGAAAATTTTCTTAAAATAATGTATGCAAAAAGGAATTCCTAGAAAATTATAAAATCATTAAAATATTTTCAAATTTTTATTGGACATGATTTTTTGCACAGCTTCCAAACCCGGAGTTTAAAAGTACATCTGAGTATGACTGATCTTAATATTTCTGTTAAGCCTGTTCCTCAGTCCCATCTCGAAAACTCTTATTCTTTCCTTTTATACTAATCACAATTATAAAGGTAAGCGACTCATTTTTAAGTAATCTGTCAGCCACTTATTTATCAATCTCTTGCTATTTTCTCCTAAACTTTCCCAATTATTACCACTGCTCCCAAAGCAAGCATCTCATTAAGTCAAGTTATTCTAATCAAGTCTCCAAACTAATTAGTATGAAAATTAAGATTAAAGTCAATTTAAATATAAATAACGTTTGACATTGTCATGCGATGCCGTTGAATTATGTACGAGGTGGTATTAATTTACATTGTCAAGAATAGGGCTGCGGTCGTCGGCTGTTATGGCAACGGAACATCGATCAAGGCGCTATTAACGTAACTTAGGTGATTTATATTAATATAGTTTTGGAGGTATAAATTGTTATTAATGACAAGGTTATGTAATATAAAAGATTTTTATATGTGTTCAATGAATTGATAATTGTTTTAAACTTTAAAGATATTGTAAGGTAAAAGTGGGTCCCCACTATGGTTCAGGCCTTGACGTGGCGGTGGGGCTCAGTAGCCTAGGGTGAGCCCAACACCTTGGGCGAAGCTAATTGAGCCAAGGGGGCTCTTTGTACTCCTCTTATAAGAAGAGGGGACAAAAGAGCAGGGGGCAAGGGGCGAGGGAACCTTACCCCATTGTACTGTCCCGACGTCGGGAGGGGTTTTTCTGTGGTGCGGGACAACCCCTCTGTGGAGGTGGCGTCGGTCCCTGGCGGGACTGACTAGCCGTCGAGGTGCCCTGTTAGCTTAACAGATCTGGGGCACCTCACCAAGGCGGCATTGGTGGCACTCGCCGGGTTTTTGTAGGTAGAGCTGCGTCCATTTACCACCTTTCGGGCGCAGCGAGTCCCACCTGTGGAGACCCACTCCCCAGGCGGGATGCCTCAGAGCATTTCCCGACGTAAAAGAAAAAAAAAGGTAAAAGTGGGTGGAAATCGAACTGGTGTTCATCAAAATAGAAAAGGGCCCCAAAACGATCTTTCTATCAGGGGTCTAGGTTAAGATATTTCCATCTTTTGAATCCAAACGAATGTAACACTAAATTATGAGAGGTCGCTCCTAGATTCTAGACTGGTCATATAAAATGACCTGGGACGAAATAAAAAAGAATTTAAGAAACCTTTTTTTTTCCAAAATGGGTTAAAATGTAGCGAATATCTATCGGAGTATTGTTTATATTAGAAAGTAGCTCAAAGGTTACTTTCATAACATGTCGGGTTTGGGCCGCCCGCGTCATCCCTTCTGGACATATTGAAACGTGTACATAACGAGGGTGACTCCATGTTGACGTTCGACTAATACATACAATATACGAGATATTGGCGAAGTGACTTAGAAGTTTTCTGTGGTGAAAGATGGGACAAATTTGTTTTTATAGAATAAAAAAATAAATAGAATCATATGTTATTTTTGTAATTATAAAGTGGCCGGTCCGTGCTGGATGCGAGTGGTAAGGTAAGTTGTCTTGGCGTTCTTTGAGGGAGGCCTATGTTCAGCAGTGGATGAATCTCTATCCTCCAGCCTCTGATGATGATGATGATGATGATGAAACATATTATTATATGTAACATACGTAAATTAGAAAGGTGTTAGGAAAAAATCGGTTGTCTGTAAAGTCGGTTTACTAAAGATAGTTGAACGTGGCAACGTAATAAGAAAATGGAACGCCTCAGAGCGAGGTAACGCCGCATGCGTCTTGTTTTTTCGTTCGTGCAGCCCGTTCCATCGAATTATATCACGTTGTCACGTCATAATCGGTTGTCTGTATAGTCGGTTTACTGACGATAGTTGAACGTGGCAACGTTATAAGAAAATGGAACGCCTCAGAGTGAGATAACGCCGCATGCGTCATGTTTTTTCGTTCGTGCAGCCGGTTCCATCAAATTATAAGACGTTGTCACGTCAAAAAAGATGGAGGCTATGAGCGTAAAAAGGTTTATTTTATAGAACACCGTTTTTTGAAAACCACGAAAAAGATAGAACAATTACAGAAGCGTCGCCTTTCTTCTTTTACTTCTTTAACAGTTGTCTTTTAATCAATAAAATTGTGATAAAGAGTTAAGAAATAGTAAGAGTTTCACAGGTACAGGTAGACGTAGCAGTGGTGAAACTTATAAGGCTGTCATTTCCTACAGTATTGTAGCGCTACGGAGTCATCGTAGCACTGCTACGAAATTCAATGATTCTGCTTCGCATCGAACGAAACGAATTTAATATTTAAAATTCGTTTGAAATTTTGTTTTTATTAAAATTTTGAAAACATCAAATTATTACGTTGGCTATTTTCACATTTACCATGTTTTTTTCATTTCTTTTATGGGACTTCTATTTCAACATAATCTACGAATGTAAAATAAAATGTAAAAACATGGTAAATATCTCATTTCAATTAGTTTTTTAATTAATTTTATAAAATCCTATGAAAGCTTGCACTTTCGTATAATCGCCTGAATCTATGCGTAGCCTCCTCGACTTCAATTCATCCGACTCGTTTGGCTGGGATACGAGTGCGTTTCCACTGACGCAGAACTGGGCTGAGTGGGGAGAAGCGGACCGTGAATTGTGTCAGTAAAAATACACCCTAAGTGTTTTGGATTAAAAAGTATGCGTTTCACAAAACACACTTCTACTTCACTTGTCAAAATATAACAAGTGTAAAGTGTATAAACTTTTCTTTACAATTAAAATTCTTTAATAATATTTTCTATCATAATGTAGACATAATTTAAGTCAATCAAGAGAGTAAACTTTAGTTTGTTAGGAAACATTAGTTAATGCTTAGTATTATTGAGACTGTAAGAGGCCGTAACGAGATGTAAGGCTGTTACAAGGTATCCATTAAGTTCGAGGTTAGATTAAGGCCAAAACTTTAGTGAATGATTTGTGTTAGCTTAGAAGTATTCGTTAGCTTTATTAATATTGTTTTGTATGCAAGGTAAAGACATCATCCCCACCATGGTTCAGGCCTTGTGACGGTGGGGCTCAGTAGCCTAGGGTGAGCCTAGCACCTTGGGCGAAGCGAATTGAGCCGAAGGGGCTCTTTGTACCCCTCTTATAAAGAGAGGGGACAAAAGAGCAAGCGGCAAGGGGCGAGGATGGAAACTCCACCCCATTGTACTGTTCCGCCGTTTGGAGGGGTTGTTCTGTGGTGCAGCCCCCTGTGGAGGTAACGTCGATCCCTGAGGGACTGACTAGCCGTCGATGTGCCCTGTTTTCTCAACAGATCCGGGACACCTCACCAAAGGCGGCGTTATTGGCACTCACCGGGTTTTAGTGGGTAGAGCTGCGTCCACTTACCAGCTTTCGGGCGCAGCGAGTCTCACATACCCGCGTGGGGAGACCCACTCCCCCGCGCGATGCCTCAGAGCATTTCCCGGCGTTAAAAAAAAGGTATAGAGAACATAAAAAAATGCTAAGGTATACGTAAAAGTCGAATGCTATACAGGCTTTAGTTTTGATAATTTTTTTCTTTTTATATTCTTGATGGGTGGTGGTTAATTGGTAATTATTTTTATATTAGTTAGATAGGCAAACTAGAAAACGAGCGACATGATTAGAAATGGTCAACGTCACCTATGAACAGGCTTCTTTGATTTGCTTATCCAGAGACATAAGAAGGTAAGTCTCAATGCCAGTAATTACACTGCCTGTTCCGCGTTTCTCTACTAATAACAGCATAGCTGTTTTAAGAAAGTGATAAGCGGTATTTTGATACCTATGTGTATAGTCTTTCTAATGAAGTATATAAGATCCTTCTTATCCATCGCCATTATCAATTCCAGAAATGTCTGCAGGTAACAAAATTATATTTCTTTTACATAAATATAATACAAATTATCCTTCTTAAAAATTATTATGTGAAACGAGATATTGAAAATGTGTATTTTTGTTACAAAAAAAATATTATTATATTTTATGAGAAATAAGCTTTAGATATTAAAGCTGAGAATATAAAATATATTATTAAAGTAATAGAGTACAGGTAAATAAATCACATTCTTATCCAATATTATTATGATAAAGTATATTGAATTTTTATAATATTCTAAATTTGAAAGTTTTAATACAGTAATTTGTTTCTTACGCGACTCGTCATGATGATGATAAGTTATAGCTAGAACGTAGGATACTTTTGATCTTGTAATAGGTTCCTATAGGTTTTAAAAGAATGAGATGCTCTGGCTAGTACCAGGTAAAGTCGTTATCCTATGCAACTAACATAAGCTAAAATATATCTTTACCAGTAATAAAATAACAAGTTACGTAGTATCCTTTAGTAGAATATAAAGACTACCACCAGAGTAAAGCCACTTCCCACTTTTCCTGAAATTACCAGTCGTTTACAATTCAATGGCTAAACCACACAAATTTTACTTATCGTGTGGTCTGTTTCATCGCCTTTCGTGGGGTTAGAGAATATGGTATAAGTGACATGATAACAGCAGGTTCAAATCACGTCGAGGAGGTTACGAGGAGGGTTTGAGCTTACTGGGGCTCAGTAGCCTTGGGTGAGCCCAGCACCTTTAGCAAAGCAATTTGAGCCGAGGGAGCTGCTCTTTGTACTCCTCTTATAAGAAGAGGGGACAAAAGAGCAGTGGGACAAGAGGCGAGGATAGGAATCTCCCCCCATTGTACTGTTCCGACGTTGGGAGGGGTTGTTCTATGGTTCGGGACAACCCCTCTGTGGAGATGGCGTCGGTCCCTTGAGGGACTGATTAGCCGTTGAGGTGCCCTGTTCGCTCCACAGATCCGGAGCACCTCACAAAAGGCGGCATTGGTGGCACTCACCTGGTTTTAGTGGGTAGAGCTGCGTCCACTTTATCACCTTTCGGGCGCAGCGAGTCTCACATACCCGCCTGGGGAGACTCACTCTCCCGCGGGATGCCTCAGACCATTTCCCGGCGTAAAAGAAAAAAAAAGGTATAATATGGTCTTAGGTGCTAGTAATTATAAGTTAAACTTATATTTTTAGTAACATTCATTAGGGCTCACAGATTTTGGTCCAACTAACTTCGTTTCCTCCTCCACCTTGGACCAGCCCTGACCATGAAAGTAACACGATCTCAGGCTCGTTAGCGGTGGTAATGAGATTTTAACTTTCCTCCACCATGATAAGGGCAATTTTCTCTGTTACACGGATTCGCCATGTTATTCTTACTAGCTACTGTTTTGTACCGAGACGTATTTAGGTTGATTTTGGTCAATAATAATAATTTTTGTAAAGTAATATTATAAAAGTTTGTTCTGTTTATAAAACTAAACTTGGTAATGAGAAAATCAATTGACTTTAAATACATATACTTTTTGTGATCTCGATAAGTTAATTGAAAAATAAAATTATTAATAATAATATCTACGGACGCTTCACACCACGTCAATCTGGTCCCGTGGTAAGTTCTTGAAGAACTTGTGTTACGGGTACCAGACAACGGAAATATATTTAATACTTTTATACTATACATATATTTAAGATTTTTATTATATAATACACATATTTAATACACATCCATGACCCAGAAACACAGAAAATATTTTTGTTCCCTGGCGGGATTCGAACCCGCAACCTCCGGCTTGAGCTCCAACGCGCTTACCACTGAGCCACGGAAGTCGTCAAAAAAATTGGAGCGTCTGTTTGTAATATTAAAATAAACGCTTTTTATTGAATGCATATGAATGTATACTCGGTACAAAATAACATTTTTTACAATTTTTGCTTGTCTGTCCGTCTGACTGTCTGTCTGTCTGTCTGTCTATTCCGGATAATCTCTTAAGCTTCACTGGCAGATAGATGATGTTATGACTTAGGCTATAATAAAAATAATAATGTTACGAACCAAATATATCGAGTTGCACAACACTACAGTCTTATCGACCTTTCGCTCGCACATCCCTACGGACGCGGGCCGCGCGAGCGCCACTGTAGCAGTAGTGCTCCCCCGTCCACCGCGAGATTGCTCACCGGCACGACGTCGTCCTTTTGTTGCCGTATTAACGTGGCGAGCGCTATTTTGTTACGTGATTCCTTTGTTCGCCTATTTGGGGCTTAGTCACGTAGATTGATTAATTTGAGTATAATGAACTAATATAAATATTGTGTATTGACTATTGTGAACAATTAAGTGCCTAAAACAAGTCAGTGTGAAAAGGTGTCGACGCCATTTTGTGAAGCTCCGCTGCGCGTCGTGTCCGATAGAAGTTGTCTCAGATAAGTATATAGATCAATTAGCATTAATTATCCGATTGGCCAATTAGGGGTTAGTGTTAATTAGATTTATAGTTGAGGTATCGACACACCGGAGAAGGCTCAAGACGTCGCTTAGGTAATTGAACAATTTTATATAGCTCCGTGATAAACGCGGACAGTTCTTCCCCCCTTGAATTCCGGATAATTATATATATAGCTTCCACTGCCTTTCCTGCTAAATCCGGATGCGGGAATGAACAAATAATCATCATCAATTCGGGTACGGCTGTAAATCTAAGTTAACGCTGGTGAAGCTGCGGGGTACAGATAGTAAATTATAATATGACTAGCAGACCCGGCCACGCGTTGCAGTGGCTAAGGCATATAAAGTGTGTAAGGTATTCGGGATTCGAACCCGCAACCTCCGGCTTGAGCGTCAACGCGCTCACCATTGAGCTACATAGCTCATCAATTAATGATGAAGGTCTAATACGTCATCTTTCTGTCTAAATTAGTTTTGGATTTGACATCATCTTGAGAATTTGACATATTATTCTGCATACAACAAAATATAAACATTTAATTTGCAATAACAAATATTGAGATCAATAATTGAGATTAAAACTACCCTATCTCCCAAGTTGGCCCAAATTACAAATGCTTACAAAATTTGATAAAAAATGGTTCAGTAGTTTCGGAGTTTATCGCGAACATACGTCTCATCATCGTGACACGAATTTTTTATCTATAAATATATTATGGTAAAGATATTTCGATTGACAACTAGTACGACGATCTAGATTTATAGTGGATATTTTGGGAATTTGCGCTTAGCGTAAGGTTGGTAATGATGACGATGATTGTATTTCAGATGTGTGGACGAAGGTATGTCAACCCCCAACTAGACGGTATGTACCCGTTCAGTACAATCTTGGCGTTCATTGAGCGAGACCTCCAGTAATGGACCCCACCATGGTTCAGGCCTTGTCGTGGCGGTGGGGCTCAGTAGCCTAGGGTGAGCCCAGCACCTTGGGCGAAGCTAATTGAGTCGAGGGGGCTCTTTGTACCCCTCTTATAAGAAGAGGAGACAAAAGAGCAGGGGGCAAGGGGTGAGGATGGGAACCTCACCCCATTGTATCGTCCCGACCGATCGCGCGGGACAACCCCTCTGTGGAGGTGGCGTCGGTCCCTTGCGGGACTGACTAGCCGTCGAGGTGCCCTGTTTGTTTTCTAGATCCGGGGCACCTCACCAAAAGCGACATTGGTGGCACTCGCCGGGTTTTAGTGGGTAGAGCTGCGTCCATTTACCAGCTGTCGGGCGCAGCGGAGTCTCACATACCCGCGTGGGAAGACCCACTCCCAAGCGGGATGCCTCAGAGCATTTCCCGGCGTTAAAAAAAAAAAAAGACCTCCAGTAATGGACAATAATTTTATCGCATAACCGTTCAACGAGGTCAATGAACTAATTGTCCGACGGCCGGACAAACTGCTCCGAGTTGTTCGTCCGATTAGCGTTTTAATTAATTCTACCAGTATACCAGTGTACAGGTTGTTAATTATTACTTAACGTACTTTGAATGTTAAATTTTACCCTTTGTAAGTAGTAACTGTACAGTTAATTAGCTTAGTTAAAGTAAACTGTTGCGACTTCATATTTCGAAAAAGTTTTGATGAAACATCAAACAGTTTGTAAAAACATTTGCAAGACGGAACATATTTTACTACATTAAAAATAAGATAGCAATTGGGAATACAAATAACAAAGTAATATTATAATCGACTAGCTGTTACTCGCAGCTTTGCTGGCTTTACCTTAAACTGGCACGTCACATGGCTATTTTTATTTTGGTATTTGGCATATTTGACAAACAATTACCATGTGTGGATTGTATAACGCGATATTTGATAAAGTGTTGTCAAATTTATCACAATATTATTATGGGTTAAAGTATGAAATTGCGGATTTGCACTGAAAAATAGTTTTTTTTTTTAATTTAACATATTTAATCTAAAATCGCTGACGCCCGTGAAATATAACGGGAATGATTTAATTTTTCGAGAGCCGAACAAAAAACAAAAAAAAACAACACTAACATACAAAATTTTCTCATAACTAAGAATATAAAAAGTGATCAAATATATCACGCACGTTATAATACTATAATAATGTAAGTAGCCATAATTTACTACATCCCTATTTTTTAAAATCCAACCATTTTTGTTACAATTATATTTAAAATACTTCACTATAATTGATAACAATAATGTTTCTCCAGGTTTTTCCATCACAAAAAGACGAAAACTGTAATATTCGTAAAGAGCATCTTTTATTCGCTCCAGAACATTCCCCCTCTCCGAGGATTCCTCAAGATGCATCCCGCAAAGCTCACGACCCGAATGAATATATTGCATGCCATTTAATATATCTCCCTAAAGTTGAATTTGCAGAACATTCTCGAAATCTAATAGTATTATGAATATAATTTTACGATACAATTCGTTGTATTCTAAATGTTTAGTACTATATTTATCATTAACAATGTCTGTGTTAAAAAGTGTAGTGATGCAAGGATCAAAGCTTGAAAACTTGAGTTTTAGGCATCGTTTGTAAAATTGGTCTTCCAATGATAACGTTTACTTTGTCAAAAATTGCGGTTAACAAATGACGGAGAAATATGTAAACATACATACAAACAAAAAGTCACGAGAATATAGAACCTCTTTATAAGTTAATGAACAACGAAACACTGATGATCATCGACTCAAGATTTGTTTGTTTCATGCACAATGCTGAAATATCTTCACGAGTTAGTTGATGTTCTTTTTTTTATAGAAGAGGGGGCAAACGGACAGTCGGTTCACCTGATGGTAAGTGATAGCGACATCCACTGACACCCGCTACACCAGAGGGTTAGCAGGTGCGTTGCCGGCCTTTTAAATGTATCGTTATAAACAGTTTTAATCAACTTTGTATGGTAATGATCCATACAAATATGAGCTATAAACAAGGTAAATGCATTTAAGTGGGAAAATTAATATCGTGTGAGTCTATAAAATATAAGGGCATTAAGGCAGCCCACAAAGGAGTGATTCATATGCCGCGACATTTAAGGAACGTTTCCACTGGCACATAAATATCGGAAGAACCGGCCTAGATACTGGGCTAGAGTTCTGGAATGGACACGTTCGGTCGACCATTTTGATGGGTTCTAGCAAGATGCTGGGGTGGAGATATGGATTTCATTGCAAAAGCCAAAAGGCGTAACAGTTGACTGAAAAAGTTGATAATGAGGATGATGATAATGATTTTTTTAATGTCATAAGGGGGCAAACGAGCAGTCAGAGTCTTAAGGCCAATACACAGCCGCACAACCAGGGGTAATGCAGATGTGTGGCCCTCCTTTTCCCTATCTCCCCATGGGCCACCTGAAACTCACAAACCACACGAAACGCTACAGCATAGCTGTCACTTGACGCTGGTGTTAAGTGAGCGAGAGTACCCCGGCCAAGTCGGCTGCATGGCACTACCTCTTACCAAATGATGATAGAATTCCATGAGCAGACAAATACTTGATATTAAGAGATCGACGTCGCGCAAAATAAACGAACTCAACTAGAACATACTAACAACATAATATGATGGCTAGTGAAATTATAAGTCATGCCTATATTTAAAAAAAACGTATTCCACCGGCCATTTGGCCGGCTGGCCAAGTGGTCCGGCTACTGGACACTTTACGCAGCGGTCGCGGGTTCGAATCCCGCCAGGTGCAGAAAATTTGTATGATGAATATAGTTTGTCTGCACCGGGTCATGGACGTGTATATATAATATTATTCCGTTCTTGTTACCCGTAACACAAGTTCTTACAAACTTACCACGGGGCTAAATTAACGTGGTGTTGAATAATATTTATTATTTATTACTCTTCCTGGTTTTCTTACCCAAACATGGTACAGTTGTTCATCAGAAAAAAGCAGTGTAGTGGTGATCATGTCTTCTTTAATTCGGTACGTAATGAAAATGTAAGTGTAAAAAAGTGTAAGTAAAACTCTTAAATAAATTAGTCGGCTTGGTGTGGTGGGGCTCTTATCTCATACAATGGTAACTTAGATCTGCGACTCGCTGCTGCTGGCAGGACAAATGAGTGGAGACAATGGGCTTGTATTAACTTAACTTATAGCCTTAATATACGCTTTATTGTAAGTGAAGACAAACTGGCTGACGTGCCAGAAAGTCACGGGACGGCTGGCATATGGTGAAAATCTATAACGTATGATGGAACGACAGAAAAAATATTGTAAGGTTCATATTTATATGTATATGCCGTGTGACATGCCGTTTGCCGGCCAATAGATGTCTAACATAGAAAGACATAGATCAAAAGATATAAGAGAGATAGAATATTATAAACCAGATTACAATAATTATAAGTTCGGTGGTGGCGGTAAGAGGGATGAACTAATCCTTCTTATTACATAATTAGCTGTTGCCCGCAGCTTCGCCCGCCTTAAATTAGATTTACAGCTGTATCTGGTGTGGTGATGATTATTTTTATAGCTTAAGTTACTCCTTATATCATTAGATATCTGCCAGTGAAAGTCCCGTCAAAATCGGCCCAGCCGTTTTAGTGATTAGCCGGAACAAACAGACAGACAGATATACAAAAACTGTAAACAATAATAATAATACATCCATAATATGCATTTAATAATAATAAATAACCGGCAAACCAATTTTCGGCGGAACATTGCATTGTAATGTACATCATATTTCTTTTTAGTTTTATCTTTCTCTTATTTTAAAAGTTACAGGGGCGGGGGGGGACACACATTCTACCATTTTGGAAGTGTCTCTCGGGCAAACTATTCAGTTTAGAAAAAAATTGTATTAGAAACCTCAATATAATTTTTGAAGACCTATCCATAGATACCCCTCACGTTCCACTTTGATGGAAAAAAATGAGTTTCAGTTCTAAGTAAGGGGAAAAAATTATTGTTATTTTTCTACTTTTGTGTAAAAACCTTAATGCTGTTCACAGAATACATCTACTTACCAAGTTTCAACAGTATAGTTCTTATAGTTTCGGAAAATTTTAAGTTAATTAAGGGTTCCTTATAGATTCGTCATGTCTGTCTGTCTGTCCGTCCGTATATCACAGCCAATTTTTTCCGAAACTATACTGTTTTTGCCATTTGGCTACGGAACCCTAAAAAGCGGTTATTTTAATATTATAAACAGCACTCCAATTTTATTTATCTGTATAGATGTATAGATTTGCTAGGCTTTCGAAAGAACCCCACCATGCTTCAGGCCTTGTCGTGGCGGTGGGGCTCAGTAACCTAGGGTGAGCGGTGCACCTTGGACGAAGCTAATTGGGCCGAGGGGGCTCTTTGTACCCCTCTTATAAGAAGAGGGGACAGAAGAGCAGGGGGCAGGGGATGAGGATGGGAACCTCACCCCATTGTACTGTCCCGACGTTGGGAGGGGTTGTTCTGTGGTGCGGGACAACCCCTCTGTGGAGGTGGCGTCCGTCCCTTGCAGGACTGACTAACCGTCTAGGTGCCCTGTTTCTTGATTAGATCCGGGGCACCTCACCAAAGGCGGCATTGGTGGCACTCGCCGGGTTTTAGTGGGTAGAGCTGCGTCCATTTACCAGCTGTCGGGCGCAGCGAATCCCACATACCCACGTGGGGAGACCCACTCCCCCGCGGGATGCCTCAGAGCATTTCCCGGCGTTAACGACAAAAAAAAGGCTTTCGAAAGAAGGGCAGGACAGCCGGTGTAAATACAGGCAGAGACATACTATAAAATATCACTATGCCTACCCTAGCAACGCATTTGTTATCTGTTTTAATGTTGGATGAAATCGCCTGTGTAATGGGCGACGTGGACAACACGGTTCGTGTGCCAGTTTTCTCATTCAATTAACATAAAAAATCATTATTACTAGCTTTTACTTAATAGGTGTCGAAATCTACTAAACATGTAATGTAGGGGAGGCCAATACGTTGGATGGTATTTAAACACGTCTTTACTATGGATCGTCGTATATTGAACTGCTTGGGGACGCACAAAGACTACTATTGTTTAACTAGGGGACGCACAATGCACATGTACATAATATGATACATAGCTTTTTTTTTTCGCAGGGAAATCCTTATGGATGCAGCCAGGATCTTCGGGTAGATCCTGACCCAATGGGGGAATCGCACCTGGGAGTGCCCACCCTCACTAAAACTACTGCGAGCGCCTTCAGCCGCTTTTTGAGGGTCCCGGATATGCAGGCAACAGACAGGATCACCTCAGCGACATGATACATAGCTTAAACGAATGTGGGCTATACTTAATATGGATGGAAGGTGTCACCATACTACCGTAAAACTGCATACAAAATGACACTTTAATCCCTATTAAGAACGTTGGATGTGATGTCAAAATAACAACTGTTTATCTCGGCGCTACGTTTAGGAACAAACTTCTAAACGCTACGTAAAATTACCCATAACCGGCGTAGAGCTAAGTAGTTAATAATTCCTTCGAGGAGATGTTTTCAAACGTACCTTTTAGTTAAATAGTTTTGTAAAGTTTTGTAGATACGTCCGCGATGTCACGGTGGTCCAAGGACGTTTCATTTTCGTTATCTGTTATATTACTTTATTTTTAATAATTTAAATTTATATTCTGTATTTTTATCTTACTACTAACCCATAGATTATAAGAATATTGTTACTAACAAAGTTGGATATGTCGCCTGAAATAAATTATTATTATTATATAATAGCGCGTGAGGAAATATTATCATGTCGATTTACACATACTTTTTGCCATATTATTATCTCGCTTAGGGCTACGTCTGTCCGGGTGGAATTTTATAATTAATTTTAAACTTACTTTCCAAAGAGCTATGAGATTGAATTTTTATCTCTCAGAAGTAGATGACAGTGGATAAATGTATAAAAAGAAGAAATATTTAATTTTTCTGTTAGAAATCTGTCATATGTTTTGTCTTATGTTTTTTTCTCTCTCGTATGCACAAAGGTTGCCTGGAACAAATTGCTCTATGCAAGCAATAATACCTTTGTGTGCACAATAAAGAATAATTCATCAATTAATTCATTCATTCATCCCTTCGTTTGTTCATTCAATCATTCATTCAAAAAATTTGTACGTTATATTTCAAATGAACTATGCTTGATATCTGTAATGTACCTTAAAGTAAGTTACTTTCATCGGAATTGATATGTAATTTATATGTTAGTCGACATCACAGGAGACCAAAGAGCTGGCAGCTACCTCGGACAAAGAATAAGTCTAGCAATTCAAAGGGGGAACGCTGCCAGTATCTTCGGGACCTTGCCTAAAGGGACTCCTTTTTATTAATATACCTACTTAAGTTATTTTATTTTATTTTTTAAGGTTTTTAGTTTTAGGTTCTTTATAAAGTGTTGATATTATATATGTTTATACTTTAAGAGTTAGAATATTATAAATAAAAACTACTTAAAAAGTTCATTTATATGATATAATATTTTGTATTGGATAATATAATATATTTTAATAATAGTAATATTTTCCGAAGCTCCTGTTTTAAGTATATTTCGTCGTCATCTCTAACAGCCTGTATCGGTCGACTACTTTTAATGACTATCTAAGTTTGTGAATTAATTTTGAGGGTTATTAAAACTTTATAACAATATACATTAATTGCTTGAAGTCTATGGCACTTTTAACACATTAAACGTATTAATGAAACAATTTTTACGAATTTTATCGCGGTTTATTAAGATTTTTACAAGCCCGACGTTTCGGATACTTTACAGCAACCATGGTCACGGGAGGAAACGGGTATGTAAAAAACTTAATAAGCCGCGACATAATCCTTAAAATTTGTTTCATTATAATGAGTTTTTTGATGCCATAGACTATTTGTCTGCTGGTCTGTAAGTTTGTCTGTTTCCAAAACATAATACTCTAGCTGTATTGACTTGTGCCACTTCAGCAGGCCGAAGTTTGTAATGTCATTACTTGAAAGTTTGCTTTGTGAGAGCTACTGGAGCGGGCTACGATGCTACTCCGTTTTACTTATTTTATAAACGAGATCAACTATCATCTTATCAAATGATGCTGTGAAAGCGCTGTTACTGAGAAATTTTAGAGGGCTTCTTTAATCAATGGAGTTATTTGTGTCATATTTTGAAATTTTTATGATATTTTTTGCCATGATTATAAAAACTACTTAAAGGTGAAGTTTTATCCATACTAAAATGGTAAAAATAATTATCGAAAATAAAAGCCTAGCGCCCTCATCAATTAGATTATCAAATGAAAGATATTATTTTATGTAAAACTTGTGTGTCTTGTCATGTGTTCTATTTTTCATCATCATCATCACCATCAGTCTCTATCCGTCCACTGTTAAATCTAGGCCTTCTTCAATGAACGCCAGTTACTACTCGCATCCATTACGCACTAATGGTCACTGTTGAACCTTATTGATCCATCGGCCGTTCTCGTGAGTGTGTAACCAGCCCACTGCCACTTCAACGAACTTATCCTTAAATATATTTTTATTATTTATCATTTTAACATGGGAAGTAAATTTTTTCGTTTAATCCGAGTATCTCCGGAGATTAAAGAGACAAACCAACTCTTCAGAATAAGTCTTTATCCTGTTAAAATAGACCTTTTCTAACTATCACCAAAATCCGATCCGGTAGATCCAAGACCAGAACTAAAGAAGTATGGCTTAATTATAGTTCTCCGCAGCTGATATTGACTATTTTTATCATTGGGATGTATGTAAAATTTTGTCGAAACTATACCCACGTAATTCACATTTATAATATTAACAATAATGATAATAAAATTAAAAAATTAAAAAAAATTAAAAAGTAATAAAATAATTTCCGTAATCTTTGTGCCTACAAGTTATAATCAACTTGTTCTTCTACTAATATACAATCTTTGCATTTACCACGTCATTATTGTTACTTTTGGAGTCGGTGTACACCCAAGGTAGATAGGTTAGGAGGTAGGTACATCAACAAATAGGACACCGGCTTCAAAAGTAACAATAATGACATGATGGTAAATGCAAAGATTGTATATTAGTAGAAGAACAAGTTGATTATAAATTGTAGGCACAAAGATTACGGAAATTATTTTATTACTTTCTAGTTTTTTTTTTTAAATGTTGAAGTCGGTTTTAATTTTTAACCGACTTCAAAAAAAAAGGAGGTTCTCAATTCGTCTTTGTTTTTTTTTTTTTTTTTTGTATGTATGTGACACGATATCTCCGCCGTTTGTGAATGGATTTCGATGGTTATTTTTTTGTTTGAAAGCTGGTGTTTCCAATTTGGTCCCATATTAATTTTATTAAGATCTGACAAGCCGTTTTTTAGTTATTCCCAATAATGCCTATTTGGTTGGTTTTGTTTACCTTGATGATATGATTTTTTTATTACGTGTCGATGTAACAATTGTATAGGATGCTTTGGTAGCACACCATAGTATGTCGCGGTCATCGTAATCATCATCATCATCACCATCACCATCATCATCATCATCATCATCATCCTTTATCTATCCACTGCTGAACATGCCTCCTTCAATGAACGCCAAGACGACGAATTTCGGAATCACTAAAAATTAAGAAATAAAAACATTTTACAAAAAATTAAAACCGACTTCAAAAATACTAAACTAAAAAGTAATAAAATAACAGTTTCTTTAATGTTTGTGCTTACAACATATAATCAACTTAATCTTCTACTAATGTACAAACTTTGCGTTTACCACGTCATTATAGTTACTTTTGGAGTCGGTGTCGTATTTGTTGCTGTACATTACCTACCTACCTACCTTGGCTGACACCGACTCCAAAAGTAACTATAATGACGTGGTAAACGCAAAGTTTGTACATTAGTAGAAGATTAAGTTGATTATATGTTGTAAGCACAAACATTAAAGAAACTGTTATTTTATTACTTTTTAGTTTAGTATTTTTGAAGTCGGTTTTAATTTTTTTCCGTTTTTAGTTGCAACGAATTTCGCACAAGATGCCAGTCGTATTGACTTCATATTATTTTATCCTACATTTTTCAAAAATAAATTGTTTATTTTAAATGCATCCTTTTTTCAACTCGCGTATATTTCTCAATTTCTAACGAGGTTGACTTTGTCTAAAACGTGGTTTATTTTTTAACCGACTTCAAAAATTCTCAATGCGTCGGAATATTTTCCTTACAAACAGTTTTTTATTTATGTAATATTGAATGTAATTGTTTTGTTACGAAAATAACATTTAAGGGCGTGAACTTATAAGTTATGACTGTGAACTTGAATCATATTATTACACATATTTTTTTATTCCTCACATAAATTACACAATATTTTCGTAATGTTTATTGCTAACACTTTTTTAGTATCATTTGGATTAAATTATAGTTTAAAAACTTAAAAAAAAACGCGTGAATACCAACTCGCACTAGAAATTAAAAAAAAGTAAAAATTAATACAAGAATTAAATTAATTAACAAAAAAAAATACATTATATCTTGTAAAAAAATAAAAACATTAAAAAACTCGATTGCAAAACCAGGCCATAAAATATTAATAAAAAAATAAAAAAAAACTCGATTGCAAAAAACGTGAAATAAAAAAATAAAAAAGTACTGGCGTCAAAATGAAAATTAAATTAAAAAACTAAAAGGATTTAGCGGGAAATTATTGGGCGCGCGGTTGTGTTTTTTTTTGGTTTCCCGTTAATTAATTATTATTCTGTATTTTGTTCATTTGGAGCGATTTTCTAGTGTTTGTTTTAAAAACTTAATCTGTGATTGGTTGGCGAATACTGTGGAGGACTGTTCTGGGTGTGATAGTTGAATGATGGAGGACTGGAGGGGCGAAGCCGTGCGCCTTGGAGTTTCCCATCGTTTTCCCATATTTCACACTTGGCTTCGGCCTTACTAAATAAATACAGACTTGGCTGTATGGACTTTTAATCTTTGTGCCTACAATTAATAATCAACTTGTTCTTCTACTAATATACAATCTTTGCATTTACCACGTCATTACTGTTACTTTTGGAGTCGGTGTCAGCCAAGGTAGGTAGGGAGGTAGGTCCCGACCATGGTTCAGGCCTTGTCGTGGCGGTTGGGCTCAGTAACCCAGGGTGAGCGGTGCACCTTGGGCGAAGCTAATTGGGCCGAGGGGGCTCTTTGTACCCCTCTTATAAGAAGAGGGGACAGAAGAGCAGGGGCAAGGGGTGAGGATGATAACCTCACCTCATTGTACTGTCCCGACGTTGGGAGGGGTTGTTCTGTGGTGCGGGACAACCCCTCTGTGGAGGTGGCGTCGGTCCCTTGCGGGACTGACTAGCCGTCGAGGTACCCTGTTTGTTTTCTAGATCCGGGGCACCTCATCAAAGGCGGCATTGGTGGCACTCGCCGGGTTTTAGTGGGTAGAGCTGCGTCCATTTACCAGCTGTCGGGCGCAGCGAGTCCTACATACCTGCGTGGCGAGACCCACTCCCCCGCGGGATGCCTCAGAGCATTTCCCGGCGTGAAAGAAAAAAAGGTAGGGTCGAGGTAGGTACATCAACGAATACGACACCGGCTTCAAAAGTAACAATAATGACGTGGTAAATGCAAAGATTGTATATTAGTAGAAGAACGAGCTGATTATAAATTGTAGGCACAAAGATTAAGGAAATTATTTTATTACTATTTAGTTTTCAGACAGACAGGATCACCTCAGCGACATGATACATAGCTTAAACGAATGTGGGCTATACTTAATATGGATGGAAGGTGTCACCATACTACCGTAAAACTGCATACAAAATGACACTTTAATCCCTATTAAGAACGTTGGATGTGATGTCAAAATAACAACTGTTTATCTCGGCGCTACGTTTAGGAACAAACTTCTAAACGCTACGTAAAATTACCCATAACCGGCGTAGAGCTAAGTAGTTAATAATTCCTTCGAGGAGATGTTTTCAAACGTACCTTTTAGTTAAATAGTTTTGTAAAGTTTTGTAGATACGTCCGCGATGTCACGGTGGTCCAAGGACGTTTCATTTTCGTTATCTGTTATATTACTTTATTTTTAATAATTTAAATTTATATTCTGTATTTTTATCTTACTACTAACCCATAGATTATAAGAATATTGTTACTAACAAAGTTGGATATGTCGCCTGAAATAAATTATTATTATTATATAATAGCGCGTGAGGAAATATTGTGGGTCGATTTACACATACTTTTTGCCATATTATTATCTCGCTTAGGGCTACGTCTGTCCGGGTGGAATTTTATAATTAATTTTAAACTTACTTTCCAAAGAGCTATGAGATTGAATTTTTATCTCTCAGAAGTAGATGACAGTGGATAAATGTATAAAAAGAAGAAATATTTAATTTTTCTGTTAGAAATCTGTCATATGTTTTGTCTTATGTTTTTTTCTCTCTCGTATGCACAAAGGTTGCCTGGAACAAATTGCTCTATGCAAGCAATAATACCTTTGTGTGCACAATAAAGAATAATTCATCAATTCATTCATTCATTCATCCCTTCGTTTGTTCATTCAATCATTCATTCAAAAATTTTGTACGTTATATTTCAAATGAACTATGCTTGATATCTGTAATGTACCTTAAAGTAAGTTACTTTCATCGGAATTGATATGTAATTTATATGTTAGTCGACATCACAGGAGACCAAAGAGCTGGCAGCTACCTCGGACAAAGAATAAGTCTAGCAATTCAAAGGGGGAACGCTGCCAGTATCTTCGGGACCTTGCCTAAAGGGACTCCTTTTTATTAATATACCTACTTAAGTTATTTTATTTTATTTTTTAAGGTTTTTAGTTTTAGGTTCTTTATAAAGTGTTGATATTATATATGTTTATACTTTAAGAGTTAGAATATTATAAATAAAAACTACTTAAAAAGTTCATTTATATGATATAATATTTTGTATTGGATAATATAATATATTTTAATAATAGTAATATTTTCCGAAGCTCCTGTTTTAAGTATATTTCGTCGTCATCTCTAACAGCCTGTATCGGTCGACTACTTTTAATGACTATCTAAGTTTGTGAATTAATTTCGAGGGTTATTAAAACTTTATATTTAATATACATTAATTGCTTGAAGTCTATGGCACTTTTAACACATTAAACGTATTAATGAAACAATTTTTACGAATTTTATCGCGGTTTATTAAGATTTTTACAAGCCCGACGTTTCGGATACTTTACAGCAACCATGGTCACGGGAGGAAACGGGTATGTAAAAAACTTAATAAGCCGCGACATAATCCTTAAAATTTGTTTCATTATAATGAGTTTTTTTGATGCCATAGACTATTTGTCTGCTGGTCTGTAAGTTTGTCTGTTTCCAAAACATAATACTCTAGCTGTATTGACTTGTGCCACTTCAGCAGGCCGAAGTTTGTAATGTCATTACTTGAAAGTTTGCTTTGTGAGAGCTACTGGAGCGGGCTACGATGCTACTCCGTTTTACTTATTTTATAAACGAGATCAACTATCATCTTATCAAATGATGCTGTGAAAGCGCTGTTACTGAGAAATTTTAGAGGGCTTCTTTAATCAATGGAGTTATTTGTGTCATATTTTGAAATTTTTATGATATTTTTTGCCATGATTATAAAAACTACTTAAAGGTGAAGTTTTATCCATACTAAAATGGTAAAAATAATTATCGAAAATAAAAGCCTAGCGCCCTCATCAATTAGATTATCAAATGAAAGATATTATTTTATGTAAAACTTGTGTGTCTTGTCATGTGTTCTATTTTTCATCATCATCATCACCATCAGTCTCTATCCGTCCACTGTTAAATCTAGGCCTTCTTCAATGAACGCCAGTTACTACTCGCATCCATTACGCACTAATGGTCACTGTTGAACCTTATTGATCCATCGGCCGTTCTCGTGAGTGTGTAACCAGCCCACTGCCACTTCAACGAACTTATCCTTAAATATATTTTTATTATTTATCATTTTAACATGGGAAGTAAATTTTTTCGTTTAATCCGAGTATCTCCGGAGATTAAAGAGACAAACCAACTCTTCAGAATAAGTCTTTATCCTGTTAAAATAGACCTTTTCTAACTATCACCAAAATCCGATCCGGTAGATCCAAGACCAGAACTAAAGAAGTATGGCTTAATTATAGTTCTCCGCAGCTGATATTGACTATTTTTATCATTGGGATGCATGTAAAATTTTGTCGAAACTAGACCCACGTAATTCACATTTATAATATTAACAATAATGATAATAAAATTAAAAAATTAAAAAGTAATAAAATAATTTCCGTAATCTTTGTGCCTACAATTTATAATCAACTTGTTCTTCTACTAATATACAATCTTTGCATTTACCACGTCATTATTGTTACTTTTGGAGTCGGTGTACACCCAAGGTAGATAGGTTAGGAGGTAGGTACATCAACAAATAGGACACCGGCTTCAAAAGTAACAATAATGACATGATGGTAAATGCAAAGATTGTATATTAGTAGAAGAACAAGTTGATTATAAATTGTAGGCACAAAGATTACGGAAATTATTTTATTACTTTCTAGTTTTTTTTTTTAAATGTTGAAGTCGGTTTTAATTTTTAACCGACTTCAAAAAAAAAGGAGGTTCTCAATTCGTCTTTGTTTTTTTTTTTTTTTTTTTTTGTATGTATGTGACACGATATCTCCGCCGTTTGTGAATGGATTTCGATGGTTATTTTTTTGTTTGAAAGCTGGTGTTTCCAATTTGGTCCCATATTAATTTTATTAAGATCTGACAAGCCGTTTTTTAGTTATTCCCAATAATGCCTATTTGGTTGGTTTTGTTTACCTTGATGATATGATTTTTTTATTACGTGTCGATGTAACAATTGTATAGGATGCTTTGGTAGCACACCATAGTATGTCGCGGTCATCGTAATCATCATCATCATCACCATCACCATCATCATCATCATCATCATCATCCTTTATCTATCCACTGCTGAACATGCCTCCTTCAATGAACGCCAAGACGACGAATTTCGGAATCACTAAAAATTAAGAAATAAAAACATTTTACAAAAAATTAAAACCGACTTCAAAAATACTAAACTAAAAAGTAATAAAATAACAGTTTCTTTAATGTTTGTGCTTACAACATATAATCAACTTAATCTTCTACTAATGTACAAACTTTGCGTTTACCACGTCATTATAGTTACTTTTGGAGTCGGTGTCGTATTTGTTGCTGTACATTACCTACCTACCTACCTTGGCTGACACCGACTCCAAAAGTAACTATAATGACGTGGTAAACGCAAAGTTTGTACATTAGTAGAAGATTAAGTTGATTATATGTTGTAAGCACAAACATTAAAGAAACTGTTATTTTATTACTTTTTAGTTTAGTATTTTTGAAGTCGGTTTTAATTTTTTTCCGTTTTTAGTTGCAACGAATTTCGCACAAGATGCCAGTCGTATTGACTTCATATTATTTTATCCTACATTTTTCAAAAATAAATTGTTTATTTTAAATGCATCCTTTTTTCAACTCGCGTATATTTCTCAATTTCTAACGAGGTTGACTTTGTCTAAAACGTGGTTTATTTTTTAACCGACTTCAAAAATTCTCAATGCGTCGGAATATTTTCCTTACAAACAGTTTTTTATTTATGTAATATTGAATGTAATTGTTTTGTTACGAAAATAACATTTAAGGGCGTGAACTTATGAGTTATGACTGTGAACTTGAATCATATTATTACACATATTTTTTTATTCCTCACATAATTTACACAATATTTTCGTAATGTTTATTGCTAACACTTTTTTAGTATCATTTGGATTAAATTATAGTTTAAAAACTTAAAAAAAAACGCGTGAATACCAACTCGCACTAGAAATTAAAAAAAAGTAAAAATTAATACAAGAATTAAATTAATTAACAAAAAAAAATACATTATATCTTGTAAAAAAATAAAAACATTAAAAAACTCGATTGCAAAACCAGGCCATAAAATATTAATAAAAAAATAAAAAAAAACTCGATTGCAAAAAACGTGAAATAAAAAAATAAAAAAGTACTGGCGTCAAAATGAAAATTAAATTAAAAAACTAAAAGGATTTAGCGGGAAATTATTGGGCGCGCGGTTGTGTTTTTTTTTGGTTTCCCGTTAATTAATTATTATTCTGTATTTTGTTCATTTGGAGCGATTTTCTAGTGTTTGTTTTAAAAACTTAATCTGTGATTGGTTGGCGAATACTGTGGAGGACTGTTCTGGGTGTGATAGTTGAATGATGGAGGACTGGAGGGGCGAAGCCGTGCGCCTTGGAGTTTCCCATCGTTTTCCCATATTTCACACTTGGCTTCGGCCTTACTAAATAAATACAGACTTGGCTGTATGGACTTTTAATCTTTGTGCCTACAATTAATAATCAACTTGTTCTTCTACTAATATACAATCTTTGCATTTACCACGTCATTACTGTTACTTTTGGAGTCGGTGTCAGCCAAGGTAGGTAGGGAGGTAGGTCCCGACCATGGTTCAGGCCTTGTCGTGGCGGTTGGGCTCAGTAACCCAGGGTGAGCGGTGCACCTTGGGCGAAGCTAATTGGGCCGAGGGGGCTCTTTGTACCCCTCTTATAAGAAGAGGGGACAGAAGAGCAGGGGCAAGGGGTGAGGATGATAACCTCACCTCATTGTACTGTCCCGACGTTGGGAGGGGTTGTTCTGTGGTGCGGGACAACCCCTCTGTGGAGGTGGCGTCGGTCCCTTGCGGGACTGACTAGCCGTCGAGGTACCCTGTTTGTTTTCTAGATCCGGGGCACCTCATCAAAGGCGGCATTGGTGGCACTCGCCGGGTTTTAGTGGGTAGAGCTGCGTCCATTTACCAGCTGTCGGGCGCAGCGAGTCCTACATACCTGCGTGGCGAGACCCACTCCCCCGCGGGATGCCTCAGAGCATTTCCCGGCGTGAAAGAAAAAAAGGTAGGGTCGAGGTAGGTACATCAACGAATACGACACCGGCTTCAAAAGTAACAATAATGACGTGGTAAATGCAAAGATTGTATATTAGTAGAAGAACGAGCTGATTATAAATTGTAGGCACAAAGATTAAGGAAATTATTTTATTACTATTTAGTTTTTTTTTAAATTTTGAAGTCGGTTTTAATTTTTGTTTAAAATATTTTTTTGTTTAATTTTTTTTATTTCTTAATTTTTAGTGATTGCAAAATTCGATAACAGATTTTATTTGTCTGAAATATGGGTAGAACTATTAAACGCGTTGCTCAGATTAGATAGCGCTGTATTAATGAGATGAACGTAGAAAGGTTTAAATCATTACATAACAAATGAAAAAATCGAAATGGAATTGTGTAAAACTTTATATACATGTAATTGAAAGCAATCACGGCAGATTTGCTGCTATTCATTAAATAATTCAGTTATATATAGGTATAGAATGGATATTATGATGACCTCGAAATACTATGATGCGCTTCCAAGGCACAGTTGTTTTTTGTTCATTTAACAACGACAAGTAAAATTAAATGAATTAAACAAAATTACATGATTTTGGTATATTATTTAGCCGTATGAACTAAGCCCAACAAAAGCTGTAAATCGTCGAGGATTCCCCTCGACTGTATAAGGTCTCCATCATCACACCTATAATGGAGCTTATACCCCATATGGGTGCAAAGTTCTCATCAATTTAAATTAATTAAGTCCAAACACAAGGTAGCTACTGTAAACTGTTGAGGAGTTCCCTTAACTGTCATTTGTCTTCATCATCAGACCCTTAATGACAGTCACAACCCATCTAAGTGTAAAGTTCTCATCATTACAAATTAATTAAGCCCAAACACAAGGTTACTGATATAAATCGTCGAGGAGTTCCCTCGACTTTCTTTCGGCTCCAGCATCAGATCGACTCTAGACCTTCATTAAATTGTAGTCCTTCAAAACACTTTATAAAAAAAATATCAAACGTACTAGTCACCCCTATGATTTTCGAAAGTTCCCCTCGATTTCTCTGGGATGCCATCATCTGATCCTGGTTTCCTTATCATGGGACCATTTGGGAAGTATACCCTTCAGAACAAAAAAATAATTTTTCAAATTGGTCTAGCCATCTTTGAGTAATCAGGTAACATACATAAAAAAAAAAGATTCCGACGAATTGATAATCTCCTCCTTTTTGAAGTCGGTTAAAAAGCTCAGTTCCAGTGGATCTTTTAAGAGCATCCCGGTTTGTGAGTGTAGCGGGTGATGTACGGCGTCCTCCCGCCATTACAGCCCACGTGATAAACTTACAAGCGGTCTATTGCACTAATATCTATAAAGAGTACCAGCTGGGTGTTACCGTTTCACCCTATAAAAACCTTTCATAAATAAATAGTCCAGAATCTTCCCAGTTCGGCTAACACTCATAAGCTTTGCAAATTCAACTGGTGGTTGCAGAATATCTTTTCCCGTTTACCGTTGTTGTAGGTATTACATTTCATCCATTTGATCATAGGACAGCTAAGATTCTACCAAAGACACAATAATTCGGTTTCCTGTTAATAAACTAACATAATAACACATAAAAAAATATTGCCGGTCTGTAAAGTTGATTCACGGACGATAGTTTAACGTGACAACGTCATAACAAAACGCATGAGCGTAACGCTCATTATACGCTTGCGGCCCAAAAATTGGTGCCAGCTCTCGTCCTATTGCTCATTGTAAGCTTACGGCCCAAACATTGGTGCCAGCTCTCCTACTACAACGGGACAATGAAGGGTCATTTTGTGCATTCATCGATTTATTAGACGTTGTCACGTCAACAAATTAATTATTAATTACTTACCATGTTTTGATGGGACTATGAATGAATAAAAACTCTCCTGCCCTTTTTTTGTGTATTGTCATTAACTGCTGAGGTATGTTCCAAATTTCAAGTTTCTAACTCATCGAGAAGTTAGTTTAAAATCAATTACAAAATTTCACGTAGACAAAGTCTAGACCGAGTTAGTTTATGAAAGCATGGCGAAACACAAATTATATATACTGTGTATCTTTCACTATAAAATATGTTTTCTGATAAGCAATTATATTATAGCATGTAATAACTTACGAAGTTATAAAACAAAACGGTGGAGTACGCCGCAGCACTCCAATTAAATATAAAAGATCAAAGAAATACTGTTGAACATTATCAAAGCCACTTACGAGTTGACTCGGCGTTTGTTTGTTTGGATATTATACCATCGTTGATACGGTCATATATTAGCTGTTTATATATTGCTGTTTTATGTTTGTATGAAACCATCATCATGAATCATCATTAAAAAACTCATCTATAATATACCAACCTCTTATTATTTTCCTCAATTAGAACCAATTATAAGATTATTATAATATCACATCAAATTCAAAAATATCTCATTGTCAGCGAAGATTACAGTAACTTTAAACTAGCCATTTCCGGCAGATTTGCCCGCGTGAGTAGATTTTTTATGTCAACATTTCTTTAGGCGCGTTGAGGACATTTTAGTATTTAAATTTAAAATTTCATATTATTTTATAGCAGGAGCAAAGGACAGTCGAAGCCTTGGGACGACTATCAACACCCATTCACATCTTTATAACCAGATATTACGTAGATGCGTTGTCCTCCTTTTCCCTATCCCAATAGGCCACCGAAAACCCAGGCGACAAATTCATGTGTTGTGTATCCTGAGACATATTAAGATGTTAAGTCTCTGTGCCAGTAATTACACTGCCTGTTCTGCCCTTCTGTCCGAAACATAGCAAAGTGCTTCCACGAGAGAAACATGCAGGATGGTCGTACCCATGCAGCCGGGAGCGTGGCATAGTTCATTCCTCCCACTGGGTGAATTAACAGCCAGATCCGAATGATAATTTTTCTTATAGTGTCTTATCTAGCCTCTTATTTAGCCTTTTATCTAGCCTCTTATTTAGCCTTTTATCTAGCCTCTTATTTAGCGTCTCTCTTTTTCCCTTTTTTTATGTCATCAGAGGGCAAACGAGCAGACGGAGCCTCACAGCGCCGACGCCCATACACATCCGCACAAACAAGGCCACGCAACTCTGCGTGCGCTGCCTTGTTTGTGCGTTCAAAAAAATTCAGTACTTCCGAAGATTACCTACTATTTTTTTTTCTTTAACGCCGGGAAATGCTCTGAGGCATCCCGCAGGGATGTGGGACTCGCTACGCCCGTCAGCTGGTAAGTGGACGCAGCTTTACCCACTAAAACCGGTGTGTGCCACTAATGCCGCCTTTGGTGAGGTGCACCGGATCTAGTAAACAAACAGGGCACCTCGACGGCTAGTCAGTCCTGCAAGGAACCGACGCCACCTCCACAGAGGGGATGTCCTTCACACAGAACAACCGCTCCCAACGTCGGGACAGTACAATGGGATGAGGTTCCCATCCTCACCCCTTGCCCCCTGCTCTTATGTCCCCTCTTCTTATAAGATGGGTACAAAGAGCCCCCTCGGCCCAATTCACTTCGCCCAAGGTGCAGCGGCTCACCCTAGGTTACTGAGCCCCACCGCCACGACAAGGCCTGAACCATGGTGGGGCGAAGATTACCTACTACATCCAATCTAAGCTATGCGAAAAATCCATCCCTAAAATGTTTTAAGCCATATAACAGTAAAACGCTATCAGGCACTTAAGTATACAAAACATTAGCAATGGGCACTATAATAAAGCGGTAAAAGCGCTTTAAAAGAGAAGCGGAAGAGCATTAGCAGGTGTACGGTGCATTAGTGCGTCCTGCAGCGGACACTGATTAATATCTCGCTGGATTGCTTATGTAATCGTACTTAAAACCTTAAGGCTTATATATTTCATAAGGTTTTACCAGAGCGAAGCTCTTTTGCTACTTGAAAACCAGCTATGACAAGAAGTTACTAGAAACCCAAACGTAAATCTGGCTAGGTACCTGACGAAGATCATTTAAAGTCTCCTCTCTAACCCGTTAATAAAATATGTATAAATAACTACAAGTACCTAGGGCACCTTTACCAGTTGGAAAGATGCACCCCACGCTTTTCTGCTGGGGCTTTGCCATTCTGCTTATTTCTTCCGTGAAATAACTTTACTTTGTTTTGGAAAGAAGGGCAAGGAAGCCTATGTAATGTCTGGTACCGAGATTTAGGGCGAAGCCAAACGAGCGGAATTTTTTGAGCAGTTAGTCGCGGAATTGACTCTGCATTCGGTTTCATACTAAATTCCTGTTTGTGCTACATGGCCCAACCCGATGCCAAGAGGCCGTGCGGTCGCAGACTTATCGGTTGGCGGGGGGCAACCCCCCACTTTTACAAACCAAAAGTGAGCCAAATAGGCTTACACTAATCCGATGTAGCATTAGGGCCTTTGGGCCGTCAGCATAGATCATTCCGGATAAAAAGCTACATAGCGACGCAAACTTCAGTTTGTTCCACATTAGTGTTCGTCGCCGTGTGGCACAAAGTGGCCTTTAGTATGAAACCGAATGCAGCGTAAATTCAGCGAATCATGTTACGCGACTCATAGCTCAAAAAATTACGCTCGTTTGGCCTCGCCCTTACTACGTCTCAGTATAGGAAACGCATGAACAAGTATGTGGAGTAGTTCCAAGTTAGCTTATTTCACAGAACAACTGGTGGCTCTAATTGTGTTCTATCTATACTTAATATTATAAAGCTGCAGAGTTTGTTTGTTTGAACGCGCTAATCTCAGGAAATTCTGGTCCGATTTGAAAAAATCTTTCAGTGTTAGATATCCTATTTATCGAGGAAGGCTATAGGCTATATAACATCACGCTGTGACTTACAGTAATTAAGTTGAGTAAGTTAACGTGGGCGTTGCTGCGGGCAACAGCTAGTCTAACATAAAAATGTGAGAAATACATGAGCATCTACCGATTTCTAATACAAAATCTAATATCAATAAGACGTTACCTCAAACAGAAACGATTACTTACATCGAAGCGTCGTGACAAATTCAATAATATATTATTTAAACGTATGTGGTTGGAATTTTCATGGCAATATCTTTTGGGAATCCGAGCCGAATTGCTTCCGAGCGAAGAACCGGAGGAATGCGCAATTATTGTTAACGGCGACACTCATGGCATCATCACAGAGGCACGTAGAATGTGATAAATGGGAATAAAATTATACTGTATAGAATGACAGAAAATATTTGTATTTCTTGTCAGTTGAGATAGGAGTGATGAGTCTCCCGCCATGATTCATGCCTTATCGTGTGGGGCGGGTAGCATAAGGTGAACCCGGCACCTTGCGCGAGGCCAAGTGAACCGAAGGGACTGCCCTTTGTACCCCTCTTATAAGAAGAGAGGACAAAAGAGTAGGGGGGATAAGAGACGAGGCTGGAAATCTCACCCCACTGCACTACCCTGATGTTGGAAGGGATTGTTATGTGGTGCGGGACAACTCTTCTGTAGAGGAGGTGTCGGTCGGTCGGTAGATCTGATCAACTCATTATTCATACTTGTCTATCCTTTTCTGTCCTTCTTTCCGATACACAGCAAAGCTGTTTTACGGGAGAAATAAAGAGTATGATTGAAATGGTTCCCATTCAAAAGATATCAGCGCATCTCTGATATCGGTCGTTGTATAGAAATATTTTAGGGATTTTTTTATAGAAACATGCTTTCGAACAAGAATAAGAATGAACGTTGATTACAAAAAAAGAAAAACTTAACTCGCGTATGTATTTGGCGTTTTGGCTTTCGGAATCAAACGCTCGGCCATTAATATTTTCAGGCCGCCATGTCCGTTCAATTAATTTTATTTGCTGAAAATAAATAGCTTTTTAGTTGGACGCAAATTTGCACTGACACCGCATCATTGAATGAAAACACACGTGTGTATTTTTATGAAAATATCACTGGAACATAAAAAATCTAGGTCATGTAAAAATATGTACCTAACTATAGCCGGATCGTGTTGGTATTAAAATCTATTACCACACTGCAATTGATTATAAAAGACGTATGTTCAAGAAAAAAAATATTTAGTAATATAATTAAGAGTTTTCTGCAAATCTTTTTTTAAATAAAACTGATTCTACAATTTATTAAATTATATTATATTAATTAGAAATTATCATATATATATATAATAAATTGTGTAATGGATTTCCGCAAGGTAACGCCTGATTCTATTAACTATCTTAAAACTGATTCTTACTTCAAGTACAGTTACATACAAAAATGTATTATTATTACATTATTTCAAACTAAATAACAGGTCGAATGCCATGAATAATTTGATAAAAGATAGCCAACGTCACCTGTTTCACAAAAAAAAACATCTACAATAAACTAAAATCTTCCTTTAAATAAAAGATGAAAGAATATCAGTTCTTTCTAAAGAATAAATATCGTTCTATCCTATCCGTACAGAAAAAATACATTTACCTTAATACGAACAGCCTATAAAACGCAGCGTTTTCAATCCAATTTTTCACCCGTGTTTTACAAGTTATGAGCTTCGTGCATGAAGCTCTTACACACCACGCTTTATTATGACAACTTATTCCGCAAACAAACTCCAAACATCAGCCTAACCCATGTCAAATGAGGCCCTAGTACCTCGTAATAAGCACTACAATACCCTGAATCGTTTAATAATGTCCTATGTACACGTATTTTAATGTAACTCCATTCCCCAGACGGAAGATTGTAAAATGGTGAGAGAAAGGTTTTTTGTTTAATTAAAATTATTTTCGTTCTTAAAATATTATTATATTCTATTTACACTTTGAATATAATGGGGAGTAATGTAAATAGCGGTGGGAGGGAAGTACCAGTTGGAGGGAAGCGCTGTGCCACGCTCCCGGCTGCATGGGTACCACCATCTTGCTTGTTTCTCCCGTGAAACAGCTTTGCTGTGTTTCGGAGAGAAGGTCGACACAGGCAGTGTAATTACTGGCACCGAGACTTAACATCTTATGTCTCAGGATAGGCAACACATAGATGAGTTGCCTGGGCTCGTTCCAGGTATACTAGTTTATGTTCATGGGTGACCTCGACCACTTACCATCAGGTGGCACGTTTGCCAGTTTGTCTATTCAACTAACATAAAAAAATAGCATCATCAACCTGTTTACATCTTTCAATGATCGCCAAGACGTGAGTTTAGTTTTAAAGACGTAATGATAATGATTATTGTGATAGCCTCTAGAAGGTATCTATCTTTTTTGTAGAATATCGAAATCAGTGGCATAGGCAACGAAAGGTAGGAGACGAACCTGTGACATATTAAGACGGCCTCTCATATATTATGTGATATGCTAGTATTTTTATAGAGGAGGCAAAAGATCACATCACTGGATGGTATGTGACCGACACCCACAAACACTACATTGAACTAAACATAATTATTATTATGGTTCCTTTTAAATAAATGAAACAATAATGCAAAAAGCATTAAATCATTTAAAATGCCCAACAGATTTTACCGTTTTATCTTAAAACATAAAACAGTGGGGTACGAGCCATGTTTCACTGCCCCACTCCCACTCCCACTAGTCCCACTCGAGTGCTTCTCGGTTTTCATTAAAAGCTTGTCCCGCCCGCCCTGACGTCATTTCCGCCCATTACTAACCGCCTAAAACATTCTCGCAAGGATAAAAGGAAAAGCTATCCTACTTAATAAATTAAATCAATTTTAAAACAACTTTTATTGTTCAGTAAAATTGTTTGAAATATTTAATGATAATGATTGGATGAGTTTAGAAAGGTTTCGATTCTGACAAACATCTTCTTCATTAGTTCATAATCGTTTCTTATGATCGTGGACTTTAATATAAATAAGAAAAAAACATACTCAATATTTGAAAAAAAAAATTGAAAGGCTGGCAACGCTGTTGTCTTGTTCACTTACCACCAGGTAAACTGACTGTCCGTTTGCCACCTATTATAAAAATTAAGTACATTTAAAGAGTATGTACATTTAAAGAGTGTAATCTCTTAATCTTAAAAAAAAACCCGACAAAACGGATTTTAATAAAACATGTCTAATAACCATCGCTAGAAAACGTGTTTTCAACTAAAAAACTCTCATTCCAAATACCCCTTTTGGAAACTACACAGAGAGACACGCAGACACACTTGGCGACAAATATATATCTAGCATCTGTATTTTTACTTAGGAGGGTTTAAAATCAGAATGGTTAACCACTTCTGACAGTATTTTTTCTTTTCCTTTTCCATCTCTCTCTTTCTCTCTCTTTCTCTAAATGGGGACACAAAAAGCCGTGAGTAAAACTATGCATTAAACACGACTCATCTCTCAACTTCACAGGGTTCTAAAAACTTCATTAAAACTTTTCGTAATTTTACTGTGCTGAGGGCCTCACCTTCCATTTACTCCCCAAGTTTAATGGCTGTGACAGATACATGACCATTATTCATATGCTTTTAATGATTGTTGTTAGTTGGATAGCCAAACTGATAGAGGAATGAGCTGGTGGTAAGTGAAGTCTCCCATGAAAACAAGCATCTCCCTGGACAGTCGTTACATTAATACTACCACTATTCTGTTTATCTTATCTATGAAACAGCTTTGCTGTCTTTCGGGAAGAAGAGCAAGATAGGCAGTGTAATTACTTGCGCCGAGATTTCTTACGTCTCAAGATAGGCAACGATAATGAGTGTCTGGGCTGGTCCCGGGTACGAAGTCATGACTACTTTTTTATGTCATAACGAGCAGTCGGTACCGACCTTATGATACCGACACCCATACACATCCGCACAACCAGAGACTATGCAGATGCATTGCCCTTCTTTTCCCTATCCCCCCAATAGGCCACCGGAAACTCACAAACCGCACGAAACGCGACAGCATAGATTCCATTTGACGCCGGTGTTGTGTGAGCGAGAGGTACCACCCCGGTCGCGACGGCCCAGTTCGGCTGCAATGCAGCATGGCACTACCTCTTGCAAACCACCACTTACCATCAGCTGACTTGTTTTCTGCCAAACTGCCAACATTAGCAGCGTCTGTGGGTGGCTTGCGAACACTTAGCATCGTGTTGGACCATTTATGGATACATCCTCTTTCAATGGAGCGATTTGTTATTTTATCACTCAATTCTCTGGGGCTTACAGTTCCTAATGAACTCAATTTTACACGAGAATGCACGCACTGCTTCAAATGAACGAATAAATTAATAAAAAATCTATTAAAGTGTGAAAGGCTTTCATAAAACACTTTTAAAAATTTATATTCCTTTTTACAGACGAACTTCGAAATTTGTCTACATAAACATTATTTAATTACCATTCCTAACCTATCAACGGTAGCACCACTTCCATCGGTAACATCACTTTCATCATAGCATCACTTTAATCGGTAGCATCATTACCATTTGTAGCATCCCTATCATCTGTAAGATCACTTCGATCGGCAGCATCCTTATCAACAATAGTATCGTTCCCATTGGAAGCATCAACGACCACATCATTCCCATCGCATGCCTACTTCTGTCAGATTATAATGAGACAAAAAGCACCATGAATACCGTCTTACAGCGTTCGTTTTAATGAATTCCCAGCTCGGCACAAATTAAATCACTTATGTGTACGCGCCCTAGTTTTACCGCTCCAAGAAATTTGTAAGCAGCACTTTAGCATTGACTTAATATGACCTGTTTCTATTTTCACTCAAAAAAATGTTGTGAAAATGGAGGAACAGCATTCTTCTAGGGCACATAACAATTTTGTGTATTTACACATAAGATTAGATATAATAAAATATACTCTATTGTTATAAACTAACGCGATCACTATTCATATTTAAATTCTATTAACTTCTGGAACTCTCGGAACCTCAATAAACTTATAAATGCCGAAGCACACTAAACAATATTTATATAAGACAAAATATATTTAGCTATTATCATCATCATCATCATCAGCTTTTATCCGTCCACTGCTGAACATAGGCCTAATGAACGCCAAGCCGACCGATCCCTCGCCACTCACATCTAACACGGACCGGCTACTTGCACGGAGATCATCTTTCCGCCTATACATATAATTCTTTAGCTTTACCGACTGAAAATACGAGAGAAGTTAAGTTTGTTCCTTTTAACTTTTTCATACGTATTAAAATATATTTCTAAGATTTTTATTATTTGAGGCTGTAAAGATAGTTCCTAAAGTAAATGCAATAACAACTATAGAAAACTTTATTAAGATAGGTCAGCATAATAACAAATGTGGTGTACCAAAAAACTTTCTGCATTTTAATTCCTTCAACTCCACGTTGCGACAACTCCAAAAATAACACACATACAAAGTTACTTTCGCTTTTAATATTCGTATGAGTTCTTGACTTTTTTCTAGATTTCATACAAATAATTGCAAGAAAACGATTTTAAAAGGAATTTCCTTTTCTTGGATATCCAATTTCAGCAAAGAGTGGCATATATGAGCCCCGTGCGAGGATCTGAAAACGCTTTTAGTAAGATAGCGCGGGAGGAATTTTTTACGTAATTACTTGGTTTCAGCCAAGTTCTTCATGAGCACCACTTGAACACCAGAGCGATATATTATGTGGAAACGTATCATTTATTTAAAGCAAGAACATTTTGATGTGATTTATACTTACTCGCCTTTTTATCGCAGGGAAACCCTTTATAGATGTAGCCATGATCTTCAGGTAGATCCTGACCCTATGTGGGACTTACACCTGGGAGTGCCCTACCCTAAACTAAAACTACTGCGAACACCTTTAGCCGCTTTTTGAGGGTCCCGATCTGCACTTACTGCAGGCATATCTACACGCCTTTTTTATATCGCTGGGAAATCCTTATGGATGCAGCCAAGATCTTCGGGTAGATCCTGACCCAATGTGGGACTCGCACCTGGGAGTGCCCACGCTAACTAAAACCACTGCGAACTCCATCAGCCGCTTTTTAAGGATCCCGCATATGATGGCAACCCAGGTTCCCATCCCGAGTACGACACGAATGCAGGGGCGTTACTGGAGGCGCATTAAGTAGCGCCCCGTACGCACCCCCGTTCGTCGCCCGCGGGGAGGCCTCGTCAGCGGGTTCCTCTCTTACCCGCTCGTCGGCCTCCTCCTAGGACATGACTGCCTCGCAGGAGATCATCGCCGTCCAGGACTCATCATCACCGAGCATCGCGGTGATGGTAGAGACAAGTCCTCTCCGATGACTGACGTTAGACCGTGACGCAGCGCCGCCTATCTCGAGCACTCCTCGAGGGAATTATCATCTAACTACATCAAGCATTCTTTACCTAATTCTTTCAAAGAAACGAAACTAACATTTTACTTATCTATTTTATAAGCATTTACACTTTATCTAATTCTTTCAAAGAAATGAAACTAATATGCTACTTAGCTACTTAATAGGCATCTGGATTCTGGTATCAGCTTATCTAGTCCGTGCACGTAGCGCATTGCCAGGATTACGAAGGTATCGCGACCCGATGTCTGTATTGCTATTAAACTTTGTATACTTTTAAACGTTGTCGCTGTATACTTATTGAAGCATTTCTTCGATAATATGTTTTTGTGTATATTTAGCGATAAGTTTTATATGTAGTATTCTTACGTCCTTTGTCCGAAGTCCTAAATTACTGAATAGATTCAATATCCGGGTCCATACCAGACTATCCACCGGGATCCGATCGCATGCAGCAGGAACGCGATCCAAAGACGCGTTCAGTGTGAACGTGGTGCACGCGATCGAAGCTCATAATATTTTGAACTATTTTGGAGCACATGCTCCAAAATTGTTAAAGTTAAAGATATATTAACAGGGTTCGGAACCGTACAATGATTACTATCGTACACATACGCTAATTTCATAACTACGTACCTACGTAATCTCTGGTTGTGCGGATGTCTAGGGGCGTCGATAGTCGCCAAAAGGCTTCAGCTGCTCGTTTGCTCCTATACTATAAAATTATAGTTTAAAAAAAACTAAAAAACACGCATTAATAGCAAACCCAATTGAAAATAATTTTTAATGGATGAATTAAATGGGTTAACAAAATTACTTATGTACTTTATTATGTATTACTATATACCACACTACGGTCTTATTGAATTTCGTTCACATCCCTACGGACGCAGCCGCGCCCGCGCGAGGAGCGCCCGCGCCTCGGAGTAGGGCCCGCCAGTCCGCCGCGAGCCGTACACCGCGCCAGTCCATCGCGAACAGCCTACTTGAATCGCTCCTTTTGTTGCCGCTTGACGTGACGAGCGCTATTTGTTTCGTGACTCTTTTGTTCGCCTATTTGAGGCGTAGTCACGTAGATTGATTAATTTGAGTATAATAGACTAATATAAATATTGTGTATTGACTATCGTGAATACTTAAGTGCCTAAAACAAGTTACCAGTGAAAAGGTGTCGCCGCCATTTTGTCTCCGCTGCGCATCGTGTTCATTTGAGGCTGTCTCAAATAAGTATAGATCAATTAGCATTGATTATCCGATTGGCCAATTAGGGGTTAGTGTTAATTAGATTTATATTATGAGGCATCGATACACCGGAGAAGGCTCAAGACGTCGCTGAGGTAATTGAACAGTTATATAGCTCCGTGATAACGCGGACCGTTCTATCCCATTTGAATTCCGGATAATTATATATATAGCTTCCACTGCCTTTCCTGCTGGTGACGATGACTGGTACTATCCTGCTGGATACGGGAATGAACAAATTTTTTAATTAAAATTTTTCTTAATTTAAGGTACTCAACTAATAACAATCACTTTAGAAATGAGTGAGACTAAAAACAACATAAGTGATGTAGGTAACTTGCGCGCCTTACGCCTTCCTAACATGTGCTATCCTGATCATCCTGAGCAGGATATTGGAATAATTTTATCAAATTATTGTGTTGTCATCGGTCTTCGATAAATCTACAAAGTTTAAACAAAATCTGGTCGTTAGAAGTGAGTCAAAATCAAGTCTAAAGGAGTCGGTTACAAACATACATACAAACATACAGGTGAAACTATTATAAAGCGTGTAAAAAAAGGGACAGGTGACATGGCAGCTAATATTTTTATTGTCCTATGCTAACTAAAAAGGTTTTATCTAAATTATTTCGCAACGCACATTCTAATTTAATTAGAAAAAAGCCGGAGGGGGTTACAATTGCTTTATTTTTGCGGAAAATTTTACGATAACCAAATTTCGTGAGTTCCATTATTTTTGTTCACCCAAAAAGTGCCAAAAAGACTTAAGTACCTACGAGGCTAAAAATAACAATATAAATTATTGATATCAATATCAATAATAATATAAAAAACTTTAAAATATTATATGGGTCAGCCTTACAGAAATACCCCGTGAACGTCGGCAGCACACTTGATACAAGCTATACCCACACACTACTAAATAGTGTAAGGTGCGCACAAAAAACACAGCGAGGTCATACGATCACAAAATTTTTCTTTTCATAGTTTCTCATACCGGACGCCTTATATAAAAATCGATACTTAGGAAATAAACTAAAAAAAAAAAACTGCGTCGACACAGTCGCTCTTACCGAAATCGTTAGAATGAGACTTTAAAATTATACATGCGTATAATTTAATCCCACACGGACTGGATACTGCACGGAGATCGTCTTCCCACCTGGTTATCGCGTTACAAGCGTTAATGCTTTTTTAATAAAAATAATCCTCTCCAAAAGCTCTCAGATTAAAACCCCTAGTAACATCGAAGACCCACTCAAGTGCCGGTTCATGAATATCAAAAAGCAATCGAAATGCATTACTCCGAGGCTCCGATGGCCCTTCAGTGATTTATGCCAAGACGTTATTGACGTCGCAAATTATTTCACGAACACTATCATCGATAATTTATTCAGATGGATAGGCAAACCGGTAGCCTTGATGCCACCAGGTAGTCAGTCCATAAACTTAAACGAGTTCATCTAGGAGTAGACCTTAATCATCATCATCATCAGCCTCTATCCGTCCACTGCTGAACATAGGCTATTGTTTGACGTGACAACATCTAATAATTCGATGGAGCCGGCCGCACGAACGAAAAAACATGACGCATGCGACGTTACCTCGCTCTGAGGCGTTCCATTTTCTTATGACGTTGTCATGTTCAACTATCGTCAGTAAACAGACTTTACAGACCACCGATTTTTTTCTTTTTAGTTGGGAAATGGTCAGAGACATACTACGGAGGAGAGGGGACTGCCCGGGGAGTATATATGGGACTTGCTGCGCCCAAAAGACGGTAATTTGGACAAAGCTCTACCCACTAAACCTGGCGAGTGCCACCAGTGCCACCTTTGATGAAATGCCCCGGATCTGTAGAGAAACAGGGCACCTCGATGGCTAGTCAGTCCCCCAAGGGACCGACGCCACCTCCGCAGAGGGAATGTCCCGCACCACAGAACAACCCATCCCAATGTCGAGACAGTATAATGGGGTGAGGTTCCCATCCTCGCCCCTTGTTCCCGCCTACTCTATTGTCCCTTTTCTTATAAGAGGGATACAATGAGCAGCCCTCTCGGTTTAATTGGCTTTGCCCAAGGTGTTGGGATCACCTTGGATTACTAAGCTCCACCTCCACGACAAGGTTGAACCATGGTGGAGAGAGTCTTCCCAACTGGTTAATGGCCGTGAAGACAGGGCCGAAACGTGGCCTCTAAATTTAGGACTGGTCCGAAAGTTTGCCGTAGCTCAACGTGCTATGGAGCCTGCTATACTGGATTCTTCTACAGCAAATAGGATTCGAAACGAAGACATCCGCCAAAGAACCAACGCTACCAATATCACGCGAAGAATAAGTTCGTTGAAGTGGTAATGGGCTGGTCACACACTCAGGAGAATTAACAGGCCAGTAAAATGACATAAGAAAAATTGCTATATTTCGGAAGGAAGGGGATGTCAGTTACTGACATCGGAGCTTAATATCTCATATCTTGTTGCTGTTTGAGTTGCCTGAGCTGGTTAGGTTCAACTAGCTTAACTCCACTTACAACGACAACCTTGGCTGCTGGCTAACTTTTTTAATCAACCTGGTAAGTAGTCAGCGTCGCCTGTATACGAGTACAGTAATATACGAGTTCTTCCGAGAAGAGCTCTGGCTCGCTCATGGGTTGCCAAATATGAAAGTAGTAAGTAGAGTAAGGCTTAGTGCCCATTTGTGATAAGGAAAATGAGGGCAACACATCTGCATAACCTCTGGCTTCACCACGTCACCATAAGGCTTCCTTTTGCCATTGACAAAAAATTGTAGACAGGGTCAGCACAGCTCATCCCTCCCATCGGTAGCATGTGGCATAGTAGGAACATAAGCCCTGGCCTAACTTTTCAAGTTCTATTCTCTACACAAGGTCAGGATGCTATTTTGAGAGACCTGAATTACATTACTTGTAATGCCTAAATGTTTTACAACTGGTTTTACATTATTTATTTTGCAACAATTAATAACTTAAATTTCAGCTATGCTGTCGCGTTTCGTGCAGTTTGTGAGTTTCCGGTGGCCTATTGGGGGGATTGGGAAAAGGAGGGTGGCGCATCTGTGTGGCCTTGGTAGTGCGGATGTGTATGGGCGTCGGCGCCGTGAGGCTCCGACTGCTCGTTTGCCCCCTGATCACATAAAAAAAAATTAAGCACGAAAATCCGCTGAGCAAAATGGAAACCTGACCTTTCGTTAGTACGCCTCATTACACGTAGAGGTCATTTAAAATGGACAAAAGGGTTATAAAAGAAATCTAATATGAAAACATTTTTTAATTGGAAAGATAAAAGAACATTGAGTTTGCAGGAGTTTTAGCTATTATAATAATAGAAGTTTCGAGTTGATAGGCTTTATCTGAGCTGGTAACAATCTTTATATGTTCAGAAATGTGTTTAATTAAATATCCGGAATGTTTAAAGTTTCCCGTATTGTTTTATAAAGTTGCTGGGATCTTTCAAATTTAATTTATTCTTCTCGTTTTGGTGGACCTTGATAATTTATATCACTATACGTTGTTGTGTCGAATAGATAACAGCATAGACATTGTATTTTAAGGCAGGGTTTCTCAAACTGTGGTCCATGGACCTACGGGGTCCGTGAAAGGGGTTTTGTGGGTTCGTGATATGCGAAGGTCTGCAAAATCTTTAAAAATAAATCCGCCAATGCAACCAAACTCCCGAAATCTGGTGAAAAAAAGGTCAGAAGGCAGGAGTCCGTCGGATGTGTTTTTAATTTTAAAGAAACCCTAAATTTTATGGTTTTTTGTTGTTTTTTCTTGTTCAGCGATAGTGGTCTAGTGGGTATAGGCTCGTCCTCTTGAGTGAGAGGGCCGGGTTCGATCCTGACCCCTTTAGGGCCTTGAAATAGGTTTTTCTAAATTTCTACGTGCACCTGAACATGAGACGCTTGCTCACCGGTGAAGTAAACATGAGGAAACCTGCATGCCTGATGAGATTAAGTATTTCAATGTGTGTGAAGTTCACCAACCCGCACTGGGCCAGCGCATCGGAGAATTATAGCCTTACACCCCTTTCGCCCGATTTCGTGGATGAGACTCATGCCTAGAAATGGGACATATAAGGGTTGTTATTTTTAATATTGTTATTATAAAGTATTTTGTATATTATTATGATTTATCCTTATCCTATCAAGAATCTATCTTTGTTAGTTGTATAAGCACAGACGTGCCAACGAATGGTAAGTAGGCAGTATCGCCCATGAACTTGAAAGACTCGTCCAAACAAGTGAATGACTTGCCTACCCTGAGACGTAAGATGTTAAGTTTCGGTGCCAATAATTACACTTTTTTTCTTTAACGCTGGGAAATGCTCTGAGGCATACCGCGGGGGAGTGGGTCTCCCCACGAGGGTATGTGGGACTCGCTGCGCCCGAAAGCTGGTAAGTGGACGCAGCTCTACTGATGGGATGGGATACTACTACCTCACCCCATTGTACTGTCCCGACGTTGGGAGGGGTTGTTCTGTGGTGCGGGACAACCCCTCTGTGGAGGTGGCGTCGGTCCCTTGCGAGACTGACTAGCCGTCAAGGTGCTCTGTTTGTTTATTAGATCCGGGGTACCTCACCAAAGGCGGCATTGCGTGGCACTTGCCGGTGGTTTTAGTGGGTAGAGCTGCGTCTACCTCACCACCTTTCGGGCGCAGTGAGTCCCACATACCCACCTGGGGAGTCTCACCTCCCCCGCAGGATGCCTAAGAGCATTTCCCTGCTTAAAATAACTATATATAATATTATTACTGTGCACGTTGTTTATTTACGTATTTTTGAACGTAAACGTCATCTTACAGTACATCGTAAAAGCCAATTTGATGGCCATATAATATTTTAAGGTGATCGTAAACTAAATTCTAATTTTAGCTAAAAGCATTATTCGGATTTTATTGGATTTTTTTTATTATAGTAAAATATTTTTTATGGATTTGATTGAGTTTTTTTTATTTGTCATGTTAAACAGGTTTGCTGTTTCGTAAAGAAGGACATGACATAATTACTGGCACAGAGATAATCTCTTACGTCACAAGATAGGCAACACATCAATGAGTTGGCTTTTTTTTATTTTTTTTTGGTCTCGCTGGGGAATGCGTTTAGGCATACCAACGGGTCCGGGGGGGCCCGTTGGTTATGTGGGACTCTCTCTCTCTGCGCCCGAGAAGATGGTAAGGTGAGCGCAGACTCTACCCACTAAACCCCAGCGGTGTTCTCCTCGTCGTCTAGGTGACCCGGCGCGAGAGCTGTGGACATCCGCACCGGCCACAACGTTGTGCAATCCGGCACTCTTCTCTGAAAGTGGGGGTAGTGACCCCCCCCCCCCTTCTCCGCTTAAGGCACCCTGAACACATAGGATGCCTTATAGCTTGGACCTTGAGCGCGCGCGGCGGATCCCCCGATCGGCCGCGCACAGGTCCCTCACGGCAGTGTGACCGCCTGTCGCCGCCGTGCTCTCCTGCGGGAAGAGGCGCCAGTGCACTCCCTCTCCCGCTCCGCCTCCTCCTTCTGCGAAATCACGTCCTCGCAAAAGGAGAGGACCGCCTGCCATGCGCTCTCACTGACAGTCATCGCTCGGATGACCGCAGGGAGCGACAGGTCCGCGCCAACCTCAGCGATGAGGGGTGCTCTTGCCTCCGCCCAAGCTGGGCACTCCGCCAGGGTGTGGTCTGCAGTGTCTTCACTACAGCCGCAGTGATGACACCCTGGCGAGTCCTCCGCCCCTGCCACCTTCCACAGATACCTTCCGAAACAGCCGTGTCCCGTCAGGATCTGCGCAAGATGGAAGGTGATGATGCCGTGCCGCCGATCAATCCACTGCTCCAGGATTGGACCGACGGCCGACACGGTGCGGTGTCCCGCACTAGGCTCCTCCAGCCTATCCTTCCACTGACGGAGCACTCACCTTCGCAGGCGGCTCCGCCAGGACTCTTCTTCTTCGGAGGTTTCCTCCTCCTCTTCCTCTCGTCGTCGTCTCCTCCATGCCTGCGCCAGGCCCCTTGCGAACAGGTCCCACGGTGCTGAGCCCGCCAGTACGCACGCAGCCTCGTATGAGGTCGTACAGTACGCACGGACGGCCCTGACTCTCTGCGGACGTCGCAACTGAGCCACGTTCACCGTCTTTAGGGCGCTCGCCCATATCGGTGCGCCGTACAGCCCCATGGACTGCAAGACGCCCGCATATAGGCGGCGGCAACCAGCGTTCGGTCCACCCATGTTGGGGAGGAGACGACTCAGCGCACGTGCAGTTCCGAGCAGCCTCGGGACGAGGCGCCGAAAATGCTCTCGGAAGTTCCATCGACTGTCGAGGACGAGGCCCAAGTACCTCATGGTCGGCTCGACAGCGATGGAAGTCCCTCCTACTATAAGGCGGGATCCGGGTGGAGGGGCTCGCCGGGGCCCGTGGAAGCATATAGCTTCGCACTTCTCCAGGGCCACTTCGAGCCCAAGACGCCGGATCCTCGCCACCATCTGGGCAACTCCAGCTACCGCCAGGATTCGTGCCTCCGAAAAGGTGCCACCGTGCGCGGTGACGACGGTGTCGTCGGCGTAACACGTAACGCCGACGCCCGGAAGGTTCGCGCCGCGGAGGACCCAATCGTAGCCGATGTTCCACAGGAGCCGGAACTATCCGGGCCACGAGGTCAGGCTGGAGACTCTCCGTCAGGGGAGGGGCACAGGGGCGCATTTTGTTGCGAACCATCCTGTACGGCCTCCCCCACGGGTCTCGGTCCAGAGACTCCAGCATCTGCTCGTGGGCAGCCTCCTTGGCTCGGCCTATGGCCGTCCTCAGTTCACCGGCGGCGGCCCTGTAGGTGTCATAGAGCCGCCCCTCTTCAGCCTCATCACGGCGCCTTCGCCTGCGACTCCGGGTGTACTGGCGTCTCGCCACAACGCACCTCCTGTGCAGCTCGTCAAGCTCACCTGACCACCAGTACACTCTCTTGCTTCGCGGTGGTCGCCGACCGACCCTCGGCATGGCCATGTCGCAAACCTCCGACATTGCAGCGACCATGTGGTCGGTCTCTCCATCCACCTCGGTCGAGACCGGGCGACCATCTATGCCCCAGGCCTGGACTATGGCCGCCTCAAGGAGGGCTTCCCTATCTAATCTCCTTAAGGCCCAACGTGGGCCACACTCCGCATTCGAGTCAAGCCTTTGGGAGAGAGTGGCGCAGCCGTACCGGAACCGGATATACCGGTGGTCCGATAGCGTTTCACACTCCAACACCTCCCAGCCTTGCACGCGGCGAGCGAGAGCAGCATCGGAGAAAGTCACATCGACGATGCTGCCGCCCTGCCGCCGTACGCAGGTGTTCCTGGACCCTACGTTTAGGACCTCTAGTCCGGTCTCGACCAGCCAGTCTTCCAGGACCGCACCTCGGACGTCAGTCGCGGGAGAACCCCACGCCACAGATTTGGCATTGGTCCCCGGCGACATGCACGTGGTCGAGACGAGCAACCAGAGAGCCGACTCGAACTAGAAATTGTTCAAAATCGGCGACGCTCCGGTTGGGCGAGAAGTATGCCCCGACCACGAGAACTCGTACTATTTTAGCCGCGAAATAACCGCGCCCCTTTTCTACTACACCGAACGGTGGCGAGCCATTTAGACTGGCGACTACCACAACGCCGTCCTCGTCTCCGACCCAACTTGGAGAGTTGGGGACGCGGTATGGTTCAGCAAATACTGCCACCTGCACTGACCACTCCGCCAGAGCCTGAAAGAGCAGATCCTGGGCTCTGGCGCAGTGGTTAAGGTTCCCCTGAAGTACTTGGGTGATTGGGAGTACCATCACTCCAAGGCCATGGGAACCTCCTCGCCCAGGACCGCGAAACTGTTGGCGGTCGGGATGATGGACTGCGAGGGGGGACTAGGGCCCTCGCTAACCCTTTCGGCCTGTTTGCGCCCTGCCCGTCCACGGTGCGGGGCGACGCACGCTCCGCCACCCATTTTGTGGGCGGCAGGTAGCCTCTTTTCGAAGCAGAGCGCACACTTGGGGACGGCCGCATTGCAGTCCCGGGCCTTGTGTCCCGCTTCTCCACAGCGAAAGCATAGGCCACTCCGGTCCACTTCGGAGGAACAGACCGCTGCCACGTGCCCCTGCTCCTGGCAGCGGAAGCACCTCGCGAGCGTCGAGCAGGCGGAACTGCGCCGATGCCCAGCCCACCAGCAGCCTGCCCTTCGTCAGGATTGTTTTCGCCGCCTCGCAAGGGCAGTGAATGATCACCGCACCAAGACCAGAGGGGCTGCAGCCAATCTCCCCGGATCGCACTTGTTCGGGGGGGCAACCGCCCGCCTCTGCGACCGCCTCGACGACATCATTTTTAGTTACTGAGTCGTCCAGACCCGAGATTCGAGCACTCACGCATCTAGTGGGTCTAGTTACCCTGACGATGTCGTCCCCGATCACCTCTCGGATTCTTTTGGCCAGGGAGTCGGCCTTGTCACCGTTGATCAATGAGTTGGCTGGTCTAGCCCCAAGAGAGCTCGTATATGTTCATAGGCACATTGATCACTTACAGTCAGATAGCACGTTTGCCAATTCGCCTACGCAACTAGCATAGATTGGTGTAATATAATAAAAACAATAATAAAATTATTATTATTTTATATAGTAAAGGTCCATTCATAGATAACACACTAATGGCTCTTATCTTTATCAACACTGCGCGCGTAAAGGCTACGCATGTTTGTCAAGTATCCCTTTGCAAGAAAATGTATGTGATTATTTCCACTGCAACCCACGGACACGCTACGTCATAATTGATATTTTAACACATGTGCGTGTGCTGCAGTGGAGCCGCGCCTTAAATTATAATGAAATAGACCTAGTAAGTACACAATGTTTACAATTAATACCTCAAAGGTTATGTGTATTTTTGCAAAGAATTAGAATTCATTAAAATTAAAAAAATATTTTTAAATCGGTTAAAGATTTGAAATTAATACTGTTTAATATCACTTTTGTTTCTTTAACGCTGGGAAATGCTCTGAGGCATCCCGCGGGGGAGTCGGTCTCCCCAGGCAGGTATGTGGGACTTGCTGCACCCGGAAGATGGTAGGGTGAACGCAGCTCCACTAAAACTAAGTATGTTTCTCAGTGTACATAAATTATTAAATAAATAAAACCCGTCGAGTGCCACCAATGTCGCCTTTGGTGAGGTGCTTCGGATCTGTTGAGCAAACAGGGCACCTCGACGAGGGTTTTCCCGCACAACAGAACAGGGACGGGCCCTACGTCGGGACAGTACAATGGGGTGAGGTTCCCATCCTCGCCTCTTGTCACCCTGCTCTTTTGTCTTCACTTCTTATAAGAGGGGTACAAAGAGCACCTCCCTTAGCTTAATTTGCTGCGTCCAAGGTGCTCGTTTCACCTTAGGCTTCTGAGCCCAACCGCCACGACAAGGCCCATGGCAGGGTGTTTAATATCACCATAATATTTTATTGTTTATTTTTAATTCTGTTAGCTTTATGTGCTCGTGTTGCCAGCATAGCATTTTACGAATCGTTTTCACGAAGACAAATGTTCCCATACGCCCGAGATCCGTGTTAGGTACATGAATATATTTGCATTACAAATACCGTTCTTGTCGGGAATTATCTATGTGGTTTGAGGCTTTGGACCGTGCAACTATATATCATTATAATCAATATCGATGAAACATAAAAGCATTTCCATTTTGATCACATTGTTAGAATGAATAAGTTTTGTCGAGAAAAAGCATTATTTTATTATTATTATACTATTAAAAATGGTAATCGAAATATAGAGAGTAATTACGAGTTTGTTGGTTCTAAATGAACCACTGGAAGTACAAGAAAAATATGTCATTTCTTAGACTAATTATTTATATAATATGTTATTGTCACAGAAAAGTTTTGTCTATTTATAGGCGGGCGCAATCGCGAGATTGTGCTAAACATAGTGGGCTGGTCGGCTTCTGGTCAAACATGTGTAGTCATGTTCATCTAGAATCTAGACGTCTATCTAGATAGTCGGGTTAACAATAACGGACTGGTGATGATGAATGACTTAAGAGCACGCGTATATTCCTTGAAAATCAGTGAGCAAAACGTGATCAAACCGGTAGGTGGTTTATAAACCTTAATAATAGAGTAAGCGTAATACAGTTTTAGGGCCTATTTCGATACAAGCTACTTATTATGTTATTGGATAAGCAAACTCGCAGACGTGCCACCTGACGGTAAGTGGTCAACGTCGCCCATGTTAAGTCTCGGTGCCATTAATTTTACGGCCGTCATGCCCTTCTCTCCAAAACACAGCAACGACGAGCAAGGCGCTGCATAGCGCATTCCTCCCACCCGTAAAAAGCAAGATTCTCTTGTTTTAGGCCAAGGGTCGGTGCCCCAGAGAAGCTGGTAAGTAATAGATATTGAGAGTTGACCTCCAACAAAATGGGATGTCAATCTCCGTGTAGTGGTCCTTAGTTTATGTGAGTGGTACTCGTGGTGTTCATTGAATGCCCAGAAGTAGATGAAGAAAAGTTGATAAAGTCTAATATTCTTAGTTTATGTAATATCACTGTGATTTTTCACTAGACAGTATTAAACCCTGACCGATCCCAACCATATAGCCATTGTTCCAGTAACAAACAGTAGCGAAACTCCAATTTCCAACTTAGATACAATTGCGCGATGCGGGCTCGGTATTTACCGAACAACTGTTCGGGTCATCAGGTGTGCAGACACAGTTTGATACCTCTTTAAACTTCTATGTGCCTGGTAGTTGGTACATACACGGCAATTTGTAAAATGACAATTATATTTTTAAGAATAAACTTAAAATGCCTTAGGGAAAGAAAGACCGACACCCAGCTCCACAGAGGGGTTGTCCCGCACCACAAAACAACCCCTCCTAACGTCGGGACAGTACAATGGGGTGAGGTGCCCATCCTTGCCCCTTGCCCCCTGCTCTTTTATCCCCTTTTTATAAGAGGGATACAAAGAGCCCCCTCGGCTCAATTGGGCGAAACAAGGTGGTGGGCTCACCCACCTGTCCTTCTCTCCAAAACAGAGCAAAGCCGTTTCACGAGAGAAGCAAGCAGGATGGTGGTATCGATCCAGCCGGGAGCGCAGTACAGCGCATCCTTCCCACCGATAAAGAAGGAATAGGGGGCAAACGGATGGTCGTTTCACTAAGCGACATCCATACCCGCTACAACAATTAAAATATAATAGAATAGTGAAAGCCTTGGCATAACATACTCACTACCTTAGTACTACTATTTATTCTGTAGTTTTACTCTGGATAGCAGAATAGGGCAAGCTGTGTAGAGAACACCCATACTCTACAGTGTATTGTAGAGTATGGGTGTTCTACGTGTTTATATTGTGTGTGGAGTAAGTAAGATTAGCAATCTATCATACTACACTTCAAAGGTGTGTGGTCGACGTCCATGATGCTGACTTTTCCATTAATATTACAACTCTCCAAAGGCCATTTGATATGTAATAGGAAAACCAGCTGTTACCCGATAAATAAGTTAAATTCGTCTATAAATAGGAACTTATCCTCGTGGGAGGAGCCCTTCTCAAGCCCGTCTCGACTAATGACTTTTACCCTGGGATACATAAATAGTTATATTAGTTATAGATTTTGGTAGTAGTGATTATAATTATTTGTCTTATTCTATTCTTGATCCGAACTTATTAAACCATTTTAGATACCATGGACAGGTATTAGGAGGATCTTGTAGGTTATATACCTACAATATCCTCCTATTTTCGCCATATAATATGTAAGAAACACATAAATCAGAACTACTAATTCTATATAATATATAAAAATGTTATGTTGGTTGGTTGCTGAAATTTTAGAATGATATATAAGCATCAAGGATTGTTTTTATCTATTTTTTTTTTGCATGAGATAAGTTAACGCGGGCGAAGCTGCGGGCAACAGCTAGTTTATTATATTTATATAAACTTTAATTATATAAAATTTGTATTATTTTATTGTATTTCACTGAATTTTGCGTTCAAAATTCGCCATTTTACCCGCGACGGTACGGAGACGGTATTAATGCGATTGGGGTTAGAGACAGTTTGTGTGCCTAAACCAATTTTGCCAAATATCTCCAAAACTACTAGTCCAATTTTGATGCCGTTTTCAGAAATGGGTTTATATTTGCATGGGGCATGTTCTTAGATAGGTGTTACGATGAAAACTCATCAGGATGCGATGCAGTAAACATACTAATCTGATTTTAATACGGTTTTTAATGATAGGCTTAGATTTGATTGGTGCATGGTATTAGATATGTGCCTTTCTTCTGAAGTAATCAGGTAAAACCTTTTATAGAAAAAGATAAGTAGTATTTTTGCTAAGACAAATGAACCTAGGAGTAGACAAGCAGCTGTAACGATGAATGGACCGATATATCAAGCCAGTATATCTAATGGTCCCGGGCAAATCGGAATCGAGAATCGAATTACAATTCATTCGTATATTAATCGATTGATCGCGTCACTCGAGTGGTCCGTGTAATTGTCTCACTGACGATGATAGCTCATCATTAATTGACGACGTAGCTATAGGAATAAGCTGACGTTTCTTGGATATATGAAGGCCTTTCTGCCATGGTTATATGAAGGCCTTTCTGCCATGGTTATATGAAGGCCTTACTTATATGAGTTGGACGTTTTTTGTTGATTGCGAGTGTGAGTTCCTTGAGGGAGGCTTATGTTCAGCAGTGGACGACTAGGGGCTGATGATACCCACCATGGTTCAGGCCTTGACGTGTCGGTGGGGCTCAGTAGCCTAAGGTGTGTCCAGCACCTTGGGCGCAGCTAATTATAATTAAAATATAATACATAAAAAGACAAACGAGCAGAGGGCAAGAGGACGGGAACCTCACCCCATTGTTATACTATCCCAAAGTCGGGAGGGGTTGTTCTGTGGTGCGGAACAACCCCTCTCTGGAGGTGGCGTCGGTCCCCTGAGGTATTGACTTGCCGTCGAGGTGCCCTGTTTGCTCATTAGATCCGGGGCACCTCACCAAAGGCGGCATTGGTGGCACTCGCCGGGTTTTAGTGGGTAGAGCTGCGTCCACTTTCCAGCCTTCGGGCGCAGCGAGTCCCACGTACCCACCTAGGGAGACACACTCTCCCGCGGGACGCCGTAGAGCATTTTCCAGCGTTAAATAAAAAAAAGGGGCTGATGATGATGAAGGTTATTAAATGTGGTGGTAAGCTTGTAAGAATGGTAGTGTAATTTAGTAAAAACATCATTTTCGTTATTATCAACCTTTATTCAACTACTGCTGGATATAAGCCTCTTTCAATGAACACCACGTCGGCCCCGTATAATGTCCATAATTATAGTACAAATTGTACTTGTTGGATAAAACTAAGAAGCTATTTCATAACATCGGTGGGAGGGAAGCGCTGTGTCGCGCTCCCGGCTGCATGGGTACCACCATCTTGCTTGTTTCTCCCGTGAAACAGCTTTGCTGTGTTTCGGAGAGAAGGGCAAGACAGGCAGTATAATAACTGGCACCGAGACTTAACATCTTATGTCTCAGGATAGGCAACACATAAATGAGTTGCCTGGGCTAGTTCCAGGTATACTAGTTTATGTTCGTGGACGACGTCGACCACTTACCATCTGGTGGCACGTCTGCCAGTTTGCCTATACAGGTAACATCAAAAAAATGTGACCAACGGCGTTCATAATAGTAATTACTGTACCCGTCGGGCGTTTCTTCCTAAAACAAAGTAAGGTTGTTGCTAGGAAGTAAGCCAAATGGTGGTACCCATGAGACACTACAGATGACACAAAGCGCATCTCACCAAAACGTCACATTAATTTATATTCACAAAACAAAGCTAGACGATCACCATCTCCTCTTCCCCGTCATGTTTCAAGCCTTGTCGTGGCGGTGGGGCTCAGTAGCTTAAGGTGAACCCAGCTCCTTGGGCGAAGCAAATTGAGTCGAGAGAGCTGCTCTTTGTACCCCTCTTATAAGAAGAGAGTACCAAAGAGCAGGGGACAAGGGGCGAGGATGGAAACTTCCCCCCATTGTACTGTTTTGTGGTGCGGAACAACCCCTCTGTGGAGGTTACGTCGGTCCCTTGATTGACTGACTAGCCGTCGAGGTGCCCTGTTTGCTCAACAGATCCGGGGCACCTCACCAAAGGCGGCATTGATGGTACTCGCCGGGTTTTAGTGGGTAGAGCTGCGTCCACCTTACCACCTTTCAGGCGCAGCGAGTCCCACATACCCGCCTGGGGAGACCCACTCCCCTGCGGCTCGCCTCGGAGCATTTCCCGGCGTAAAAAAAATAAAGATTTGTCATCTTGGCATTATTTCAGGGAGGCCTATGTTTACCAGTGGACGGATAGGGGCTGACAATGATGATGATGATGATGATGAAACAAAGCTATAACTTTTTTTACTGAGTATGTTCCATGAACCCTGTCTACACGCTTATTATATGTACACGCATATGCACAAAACATTCCATTTCCTCATTGCGTATGCGTACATCGAATACACACAAAACAATCGATGTACGTTTCGTCCTCATGTGAGGTATTCAAAATCTATTTGGACTCCTAATAAATATCTACCGGTGAGCGGGATACCCTGTACTGAAACAGGTTTGATGTGTATCGGACAGAAGGACAGGAGGATATTATGTAAGTGACATCGGAACTTACCATCTTTCCCCTCGAGATACTTACGACGCTTGAATGGCTTGTCTTTTTGTGATTTCGCATGAAAATCCTTATGGATGCAGCCAGGATCTTCGGGTAAACTGACCTAATGTGGGACTCGCACCTTTTTTTTCTTTAACGCCGGGAAATGCTTTAAGGCATCCCGCGGGGGAGTGGGTCTCCCCACGCCGGTATGTGGGACTCGCTGCGCCCGAAAGGTGGTAAGTGGACGCAGCTCTATCCACTAAAACCCGGCGAGTGCCACCAACGCCACCTTTGTTAAGGTGCCCCAGATCTGTTGAGCAAACAGGGCACCTCGACGGCTAGTCAGTCCGCCAAAGGACCGACGGCATCTCCACAGAGGGGTTGTCCCGCACCACAGAACAAACCTTCCCAACGGAGGGACAGTACAATGGGGTGAGGTTCCCGTCCTCGCCCCTTGCCCCTTGACCTTTTGTCCCGTCTTAGGGAGTGCCCACCCTAACTAAAACCACTGCAAGTACCTTCAGCTTTTTGAGGGTCCCGGATCTTGAATGACTTGCCAGATAGTGCCATGTGAACTAGTTTATACTCATGACGCTGACCACTTACCATCAGACTGATTGTCGATGACAGGGTTCATCTCTACACAGCGCCATAGAATCAAGCCGCTCCGATCGGAGATGTCAGATCGCTCTGCATCTTTTACCGCATCTACCACGGGGAGTGTTCTGAAGAATTGTTCAGACTAAACCTGCAGCAGAATTCCACTACCGGACATCGCGTAAAAATTCTAAATTTCACCCACACCACCTCGATGTCCGGAAATCCACAGCAACTCGATTTTTACGACATTTCCAGCCTCGCTCGACGAATATATGGCATCAGCTGCCACCTATGGTATTTTCGAACCGATATGACTAAGGGACCTTCAAGAAAAGAGCATACTCAAATTTGTGAGGCAACGCACCTGCTAATTCTATGAGGTAGCGGGTCTTTATGGATGATTAATCACTTACTACCAGGTGGTGCCAACTGCTTGCCCCATATTATATAAAAAAATGTAAGTCTGTCAAATTGCCTATTCAACTAACACTGAACTCACTAAGTCAAGACTTAAAAACTACGTATACTTAAGGCGGGGCTGTCCGAGAACTGGATTTAGTATGAAGCTCGAAACCGCGTGGAGCGCTTTCGCAGTGAGTGAAAACACATAATATTTACTTAATTAAAGGGAGGGATTTCTAAAAAAATACTTTATGGCGACCGTTTTAATCACATTTTCTACAAAGTTTATTATGGTATAAGTTTTATTGTACAGAACCTGATGTTACTCAAATAAAATTGGTTTTTCATCTCAATTGTGACCTATCTTCGCATTTTTATAATGCAGCAAAATATAAGAAATCGTGTATAGAACAACCGAAATGTTATGATGAAGGAGTGTTAAATAACATATATATTTTTTTCAAAACTTAAATCGGCTTAGTTTCTAAATAAAACATACTTCAAAATGCCGTTTATTGGGAAAGGCCCGGCTTAACGCTAACTATTTCGCCAAGTACCTTAATTAGATGTCCTATAACCTTCGACGGAACCAATATACCTAATATTAATTAATAGAAAATCAAACGAACTTACCTGTAAGTGAAGTTCGATTGTTATTAAACGAAGTGATTCGCCCGAGAGATTACATATATTTACAAGTAGTACCACATCCCATGTGCTACCATCGTACACACTTTTAGAGCAACGCTAGAGAAAGTAAACTTGTTTTCTCCACTGACGCCCTCTATAACAGCCTGCAGACGTCACCTCATCTACATCTAAGGGATATTACATTTTAAAAACTAAAGATGTAATTAGGGTCCGGGAGGGTTGTAATCTCTCGGGCGAATCACTTCGTTTAATAACAATCGAACTTCACTTACAGGTAAGTTCGTTTGATTTTCTATTAAACTTCGTGATTCGCCTTCGAGATTACATATATTTACAAGTAGATGTTTAGATAACTACGAAATAGCTAATTACACTTGTAAAAAACACAGTGTGGATATAACGAAAGATTTTATCAGAACATATGTTCCATATAATATAGTGCAATAATCAGACTCAATGAAATTTATACATTAATATAAGATTAGCGTTACCTGTTGGAAGCCAACGTACAAGAGAGTAAGCAAATGAATGTGATGTATCAGTAGTTACTTCTCTATTGTTAAATTTGGCAAAGTTTGTAATTTGCCAGTCGCACCAGCTGTTTGTTTTCTAACGTCTTAGATATTGACACTAAGTCGGGTCGCAGCAGGAGCTGCGTAACTCTCACTGTGGGCACTTAACACTGATGTGTCAATCCCACTCTCTAGGATCCAATGGCTCAAGTCTGTGAACTAACATACTTAAACGATTTCGGAATAAATAACAATTTTAGGACCTTTCTCAGAAGATAATTTTAAATTATAGTATTAGCTAGGCAAATAGTTGTCTCATAATATTATATATATGACGACCTCTGTAGCTCAGTGGTAAGCCCGTTGGCGCTCAAGCCGGAGGTTGCGGGTTCGAATCCCGCCTGGGAACAAAATATTTTCTGTGTTCCTGGGTCATGGATGTGTATTAAATATGTGTATTATATAATAAAAATCTTAAATATATGTATAGTATAAAAGTATTAAATATATTTCCGTTGTCTGGTACCCGTAACACAAGTTCTTCGAGAACTTACCACGGGACCAGATTGACGTGGTGTGAAAAGCGTCCATAGATATTATATTATATTATATATATTATATATTAATATTATATATAATATACTAAATATATTAAAACATATTAAAATTATATTTGTATTTTTTTATAATATTTAATAATTTTATTAGCCTTAGTGTTTAAACACTATGGGACGTAACTAAGGCCAAGTTATATACTAGATTTATTCAAGTATAATTTAAATGATTATTCTTCATTAGGATAATAATAACATAGCCTGCCTAAATAATTTTATACAATTTGTGGGCTCCCAAAATGTGTTATATTTTGGAAAGGGAGTGCGTAAATTATACACGTTTACGTTTATTTTTTTTTAATTCTTAAGTCGTTTACAATATTTGAGCCTACAATTAGTGCTAAACCCAATTCAGCAGAATTAATGGTCCCATATTCACTTAAAGAAAGATGATTAATTTGATTAAAAAATGAATTTTATCACAAACTGACGCGGTATAAAATATCTTCTTGACCATACAAAATTTGTACCGTTGTCTTATACAAAGGAAATATTTATATATGTAATATTATGTTATCCGTAATGGACGTTAACACATCGCGTCTGAAAATATCTGAAATCTACAAAATGTAGTTTTGTGAACAAAGGGTACTAAGGCTAACTAAGCCATAATGGTACAACTACGACTCCGACGATTTTGTATTTTTGGTTTTCCAAAATTATTACAAAGTTTTTGTTCCATCTCAGGATCAGAATGAACGCGACGGGACTTTGCGTCCGTTTCATAGTTGTCTCGTGACCTTTCGTAGGATGCGCAAACATAATATATATCTTTTTGTTCCCACTACCTCCAAATTATTCTACTAATATTGTTTAAATGAGGGTACCGAATAACCTCCCTCTCCATCCTATTTATGTAAGATGACCGCAGCGGAAGAAGTGGAGTTGTCAATAATTCTCAATAGAATTTCGTTATTTTCTAAGAGTTTTGAAAAAAAAAAGTATGTAATGTGAAAAATGCCACTTTTAAGTCTTAAGAATGTTGTACGAGACGGGACAGGCAGTACCTATCTCCATTCGATAATTGCCTGTCCGAATGGGGCTAAAGATTTTATAAATATTATAAATCCATCCGTCGAAATAACTGATGAAATGTTTTGGTAAATTAATATTTTCCTTATTGCCCGTAATCATCATTTTCTTTTAAATAAAGATAATGCGTTCAATTTTTTTTGTATACGAGTACCATTTTGCATATATACATTGTATTGCTGGATAAATGGATATTTATAATCCTATCAATTGGGCAAAGCGTCGCAGTTTACATCTCTTTGAAATTCGAAACTGTTGGTTTGCTATATACAGAAAACAAGGAGGCAAGCAGAAAAAACCTAAAAAAGATTGACTGACTTGGAATTTTTCCTTTTTCGAATGTAAATCTCAAAATTACTAGTATTTTTTTTGTCAGATAATAATTTTGTTTCCATTACTATCAATAATTTGTGTAATAAGAAAATATCTCCTACCTATGTAATAGGTAGATAATAAGACCCGATTAGTTAAACATTGCATAACTGGTCGCATAATTTTTGTAAAAATGCAAAGCGCTAATGTTTAAGCCAAGTGGTAAAACTTGAAATTCATATCTTTCTTAGAAAAAATTGGCATTATAAGATTTAACGCTGTCCTGAAATCTTCAAGTTTGAAGTGTGGCGCAGCTCAGGTATAAAAACTATTAAAAATTTTAAAGTCCAAAATAAATCTATTTTACCATTACACTTTTTCATAATAAATTACACTTCTTAAAATATATCGAAATATATGCGATAGAAGTTGACCAGAACATTCACATATTATCGCACCTAAAGAAGGATTTAACTTCTTATTTCCCTGTCATACATGATATTTTTAGATGTATGAACACAGGTATGATTGCCTAGACTCTAAACCACAGCAGAATGAAAGGGTACACGTAAACCTACGTGTACCCTTTCATTCTGCTGCACGTAAATCCAAGATAATACAGGGACCCTCGTGATCTGCGCATATGCCTTTTTAAAGAATGAAAGCGTACCTGATTGTTGGTGCTGAAGTCGAGTTGTATCAGGAGCGCTATCTACCGGCGCACAGGCACCGTCGCTCCGCCCTTTGCGCACACCTACTGTGAAGCTCGGATTCAGTTGTGTGGGCTGAGGAGCTGGAGTTGGAGGCCCTTTAGTTTAGAGACCTAGAGGTGGATGGCTCGTTACGTCTCCTGGATGGTAATGACGTTACGTCTCCTCTTTGCTACTGAAAAAACTTCATCTCAGCGTCAGTCTTAGAAGTCGCTTTTATGAGTTTTAGCTTTTTTTCTGGTATCGGTTTACAAATACATAACATAAAATACGACCAACATTGTTCAGTATTTTTTACTGATTTATCGTTATTATTGCGAGATTAAATAACATTCATGATGAGGTTAAAATTTTTAGCCACACCGGATATAGTAACATCAGTTGATTTCGCTTTTCTCGTAAAATGACTACCATTTGGCACATTAACTGCCGCCTTTATTTTTGGGGTTAAGAGTGGATATAGATATATATTTTCTCTAAGCCCAGTTACCATAATATCGGTTCATCGGCTAGCTATATTTTTATGTATATCAGGCCCTCATGTGTGATAAGCATGATCAATTGATCAGTGTCTAGGTATTATTTATCTATAATATGTATGTATTTAGAAACATAGAAGTATCAGTTGTCTGATTTTCATAATACAGACTCTGCCTAGTTTGGGGTCAGATCTCCCAACATATTCATTATTATTATTCTAATAAATCATAATTATATGCTTTATAATAATTATTGCTACATACCGTTATATAACCACTTTAGTCTAGGATGTTTAGCTTCTAGGTTAGTTTTTGTGATACAGTCTCACGGGCTGTACTCTAAAAAACTTTCAATTAATATCACGACAAACCTCGCGGATTGTGCTCTATAATAATGAGCATCGCTTGAAGATTACGTCACCACGGACGTATAGGACGGTTTTATTTGTTTTAGTGGGTAATAATCTCTATAATTAAACACCATTGCACATTGAAAAATTGTATGAAGTATTGTTCCACTTACCTTCAATTCTATTCTCTGGTATATTATTTTGTAAAATATTCGTGAGCATCTAAGATAGTTTTTATGATACAGTCTCACGGGCTGTACTCTAAAAAACTTTTAAATATATTTGTGACACAACCTCGCGGATTGTGCTCTAGAATAATATGCATCACTGATAACGACACAACCTTATAGGTTGGTTTTACTTGTTTTTGTGGGTAACTCCATTGTACATTGAAAAATCGGTGTATATATTTTTCCATTTATCTCCAATATATAATAAAATATTTGTGAGTATCTAGGATAGTTTTTATGATACAGTCTCACGGGCTGTACTCTAAAAAACTTTTAAATGTATTCGTGACACAACCTCGCGGATTGTGCTCTAGAATAATATGCATCACTGATAACGACACAACCATATAGGATCGTTTTATTTGTTTTTGTAGGTAACTCCATTGTACATTGAAAAATCGGTGTGTATATTTTTCCATTTTATCTTCAATATAATATAGTAAAATATTTTGTGAGCATCTAGGATAGTTTTTATGATACAGTCTCACGGGCTGTACTCTAAAAAACTTCTTAATGTATTCGTGACACAACCTCGATTATAAATTTCACTTTAAAAGGAAAAAATACGTCCACGATGGCCGGCACACAAAACGTGTATGAGGTGACGTCTGCAGGCTGTTATAGAGGGCGTCAGTGGAGAAAACAAGTTTACTTTGTCTAGCGTTGCTCTAAAAGTGTGTACGATGGTAGCACATGGGAAGTGGTACTACTTGTAAATATATGTACTCTCAAAGGGCGAATCACGAAGTTTAATAGAATTAAGATAAGAAGATAAAATTGGGGATCTCATCACAGGTTTCCAGTCTACGGGACTCCAATTAGAGCATATTTTGTTCTGAGAGACAGGTCAAGTTGAATTTGCTCGTCTCTCCTCGATTCCCGAAACGATACTGAGTTATTTATTTCTTTTCCTTTGGAAATAATTGTCATAGATTATATAACTCTGATAAGGGCAGATGTATCACGCTGAATAATTTATATAATATTTTGTTATTCGAGTTTTTATCGAGATAATTATGAGGAAAAAGTGGATTTGAATATGTATTTATTATTCCGTCGTTTAATGGATCTAATATTAGGAATATTATTTTATGATAAGATATTATAGTTGCCTGCATAATAATATCATTGACAGCCTCCTTTCAACATTTGTAGGACAAATATTTAAATCATGGTTCCCTAATATGTGATTTAGGTAGACGAAGTGTTGGTTGGATATTAACTAAGTGGGAAGACGATCTCCGTGCGGTGGCTGGTCCGTGTTGGATGCGATCGGTCGTCTTGGCGTATAATGAAGGAGGCCTATCTACTGACACCACCATGGTTCAGGCCTTGACGTGGCGGTGGGGCTCAGTAGCCTAGGGTGAGCCCAACACCATGGGCGAAGCTAATTGAGCCGAGGGGGCTCTTTGTACCCCTCTTATAAGAAGAGGGGACAAAAGAGCAGGGGGCAAGGGGTGAGGATGGGAACCTCACCGCATTGTACTGTCCCGACGTTGAGAGGGGTTGTTCTGTGGTGCGGGACAACCCCTTTGTGGAGGTGGCGTCGGTCCCTTGCGGGAATGACTAGCCGTTAAGGTGTCATGTTAGCTTAACAGATCCGGGGCACCTCACCAAGGCAGCAATGGTGGCACTCGCCGGGTTTTAGTGGGTTGATCTGCGTCCATTTACCACCTTTCGGGCGCAGCGAGTCCCACATACCCACCTGGGGAGACCCACTCCCCAGGCGGGATGCCTCAGAGCATTTCCCGGCGTAAAGAAAAAAAAAAGGCCTATCTACTGAAGATAGGTCTCCCTCATTATAGTGGAAGGAGAGAGGCTGATGATGATGATGATGATAAAGAAGAAGATGAAGATGATGATGACCCTAATATGTTGACAACCGACCATATGCATGATCATAAAGGCAAAAAAAAAACATAATATATATAAATAATCTGTGCCCATCTCACGCTTTAATAGCCGCGAACCTGTCAAAGGACAGAATTATTTCCCGACCACTACAAAATAAACAGACGCGTTTAATTAGAAGTCTGATATTGATTTAGCGAATGTTTCATAAAACGATAAGGATTTTTATAATTGAAATAAACAAATATAGATATAACATAGAAATAACAAATAAAATATACATATAGGTAGGTGTATAAGGTTCGGAGTGTAGTATTGAAGTAAAGGAACTGTGTATGGCATATAAATAGATTAAGGGAAGATCAAGCTTGTACCCAGCAGTGGAACTTAGTCTTATCTCTTATCTCTAGCTCATCATAGGTTACAAGTTACAATGGTTCAGGCCTTGTCGTGGCGGTGGGGCTCAGTAGCCTAGGGTGAGCTCAGCACCTTGGGCGAAGCCAATCGAGCCGAGGGGGCTCTTTCTACCCCTCTTATAAGAAGAGGGGTCAAAAGAGCAGGGGCAAGGGGTGAGGATGGGAACCTCACCCCATCGTACTGTCCCGACGCTGGGAGGGGTTGTTCTGTGGTGCGGGACAACCCCTCTGTGGAGGTGGCGGTGGTCCCTTGCGGGTGTGACTAGCCGTCGAGGTGCTCTGTTAGCTTAACAGATCCGGGGCACCTCACCAAGGCGGCACTGGTGGCACTCGCCGGGTTTTAGTGGGTAGAGCTGCGTCCATTTACCATCTTTCGGGCGCAACGAGTCCCACATACCCACCTGGGGAGACCCACTCCCCAGGCGGGATGCCTCAGAGCATTTCCCGGCGTAAGAAAAAAAAATAGATATCAAGCTGATTGAAATGGTGGAGAAGTCATGGTAGTCATTCACTGAGTTTGTTTCGCAGTTTCTCTCATTGGACTAGTTTTGGAACCGATAGTAGAGTCATTTGACGTTCATAAGCTACTTTGATGTACAACATTGAATAAAAATATCTTTATTTTATTTTATTTTTATTATAGGGAACAAATACCTAAACATAAGATATTAAATTATATTATATTAATTAGCAATTATCCCGCGAAACACGCAGTCTTTACAGCAAATGTGTGAGTGCACGCATATGCATGCATATAGCACCGCCCTCCTTTCCCACACTGCATATGCGTACACTCGCATGCACCACCACCCCACATGCACCACAACCACAGTAAAAGACCACCACCAAACAATCTACGCACGTTTCGCCCCGACACCGAGGCATCCTCAGGATGTAGACTCTACGATTAGTAATCGTTAAGTGACGTGCAGGCCCAAGCACCCGCCTTATATTAGCTGGTTCCCCCACTACCCCCACCGAATAACCGTATTATGGGAGAATTCGTTAAATCGGTTTGGTCATTCAACAATGCAATCGATTTATTATTTTTATGTTTTATTATTTCGAGTTGTTCCAACACACTTAGTCGAAATCCCTTGTCGCATTTATGTAAAACCTGGAACGTATGGCCGCTACTAACGTTATGTCCTGTCTCTAGTAGATGTTTTGCGCAATGGGATTTTTGGGGCTGATCGTTCCTAAACGCTGAGATATGTTCATTATATCTAGTTTCGAAATTGCGCCCAGTTTGGCCTACGTACAAGCCGTTACACTGTGAGCATTTTAATTTGTAAACACCAGATAAATATTTGCAGTCTATTTTGTCTTTGTTGTTACAAATATTTCTTAATGTATTATTAGTCTTGTAAGCAACATGGACATCATAATTTCTCAGCGACTTAGCTATCCGTTCAGATACCGGTCCCATATAGGTCAGGCTGGATTTAAAATTATTGACTTCTTTATTTGGCGGTACTGCATATAAATATTTCATTGTAAGTTTATTTTGTGTTTTATTAATTATATTCTTAATGACCTGTGAGCTGTATCCATTAGCGTGAGCAATATGGTGAATTATGTCTAGTTCTTTTAGATAGTTTTCTATCGTAAGTGGTACGGACATTAATCTATGAACGTAACTATGAAAAGCCGCGAGCTTGTGTTGCCAAGGATGACATGAAGATATAGGTATGGTTGTATCGGTATAAGTCGGCTTAGTTAGGTAGGGCGCAATTTCGAAACTAGATATAAAGAACATATCTCAGCGTTTAGGAACGATCAGCCCCAAAAATCCCATTTCGCAAAACATCTACTAGAAACAGGACATAACGTTAGTAGCGGCCATACGTTCCAGGTTTTACATAAATGCGACAAGGGATTTCGACTAAGTGTGTTGGAATAACTCGAAATAATAAAACATAAAAATAATAAATCGATTGCATTGTTGAATGACCAAACCGATTTAACGAATTCTCCCATAATACGGTTATTCGGTGGTGGTAGTGGGGGAACCAGCTAATATAAGGCGGGTGCTTGGGCCTGCACGTCACTTAACGATTACTAATCGTAGAGTCTACATCCTGAGGATGCCTCGGTGTCGGGGCGAAACGTGCGTAGATTGTTTGGTGGTGGTCTTTTACTGTGGTTGTGGTGCATGTGGGGTGGTGGTGCATGCGAGTGTACGCATATGCAGTGTGGGAAAGGAGAGCGGTGCTATATGCATGCATATGCGTGCACTCACACATTTGCTGTAAAGACTGCGTGTTTCGCGGGATAATTGCTAATTAATATAATATAATTTAATATCTTATATAATGGATTTCCGCAAAGTAACGCCTGATTCTATTAAATACCTAAACACATTTGTATAGATTGTTCCTATTTTACCTAGCCTCTGCATAGAACTTTTTGTATGATAGTTGTTTCCTTTCTCATCTGTACTGCACCTGTACATCTATAGTTATTACCACCCTTTTTACACACTGCACACACAACAGGGCTGTCGTTAAACCTTGTGATAAGTAATCGTTGACACCCTAAATCTTCCAGATCCTTTGCTATATGTAAGAAAGAGAGAAGTGGAATGGCAGTGTAATAATAGGCATCATGACTCTTGAAGTTGTTTTAGTTGGGGTGGACACTCCCAGGTCTGAGTCCCACATGGGGTCAGGATCTACCCGAAGATCCTGGCTGAATCCATAAGGATTTTCTTGCGATATAAAGAAAAGGCAACGTGACTCTTACATCTGAGGATAGGTATCGCTTGAATAAGTAGAACGTTTCATGGTCAATGTTGACCACTTACCATCTCTCTTATACCAGTAAGAGGTAGTGCTATGCTGTCATGTGACAGCTATGCTGTCGCGTTTCGTAAAGTTTGTGAGTTTTCGGTGGCCCTTTGAGGGGCATAGAGAAAAGGAGGGCAACGCATCTGTATAACTTTTGGTTGTGCGGATGTCTATGAGCGTCGGTAGTTAGCATAAGGCTCCGACTGCTGCTGCAGCTGCTGTGTTGCTATGATGCTGTGACATGGTAGATGATTATATTATTTTATATTATATTATAATCCATGATAATGATGTACAAAATCATGAAAGTAAGATAAAGGGGAGTAAATTTCAATACAGCGGCAGTTCGGTCCAACTTCATGCCCGGAGGGCCCGCTGTTGATAACGTAACGTTCTGCACTCGCTAATAACTTTAGGGACCGGTTAAATAGGGAATTTAGCGTTTTTATGAAATGTCCGGGTCTAGAAACTGGCAGCTACCATGATGACGATTTTTAAATGCAGTTTTATTTTATTTATTTTTAATAATAATAATAATATCTGGATGGACGCTTTCACACCACGTCAATCTGGTCCCGTGGTAAGTACTCGAAGAACTTGTGTTACGGGTACCATACAACGGAAATATACTTAATACTTTTATACTATACATATATTTAAGATTTTTATTATACAATACACACATTTAATACACATCCATGACCCAGGAACACAGAAAATATTTATGTTCCCTGGCGGGATTCGAACCCGCAACCTCCGGCTTGAGCGCCAACGCGCATACCACTGAGCCACAGAGGTCGTCAATTATTTATGCCTTAATTATCTCTGTCCTGCACATACACGCACATGCCTATTCTTCTCCATAAGAGAGTTGTGTTTTGCCTATATTCCTATTATTGTGGACCAGTCATTTTTTACTAATTGATTAGAAAATAATTTGAATTTAGCATCATATTTATTTATGCTATACTAATAAAGTTTTATAATCCATTCAATAGGTTTGCGACTAAGCAAAAAATATTGAACAGTTCGAAGATTTTTTATGTTACTTGAATCCTTTCACCGATTGATTCGATATCGAAATATCGAAATGGAACATACAGTAAGATGTAAGTTAAAAGAAATGCTTTCATTTCTAAAATCATATAAAATTATAGAGCCGTATCGAAGTATGAAGACATTCAGGGAGACAAATACTTAAACGAGATAAAAGTAAAACCTTATATCTCGTTTAAGTCTATACCGGTGGGAGGGAAGCGCTGTGCCGCGCTCCCGGTTGCATGGGTACCACCATCTTGCTTGTTTCTCCCGTGAAACAGCTTTGCTGTGTTTCGGAGAGAAGGGCAAGACAGGCAGAGTAATTACTGGCACCGAGACTTAACATCTTATGTCTCAGGATAAGCAACACATAAATGAGTTGCCTGGGCTCGGTCCAAGTAAACTAGTTTATGTTCGTGGCCAACGTCGATCACTTACCATCAGGTGGCACGTTTTCCGGTATGCCTGTCCAGCTAACATAAAAAAAATACAATAAATAAAATATAAATCCACAACAACTCTATTTTTACGGCATTTCCTGCCTCGCACTACCACTATATTATGGAAGCAACTGCCACCTATGGTGTTTCCGAACCGGTAAGTTTTAGGGACCTTCAAGAAAAGAGCATACTCAAATTTAAAAGGGCCGGAAGGTACCTGCTTCACTTATCACCAGGTGAAACGACTGTCTGTTTTCCCCCTCTTCTAAAAAAATACTGGCTTTTAAGCATTTAGCAGATTTCGCAAAAATTAAACAAAATACTCATATACCTAATTAGATATTGTATAGAAAAGTTTAATTATAATTAAATTAAGATTATACATAATTTTCCCTGTTTAAAGGTAACACGGTAAAGTTGAGTTCGTGTGAGGGCAAACTTCTGTAAGGACCTCGACTCCGGTACGCGTGACGTCTCAAATTATTATTTTTATTGTCTGCTAACCGTACAAACAGTAGATTTTTATCTACTTCGAGTGTTGAGTTAAATCTTTTCATTTAATAGCGCTGTATATAAAACAGATTTTTTTGAAGGGAAAAAAATTAAATACATATTTTCATTTTATAATTTTGTCTAGTCATGGATCACTTATAAAAGGTCATTTAAGGTGAAGCTTTGAAAATTGGGGTTGTCCCGCACCACAGAACAACCCTTCCTAACGTTGGGACAGTACAATGGGGTGAGGTTCCCGTCCGCGTCCCTTGCCCCCTGCTGTTTTGTCCCCTCTTCTTATAAGAGGGGTACAAAGAGCCCCCTCGGCTCAATTCGCTTCGCCCAAGGTGCAGCGGCTCACCCTAGACTACTGTGCCCCACTGCCACGACAAGGCCTGAACCATGGTGGGGAGCGCATTCTACACACAGGTACACTATACACGTCAATATATACTTGTATTCTACATCCAATGCAAACATATTCAGAACTTTGTATAAAGTTCAAACGTATCCATACAAATTAACTTGAAACACGAACAAAACATAATTAATATTAAATTTAATGCGTTTCACACGTGCCAAAATAAATCCTCCGCTTGCGTTAGAAATTGCAAATTCCCGTGACCACATTTTGAGGTTACAATAGTGTCACCTCGTTAACGGACTAAAAGTTTTAATAATACACGAAATTTGCTCGAAGCACATAATCCATTGCTGCTTTTATGTGAAATGTAGGGTTCCAAATTCAATTGTAATTCATTATCATAACAATGGATTATGAACGAATTGGATTGTTTAATAACAAAACACAAGTAACATGATAAGTAATGGTTTAAGACCATTAATATTATACCTCTTTATGTTGGACAGAACATTGCCTACATTTTATTATAGAACACAGCATAGCTGCTTTCATATCCAGATTCAAATGCTTTATTTGTCAAACATAGGTAGAAGAGGGTCATCTATTATACAGAAGGAAAAAAAACAAAAAAGGCATGAAAACTTTACGGAACAATAAGTAGCATAGGATAGTAACCTTAACCCAAGTGCCTCTCTGTTTCATAGTTATATATTGTTTTATAGTTTGCTGTAATTTTAGAGTGACTCTACTTAGTTAAAGTTGCATACTCTCCTATCATCAAGTTCAACATTCTATCTCAGAATGAGACACGTAGTCACAGGTTTTTGCTGTGAGAGATATTTCAAGCACTTCAAAGGCAAACCTATTTTACGTATAAAGGAGATCACACTTGTAACGTGATCGCATATTGCCAATGTCTTAATTGCATCAATTTCCTTGGCTCTCGAAAGCAAAGGTCTTAATACCGAGGAGATAATAATGTTATTTTTATATATGGGCCAAATTACTGCAGATAAATGAACGCCAAAACACGCACATGTTGCTGACCTTTAAAAGATAAGAAACTGCTCCTTTTTGAAATACTAGACGCCTTAAAATAATAATTTGTATAAATTATTATTAGCGGAAGCAAAGAGTGATAATTGAAAGTAAGAGATTCAAAAAGTGGGGTACTTAGAGCTCTGAGGCTATGATGATGATGATGATCCCACGAAGATTTCATACATGACCGGCAATGTACAACATTCAGTTTAATATCGTCGTGTTTTATTTTGCGAGGTATAATGGAGCTTTGTTTTTTCGGGGTCCTTCTAATCTGGCGGATAAGGGTACACGGGTATACGATGAGATTGCGGTTGATCCGGTCCCTATATTTTTGGGTCGCCTCATGGTTCAAAGAAGCTGATTTTATTTCTTTTATATATTGGCAACATATAAATGTTCTGCTTTAAATCAAGCATGTGATGAACTTTTATTGGATAAGGTCGTTTGGAATGAGATTGGGTTTTCTCTTAAAATTTATATTTTACTACCCTATTGTCACAATATGTTTATACAACTAGAGATTTCGTTTAATCGACTCCAGATTCCTGGAATATCAGGAAATATCCCCAATTCTAGTAGGAAGGATACGCTTCGCCGCCTATCTGCATGGTACCACCATCCTATTTATTTCTTTCATCTTTCGTGCCATATTTCGGATAAAAGGTCAGAATGGGCAGTTTAAGTATTGGCACCTTGACTTAAAACTTTATGTCTCTTCGTCAATAAGCCTATCCTAATAACATCAATCCGCCTCCTGACCATAATATACGAGTATAAACATCGAAATCCTAATAAACTGAACGATTGTGGCATCCCTTTAAAAACCTTTAAAGGGACCTTTAATAAATACAACAACTTGATATTTAAATGATATCAGAAAAACGCATCCTACATAAAGAATTTGTTCTTTGGAACCCTTTGAAATAGTTGGAATTTGCAACGGGAATTTCATAGAAAACTTTGTGCTATTATATTTCACAAGTCTGCCACACATCAAGTTGGGAAGTTGAATTACAAAGCTCTTTGAAACGTGGATTGAGGGGTTATTATAATGACTAGCTGTGCTCCGCGGATATTGCCATTTCGTATTTTATCATATTTTGGAGATAATGATTGGTATAATGAAATTCAAAACGGTAGATCAGGAAGAAATGGACGAACCAAAATACCCAGGCTATTTACGCGAGCAACAAGGTAAGGTATCTGAACATTATGAGGGCTAGTTTTTTATATTTAGACAATGTTTTTAGAAAATAATAGGTTGAGTCTCAGCAATAACAAATAAGACAAAACAGCATTTAGCACAGTAAATAAAGGAAATAAAGGAAAAGAAGGTGGCTTATTGAATGATGATGAAATATAGATTTTATTACCAAAGAAATTTGTAAATCGAATACTAGCAGTGTAAATCGGAGGAGTTTTATTAACTACACGAGTTTTCAATTATATCACCAGTAGTAGTTTAGCAGATGGAATTCTGCTGTGGACAGAAGCACTGTGTATTGTGTATGAAACTATCGTATCTCTTCAGTTGAACCAACTGCATATATTTTCCAAGATTGAGTTAAAAAAACACTTATATTTTTTATATTGACTTATAATATTATGTACATCATTGTAATCATGCTTGGCACAACGAAATTCCAAGTTCCAAAATCATTGAATAATGACGTACGTACGCGAGTTTCATATGAATTTTTCACAAGCTGTTTAAGCATGTGCCACACGCTCGCTACTTTCTACTTACAAATTAATAACGCAGCTACATATCGGGGCCAATTACGACGTAATTAGAATATCTTTTGGAATTCACTTTGAAGTTTTGATTAGTTTGTCACATAATCAAATTATTCTGGAATATATTATTTAATTGGATTGGATGTAATTTATGTAGAGAGAGAGAGAGAGAAAGAGAGAGAGAGAGAGGGAGAAGGAGGTAGCGATAGAAGAATATTCAATAATAAAAATAAGCTATCCTAAATAACAAAAGAGCAAGATAACAGAATGAAAAAAAAAAACTTTTAGAGAACGAGAGATGGGGGAAGGGAAAACATCCAATTTTATAGCGGTTTTAACTATATAAGGTTTCAGATAATCAGACTGTGATTTCGTATGGATATATTATAGGTGGCTGTCTTGGCGTTCATTGAGGGGGGGCTATGTTCAGTAAAAGACGGATAGAGGCTGATGAATCATGTATACCAATGAAATATTAATTCCGAAATCTAATCCTAAAATATTCATCAATTCAACCTTGGCACTTTTAATTGTGATCTTTGCGTTGGCTCTGATTAAGTTACCACTTAGCGACGTTTTAGTTGTGTGATCGAGTTACCAGTCCCACTGACCCTCCGTGTTGACTCTGTTCGCGTCCGTATTATGGAGCTTCTTAGAATTAAGTATAACCAGTTCTATTTTATTTGGCGACCGATATTTATTACTGACTAAAACCTTAATGTATCTCCTCTGTACTACTCCTGTATAAAAGGTGAGAGATATGTGATATGACTGCATGGGTATTAGTTTTAAATTGGACACGACCAGAAGTGAACTGTATCTTTCCTAATTCGTTTAGGCTTTCACTATTCTTAATTATCGGCATAAATCCATATCACTTATGAGTTCCACTGCTGAGCCCATGCCTCTTCACATTTAACCTAAGTGCTGGACTAGATTTTGATCTCATCAAACATGCTGGTTTTTCTGATGAAGTTTTCCTTTAATAAGGAACATCACCATGGTCAGGTGCTCAGGAAAAAAAAATGTGATTGTCTTGTTTTCGAATGCTTGATATGAATATTTATTCATTCCTTGAATTCTATTCTTTGGTTTTTTTGTGACTGTTATATTATTGTGTATCAGCTTTTTTTACCTTTTATTCTCGCCATATAATCCATTTTTTTTGTGATCTACCTTCGATAGTATTTCATTCGAGTTGTCATAGTAGTGACACGTAATACGACTTTGTGCTAAGAAATTCATTTCAGTGTAGACTAGCGTGTTTAAACACTGCCTTCCCGCGCGTCCCGCAACCGCTCCTCACCCGCTCGCCTAACCTAACTTGCGAAAGTTGCCTGATCCAATTATGAGCAAGTTTACACTTTCATATAGTTTGCCTTGACATGTGGTTGCTACTGGTTTTTATCTTTGGTTATGCATAGCTGAATATTGCAATGCGCTTTTGTACAGAATAATGGCAATAACTATAATCCGTACACGCATATGAGAGTATGATGTGTCCATTTGTTTATTGACTATATGGACCACTTGTATTTCAAACTCTATGAAGCTCATCATAGAGGTTGAAATACAAGTTCTGCAAATATATCGCTTTTCTTAGGATTATAGTAAGAGATGTAGTTATTTATCGGTAGCTATTTTAATTGGTTCGATTTAGTCTAAAATTCTATTCCATTAACCTTAGCATATATTATATATTAAACTAGTGGCCTCCATATATGTTGTCCTGGACAAAAACTTTTTATAGTGCGCTGATTGTGAATCATTTTAGTAAATATACGCAATTAAACAAAATATAAGGTTGTTTATTAGTTGCCAAGCAAGTGTGTAGTTTGGTAAACAGTTTTTAAGCAACGAATAAACGGTATATATAAACTTACATTTCTAATAGCTTAAATAATATACCAAATTTGCAAAATCATTGGGGGCTGAATTGAGAATCCACTAGAACACGCACTAAAACGCATCATTTGGAAGGAGTACAATCACATACACACGCACAGAAGAATTATATAATATATATTATATATATAGGTAAGTATGAAATACACATTCAGTCATAATATATCTTATATAACCCTTTTTATTTGTAATGAATAAAAGGTAGAACGATAGTTGAAGAAAATTGTTTTTATTTTTAGTAATATTCCCCGAAAACTTTGAAGTAAATAATACGAAAATTAAGGCTAAGAATATTTTTTCTTCAACTTGGAGAAGTTGAAGAAAAAATATTCTTTTGAAAACTCTTAAATGACCTTTTAATTCTCTCCACGCACAAGTTTCAAACGGAATATAAAGAATACTAAATCCTCTCAGCCCAAAATAACTTCCAAATCTTAATATTTTGCGACACCGCTGTCCACTTTAGAAGCAATTTCGCCTGAAACTCGAGTGGCGAATGGAAAGAAAATAAGTTTGTTTATGTTTTTTGTCCGAAACTTTCTGGAACATATTGTTAGCTGCGAAAATATTTTACGCTCGGATACTCTTATTACCCGCTGGCAAGTTTGTGCGTGCTTTGACAATGTTTTTCTGGGAACTTCTAAAATAATAACTTTTAATTGGCGTTCTGAAGTCATAAGTGTAACAGTTTTGAAATAATCACTTTTAACACCCTCATCCCCATCATTGTCATCATAATCGTCATCATCATCATTAATCATCACTATAAAGAGCTAAATTGAGATGGGGGTCCCACAGGGGTCCATTCTAGGTCCATTTCTTTTTCTAATTTATGTAAACGATTTACCTTACCTAGTTAAAGATAGTCAAGAGGTAGTGTTGTTTGCTGATGATACTTCACTTATTTTTAAAATCAAACGACAAGAAACTAATTATGACGAGGTAAACAACACACTTTCGAGAATGGTACATTGGTTTAGCGTTAATAACTTGCATTTAAATAGTAAAAAAACTAAATGCATAAAATTTTCCTTGCCAAATGTTAAGCAACTGCAAACAAATGTACTCTTAGACAGTGAAAACTTGGAATTGGTGGATTCCACAGTTTTCCTAGGAATAACTCTAGATCTTAAGCTGCAGTGGGGTCCCCACATAGCTAAATTGGCGAATAGACTCAGTTCAGCAGCATATGCAGTGAGAAAAATAAGACAGTTTACTGATGTAGATACAGCGCGAATAGTATATTTTAGCTACTTTCATAGCATTATGTCTTATGGCATACTTTTATGGGGAAATGCAGCCGACATAAACAACATTTTTGTGCTGCAGAAGCGGGCTATTCGTGCAATTTACAAGTTGCCTCCCTATTCATCTTTGAGAGAAAAATTTAAAGAAATAGGAATTCTGACTGTCACCTCTCAATACATCTTAGAAAATTTACTGTATGTCCGTAAAAACATAAATGAATTTTGTAAGAAAAGTGATATTCATAGTAGGAATACACGTAATAGACACAGGTTACATGCACCAATGATTAGACTTTCGAAAGTAAGCAATTCTTTTAAAGGCAACTGTATACGCTTTTACAATAGGATCCCAGAAAATGTTCAAAAGCTCTCCATAAAAAAATTCAAAAAAGTTGTTAAAGAACGTTTGTGTGGTAAAGCATATTATAAAGTAAAAGATTTCATGGAAGATACCACACCCTGGGAATAAGGCGTTCCTCCCGGGCATTTCAAGATAATATGTTAAAATTGTTATTAATATATATTATTTGAAAAGATTAGTTCCACTGAGTTTGTTTCGCCGGTTCTTCTCAGTGGGCTTACCTTGGAACCGGTGGTAGATTCAATTGACGTTCAAAAAGATACTGTATTAGTACTATTTTGAATAAAAAAAATTTGATTTTGATTTTTTTTTTGATTTTTATAACTACTGGACATAGGAGTTATTTTCCTTTTCATTGCGAGTGCCACCAATGGCACCTTTGATGAGGTGCCACTAAAGCTCATATCAACTGTCAAAGAAAGGGAAATATCACTCGCATAAATTTGGCGTTACGGGCCGTCTCTGATTGGGGTGATGCCAATCTGGGTAAATTTAATGCTATGAAGACCCAAGCGTGCTTATTCTCCGCTAAACGGAGCGCTTTCTTACTGGCTCCAACTTTTTAAAATAAACCAGTACCGATTACTTGACCTTGACCACCTTGAGCTTCTGGGAGTTACCCTAACGTCGACTTTAAACTTTGGCTCTTTTATTGAATCTGTGGCTCGCAACCGCTTCCACCCAACCCGACGACAGGAGGCCGTGTGGTCGCAGACTGCACGGTCGGCACGGGTACGGGGGCAATCCCCCACTTTTATAAACCAAAAGTGAGCCAAATAGGCTATCACACTAATCCGATGTAGCATTCGGACCGTTAGCATAGATCCATCCGAAAAAAAACCGCTTCCAAAAAACTGGTAATCTTATCGAAGGTAAGGCAATACTTTTCACCGGAACAGCTGCTCAAATGTTACCCGAGTTCGATCATGTATGGAGTATTATTCGCATCTTTGGTATGGCTCAGATAAGCATCAACTCGAAGCTCTATTGAAAAGCGGGCTTTTAAAATTATTTCAGATAATACACTAGTTACGTCGAAATTTCAGAGCTTAGAACATCGCAGGAAAGTCGCTAGTCTTTCGATATTTTATCGAATTCATTTCGGAGAGTGTGCGTCTGAACTACATCACCTTATTCCACCGTCACCTTTCTATCAGCGTACAACCAGACGCTCTGAGATCCGACACCTTTACATGGTTGATATTCCATCAGTACGTATTAAGAGATTCGATTCCACATCTATCATACGTACTGTCAAACTATGAAATTCGTTTACCAGCATCTATGTTTCCGGATACTTAGATCTTAGGGATATTCAAAACAAGAGTGAACAGGTACCTTCGAGGCAAGCGTGTTCTATCGTCAGCCACGTCATTACTTTCCATCGGGCGAGACAGTGGCCAAACGCACCCCTATCAATCTTTTAAAAAAAGCCCCGGATCTGTTGACCAAACAGGGCACCTCAACGGCTAGTCCATCCCCTGAGGGACCGACACCACCTCCACAGAGGGGTTGTACCGAACCACTGAACAACCCCTCCCAACGTCGGGACAATACAATGTGGTGAGGTTCACGTCCTCGCCCCTTGCTCTTTTGTCCCCTATATTTATAAGAGCGGTACAAAGAGCAGCTCCCTCGGTTCAATTGTCTTCGCCCATGGTGCTGGGTTCACCTTAGGCTACTTAGTTGTACCGCACAGACAAGAATTGAGCCATGGTGTGGAGGGACATAAAACTCTTTTAATGAACGCTAAGACGTCACCTCCACTACTAGCATGCAAATTATCTACGCCGTAGATTCTACGACAATATTTAAAAACAAAAGTGATGTTTTAAAGACACCTCTCGAAATTACCAAATCTATTGAAATAAGCCCTCGCAACTCGATTGACAAAATGAACTTCTACCCACTACAATATTCATCACCTTTACACTAGGAAGCCAGGCCCAGCCGCAAGACGTACGGTATCAATTTGAGACACAATTATTAATTCAGACCCCCATACTAATATATTCAAGTGGCGCGTACATAACGCTTTCATGGAAGTTAAATCTATATTTTTATTGTTTTATTACTATTTTATGATTCACTTCGTTTTCTGTCTGTCTGTCAAATCAAATCTTATAGATTACTTCCCATTGACAAAGAATAAAGAAATAGGCAAGAATCTAGATAGGCTAGATCTAGAAAAAAAATCTATTCTAGTTATTTAGTTCTTAAGTTCTTAACTTCAAAGCACGAGTCAGATTCGCACTGTTATAGTTTTTTAATCTTACTGGGATAAGAAAATTGGCAGACTAGTTACACGTTTGTAAATGGTTCAATTTCACCCAAAACCGAATTCACCTGCGACTGGCCTAGGCGTTTATCCGTCCCCACCATGGTTCAGGCCTTGATGTGGCAGTGGGGCTTAGTAGCCTAGGGTGAGCCGCTGCACCTTGGGCGAAGCTAATTGAACCGAGAGGGCTCTTTGTACCCCACTTATAAGAAGATGGGACAAAAGAGCAGGGCGTAAGGGGCGAGGACTGGAAACTCACCCCATTGTACTGTCCTGACGTTGGGAGGGGTTGTTCTGTAGTGCGGGACAACCCCTCTGTGGAGGTGGCGTCAGTCCCTTGGGGGACTGACTAGCCGTCTAGGTGCCCTGTTTGTTTATTAGATTTGGCGCACCTCACCAAACGTGGCATTGGTGGCACTCGCCGGGTTTTAGTGGGTAGAGCTACGTGCATTTAGCAGTTTTCGGGCGCACCGAGTCTCACATACCCACGTGGGGAGACCCACTCCCCCGCGGGATGCCTCAGAGCATTTCCCGGCGTTAAAAAAAAGTGTAAACTACACGAAACATCGGGAATGTAATTAAATCTTAATAAACCGCGATAAAATCCGATAAAGTTGTTTCATTATATATACCTACTATGTTTAATATCGCAGGTATCGTTCTTTATGAATGCGCCCTAACAATACTCCGATAATAATCCAATCACATCCGATCCGATCGTTAAAACTTGATCAATAAGGGCCAATCATTTTATTTGCTTTATGTAGGGTACGTCGACATATTCAAACAAACCAAAGGCTTAAAGATTATACTATTGGACTTTCAACCATATTTAAATGAGCGTAGAGAATAAATTTGAAGTTTTAATTATATTAAAATGCCCGGGACTCGTTTCCATTATAAAGTTTATTAATTGAGGGTAGTTTTAAAATTACTTTACTTCTCCCTTTCAGAACGAAGTAGCATCTAACTATTATAAGTTATAAGCTTTTAATGATATTTTTATACAACACTGGAGGTTTCTGTTGGTGTTTTAAACGCTGTATAAGATAACGGTTTTATTTCTTTGAGACCAGAAATGGAGATATTTTTTTATGTTAATTGGATAGGCTTTTTTATAGTTTAAGAGGACAATAGTTGGGGCCGTTTGGCAACTATCGACGCCTATACACATCCGCACAACCAAAGATTATGCAGACGCGTTGCCCTCCTTTTCCCTATCCCCCCAATGGACCACCGGAAACTCACAACCGCACGAAACGCGACAGCTTAGCTGTCCCTTGACGCCAGTGTTATGTGAGTGAGGGGTACCACCCTGGTCGTGCCGGCCCAATTAGGTTGCAAAGTAGCATGACACTACAATATTCAAAATTAAATGGTAAATAGTCAGCGTTGCTCGTGACATAAATCAATTCACCTGGGCTTATAATAATAATACAGCCTTTATTCAGGGTCTCTTGAAAATTAAAACTGTATTTAAACTTGGTTTACACCTGGGTTAGACCAGACAAATCATTTATCTGTTCCCTTGCCTGAAACGTAAGATGGTCTTGGTGCCAGTTTTTGTACTGACTGCCCTTCCCTCCTTTCCGAAAGATGGCAATACTATTTGAGGAAATAAGCAGGAAGGTACTACTGGAAGTTCGGTCAGCTCCAAAATATGGCGTGACGATTTCTGTGCAGTAGTCAGTCCTTGCATGCCATAGCCGTCTTCCCCGCCATGGTTGCAGCTTTATCGGCGCGGTGGGGCTCGGTAGCCTAAGATGAACCCAGTACCTTGAGCGAAGCCAATTGAACCGAAGGAGCTGCTCTTTGTATACCTCTTATAAGAAGAGGTGACAAAAGAGCAGAGGGGGACAAGGGGCGAGGATGAGAACTCACCCCATAGGACTATCCCGATGTTGGGAGGGGTTATTCTGTGGTGCGGGACAACCCTTCGGTGGAGGCAGCGTCGGTCCCTGATGGGACTCATTAGCCGTCGCGGGGCCCTTTTGTTCATAAAATCCGGGGCACCTCACCAAAGGTGGCATTGGTGGCCCTTACCGGGTTTTAGTGGGTAGAGCTGTGTCCACCTTACCATATTTCGGGCACAGCGAGTCTCATATACCCGCCTGGGGAGTCCCTGTCCCCCGCGGGATGCCAAAGAGCATTTCCCGGCGCAAAAGATAAAAAAATCGTAGCCATCTTGACTTTCGCAAAGTTCGCATTAAAAGAGGTATGGAACTATACGGATAGGGTCTGATAATAATGTTGTATGCTATTTCAAACCGTGATCGTTCGTCGATCGACCGTCTAAAAGTAAAAAACCACTCAACGGCCACACAATTTGCTGGAAACGAGAAATACGATCATAATGCACCGCCTTTATTTTCCTTTCAATATAACATCCATAATAACTCCAAGCTTTTAATATTGAGAAACAAATTGAAAATAAAAAAGGTCTACGTTATTACCGCTCCTTGCAGTCCAAGCATCATTTTCTTAAAGAGTAAGGCTCTTCAGATTTTTTCCTTTAAATAAAATGTATTGCTATGGAGCATTTGTCGCTTGTTTGTTCAAATTTAAATTAATGCTGGAATCCGGGTTGAAATTATGAGTTTATATTGTTTTATTTTGCTATTATATTTCGCGCAGTTTTGCCTACGTTCGCTAGCTTACCCACTATTGTAAGGTAAAAGTGGGTTCAGGCTTTGTCGTGGCGGTGGGCTTAGCCTAGGATGAGCGAAGCAAATTGAGCCGAGGGGGCTCTTTGTATAACAAGAGGGGACAAAAAAGCACGGGGCGAGGGCGGGAACCTTGTCCCATTGTACTGTCCCGACGTTGGAAGGGGTTGTCCTGTGGTGCGGGATAACCTCTCTGTGGAGGTGGCGTCGGTCCATTGCAGGACTGACTAACCGTCTAGGTGCCCTGTTTCTTGATTAGATCCGGAGCACCTCACCAAAGGCGGCATTGGTGGCACTCGCCAGGTTTTAGTGGGTAGAGCTGCGTTCATTTACCAACTTTCGGGCGCAGTCCGCGAGTCCCACATACCTGCCTGGTGAGACCCACACCCCCGCGGGATGCCTCAGAGCATTTCCCGGCGTTAAATAAAAAACGGCCTCATAGTTTATGTAATTCAGTGATAGGTATTATACTAGAGAAAGGTTTTTTAATTGGATGAGTAATTTAGAAGATTACCTACTCGACCAAAATATAATTGCCTACAATAGCTGATAATATGGAAGGAATTTCAGCACGCATAGGTTGAACCTATGCGTGAACCTTTATCCGACTATACGGGAAAAGTCTTTTGTGTTCCACGTCTGATGTCTACCTACAGATTTACAACTATAGGTCAATCTGGAATGGTTGTATTAAAATATAATAAATAAATGGTTACATTTAAATAATCAACATAATAACAAAAAGCTGATAAACATGAAACGAATAAATCTATTTAGACCTGTTTTGAGAACAAAAAATACCGCATCCAAATCGGCCCACCTGTTTAAGAGCTACAGTGGAATATACATACATACATAGTCGGTACACGCGGTCAAAATAACACTCTTTTCAGGGGAATTTTTGAAGTTATACTTCTTTAGGCGCGTTAGGGAAAAATGATGAGAGTAAATTTTTACGATGCTCGCGCACTCTGTAACGAAAAAACCTAAATGATGAAGTTAGCTATAGAACAATTTTCATATAATGACACTATAGACGTCAGAAGAAGATATAGTTTGTAATTTGTGTTTTTGTGACTTAAGGCGAGGATGCAGACCGCTACTTACCCCTCTGGGTGATGAGGTGTGGGGCGCCGCGTATGTTGCGGCCGCGAGACTTTACGCATTATGACAATGCGGGAATTTTGAATTTTATTCTACATTTTATTACGTATGTCACTCGCCGGAACTATATAGAGCTGTTCATACTTACTATCATTTAATTTAATACCGATTTTGGTATTTATCAATACAGATAAAAAATTGGAGTGCCTGATTGTAATATTAAAATAACCGCTTTTTATTGAATGAATATATGTATATCAAAGGCTTCATAACAAAGTGGCGTATACAAAAGTACAGTTTTACAGGAAAGACAAAATAATGAATAAAACAAAACTAGTTGATTGTATAAGGCTGATATTTGGCATTCTTTTTCGACATAACTTACCGTCTGGTAAGACTTTTCAAATTAGAACACGCATAGTTTTTGATAAGCGGTAAATACGCCTCTTTCTTTCAACGCAATTTTGGCAACGTCTACTATATAGTAAAAAATTTGATACTAATGTTGGGGCGTACAAAAGAGAATATTATTTTATTATGATGAATAAGTAATTTTTTATTAAAGTACTGTATTCAATTTATAACTATCTTACAAACATTAAGACACTTACTCCAGAGGTGTAATTATTTTATTAAAATCTTATATGATTTCTGTACGCCCTTTTGTTACCACTAAAATATGTTGAATATCTTAAAACAACAGGCGTAGAAACAAGTCATTAATTCAGGGTTAGCTTTGATTACATAATTTTAAGAACTTTCTAATTACGTATAGCTTTCATACTTAAACCACTCAGTCTCTAACCTATTAAAAAGTATATTATGGTTAAAACACAACGTTATTTGTATTAATTTATTAAAAGTAACGTCAGCCTCATTTGCTTTTAATATCACTTTTTTTACTTGTTAGTAGTATAGGTACTTAATACTTTTCGTTTGATTGGAGCTCCTGAAAACAATACGAAAATGAAACTAAAAAACAAGGTACTTATGAATATGTAATAGTTGGTGGAACGTTTTTGTCAAACCTATTTGATGTCAATAATTTAGTTTCACCTTCGTGTACGTATGCCATCAAGTTTGCATCATCATCTTTATTGTCACACTCTGGTATAACGTGGCTGTGTGGCGATGGAACACATTGATTTGTGAAACCCTTTTTGTGTAGATGATACAATGAAAAAATGATGAAAAAATTATAAATACTGATATACATTTTAAATACATTCATATTATAGATAAATTACACCCAGACACAGAACAAATGATCATGTTCATTACACAAACATTTGTCCTGTGTGGGGATCAAATCCACGACCTTCTGGTTTAGCAGTAAGGATCACTAACCACTAGACTAACAGGTCATCTTTGCTACAAATTACGTGGAGCCCATCTATGCCAGATTCACCTAGAAATTTGAAAACTTTTGCCGTTATTGCATCAGAATCTGATGTTTTCCTCATTTTAAGGGAGTTGAGAGCAGCATATACATTGGATCGCAGAGTTTTAGACTCCAGCAGTTCTAAATTATCCCATACATAGAGCACACTACGTCAACCATCGTATTGCTTTTGTACAACTCTTCACAATAGCTTCTTTCAGCGATTTATTCTTATAGATGAAGAGATATACCATTAATGTTATTACCCGTGTTTTAGGCTTAAATTCTTTAGTAAGTAAACAAACTTTCATAAATAGGTCTGCAATTTGCTACTTTTAGAAGTGTTTTTCAATTTCTGAGCAAACACTTACTGTATATTTGTCTTTATCAATTCTAAACCATTTAGCAATGGTTTGGCATAACACTTTTCATACTCTTTGCTCACCTCTGAATCTTTTAGTCCTTTGACTTTTAATTCCTTTCGTCTACGCTTCAGTTCCAAAGTTTGGTCTGAGATCAGGTATATCATTCCTATTCTTCTGTATATTCACTAAGGTGTCACTGATTAGGAGCTTCAAGATGTTACAATAAGAGTCAGCAGTCTCGAAATTCAAGGTTTTGCGGACTTCAGTTTGTTTTCCATTGTACCAAAGTGAATTTTCTGAATGCGGTACTTCATCTGAAGTGTAAAACTTCAAGCTGAAATAGGAATGCCAGTTGCTAATTTTATTTTAAAATATAGGGAGTATTTTTCCAACAACACTTATTGTAAATGTAAAATTTTGATTGTATGTCTATTTCCGTTCAACAGCATCCTCATAAACGACACCTCATTTACGAAAATCACTAAAGCCGTTCAGTCAGCAGGAGGGGCCATAAACGTACTTACCTTCATAAATTCACCCGAATAACATTACCCTCCTTTCTTTTGGCACAGTCGGTTAAAAAGGAATCCGTTTAATTACCTAATAGTAGCAAAACTATTAATTCAAAAAATATCGGTTACCGTTATCAACATTAACTGCTTCATATACATCTTGATTCCGTGTTATGGTATGTTGTAGAAAAAAAAAACAGTTAACTTTAATATACGAATACTTACTTTTTCATAAATCTCTTTTTGACTGATCTCCTTCTCGATGTTGAAATTGAGATCTTACTCTTAGTTTTATTGTTTTTGTTTGCCATTTTTGTTTAAAACACGTAAAGAAAAATTTGACACAGATCCGACCGTGACAGCGGCCACACCGCGACTGCGGGGTCGCGGGCGGCACGGTATTGCATCGGCCCGCCCGAAACAGTTTTTATGGTTTTTTAAGTTTTTGTACCGAAAAAGTGAAATATATTAAATTTGAATAAACATAGTTTACGTAGGTTGAAATGAAGAAAATTATGATATAAATTTCAAATTTAAAAGAAATATTTTTTCCTACAAATGTGTACAGGATTTGCTTAAATTTATGCTATGTTTGGGATTTTTTATGATCGAGTTAAGTTAATTAATCGTGTAATGAACTTACAAAGATTCTAGGTAATATCCTTGAATATAACATATCTTTTTTCCAGGCCGATAAATAACGCGGTAATAATTTTCCTGATTTTTTTGGCAAGCGCTTCTCACTGTGTATTTGCCAATATACCGCCTTAATGTTTTCAAGATGTGTTTTACTTGATTAGATAATTAATTATTATCACGTGCGTTTTTTGATATAAAAGTGTTAATTTTTGAAGTTATACGAGAGTAAATTTTTACGAGCGCACACTGTCAGAAAATAAACCAACCCCATTATGTTAGCTAGAGTGCGCGCACGATAAGTCTGCACGCGGCAAATACAGGAACTAAAATGACAATCTGCCATATTGCTTTTGACAGGTGATAGTAGTGGTTAACGTTTTTATAAAAATTAAGGTAATATCATGCCAAAAGTGTTAAAAAGTGCTGGTGGACTGTGGAGAGATAGTGCCAAAGGTAAAAAGGCTTGTGAAGAAGAAAGCGATCATGGTGGCCCTGCAATTGCATTCAATCAAATGCGATCTCGCTTCGCCTACATAAAGGTTAGTCTCGTAATGTTCCCACAACAAAACTTTGAAAAAAACTAAAATAATGAATCTAATCTAAGTCTATACTTTTTTTTGGAAAACACTCGTCATAATTTTCATGTTAGAAATATTATGACAATGTGCTGCCAAATCAAGGTAAATTATGTAATTATATTTTACTGATTGTTTTGTAATATTCAGGCATTTCAGGACGAACTGTTTCTACAATAATTGTGAATGAAGGATCTAAGGCAGCACAAACTTCAACGAAGCCAGGAAAGAAAAGTGCATGATATTATTATTATTATTATATTTTACATACTTATGCCATTTTTTAACAAGAATAATAAATGTATTTAATAAAAAGTAATAAATTACATGATTTTATTTCAATGCTCAATGATCGAATTCGATATCAATGATGGATGTATCATTGATATCGAATCAGTAAGTGTGACTGATATGATATTTATTTATTTATTGGTTTACCTACAACTGATAACACAGATACAACTTATTTTTTGCATAGATTTTTTACAGTTATAGTCTTTTTGGCGAAAACCACATGATCAGTTAAATCACAGCAAAAAATAGTAACTTTAACAAATTAGTACATGAATATTTTAGTATTATATTATATAATATATTTTATCAGTCAGATTCATCAGATTCAGAAATCAGATTGTGACGTTTATACTACATGCATATTATAAAATAATGTTATTCTTTCAAAATAGACTGCAAAACTACCATTTGTAACAGTTTCTGTAAGAACTAAGCTGGCAACATTTTTTAAATTGCCATCAGCGCCATACCTATGTGCTGCTATGTGCAGAGTTATCGTGCGCGCTAAAGTTTACAGTGTAATGAAATTGTACTATGTATTTTTCTTTATTATGTCATAAGGAGGCAACCGAGCAATTGGAGCCTAGTACCTGCTAACGCCCATAGACATCCGCACAACCAAAAGTCATGAAGATGCGTTGCCCTCCTTTTTCCTATGCCCCCAAATGGGCCATCGGCAACTCACAAACCGCACGTAACGGGACAGCATAGCTGTCTCTTGACGCCGATGTTATGTGAGCGAGAGGTACCACCCTGTCGTGCCGGCCCAATTCGACTGCAAAGCAGCTTGGCACTACCTCTTACAATATTTTATAATATTTTTTTAAAATAAGTGAATTGTTAATCTATTTAATAAAATAAGTTTTAAAATATCTTTAACTGTATATCTGTATAGATTGGACTAAAATATAGCAAGTTATATTCGGAAGCTCCTACTAATTATGTAAGTCTTTTAACAATTTATCATCAAATACTTGTGCTATTTTATCAAAAAAAGCAAGGCGTAAATGTAATTTGTTTGAAGTTATACTTTTGGCGCGTTAGGGAAAATTGATGAGAGTAAATTTTTGCGATGCCCGCGCACACCGTCACGAAAAACCGACACCCTGAAGTTAGCTATAGTCAACATTTTTTATATAACAATTTTCACATAATGACAGTATAGACGTCAGCAGAAGATATTATAGTTTTTAACTATACCATAAGCAAAAAGGTTACAGTGTAATGAAAATGTACTAAGTATTTGTATAACTTTTAACGCGTGTACAGTACACACACACACACTTTTTGTAAAAACGACCTATGTTTTACACTAGCAAAGTACAAGTGTTAAGCAAATAGCTTTCTGAACGTAATTAAATTTGTGTTTCATTTATTTTTGTAACGAATGAAAGCTATTTAAATATAAATTATTTTACAAACCCATAGAAAATATTACTTTATTTATTATTATAATATTATAAATACATACATGTGTGTGTGTACACACACGAACTTTATATGTCTCTGTACCAATTTTCATCATACAATGCATCGGTGGGAGAGATGCGATGTACCCCGCTCTTGTCAGCATGGGTACCACCATCCTCCTTGTTTCTTCCGTGAAACAGCTTTGCTGTGTTTAGAAAAGAAAGACGGAATAAGCTTGTGTAATTACCTACCATCTTATGTCTCAGGATAAGCAACATACGATTGAGTTGCGTGGGCTAGCCCCAGGTACTGGTTAGTACCAGGTCCCATTACTTTATGTTATAGGTGACGCTAACCATTTACAATCATATTGTTCGTCTGGCCGTTTGCCTTTCCAAGTCAAATAAAAAATATCTTCACTTTGTGGGAATCGAATCCACAACCACTAGGTGTAGTGTTTTGATTGCTAGATCGGCCGTCAAATAAATGTGTATTTGTTATCAAAAACGTCTAAACGTATGTTGATAATATAACAGGAATAGAGGCGTGCAACAGCTTGTATGTGGACATAAATAATGGACTTTAAATTGCAAACTAAAGTAAACCTTTTGTTACGTTAATAAATCTCACATTGGTTAAATTTTATAATCGTGTGTCGATTTTATCGCCGATATAAATTAATGTTATTATTCGCTTCCAATATATTGTTAGTTAATGGAGTTTATGATTTTACATAGTCGCCATTTTCAGAGTTTCTGGTTCTTTTGTTTTCATACCGAGGCTTATTTATGGTCTGTCCCTTTGTACTTTTAAACTTACAGCTATTTGATATTTAACATAATATATGGGTTGTAATATCGTACTTTTTTCTAATTGCTTCTAACCTTTTTTTTTCTTTTGCACCGGGAAATGCTCCTAGGCATCCCATGGGGGAAGCCTTTTGGGGAATTGGGTGAAATGGTGCCCGTAAAATGAGGACTGATCACCCGTCATAATTAAATAAATAAACATGGAGGAAGCCTAAGAGCATTTCGCTTTCAGGCGGTTGCAAAACATCCAGCGGGGTTTGCCATACGGCTGCCGTGCCAGCTCCTGCCCCAATCTTCACATTAACTCGTCTTGCCCTAGTCGGCGATACCGCAGGATCCCGACCAACGTAAGGCTCTCACCTCCTATCCGAGACATAGGTAAGGTTCTCGGGAAGAATCTACGCCACAAGTTCCCCCGGGGCATCACCGGCCAGGATAGTGGCTGCCGCCCACGATACTCGCTGTGCTGAGCGCAGCTGGGTCTTATTCCTCCTGGTAATGACCCGCTCTGATACTTCGCGGCGGAGGGCTCTGTTTTTAACCGACTTTAAGAAAAAGGAGGTGGTTCTCAATACGATCGGTATTTTTTATGTATGTACACCGATTTCTCCTTTTAAATGTGGACCGCTTTTCAAAATTATTTTTGTTTGAAAGGGTACACTTCCCAAATAGTTCCATGATAAGGAAACAGGATATGATGATGGCCTCACCATGGTACTCCTCTTATAAGAAGAGGGGACAATAGAGCAGGGGAAAGGGACGAGGACGGGAATCTCAACCCATTGTACTGACCCGACGTTGGGCCCCTCCCAACTTATTGTGGTGCGGGACAACCCCTCTGTGGAGATGGCGTCGGTACCTTGAGGGACTGACTAGCCGTCGAGGTGCCCTGTTTGCTCATTAGATCCGGGACACCTCACCAAAGGCGGCATTGGTGGCACTCGCCGGGTATTAGTGGGTAGAGCTGCGTCCACTTACCAGCTTTAGGGTGCAGCGAGTCCCACATACCCACCTGGGGAGACCCACTCCTCCGCGGGATGCCTAAGAGCCCGGCGTTAAAGAAAAAAAAAAGTTTCTGGTACAATAATTTCGACTGTGCGTTGATATATATAATTCATTGAGTCAGGTTTGCCTTTTATGTTATAAATAGATTTTAAACAACTACCAAAGAAATTTATAAAATAAATTATTATTAAATGACTATATGACTGCTATGGCTTTGAAGTTAGGAGCTAAAACTTATCTTTTAAAAATATACAATCTCACATCGATACCACCATAACCTGAGGTCTTGACATACATAATATGACATACACGCAGATCAATCAAATTTAGTCAAAATAAACCCCAAAATATCACAAGTTTTGTAAGTAATGTTCCACTAGAGGAAGATACCGGTATAAAATATAATTTTCTTTGAAATAAGCTTACATTGTTCGCATGCCCGCTGATCCCAGAGGTGACGTCCTCTAAACTCCGTAGAAGCTTTTTTCTTTATACTTTCTGAGGGATTTATATCCATATCTCTTAAGAGCAAAAAATGCTAAGAGCACTTTACACTACACCCGAGTGTAAGTAACGTTAACATTGCACGAAGTAATTTTAAATTTCACTCATAAGTGATTAGTTATTTTAAGCTTTTTAGCAAAAGCCTGCTTTTACATATTATGGAGCTTAATCGTAGAATAAATAAGAATTTGTATATGTCACATGATATTAAAAGTTAACTAGTTATGTAACGTTGACGTTAAAATCAAAGTTGAAGTTGAATTGTAACTTGACGTTTAGGTTGAAGTTGAAACTGAGGTTAAAGTGAAAGTTGACGTTGTTATTGGCGTTGTTTTTGAAGTATTCTTTAGATTTTCTTGATTAGTATTTGTTACAATATAAAAAAATACTAGAAATATATAAATAAATTAGCAAACCCGGCGAACTCCGTTTCGCCACCAGATGGCTTCGTTTTATGTAACATTTCGTTTGGTGATTAAAAGATGAAGAAAAATATTTTTTTTTTTATATATTTGAAAAGGAAAAATTTAGGTAATAAATAAATCCGGAGTTCCATAATTTCGCACGTCCGTCATAGCGTCTTGAGCGTATTCGTGCATGTGGCGTGGGCTTCCGATATAAGATGATGGGAGAATCGTCAGACGTCCAATATTCTGAACATCACCATCTGAATGAATAGATCGTAGCTTCGCCTGATTGAATCGGATGAACGCTAAACGTTCGGTCTCGACTTTGACATTCATGTCGACAGCGAATTCCTGGAATAGCCGACGGCACTTCAGAATGACATTCTCCTCATGTGTACGAATCATCATACGATACGCATAGTAATTCATTGCGCTAAGATTTTTATTCGTTGATACGCCTGAAAATGCAAAATTAAATGAATTTTTAATGGAAACCAATAATAGCAATATTAGTGTGTGAATATTGTACCTGTAATTGGATCGACCATCTTCAACGTGATGTCGTATCCGTCTTGCCCTTGTCAATAAATGATTGGATATTGTAACGCATCGTACAAACGATGTGTCTCGTTTACACGATGCAATGATATTGCTTCTTCGCTGAACGACGATGTCTCGCGATTTAGTTGGATCGCCAACAATAATTGCAGCAACATCATTAACGGTGGGTGCATTGAATCTTCACACATGTTCACCTGTTGGGGTGCAATCAGCTCTTATGACAAATTTGTGCGTATCCGATGGCATTCGTTCTAATGCTGTTTTGAAAATATTGACCACAGCATTATTAGCGTGAAAAAATGCTTGCAACTGTTCAATAATTCGTCTCTTTAACTGTTGTGTTCCCTGTATATTGCACCGCACATTCAGCTGATCCACCATCGACGTAATGAAATATATTTGCAGAAATTTATGCGGTTCATCTGGTGTTGGCACCATTGAACCATGAAAATGATATATTTGTCCTTGTATCTGTAATTGCAAACAATCATTTGTTGAAGAATACGGTGTAACTTCTGATCGTGTGATGGTGTAGTGTGTGGTGTATATGTAGTTGTTATGTGTTGGAATTCATTGTGTTGGTATGAGTGATTGGTTATGTGTGTTGTATCTTTTACCTCGCAAGTCGGCATGAAGCCTTCTCGAATGATATTAGCTCCAAAGGAAGTCATGCGAAAGCAGTTATTGTATTCAAGGATGTGTTGATAAAAAAGGCTGGAATCGGGACCACTTCCATCGAACAATGGTTTCAGTGGCTCTGGTGGTGTAAGTAATGGATCCAGTTTGACTTTTCCACTTGCGCAGCACAATCCAGCCGTTTCTCTTTTGAACTTTAACGCATTGCAATATCGGCATATAGTCGTCATTGATCCAATATCTAAATTTTCATCATCACTGTAGTTCGCAGTGGGATCATATTGGAATGCCAAGCGATTGTATGATGCCAATGATCTTCGTGTGCTCATGCGTTGTCTCAATCGGGCATTTTCTCTTATTATATTTTGTCTTTCTTCGCTTAAGTTCTGTGAATACACTTGTTGCTGGCTTGCATGTCTTGTGCGGCGGCCGATGTTCGCACGTCGTCCTCTAGGCATTTTGGACTATGGACAGAGTGGTGAATTTAACCTCAAAGGCACGGTCCACATAATTTACACAGTTCAACTTACCTTTAAGTTTAAGTTCACCTTAAAGAAAAATGCCTGAAATTGAATAAAAATTTGCACAATACACGTGATTGATTGGATGGTTTCCAATTGAAATGTTAGGAAACGAATAACTTATTTTTTTTACTTTTTTTCACAATTTCACAGTGAACACAATACCGGTTTGTCACATGAAATTAACTGAGTAGAGAACAATGAGTAGCTGTCAAACAATGTATCACACACCGGCGCCATCTACTTAAAATATTGGTTTGTAGTACATGCTATGTATCAGAGATGGCGCTGTATGAAAAAAGATTTTCCCGCTTTTCTGTGGAAATTTTTCCTGAATTTTCTTTACTATAAACCTCACGGAGCCCGAGACCTTTCCAACGAATGCAAAACCGTGGAAATCGGTTCGTGCGTTCTGGAGTTATAGCGTCAGGAAGGAAAACCCGACTTATTTTTATATAGTAGATTGATTCTAATGGAAATAATTCCATTAGGTTTCTGGAACAAAGCAAATTTCTAATGGTTAAAGTGAGACTTTTCTTAAAATATTGTACTGGATTTTCAATCTACTGCAACAACAAAACATAAATGAAAACAGATTAGGCGATACCCATGATGCCCAAACGTTACTCCTGATGATAATAATGCGTTATAATTAAAACAAACGCTAGCAATATTTGTTTTAACTCACTAACCGAGGAAATATAAAAGGGTTGTAAACAATTGTTGAATAAAATTCAAACAATAAGACTGCAGCGGTGAATCCACTGCGTGCGATAAAATAAAAGCTAGGATATCTTTATTAGCCATAATATAATAAAATTAATAAAAAAATATATGCTACTACTAATACTAATCGGATTCAAATTTATCACTATAGGACATAATATATAATTTCTCTTTATCAATATTGACTGTGGCATATTTGGATGTAGCGGTGATAAATTTAAGAAGTGTAGGTATGGGAAAAATATTATAAACATACCTAATACTAATTATTTAAGGCTGTCTCTGAAAAAACATTCTATATTTGAGAGTTTGTTTAAACATATTCTAGATTGAGCATTTTAGTTGACTGGTATATGGTTTTATAACACATTCGCTATTTTCTCCGGCCTTACCCACCCCAACAGAACAAAAAGATTTCTTAAAACTTGAACTGATTCGTCAAACCGATGGAGATTAGCAAACTAACAAAAAATAATTAAATTTTAATTCATATTTTGCTAACTCCCGTGAAACAGCTTCGCTGTGTTTCGGGGAGAAGGGCAAGACAGGCAGTGTAATTACTGGCACCGAGACTTAACATCTTATTTCTCAGGATAGGCAACACATAAATGAGTTGCCTGGGCTCGTTCCAGATAAACTAGTTTATGTTCATGGGCGACGTCACCACTTACCATCAGGTGGTACGTTTGCCAGTTTGCCTATCCAACTAACATAAAAAAATACTGTTAATATCTATACTAATATTATAAAGCTGAATAGTTTGTTTGTTTGTTTGAACGCGCTAATCTCAGGAACTACTAGTCCAAATTGAAAAATTATTTCAGTGTTAAGCAGCCCATTTATCGAGGAAGGCTATAGGTTATATAACATCACGCTGTGATATATACGATTTGAGTAACGCGGGCGAAGCTGCAGGCAACAGCTAGTATATCATATCAAGCGCTGGTCAGCATTCCTTTTGAAGCGAAATGTCGTCTTGTTTTTAAATTCCCGGACGGCGCCGAAATAATGTTTCAGCGCTCCGGCTAACTCGACTTCTCATTATCGTGCACATTCTGTGTGTTTCGCTTTTTCCTCGTTTTTATTATATTGTAGAAACGAGTAATTATGAGCATTATTACAATACAAAAAGTAAGTATTAATGAGATAAAATAATTGCAGGCTTGCTTTTTTTAGTGGTTGTAACCTTATATATTGTGTAAGAATCGCATCCCTTTTAACTGTGATTCATACGCCGCTAATCTGTATAAGGTACCATCCTGCATATTCAATTAGTGACATAACTTATTAAATAAATAAATTAATAAAACTTTATTTGGTAAAACACTGTCCTAACACATTATATAATATCTGTGGTAAGCGGTACATATATAGTGTTGGCAAAAAGGTGGCACCTCAGTCCTCAGCTATGGTTTTTTATTATAATTAGGACTAAAAGCCCTAACACTGGTTTTCAGGACCACCGTTGCTTTTCCCATTTACTTTAAAGTTTCAGTGTTTCCGAAACGAGGGCACTTTCAGTGGTGGACTACCTAGATATGATATAATCTAGCGTCTCAGAATAGACAACGCATTGATTGCCTGGCAAAAAGGTGCACGCCTTTGACCATTTACCATCGGCCAGCCCAGTTTGACTTTTTGAACATAAACCTTAATAAACATTACTATATGATAATATGTATCATCATCAGCTGCTGGGTACGGCTCTTCTCCTCAAAATCAGGCGAGGAGGGTGTGGGGCTATAATTCACCGAAATGCTGGCCCAATATGGGTTGGTGAACTTCACACACCTTCAAAGACAAATCTCATCAGGCGCAGGTTTCCTCACGATGTTTTCCTTCACCGGTGAGCAAGCGATGTTCTCATGCTTAGGGCACCGGTCAGGATCGAACCTAGACGTCTCAAGAGGCCATACCTACTAGACCATCGTCGCTCACAATATGATACGTACCTATATCATAGATAAAATTACACACAAAACAGCGGAACTAATAGGAGCTGTTCTATAGATAGATTGAATCATCACGATATTTCAGGAACTATAAGACCTAGAGACTTAAAATTTGGTAGGAATATTACTTTTGCCATGTAGAGGTCAGCTAAGAACGGATTTTAAGAAATTCCTCCCTCCGCATAGACTTCGAGAGAACGAAGTCTGTGCGGACAGCTAGTACTGAATATAGGGCACTATTTGCTTGCAATACGTAATAATTATATTTTTGAATTGCTTAGTTTGTTTTACTTTGCATTTGACAATTCCTTTAAAAAATACAAATAAAAATTTATCTCAGTATTCTTCAAGTGAAATTACAGTTAGTTCACTGAATAATTAAGAAAAAGTACTTTACCAAACAATGGTCTTTACTGAATTCTCCTTCTAAAATGTATAAACGAATCTGATGGAAAATATAACGAAAGATGTTTTCTTTAACAATTAATCTAAGTAAATTGAAAGGAACAGGAGAAGGATGATAAAAACGAGAAAAATACATACATACATACATACATGATACATACAAACATATATACATACATACATAGGAATATTGTAGTGATTATTATTAAAAACAACTTAACATAGACTTAAAAAAAACAAGATAAGAAGATAAATTGTCTGCTCAACTTTACTCAATAATGAATCAGCAAAACTATATACCACATAAAGGTTCAGTGGTATTCCCAAAAAGCGACATCTGGACTGAGCAGAGGTACCTAAAAGCCAGCGCACCAACGACTCCCGCGGGACTGGGACATCAAATGACGGGAATCTGTTAGCATCAGGTGATTCGCAAGCTCGTTACTATTTGTTACGTAAAAAGAAGTGAAATTGAGAATCGAAGCGACTTTCATGTTTTAGATTTTTGTGGTTTTTATTGAAGTGAAAACTTCTTTAGGCTCGTTGAGCACTTTTTGGTTGAACAAAAATCGTGAAACGCGACCTCGTCACCTCGTCACCGAACGCTTCCAATGTCACATTGGAAAGCGTTATTATGCAATTTCAACATTTTTGTAAGTATTAAAATTTAAAATTTCATAAAGTCACAATATATTATTCTTTAGTTATAAGTTTTCTCTTCTATCGGCAGTCCCTAAGAGTGTCAGACTTTTTTATTAGTTTGCTTAGATAAAAAAAATGAGCTATGATAGTCTAGACTCTAGAGTTTTGTTCATAATTGCTCCGTGGTCTTGTTAGTGTAGGTGAGGCGTGACGCGGTGACGCGTGACGCGGTGACGCGCGTTTGAGTCTCACCTATACACTCCTGAAATAGGTTTTTGTAATACATGAGAAAACTAATATCAATATCTCGTAATGTGATACGATGTATTTTATTTATTGATGTATTGATTTATTTTCAGCAGATGGATAGAGGTTATGATGACGAAATTTTTACAGATTTTATCACGGTTTATTAAGATGTTTATTTGTCGTATATTTTTCAGCATGGACTGAGGTTTCAGACGTCCTATTAGTTAGAGTTATTCAAAGTAGTACATTTTCTTAATACTAGGGGCGATCAAAAAGTAATGATAAACAGGTATTTTTAAAGAAGATAAAAATCCAAAAAAAATGTTTTTCACTTCCTCTGTCCCTCACGACTTCCCAGCTAAAAAATTGTATAAATAGGACGTCATTTGCAGGAGCTACATTCATTTGAATACCAGCAGTCGGAGCGACAACACGAAAATGGAGAAACACGAAGTGAGATGCGTCATCAAGTACCTCTGTTTGAAAAAAATGTCTACCAAAGAGATACACGCTGATTTGGTGGTGACATTAGGGGACTCTGCTCCTCCATATTCTACGGTGGCACAGTGGTGCAAAGAGTTTAAGCTGGGTAGAACGTCCACAGAAGATGAACATCGCGAGGGACGCCCAACCTCGTCCCTCACTGAGGAAAACGTGAAAAAAGTCGAAGAAATCGTATTAGCAGACCGAAGAGTAACCGTCAGACATTTAGCTGAGGTCACAGGGATCTCATATGGCAGCATTCAAAGCATTTTGACCTGCAAAATGAACATGAAAAAGGTCTCCGCTCGTTGGGTACCGCGAATGTTAACAGACGAACAAAAGCAAAAGCGAGTTGACATTTCAAGAGCCAATCTTGCAAAGTTCCAGGCTGACAAAGAAAATTTTTTGTCTCGATTTGTGACCATGGACAAAACATGGATTCATCATTTTGATCCTGAGACCAAACAACAATCGATCTCTCGATCGAATCGATTACCTGGAAAAGGGAGCTACTATAACGGGCTCCTACTACGCTGATCAAATAAGACGACTGCGAGAAGCCATAAAGGAAAAAAGACGCGGCAAACTCCGAGCGAAAGTCCTGTTTCATCAGGACAACGCTCCTGCACACAAAGCCGAAGTTGCGATGGCTGCCATTCGAGAAGTGGGCTTCGAACTGGTCGAATACCCGCCCTATTCTCCAGATTTAGCCCCCAGCGACTTTCATTTGTTTCCTCGGCACAAGGAACACCTCAGGGGTAAGAAATTTGACGATGATAGCGAGGTGATGGCTGCTGTAGATGCATTTTGGGAGAGCTCTGATAAAGATTTTCTTTTAAAGGGTATTTTAGGTTTAGAGAAACGTTGGACTAAATGTATCGACTTGTTAGGAGACTACGTAGAAAAATAAATTAATTTTAAATTAGAATCGTTGTTTTATTATATTCATTATCATTACTTTTTGTAATTAAGTAAATAATAATAATAATGTCAGTTTTTTTTTCACTAAGGGGATGGTGTAGTGTAGTGAGTAATGGTACTTATATTATTTTATGTATAATTACCTTTAGATCTAAGTAAGCATTTCGCGTATATTGTGAATATATTTAATAAGTACTTATGGTTTAATAATAAATGGGACCTCGAATCAAAATGACATTTTTAAATATATCCTGGCAGGATCGCCATGTGATGTGTCTAGATGTATACATGTCAATCAGGGTTATTAGAAAAACGTCCTTTTGATTCGAGGTCCCATTTATTATTAAACTAAAAGTACTTATTAAATATATTCACAATATACGTGAAATGCTTACTTAGATCTAAAGGTAATTATACATAAAATAATATAAGTACCATTACTCACTACACTACAACTGAATCGCGCTATCAAAGTTCCACAGCTCGTCGCTATACATACAACAGATGAATTGATAGCAAGTGGGCTTCGGCCTGACCGAGCATACCATCTCGCTCGGTCGGCAAACATATTGGCTATAAATTACAAAGAACCTAAAACTAAAAACCTTAAAAAATATAATATTATAATAACTTAAGTATATTAATAAAAAGGAGTCCCTTTAGGCAAGGTCCCGAAGATACTGGCAGCGTTCCCCCTTTGAATTGCTAGACAAATTCTTTGTCCGAGGTAGCTGCCAGCTCTTCGGTCTCCTGTGATGTCGACTAACCTTTTTGCTATTTCCTTAAAAAGCCTTATAGCGCTAGCACCCCCACGGACCAAGGGTATTGACACCGAATGGGACAAAATCATATTCGGAGCCTAGACCCCTCTGAAAGTTATTTCTTAATAATGAAGGACATGGAAGAAGGACTTGCAAGTTTATAAACACGTGAAGTCGAGCGTCCACGCTGGTTGTCGGCTTTGGATATTAAATGTTTACGATATCTTCGTATTAAACTCACGTTGGGGGAATCAATAACAATATTGGAGCTGGACAGAATTGGGGACCCGCAGGATATTTGTTCATGTATTTTAGCATTATTAGCATTATTATTAGCATTATTTTATTTTTATTATTTGGATAAGTGAATTGGAAAACTACCTCTTTTTTCAACCACTTACGGTAAGTTGACCACTCGCCCATTAATAAGTTTACTCAGATATTTTATTTGTGTTGCCTATCTTGAGATGAGAAATGCTAACTGGGATGGTAAGACTCAATGCTAGCATTGATATTGCTTGTCCCGGAACATAGCAATGCTGGAAATAAGCAGAATGGTCATATCTGTGCAAATAACTCAACGAACCCCTGAGCACATAAGGGTCCAATTATTGGACCCTTATGTGTTCAGGGTACCTTCAGCGGAGAAGGAAAAAGGGACTAAGCCCCCGTACCTCCAGAGGAGAGTGCCGATGGCACGCCGTCGAGGCCCTGCAGACGTCCACAGCTCTCGCGACGGGCCGGCCAGACGACGAGGAGAACACCGCTGAGGTTTAGTGGTTCGAGTCTGCGTCCACCTTACCATCTTTTCAGGCGCAGAGAGTCCCACAAAACCCTACCTCGTCGTGGTATAAGAGTATTCCTCAGCGGGAACAAAAATAACATAAAAATATTAAGTAAATTTACCCATTTTATTTTATACGAAAACTTTTTAAATATTCATTATTATGAATGTTTTAGACAATATTAAAGAACTCAATTTATAACTCTTTTGAATAAATAATAATGTTGGGTTGGGTTGTGTTTTACGTTTTACTTTTACTTTACAATATTTTTTCTAGAATTAATCATGGCGATGAACGATTGTACTTTAAATACTTAAATCGGTGAAATATTAAAAAAGTGCATGCGTACAAAGTACACAATAAGAAGTGAAACTTATTTGGCGTACTAATTTTTAAACCTCGTTTATATAATATTTTATACTAATCTAAAGCTTTAAATTTCCGAGACTTGCGATGCGACGTTCGTTCTATCTCACTATCTCTCTCTAGATCTTTCTCACTCGCTTACTCTCTTATCTCACTCCATATCCTTCATGCTACGTCACCATTCGACGTTCATACGACACCGACTCCAAAAGAAACTATAATGACGTGGTAAATGCAAAGTTTGTACATTAGTAGAAGATGAAGTTGACTATAAATTGTAACCACCAAAATTTAAGAAACACAGTTATTTTATTACTTTTTAGTTTAGTATTTTTGAAGTTGGTAAAATTTTTTTGTAAAATGATTTTATTCAATTGATTTTTAACCGTCGTGGGTTTTTTCAAAATGTTTAATTTTGCTTTTTATTAGTATCTATACACATGTATACTAATAAAAAATGTATGGAATGTAAGGAACCCATATCCCAAATGGGATCACGCTTGACAGAATCATAAGTGTGATGTGGGTTTAATAGGTACCATTAATGTTCATAGCCAATACTTTCCCGATGATGTATGTTTGTTTAATGCTGGCTTACTCGTGAATAACGAATAACGGCTTTGCGTTTTATTTTCAGTTATAATTATAATAAAATCGAATATCTTATTCAATAAAATCAGTATTAATTAAAAAAAAATCTTAAAATCGCAGGGATATCCTTTATGGATATGCCAGTGTCTTAGGATATATCCTGACCCTGTGGAACTTGCATCTGGGAGTGCGCTACCCTAAACTAAAACCACTGCGACCACTTTTTGGGGGTCCCTGATCTAACAACAGGATCTACTCAGCGACATGCTGGCTCCAGCAAAGGCCAGACTACTCCTCGTATGCGGGGATTGCCCGGCTGCTACTAAGCAGTCCCAGCGACGCCATGTCATGACTGGGCCCAGGTTTTAGGCATTTACCACACGGCTGTCGTACCAGGTATGTCCACCTCCCCACCATGGTTCAGTCCTTGACGTAGCGGTGGGGCTCAGTAGCCTAGGGTGAGCCCAGCACCATGCGCGAAGCTAATTGAGCCAAGGGGGCTCTTTTTACCCCTTTTATAAGAAGAGGGGACAAAAAAGCAGGGGGCAAGGAGCGACGACAGGAACCTCACACCATTGTACTGTCCCAGCGTTGGGAGGGGTTGTTCTGTGATGCAGGACAACCCCTCTGTGGAGATGGCGTCGGTCCCCTGAGGGACTGACTAGCCATCGAGGTGCCCTGTATGCTTATTAGATCCGGAGCACCTCACGAAAAACTGCATTGGTAGCACTCGCCGCGTTGAATGATGAAATGATGTCCCAGAAGGAGGCCAACGTGCGGGTGAGAGAGAAGGCTGCCGACAAGGCCTACTCCCGCAGGCGACAAACGGGGATGCGTAGGAGGCGCTACTTAATGCGCCTCCAGTAACGCCTCTGTGTTTGTGTCGGGCTCACGATGGAATCTGGGTCTGTATGGCACGACGTCGTGGGGACTGCTTTGTAGCGGCCGGGCAGCCCTCTTACGAGTACTAGTCTGGTCTAAGTGGCCAGCCTATCGCTGAGGTGATCCTGTCTTTTGCCTACATATCCGGGACCCTCAAAAAGCGGCCGAAGGCGCTCGCAGTGGTTTTAGCTTGGGTGGGCACTCCCAGGTACGAGTCCCACATTGGGTCAGGATCTACCCGAAGATTCTGGCTGCATCCATAAGGATTGCCCTGCGATAAAAAAATTGTACATCAATTGACGCACAAAAAGCTAATTTTGTTGCTACTACATATTTTGAATAAAATTTTTCGAGTTTAAGTTGACATTGTCAGTACATAGACGTCCACACCATGGTGCAGGCCTTGTCGTGCCGGTGGGGCTCAGTAGCCTAAGGTGAGCGCAGCACCTTGAGCGAAGCCAAGTGAATCGAGGGGGCTGCTCTTTGTACCACTCTTATAAGAACAGGGAACAAAAGAGTAGGGGAGAGGGAGAAGGGGCGTGGATGGGAATCTTACTCCATTGCACTGTCCCGACGTTGGGAGGGCTTGTTCTGTGGTGCGGGACAACTTCTCAATGTAGGTGGCGTCGGTCCCTTGAGAAACTGACTAGCCGTCGAGGTGCTCTGTTTGCTCAGCAGATTCGGGCCACCTCACCAAAGGTGGCATTGGTAGCACTCAACGGGTTTTAGTGGGTAGAGCTGCGTACACGTTACTATCTTCGGGGGCAGGGAGTCTCACATACCAACCTGGACAGTGGAGAGTTTTTTGTCGCGCGAAATGCATAAGAGCATTTCCAGGCGACAAAAAAAATAATTGTCATGACATAGTGATATAACTCTTTAAAATATGTAAAGGTGAAAACATTTCATATGCTCAAGCCAATTAATAAATGTTTGCGATGTATAATATATAATATAAACTTCGTTCAAAATTTAAATTTTTCTGACAAATTCATTCAATTTTCGCAATTCAAGTTTTGACTGATATGATGAATTCGTTGCATGATATATTTTTAAACTTAGTTAAAAGTTTCTGGAAACTTCAATATTAATGTTTTTTGTATCAGAAGGCGAAGAAAAACAGCAAACATGTCTGATGCGATGAGTACTTGTGGATAGTTAACAGAATCAGGCGTTACTTTACGAAAATCCATATTATGATACATGTAACTGTATAATTTGTTAGCAATTCTGCGAACCACGCAATCTTTACAGCAAATGCTTGTGCACAAATATGCATGCATAAAGTATAGTGAGGTGCACCTTTTCCACCGTGCATAAAATGGATGCACTTTTGAGGATGTGTGAAAATCGACAACCTGCATTAAGTCAGTACATAGACGTCCACACCATGGTGCAGGCCTTGACGTGGAGGTGGGGCTCAGTAGTCTAGGATGAGCCCAGCACCTTGGGCTGCTAACTGAGCCGAGGGGGCTCTTTGGACCCCTGCTTATTATTACTTTCTTGATATTAATATCAACCAGCACCAGTGATTAGACTCACAAAAGTAAGCAATTGTTTTAAAGGCAACTGTATACTCTTTTACAATAGAATCCCAGAAAATGTTCAAAACCTCCCAAAAAAATTTAAAAAAGTTATTAAGGAGCGTTTGTGTAAAATATTTCATGGAAGATACAACAACTTGGGAATAGAGCATTCCTCCCAGGCATTTCAGGATAATACAACATGTGAAATTTGTTATAAAATATTTTAAATGATTAGTTCCACAGAGTTTGCTTTGCCGGTTTTTCTCTCTATACACGCCGATATTCTGTTTGTACTATTTTGAATTTAAAAAATTGATTTGATTTGATTGAAAAATATCTTTACTTCGTAAGTAAAAAACCTGTTCACTTGAAACACGTCAATTGAAAAAGTTTGTAAAAATATTAATAGTAAAAAAATATAAAAAAGCTAGTTCAAGATAGAGCAAAGAAAGGAGAAAAAAAAACTCTGAAGTTGTTCTTTTATCAAAAGAAAGTATAAATTTTATGTTATTCACACATATAATTGAAAATCTTAAGAGTTTTTACCTGAATACTTATGACAAATATAATTGTCTACACAAAGATCGTTATAAACCTATAAACAACATTTGTGAAAATATTGTGCAAGCAAGCTAAGAAATTCCTTGGAAAGTTGTAGAAAATTCTAGAAATTCCTTGTAGAGTTAATTTCAGGTAGCGAGAAGTGAAGTGAGCCGTACTGCAAAAATAAATAATAATTTAGTTAATATTAGCAACGGGTAATAAGATAAAATGGTCGGCATGAAAATATTATGTTTATGAAAAAAAAAATAAGATATTCTGAACGTTCATACATTAATAGGTTTAGTACTGCAACGATATAAGTGAGCAACGATGGTCTCAATCCCAATGGATCTGTCTGAAGTAAGAGAAAAGAAAGAGTTTTCAAAATTTCGCTGTGTGCAAAATGAGAACATGCATGACAAATGAGATTAAAAGTTTTTGAAGGTCTTTGAAGTTCACTATTCCGCAATGGGCCAGTGCATAGGTAAACTATGGTCACGCACCAGCCTCGCTTGATTTCGAGGAAGATACCTGTATCCAGCAGAAGCTGTCTCAAATGAGAGGAAAGTTTGTGGGTTTCCTAAATTTCGCCGTGCACCTGAACATGAGGACATTGCTTGATCATCAGTGAATGGGAACATGCATACCAGATGAGATTAAAAGTCTATGAAGGTATATTAAGTTCACCATCCCGCAATGGGCCAGTGCAAAGGTAAGGAATTCGAGGAAGATACTTGAATCCAGCAGGGGAATATTTAAGGAAGGGCCCTTAAATGTGAATATCTTTGTCATCTTCCTGAAGGGTCAGTCGACCACCACTTAGATGACCTCCGTCGCTCCTAGTTGGATGCAAGTGGTGGCGGATCGATCGTCTTGGCATCATTAAAAGTGCAGTAGGGGACAGCAAGTCAGTCCCCCAAGGGCCCAACGCCACCTCTACAGAGGTCAGAGAGTTTGTCCCGCACAATTGAACAAGCTCTACAAACTCCGGGACAGTGCAATGGGCTGATGTTCCCATCCTCGCCCCTTATCCCCTCCTACTCTTTTGTCCCCTCTCCTTATAAAAGGGATACAAAGAGCAATCCTCTCGGTTCACTTGTCTTCATGACGCATGATGAGCCCCACCGCCACGACAAGGCTTGAACCGGTTATATTTTTTTGTGTGTCAAATAAAGCTAATTTTTTCTTTCTTTTCCTTCTTTGATAGGGAATGTTTTATCACTGAGTCACTAAGGTTTAGTATCATAAGTACCGATACGATTGTAATCTCGGGCGAAGCTGCGACAACTAAATAAATTAGAAGCCCGTCGTTTAATATTCCGTATTACAAAGTATCTTTGAACTATTTAAAAGTGTTCATTAATTCCTAAGTTGGTGGACATTTTAATTTTCTTTGTCCCGACTCTGGAGTCTGTAACGAAGATCGTTCATGAGTTATGAGCCGTTCAATGTATACCAAGTAACCTCATAAACTACGTGTATAAAATTATGCTGCGGCCTTTAATATACTAGTCGGATGTGGCATTTTGTAGTTTTGTGTATTGATATTTTTATCAAGTATATTAGTCATGACTATGTTTAGCAGTGGACGGATAGAGGCTGATAATGATGATGATGGGACCGGTTAAAGCCTCTTAAGTTTCTTCGTAGATGAGACCTTTAAAATTTTGAAGGAATTTCTCCAATTATCGTTTTGAACGCAATAAAATAACAAAAACAATTTTGTTCTTTACGCCTTTTAATAAGCTCGCGTGCGTATGGAGAGCCTTGCCCCGCTCAGGACGCTTAGCCCTCTCTGGCGCGTGTCCGGTAATAGAATAATTGGTTAACAATGCGCCGCCTTAAATAGCGAATCTCTTGTGCAGTTGCTAGGTAACGTAAATACGAAAGAGAAAGCACTTTTTTGTACATCCGATATTAATCTCTTTTATAAATAGAACAAATACACATCCTTTAAACTTGTTACTTTGTCTTCATATAATCGTGTATTTTGAAAGTCACCAGACAAATATGAACGCCATTTTCACATAACGTACTTGAGCAATATAATTTGCAGTAATACCATGGGTTCTATAGATTATACAGGGTGAAGTGAAATTCGATACATTCCTTTGAAAGACAGAAAGTAGACCTCATTTACAGTAATATTTTTCATGGCATCCCCTATCCGAAAGTTGATATTTACAAAGTTATTGAAATTACAAAAATTTTTTCTTTATTTTCGTCTTTTTGAATTTGACATGACGTATTTTTCAAAATGTTTGTTTTTTTAGTAATTTTTTTAATGTATTTTAACCGTCAATGAGTCAAATAATATTTTTAAGGAATAAATAGGGACAAACTAAGCGAGAATTTTTCATTATGAGACATGAAACAGAATTTTCTTTTAAGAAAAATGCACATTTTTCTTAAAAACAGGTGATTTTCTTAAAAAAAGTATGATACAATGCGTACAAATATTCTAAATAACTTTCTTATCTCATTAGCTTTCCAAAAAGTTGCAAATGTCTACATAAAAATATGACGTTGTAGTAAACATAGAAGTAAAATGAAATAATGTCTAAATTGATTTATTTGCGATAAGGTTAAAATAAAAGGAAAAACTTGAATTTAATTACGTTTATTGTGTTTAAAAAACATCAATGTTTAATTAAATTTAATAATAAATATTCTACTTTAGGTCTTGTTCAAAATGTGAACCTCTATTTTTGATACAGGCCCGTAGTCTTCTCCGTACCTCTGTTTTGATTATTTGTCTCATTGACGGTTAAAATACATAAAAAAATCACTAAAAAGACAAACATTTTTAAAAATACGTCATGTCAAAGTCAAGAAGTCGACAATAAAGACAAAATTTTTGAAATTTCAATAACTTGGTAAATATCAATTTTCGGATAGGGGATGCCATGAAAAATATTACTGTAAATGAGGTCTACTTTCTGTCTTTCAAAGGAATGTATCGAATTTCAGGTCACCCTGTATAATTCACGTTTTAATATACACATTAGGACAGACGTGTCAGACGTATTATGGTAGAAAAGTTATAATAAAAAAAACGTAAATATAATAGTAAGGTTTCTAAAACGTATATTATGTTATATATATAATTTTCATGTGTTTTTTTTTGGAGGGATCTATGCTAACGGCTTGGACCGTTAGCATAGGCCTTAATGCTTTGTCTGACAATTGTGAGCCGATTTGGCTCACTTAAGGCTGATTATTATTGGGGGGGTTGCCCCCGCCAACCGTTTAGTTTACGACCACACGGCTTCCTGGCGTCGGGTTGGAAATTAAACATATTTTATTGGGGTGCCTTCATAGTGAACTCGATTCGAATGCCGTGACGTCAAACCGCATGATACTGTCATATTTTATTCCAATTTTCGTTAGATTTTTACTAATTTTGAATTCTAAGGGTGGGTTGCACCATCTTACTTTAACAATAACTGATCCGTCAAAATACCGGTTAGTGTAAAAATGCGTTGCACCATTTGACTATGGTCAAAATACGTCATAATTTAACACTAACTTTAAGGCGGTATATTGGCAAATAAACAGTGAGAAGCGCTTGGCAAAAAAATCAGGAAAATTATTCCTGCGTAATTTATCGGCCTGGAAAAAAGATATGTCATATTCAAGGATATTACCTATAACCCTTGTAAGTTCATTACACGATTAGACTAACTTGACTCGATCATAAAAAATCCCAAACATAGCATAAATTGAAGCAAAGCCTGTACACATTTGTAGGAAAAAATATTTCTTTTAAATTTGAAATTTATATCATAATTTTTTTCTCTTCAACCTACGTAACCTATGTTTATTCAAATTTAATTTATTTAACTTTTTCGGTACAAAAACTAAAAATAACAACTATTTCGGGCGGGCCGATGCAATACCGTGCCGCCCGCGTCCCCGCCAGTCGCGGTTTGGCCGCTGTCACGGTCGGATCTGTGTCAAATTATTCTTTACGTGTTTTTAAAAAAAATGGCAAACAAAAACAATAAAACGAAGAGTAAAATCTCAATTTCAACATCGAGAAGGAGATTAGTCAAAAAGAGATTTATGAAAAAGTAAGTACTCGTATATTATATTAAAGTTAACTATTTTTTTTTCTACAACATACCATAACACGGAATCAGGATGTATATGAAGCAGTTAATGTTGATAAAGGTAATCGATATTTTTTTAATTTTTAGTTTTGCTACTATTAGGTAATCAAACAGATTCCTTTTTAACCGACTGTGCCAAAAGAAAGGAGGGTAATGTTATTCGGGTGAATGTATGTAGGTAAGTACGTTTATGGCCCCTCCTGCTGAATGAACGGCTTTATTGATTTTCATAAATGAGGTGTCGTTTATGAGGATGCTATTGAACGGAAAGTAACTGACAGACATACAATCAAAATTTTACATTTACAATAAGTGTTGTTGGGAAAATACTCCCTATATTTTAAAATAAAATTAGCAACTGGCATTCCTATTTCAGCTTGAAGCTTAACACTTCAGATGAAGTACCGCATTCAGAAAATTCACTTTGGTACAACGAAAAACAAACTAAAGTCGGCAGAAACCTTAAATTTCGAGACTGCTGACTCTAATTTTAACAGCTTGAAGCTACTAATCAGTGACACCTTAGTGAATATATATAAAATAGGAATGATATACTTGATCTCAGACCAAAAATTGGAACTGAAGCGTAGACGAAAGGAATTAAAAGTCAAAAGACTAAAAGATTCAGAGGTGAGCAAAGATTATGGAAAGTGTTATGCCAAACCATTGCTAAATGGTTCAGAATTGATAAAGACAAATATACAGTAAGCACTTGCTCAGAAATTGAAAAACACTTCTTAAAGTACCAAATTGCAGACCTATTTAGGAAAGTTTGTTTACTTACTAAAGAATTTAATCCTAAAACACGGCTAATAACATTAACGGTACATCTCTTCATCTGTAAGAATAAATCGCTGAAAGAAGCTATTGTGAAGAGTTGTACAAAAGCAATACGATGGTTGACGTAGTGTGCCCTATATATGATTGGGATAATTTAGAACTACTGGAGTCTAAAACTCTGCGATTCATTGTATATCCTGCTCTCAACTCCCTTAAAATAAGGAAAACATCAGATTCTGATGCAATAACGGCAGAAGTTTTCAAATTTCTAGGTGAATCTGGCATAGATGGGCTCCACGTAATTTGTAGCAAAGATGGCCTGTTAGTCTAGTGGTTAGTGATCCTGACTGCTAAACCAGAAGGTCGTGGATTCGACCCCCAAACAGGACAAATGTTTGTGTAATGAATCTGATCATTTGTTCTGTGTCTGGGTGTAATTTATGTATAATATCTATGTATTTATTATTTGTATAAAAGTAGACCTAGTTTGGGATCAGATGGCCGTGTGTGAGTTGTCCCAGCATATTATTATTATGGACTACTGGAAATTGTTTAATATATGTGGATCGAATCTGATTTATTGGGGTTGTGTTTTAACAATAATATACTTTTTAATAGGTTAGAGACTGAGTGGTTTAAGTATGAAAGCTACAGCTACATAATTAGAAAGTTCATAAAATTATGTAATCAAAGCTAACCCTGAATTAATGTCTTGTTTCTACGCCTATTATTTTAAGATATTCAGCATATTTTTAATGGTAACAAAAGGGCGTGCAGAAATCATATAAGATTTTAATAAAATAATTACAGCTCTGGAGTAAGTGTCTTAATGTTTGTAATATAATAAATTGAATACAGTCCTTTAATAAGTACTTATTCATCAAAATAAAACAATATTCTCTTTTTTACGCCCCAAAATTAGTATCATTTTTTTACTATATAGTATATGGTGCCAAAATTGCGTTGAAAGAAAGAGGCGTACTTACCGTTTATCAAAACTATGCGTGCTATAATTTGAAAAGTCTTACCAGACGGTAAGTTATGTCTAAAAAGAATGCCAAATATCAGCCTTATACAATCAACTAGTTTTGTTTTATTCATTATTTTGTCTCTCCTCTAAAACTGTACTTTTGTATACTATCTAAAATCGGTATAAAATTAAATGATAGTAAGTATGAACAGCTCTATATAGTTCCAGCGAATGACATACGTAATAAAATTCAAAATTCCCGCAATGTCATAATGCGTAAAGTCTCGCGGCCGCCACATACGCGGCGCCCCACACCTCATCACCCAGAGGGGTAAGTAGCGGTCTGCATCCTCGCCTTAACCGCTCACAATCGGCCGGTTAAAGTTTATTGTTAACGTCAGATGTCAAATTTAAGATTTTTGTTCTTTTCTTAAATTACAATAATTACAGAATAGTTTTTATTGTATTAAAATTTAAATATTTTTTAAATATCAAGTAAATTATATATTGTTAATAGAATTGTTTTGATTTTGACTAAAACATTATTAATGATAATATAATATTACCGATAGTAAAATATATATTATTCGTCTCGGCGTTCATTAAAGAAGGCCTATGTTCACCAGTGGACGGACAAAGACTTATGATAATGATGATAATAATATATTATTAGAAATATAAATTATTAAGTTCATAATTTAAATATAGGATAATTTAATTATTTTAACATTTAGAAAATATAGGCATATTATATTATATATTTTTATGGTGTAATAAATAACCGGCAGTTTTTTTTTTTTTTTTTCTCGCAGGGAAATCCTTATGGATGCAGCCAGGACCTTCGGGTAGATCCTGACCCAATGTGGGACTCGCACCTGGGAGTGCCCACCCTAACTAAAACCACTGCGAGCGCCCTCAGCCGCTTTTTGAGGGTCCCGGATATGCAGGCAACGGACAGGATCACCTCAGCGACAGGCTGGCCCCGGCGAAGGCCAGACTACTCCTTGTAGGGGGGGACTGCCCGGCCGCTACTAAGCAGTCCCCACGACGTCGTGCCATACAGACCCAGGTTCCCATCCTGGGCCCGACACGAACACAGGGGCGTTACTGGAGGCGCATTAAATAGCGCCTCCTACGCACCCCCGTTCGTCGCCTGCGGGAGGAGGCCTCGTCGGCGGCCTCCTCTCTCACCCGCTCGTCAGCATCCTTCTGGGACACTGTCAACGGCTCCCTGCGGGCCGTCCGGCACAGGTACTCACCAAAGCAACCATGCCCGGTGAGCACCTGTGTCAGACGGAAGGTGAGGGGTTTGCGCTTACGGCGCATCCACCGCTCAAGGACCGGACGCAGAGCAACCGTCAGGTTTTTGCCATACGGCTGCCGCGCCAGGTCCTCCCCCCACCTCCGCATTAACGCCTCTTGCCCTAGTCGGCGAACCCGCAGGATCCCGTCCAGCGTAAGGCTCTCACCCAGACACCTCCTATCCGAGACATAGGAGTGCATCTCGGCAAGAACCTCCGCCACGAGCTCCCACGGGGGATCACCGGCTAGGGCAGTGGCTGCTGAACAGGCAGTTACCTTAGTTATATTTGGTTGGAATATTTGCAAAATATATTTCATTATTTACTCAATCTCGGAAATTTCAGAATAACTATGACATAATATAATTTGAAGGTGGCGCGCAGTAAGTTTTAAACGTCAAACCATTTTTTTACGTATGTATTACCATATCTTAAAATATTTCCCTTAAGGAATTAGGATCAAATTAGGCATCATTAGACATGCAACCCTGGTAACTTTAACAATCAGATTTTTTATGCCGGTGCAACCCAATTTTCTAAACCGTAAAAGTCAACGTTATTGTAAGTGTCAAATTTTAGGGGAAAGTGTCAATTTGGGGGACGAATGGTTGCTCGCGTCCGTAGGATTTACCACCTTTTCCTAAGGCCCACCCTACACGTGTCCCCCGGGTGGTGCAAAACGAGCAACCTCACACACAACAACGCCGAACCACAGGCGGCGTAAGAAGCCTGTCCACATGGTGATCACACGCCAAGAGGGACTAAATCCCCTCTGAAAAAGTGACGCCTGTGCTTGGGATACACAGGTTGTACTCCACTCCCTAGGGGAAAACAACCCCGAATTCAAATGTTAAAAATGGCAGCAAGACACCAAGAGAGACTACCCCAGGAGGGTACCAGCACAGCTGGAGAATCCCTCCCTGAGACCAACTCAGGCAGCTCCCAACGTATTCTGGGGGGGAGCAATGTTTTGCCAAAATTTAAGAAAGGAAAGACGGAAGGAACAACTGGGCCCGCTAGAGGCACGGGGAAACCGAAGAGCTCGCGGAGACCCATAACAACAACTGGTGGTCCTCCTGACACAGGAAGTCCTGATAATAATGAAACAATTTTTTACGGATTTTATCGCGGTTTATTAAGATTTTTACAAGCCCGACGTTTCGGATACTTTACAGCAACCATGGTCACGGGAGGACTGAGGTGACAGATGTCCTAATGTTACAAAGTTATTCGAAACTACCCTATGATACATCATTATTTTAATTAGTCCTCTCTACGCAGAAAGTGCTAACTGCATCTTTAATCTGTGGCATATTATGCTTGGTTTTTGATTTAATTATTTTAATAATGGGATCCCAAGCAGGTGGTAAGAGCCAGCCATCTTCTCTATTGAAATTTGGATGTTTTTTAATTTCAATAGCCTCGCGGATCATCCTTGGTTGGAATCGGTGTTCTTTTGCGAGTATCTGTGGTTTATCAAATCTAATATAATGGCGAGCTTTGTCTAGACTATGTTCACAGATTGCAGACTTAGTGTAGCGACGGTGTTTTAAGTCAGCTATATGTTCTTTAACGCGAGTTTTAATTGATCTTTTGGTTTGGCCTATATAAGAGAGGCCACAATCACAATCAAGCTTGTATACTCCTGCATCTTGTAAGGGAAAGGGAAAAGGGATTAAATTTCGCTGTTACACCTCGCAAAATCCCGTTCGAAGAAATAATTTGTAACGTTGAACATTGTCTGTCGATAAATAATATAAAGAAGGAAGATTCGGAGGCCATCAGACAAGATGTATCGTCAGCATTACGACGAAGTTCTGTGCCGAAACTAAATCTTCCCCGCGAACAATACAAAGCGTTAATAAACCTACGCAACAGACGAGAATTAACGGTTCTTCGTGCGGATAAAGGTAATGCAACGGTTGTGATGGACACGTCAGATTACAATGATAAAATTCAACAACTATTATTGGATGAAAGCACTTACACAGATCTCAAAGTCGATCCAACTAACAAGGTCTTGAAAATCACCAGTGACCTTATAAAGAAGCACTCCAGTTCATTGAATCTAGACGTCAAATCATTGATTCCTTCTTGTCCAAAGCCACCTAAACTGTATGGGCTGCCAAAAATACACAAGGCTAATGCTCCACTACGTCCAATTGTAAGCCAGATCGACTCACCAACCTACAGACTGGCTAAACATGTTGCCCATGTACTTTCGCCGCTGCGTGGACAAACCAGAGCACATACACGGGATTCATACCACTTTGTTAATGAGATCAAACACCTACATCTCAGCAACAATGAAACTATGGTTAGTTTTGATGTGCAATCACTCTTTACATGCTTACCGGTGGAAGATTGCATTAATATTGTATCAAGAAAGCTAAGAGAGAATGACATGCCAATAGAATATGCTGAACTTCTAAAACATTGCCTGACATCTGGCTACATGTTGTGGAATAACCAGTTCTACCAGCAAGTAGATGGCGTAGCTATGGGCTCACCAGTATCCCCCGTTGTTGCCGACATATTCATGGAGGACTTCGAGGAGACTGCTCTGCATACCTCACCAATAACACCCAGGTTCTACAAGCGGTATGTAGATGATACTTTCACAATATTGCCATCTGATAAAGTAACCATATTCTTAAACCATCTCAATTCCATCAATACTAAAATTCAATTCACAATGGAATTGGAGGCAAATAATTCTTTAGCTTTCTTAGATGTATTAGTTATCCGTAATCCCAATAACACCTTAAGCCACACAGTGTATAGGAAACATACCCATACGGATAGGTATTTAAACGGCGAATCACACCACCATCCAACACAGTTAGCTACCGTGGGTAAATCTTTGTTACAGAGAGCACAAGGGATCTGTGATGAGCAGCACCTGGAGACCGAACTTCAACATGTCAAGCAAGTACTGCGTGACAACAAGCTTCGGGTACCGCGTCTCCGTCACAGTGAACGTGTGAAACCAGCCACCGTCGAGCGAGTACCTGCTGTGCTACCGTTTATGAAAGGCGTCACTGACAAGATTGGCTTCATCCTAAAGCGAGCTTCTATAAAAACTTATTTCAAGCCGCCTAAAAAGATAGGTCAATTCTTACCATCTGTCAAGTGTCATATACCCTTACAAGATGCAGGAGTATACAAGCTTGATTGTGATTGTGGCCTCTCTTATATAGGCCAAACCAAAAGATCAATTAAAACTCGCGTTAAAGAACATATAGCTGACTTAAAACACCGTCGCTACACTAAGTCTGCAATCTGTGAACATAGTCTAGACAAAGCTCGCCATTATATTAGATTTGATAAACCACAGATACTCGCAAAAGAACACCGATTCCAACCAAGGATGATCCGCGAGGCTATTGAAATTAAAAAACATCCAAATTTCAATAGAGAAGATGGCTGGCTCTTACCACCTGCTTGGGATCCCATTATTAAAATAATTAAATCAAAAACCAAGCATAATATGCCACAGATTAAAGATGCAGTTAGCACTTTCTGCGTAGAGAGGACTAATTAAAATAATGATGTATCATAGGGTAGTTTCGAATAACTTTGTAACATTAGGACATCTGTCACCTCAGTCCTCCCGTGACCATGGTTGCTGTAAAGTATCCGAAACGTCGGGCTTGTAAAAATCTTAATAAACCGCGATAAAATCCGTAAAAAATTGTTTCATTATAATGAGTGAAATTCGCGCAAACATTAGAAAACAATATGTGAACCAGTACGGACTGGAAACCGCAAACAAAATTCGCCGCCTGGAAGCTCTTATGACAAAGCGCGCAAGATTTATAACATCATTAAATTTCTTGAAGAGATGCAGAGACCAAGATCTCATCCCTACGTGTGTCAAGATTTCACCAAAAAACGACATCCGAGGGAGCGCAAAAATCTTAAACCAGGCGAGTAAAAAGTTATTACGGACGGTGATTCATCAAAATCGTTCCGATCTAGCAGCTTGTGAAAAAGACATTGGATGCTTGACCGCCGCGTTAAAGATAATTTTAACGACATTTGATTTCGATAATTGCATAGAAACTTTAAATAAGCGCGAAATATCTCAATACAATAAATGCAAAAAACAACAAATTTTAAAATTCGAAAAGTTAAACAGCAAATCAAATGTCAAAAATAACGAAACGAAGACCACAGACAATGACAGCTCACGCGCAGTTGTCAATCTGTCAAAATGTCATTTAGACAATAACACAATAAAAGTTTTGGAAAAGGGATTAAATTTCGCTGTTACACCTCGCAAAATCCCGTTCGAAGAAATAATTTGTAACGTTGAACATTGTCTGTCGATAAATAATATAAAGAAGGAAGATTCGGAGGCCATCAGACAAGATGTATCGTCAGCATTACGACGAAGTTCTGTGCCGAAACTAAATCTTCCTCGCGAACAATACAAAGCGTTAATAAACCTACGCAACAGACGAGAATTAACGGTTCTTCGTGCGGATAAAGGTAATGCAACGGTTGTGATGGACACGTCAGATTACAATGATAAAATTCAACAACTATTATTGGATGAAAGCACTTACACAGATCTCAAAGTCGATCCAACTAACAAGGTCTTGAAAATCACCAGTGACCTTATAAAGAAGCACTCCAGTTCATTGAATCTAGACGTCAAATCATTGATTCCTTCTTGTCCAAAGCCACCTAAACTGTATGGGCTGCCAAAAATACACAAGGCTAATGCTCCACTACGTCCAATTGTAAGCCAGATCGACTCACCAACCTACAGACTGGCTAAACATGTTGCCCATGTACTTTCGCCGCTGCGTGGACAAACCAGAGCACATACACGGGATTCATACCACTTTGTTAATGAGATCAAACACCTACATCTCAGCAACAATGAAACTATGGTTAGTTTTGATGTGCAATCACTCTTTACATGCTTACCGGTGGAAGATTGCATTAATATTGTATCAAGAAAGCTAAGAGAGAATGACATGCCAATAGAATATGCTGAACTTCTAAAACATTGCCTGACATCTGGCTACATGTTGTGGAATAACCAGTTCTACCAGCAAGTAGATGGCGTAGCTATGGGCTCACCAGTATCCCCCGTTGTTGCCGACATATTCATGGAGGACTTCGAGGAGACTGCTCTGCATACCTCACCAATAACACCCAGGTTCTACAAGCGGTATGTAGATGATACTTTCACAATATTGCCATCTGATAAAGTAACCATATTCTTAAACCATCTCAATTCCATCAATACTAAAATTCAATTCACAATGGAATTGGAGGCAAATAATTCTTTAGCTTTCTTAGATGTATTAGTTATCCGTAATCCCAATAACACCTTAAGCCACACAGTGTATAGGAAACATACCCATACGGATAGGTATTTAAACGGCGAATCACACCACCATCCAACACAGTTAGCTACCGTGGGTAAATCTTTGTTACAGAGAGCACAAGGGATCTGTGATGAGCAGCACCTGGAGACCGAACTTCAACATGTCAAGCAAGTACTGCGTGACAACAAGCTTCGGGTACCGCGTCTCCGTCACAGTGAACGTGTGAAACCAGCCACCGTCGAGCGAGTACCTGCTGCGCTACCGTTTATGAAAGGCGTCACTGACAAGATTGGCTTCATCCTAAAGCGAGCTTCTATAAAAACTTATTTCAAGCCGCCTAAAAAGATAGGTCAATTCTTACCATCTGTCAAGTGTCATATACCCTTACAAGATGCAGGAGTATACAAGCTTGATTGTGATTGTGGCCTCTCTTATATAGGCCAAACCAAAAGATCAATTAAAACTCGCGTTAAAGAACATATAGCTGACTTAAAACACCGTCGCTACACTAAGTCTGCAATCTGTGAACATAGTCTAGACAAAGCTCGCCATTATATTAGATTTGATAAACCACAGATACTCGCAAAAGAACACCGATTCCAACCAAGGATGATCCGCGAGGCTATTGAATTTAAAAAACATCCAAATTTCAATAGAGAAGATGGCTGGCTCTTACCACCTGCTTGGGATCCCATTATTAAAATAATTAAATCAAAAACCAAGCATAATATGCCACAGATTAAAGATGCAGTTAGCACTTTCTGCGTAGAGAGGACTAATTAAAATAATGATGTATCATAGGGTAGTTTCGAATAACTTTGTAACATTAGGACATCTGTCACCTCAGTCCTCCCGTGACCATGGTTGCTGTAAAGTATCCGAAACGTCGGGCTTGTAAAAATCTTAATAAACCGCGATGAAATCCGTAAAAAATTGTTTCATTATAATGAGTGAAATTCGCGCAAACATTAGAAAACAATAAGTCCTGATAAAGTGAGTCGACCACCAAACCCAAAGGATAGCACGGTAGGCCAGTGTGGAACCTCCGCAACTGGAGTACCGTGCGGTCCGATGGATGACTTTGACCTGTCATGGCAGGTGGTGAAGCGCAGGACCAAAGGTGGCAGAGCCCCCGCCGGACTGTCAGCTCCCACTCATGCCCACGGGCCGAAACCCAACAAGAGGAAGCGTAGGAGAGCCCGCAAACTCACCGCTTCCTCTTCGACAACGGTAGAAGGCGAAAGAGGGCTAGCAGAACCTACCGAAACCACCGGAATAGACGACGCTCCTCCGACAAAGGCAAGTGAGGGACAAGAATCTGTCCACACAGGCCGACGGCGGAGGAACAAAAGAGCGGGCCGGGAAGAAAGGATGTCCCAGAAACGGGCTAGACTGGACGACACGATTTCACCACGTGGCGCCCACAAGGCACCAAGACTGGAGAACCCTAACCGCCCCCAACCAGCAAGCTTTGCGGATGCGGCTAGGGCAGACCTCGTTGTGGCCGTCACAAGCCAAACGACCGGCCACCTTAGCCCCCCAAATGCTGACCTGGTACAGAAGGCGCTGCTACAGCAGATAATTAAACAAGCCTCAGAACCAGCCTCATCGGGAACGGAGGGCCCGATCTTTAGGGGGAAACCCATCATTGCTGATGGTGCCCTAAAGATATGGTGTGAAGACCTGCGGACCCGAAGATGGCTGGAGCAGGCTGTGAATAAGATCAGTGTCCCAACTGGGGAGCCATTGGTTGTGAGGCGCCAAATAGATCTTCACAAGAGGGTCTGTTGCGGTCTACTCGTGCCGGGAATCTGGGAGTCACCGGGCGTAATAGCGCGCACGCTGCGCTACCAGAATCCCTGGGCGCGGGTGGACCAATGGTTGCACCACAACACAGTGGTCACCAAGGGGGACACGTTCCTGATAGTCAGCGTGCCCGAGGACGTTGCAAGGAATCTTCACAAACACGAACGACGCCTGGGATGTGGTCTGGGGTCGGTGTACGTGAAGTTCCGCGACGTCAAGGGCAAGTACAGCGCTACGCTGCCCGAAACAAGGTCGGAGTCGGTGGACGATGCTGTGGCCGTACAGGCTACTCCGTCTACTGGCCCCTTATCGCAAGTGCCTGTAACCTGCTCCGACTCTGTCGTTGAGCTGGTGTCTGCAGTGCCTCCGTCTGCCCCAGAACCGGAACCGGTGCTGCCGCCCGTTGGTACACCAGCGAGCGGCAGTCCTGGAGGTGACGAGGCGGATAGGACGAGCGAGATGGACCTCGTCATGGGCATTGGAGGAGGGAGCGGCACACATCTCTGATGGCACACCGTTCTCTTCAACCGATTAGCGCTGTACAGGCAAACATCCATCACAGCCGCATCGCAACGGCTCAACTACGACTGTGGATGGAAAACAACGACCGGGTCATAGCAATGATCCAAGAGCCGTGGGTCAGAGACGGGAGAATATGCGGCCTCAACCCAACAAGAGATAAATTGTATACTTGTAATCAAGATACACCGAGGACGTGTATTTTTACTACTAACCAAATAACAGCTATGCCACTTAACGAGTTCTGTTCCAGAGATCTAACAACAATAAAACTGCGACAATCCGAACCGTTCCCAGACATAGTGCTGGCATCAGCATATATGCCGGACGGTGAGGAAGCACCACCCCAAGACCTGGCCGCCTTGGTCAGTTATTGTGAGAAGGAGGGACTGGAGCTTGTCATAGCTACAGATTCCAATGCACACCACCCTCTGTGGGGAATGGCAAGCAGCAACAAAAGAGGTGAGGATCTAGTATCGTACCTTTTTACAACCAATCTAAACTTATTAAACAAAGGCTCAGAGCCCACATATGTGACAAGGAGATGTAAAACAATCATCGACCTTACACTAGCCACGAATAACGCGACGGATCTCATCAAAAACTGGCATGTATCCAACGAAGCATCATGCTCAGACCATAGATGGATCCGATTCGAGATAAACATTAGCACAAATACTCCCACTCCTAGGAGGAATCCCAGGAAGACTAATTGGAACACATACAACAAAATCATAACAAACAAACTCAACACAGACGCACCGGATCAAATCAGGAGCGTAGAAGATATAGAGACACAGGTGACAGACCTGACAGACACGATCATACAAACCTATCACTCAACATGCCCCCTGACCAAACCTACAACGCAACCAAGAAGGCCAACCATATGGTGGGGCCCAAAACTTGAGAGGTTAAGGAAAAAGGTCAGAAGGCTACTAAACAGAGCCATGAATACCAGCGACAGCATAGACTGGGACAACTATAGGGGAACTAAAAACCTATATAAAAAACAAATACGAGCCAGGAAAAGAGAATCCTGGCAAAAGTTTTGTGACAGCATAGAGTTCTGTAGCGAGGCTGTGAGAATAAAAACTATCATGGCCTCAGGCGGAAACCCACACATAGGGTCGATCAAAAAACAGGACAATACATACACTAAAACATATGAGGAAACAATGCAAGTCCTCATCCAGACGCACTTCCCAGACTGCAGCATCGTTACAGAAGCAAGATGGGAAGACGAACATATCATACCACCAGACAATAACAAATGGATGATTGCCCAAAATGTAGTGTCAAGAGACAAAATTACGTGGGCAGTCAACAGCTTCCAACCATATAAATCAGCAGATGTAGATGGCATCTTCCCAGCCTTGCTCCAAAGAGGGGGTGAGGGAGTAATTGGGGCCCTAGTCAGGATACTCCAATCATGCCTGGCATATGGCTACGTTCCCAAGCTATGGAGGGAGGTAAGAGTCGTCTTCATCCCAAAACCAGGTAAGAGTGACTACACAGATGCGAGATCCTTCAGACCTATCAGCCTGACATCATTCATGATGAAAACCCTGGAAAGGCTATGTGATAGAGAACTGAGGGACAAAGCACTGAAAAACTTACCAATACACCACAACCAACACGCTTACTCATCGGGAAAATCCACAGAGTCAGCCTTACACGCAGTGGTAAGCAAAATAGAGCATGCCCTGCAAAACAAAGTCATATCTAATTATGACGAGGTAAACAACACACTTTTGAGAATGGTACATTGGTTTAGCGTTAATAACTTGCATTTAAATAGTAAAAAAACTAAATGCATAAAATTTTCCTTGCCAAATGTTAAGCAACTGCAAACAAATGTACTCTTAGACAGTGAAAACTTGGAATTGGTGGACTCCACAGTTTTCCTAGGAATAACTCTAGATCTTAAGCTGCAGTGGGGTCCCCACATAGCTAAATTGGCGAATAGACTCAGTTCAGCAGCATATGCAGTGAGAAAAATAAGACAGTTTACTGATGTAGATACAGCGCGAATAGTATATTTTAGCTACTTTCATAGCATTATGTCTTATGGCATACTTTTATGGGGAAATGCAGCCGACATAAACAACATTTTTGTGCTGCAGAAGCGGGCTATTCGTGCAATTTACAAGTTGCCTCCCTATTCATCTTTGAGAGAAAAATTTAAAGAAATAGGAATTCTGACTGTCACCTCTCAATACATCTTAGAAAATTTACTGTATGTCCGTAAAAACATAAATGAATTTTGTAAGAAAAGTGATATTCATAGTAGGAATACACGTAATAGACACAGGTTACATGCACCAATGATTAGACTTTCGAAAGTAAGCAATTCTTTTAAAGGCAACTGTATACGCTTTTACAATAGGATCCCAGAAAACGTTCAAAAGCTCTCCATAAAAAAATTCAAAAAAGTTGTTAAAGAACGTTTGTGTGGTAAAGCATATTATAAAGTAAAAGATTTCATGGAAGATACCACACCCTGGGAATAAGGCGTTCCTCCCGGGCATTTCAAGATAAGATGTTAAAATTGTTATTAATATATATTATTTGAAAAGATTAGTTCCACTGAGTTTGTTTCGCCGGTTCTTCTCAGTGGGCTTACCTTGGAACCGGTGGTAGATTCAATTGACGTTCAAAAAGATACTGTATTAGTACTATTTTGAATAAAAAAAAATTGATTTTGATTTTGATTGATATGTCTAGGCACGTTTATTGACATCGAAGGTGCCTTCGACAAAACAAACTTTGACAGCATAAAAACAGCACTAAACAGACACAACATAAATCCAATAATAGCAAATTGGATCCACAACATGTTAGTTAAAAGAATCATTACGATAGACGACAAGGGCGCACAGAAAGCTGTAGTTGCCAAGGGTTGCCCACAAGGAGGAGTACTATCACCTCTCCTGTGGAACATAGTCGTAAATGACCTCATAACTAAACTAAACAACAGACATTTCTACACAGTAGGGTACGCTGACGACATAGCGATACTCATAACGGGTAATCATGCAAATACAGTATGTGATCTAACTCAGACAGCACTTCGAGTGGTAGACCGGTGGTGCAGAGAATCTGGACTCACCGTCAACCCAAACAAAACAGAACTAGTAATGTTCACCAACAAAAGGGTACTAAACAATTACACACTCCCTAAACTAGGAAGCGTTACACTCCAATTGAACACACAGAAAGCGTCGAGTTGCGGAAACCAGCCTGACCTCAAGTAACAAGTAACAAGTAAGTGTCAAATTTAACTTTGACTATTACTTTAACCAACAATATCGTGCAACCGGACCTAATAATTATTTAACATTTTTCGGGTGTTCCCGTGACGGCGAATTTTTTCATTATTTAAAATAATATATCCTAGAGACGATTTGTGATAAACTCTCATTTACACGGCGCATCCAAACATTATAGCTTTCTGTTCATAATAACTCGGAGCAAACTTTGTTATTACTTTACCCGAGTTTATTTGGAAATGAACTGGAAACTGGCGTCCACCCGCGACGCAAGCCAATCCCACCTTTATCCTATTGTGATAAAAGCCTCACTACGTCACATGAATTTAATATCATAAATATTAAAATGGAATTAGTGTCCATAGATCGAGCTTGGTGGATTTTGGACAGGTACACTGGCAGGCAAAACCGCGCAAAGTGTGCAAAAAGTGTTTAAAAAGAGTCAATTATTGTACTAAGTGGAATAAGATTCGCTTAAAGGAAGTACATCAAAGCCCGTAAACCAGTGTTTTTCAATCTTTCTAAATACTCAACCCCTTTACAGGTTCAAAATTTCTGAGGACCCCCTTGGACTAAGACTAATGTTTATTTTTAAAATAAACAAGGTTTTTACTGTAATGTAGAACCTTGAATTTCTTTCTTTATCTCACCTATTGCCGGTGACCCCCCGAGTAATACTTGGCAACACATTTGCGAACTGCAGATTGTAAAACACTACTAAATGACGTGTTTATGATAGACTATTCTTAGGCAACTAATTCGTTGCCTGAGATGATACTCTAGATAACCTTTCCTTTTGTCTTAAGGTTACACAAGTCGCTCATCTTTCCTTACAAACGCAGAACAGTAATTACTACAATGTTTGACGTTGAACATCAAAAATTAAGGATAATAGAAATTGATCTCAACATTATATATGTCTGTATGTACCCTAAATCGTAAAAAAATATACATTAAAAAAATACAAGCTTCTAAACTTTCGTATTTCAACACTGATTTCAGCCCAACTTTGGGCGCAAATGAGTTTATTTATTCAAAAGTTGAAATAAATTTGTTTTAAAAAGATACACTTAATAGTTTTTCTATAATAAGTGTTTTGCTAAAAGAACATTTAAGGAATGAATCATTGTGAATTTCATTCTAGCACACATGTTCGCGCACTATGTCAGGTGAGATAGCAATCATTTAGTTGGAGTTCGCGCCGTCGACTTGTTGAACCTTAAATTTAGCAAAGCTTACGGAAATAAAAAAAGAACAGCCGTTTCACCTGGCAGTAAGTGATAAGTGACATCAATAGACCACCGCTACAACACTACACGTGCATTGCCGGCCTTTCAAATATGAATATGCTTTTTTTTTGAAGGTACCTAAGTCATAAGTAGGACAGGTGGGTTACCCAAGATGCCATTGACGTGGTCTTAAATGTCATATTATTAGTTTTCTACTAGCGATTACGATTGTAGAAAACTAATATGACATTAAAGACCACGTGATTTATTGATGTAAAATGTCATTTATTAGTTTTCTACTAGCTTTTACGATTGTAGAATGGCATCTTGGCTAACCCACCTGAGCTACCGTGGTGCTGCCCATGTAAACAGGCACATACAAGGCACATTAAAGAACATACTCATATATGAAAAACCAGAAATGCAAGCGAGCGCTTTGGGGGTCTCTATGGATGTCAGTAAACACTTACCAACAGGTGAACTTATGGTAATTAATCCGTCTCCCTCTCTTCTATAAAAACTATAAGCCCATCCCAGGCTTAAAAGTAAAGTGAGTCTTTAAATATATTTTCTAGACATATTAAAAATAGAGATTAGAGACCATGCGCATAGAATATCAGATTTTATTATCTTTCAACTAAAATAAGTTCATATTTTGGGAATTATTTGTGATTCCCTTGACAGACTCATTATAACAAAAAAAAATTTAAAAGGTTTTATTGTGCAGTTTTGTACTATTTCTACTATTAAAATTTAATTTACACGTTATGAACCATAAGTATGTATGTAGGTAATAGATAGGATTCGAAATGAACACATCCACCAGAGAATTAAAGTTACCGATATCACGCGAAGGTTAAGCTCGTTGAAGCGGTAGTGGGCTGGTCACATATTTAGGAAAACGGACGGCCGATGGGCTAATAAGGTTCAAGAGTGGAGGCCGTGTTTGGGTAGACAAAGTGTTGGTTGGCCATTTACCAGGTGGGAAGACGATCTCCGTACAGTGGCCGGTCGGAGTTGAATGCGAGTGGCGAGGGATCGGTCGTCTTAGCGTTCTTTGAGGGAGGCCTGTGTTCAGCAGTGGACGGATAGAGGCTGATGATGATGATGATGTATGTATGTTAGATGTAGTCGTAACTTTTAATTAGGAATACATAATATTGTTTAGATTTTTTCGAGGGTCGAGTCCATTACGGCCGCCTTATGCGATGAAAGGTTTTATGATGAGATGTAAATTATTTACATTTAGAGGCCATGCGCCCCTGGTATTTTGTGGTTTTTATTATGTAAATATTTCATCATTTTTATGTTTTTTCTGGGCCATTATGGGTTATAAAAATCAAATTTTTATTAAGATTTTGAGGTATTTAAATCATGGTAATAGCAAATTAACTTGTAAAGAAAAATATATGGTAAGTATTTATTTATTTATTTATTTTATTTTCACATTTTCACATGGAAAATGTGAAAACATCAGGTTCTTTTACATAATATGAGTGATGTCAGAAAATAATTTGACAAAATATCAACATCTCGATTTTTACGGCATTTCCTGCCTCGCACCACAAATATATGGAATCAGCTGCCACCTACGGTGTTTCCGAACCGATACGACTTACGGAGCTTCAAGAAAAGAGCATACTCATATCTAAAAGGCCGGCAATGCACCTGCTGATCCTCTGGTATAGCGGGTGTCTGTGGATGTTGCTTTTCACTTACCATCAGGTGAAACGACTCTCCGTTTGCCCCCTCTTCTATAAAAAAAAACCAATTTAAATTGCGTGTTTTTTATGTCATAAGGAGGTAATCGAGCAGTCGGAGCCTTATGGTGACTATCGACGCCCATAGACATCCGCACACCTAAAAGTTATAGATGCGCCGCCCTCCTTTTCCCTATCCCTCCAATGGGTCACCGGAAACTCACTAACCGCACGCGACAGCATTGCTGCCACTTGACACCAGTTTTATGTGAGCGAGAGGTACCGCCACGGTCGTGCGGGCCCAATTCGTCAGCAAAGCAGCATGGCACTACCTCTTACAAAATTGGATTACCTAAAAATATGTCTAAAGCTTGATGGCTACGCTGGACTAGTTAAAATTATTGACTGTTTATACTTAAAATAACTTCTATATGCAAAAATGTCTAACATCTTTTTTCTTTCGTAACCATATTCGCTGAAAATCCGTATCGCCAACAATGTAAGAATACAAGTATTAGTTGCTAAAACTAAACTTGAACTGTGACAGTCTTAACTCTTAAATGTTAAAAGGTCTAGGACATTAATAAAATTGTAAAAAATCGCATATGTACTGAATAAAGAGTTTCAAACAAAATTTATTTTGTCAGTCATCGAGGGCGTGAATAATGTTGTACAGCGAGAATGAAATATGCACAAACTTTTGTTACAACTGAATTTATCGTACATCGATCGTTTAGCCCCGAGCCAACCATATGCTTCACGGACATACGACCCGTTTTACAGCTGGTTGCGATTTTTTCCTCTAAATCATGCTAATTAATCAGGAAATCAAATGTAACACGTATACGCTAGCGGCTTTTTTATTTTTATTTTTTGGTCTGCAGCGGAAATTTGCAGCCCAAACCATAACTAGGACCAGGGTTTTTTTAAACCTAGCCGTGTGTGGGGTTCGCACTTGGGCAGTGTCGTTACCCACTAAAACCGCTGCAAGCGCCCTTCGCCGCCTTTTTGAGGTTCCCGGATCTTGCAGACAACACAGGACCCTCAGCGACAGGCTGACCCCGGCGAGAGGTCAGATTCCTCCTCGAAAGGGGGGACTGCTCGGCCGCTCGTTTTCACGATACTTTTAGCAGTCCCCGACGACTTCGTGCCTATCTGGACCCAGGTTAACCCCAGCCTCGGCCCGACACGAGCACAGGGGCGTTACTGGAGGCGCATTAAGTAGCGCCTCCTACGCACCCCTGTTCGTCGCCTGCGGTGGGAGGCCTCGTCGGCGGCCTCCTCTCTCACCCGCTCATCAGCCTCCTTCTGGGACATTACTGCCTCACAGAAGGAGACCATCGCCGTCCAGGACTCGTCATTGCGGAGCATCGCGGTGATGATGCTTGGCAAAGACAAGTCCCCTCCGATAACTGACGTCAGATCGTGACGCAGCGCCGCCCATCTCGGGCACACCTCTAGAGTGTGCTGGGCCGAGTCCACCGCCGCGCCACAATCGTGACATACAGCTGTTGCCGGCTCCCTTTGGGCCGTCCGGCACAGGTACTCACCGAAGCAGCCATGCCCGGTGAGCACCTGTGTCAGACGGAAGGTGAGGGGTTTGCGTTTACGACGCATCCACCGCTCTAGGACCGGACGCAGGGCAACCGTTAGGCGTTTGCCATACGGCTCCCACGTCAGGTCCTCTCCCCACCTCAGCATTAACGCCTCTTGCCCTAGTCGGCGGACCCGCGGGATCCCGTCCCGTCAGGCTCTCGCCGAGAGACCTCCTATCCGAGACATAGGAGTGCACCTCAGCAAGAACTTCCGCCACAAGTTCCCACGGGGGGTCGCCGGCTAGGGCAGTTGCTGTTGCCCACGATATCGTACGATACCCCCGAATCACTCTTACCGCGATGACCCGCTGCACCCAGCGCAACTGGGCCCTACCCCGCGCGGTAAGGTGACCCGCCCAAATGGGAGCATCGTATGTCGCCATACTCCGGCAGACACCAGAGTATAGCTGCCTGCAGGCGGCGCTGGGTCCTCCGAGGTTCGGGAGGAGTCTGCCCAACGCACTCGCCACCTTTACGACCTTCGGACCCAACTGTGCGAAGTGTGGGCCGAAGGTCCATCCTCCATCAAGGATGAGCCCCAGATATTTAATATGGGGGCTCATCCTGATCCTCACCCCTCCGATCTGGAGGGCAGCCCCCGGAGGAGGTCCTTTCCGCCCGGTCCCGCGAAAGAGAAGAGCTTCGGTCTTAGATGGTCTGACCCGAAGCCCTAACCTCTCTATGCAGCTGATCACGAGGTCGAGCCCGACCTCGGCCAGCCGCGCCGCCTCCTTGTAGTCTCGTCCCCGGGCGTAGACGAGGGTGTCATCCACATAGCAGATGACACCCATCCCGGGGAGGAGACGGCCTCGCAGGACCCAGTCATACCCGATGTCCCACAGGATCGGACCAAGAACCGATCCCTGCGGGACACCGCAGCCGACTTGCCACCACTCTACGGACCCACATCGGTTCTCGCAGGCTACCCTCCTTTCGGAGAGGTACGCCTCCAACAGCCTCCTGAGATAGGGAGGCACTTCGAAGTAGTTCAGAGCCTCCCGTATCACGCTGTGCGGGAGGCTATTGAAGGCGTTCGCGGTGTCCTTGGACATCCTCCACCACCACCTCCCCTCTGTGTTCCGTCTCACGCGTCACCGCCTGCAGGCGTTTGAGGGTGTCGATCGTCGACCGGCGTGCCCGGAACCCAAATTGGGACTCTGAGAGTCCCGGTCCCGGGCCCTCCTCCAGGTGCTGAACGAGCCGGGAAGCCACGACTCTCTCCAGGGCCTTCCCAGCCTCGTTCAGCAACACCACCGGTCGCACCGACGATGCCGAGTCCGGGGTCCGCCCTGCCTTCGGAAGCAGGCAGAGCCGACCCTCCTTCCATGCCCTCGGGAACTGTCCGGACCGCAGGCAGCGATCGAACAGCTCCCGAAGGCTATCACCGAGGTGCTCGAGAGAGATGGCCAAAACCTTCCCGTGTACCCCGTCTGGACCCGGTGCCCTCTTCTTACTCTGGAGGCGGGACAGAACCGCCTCCATTTCAGCCTCCGTGACGGGTGGCGGAACACCCTCCTCTTCCGGCGTCTGCCGAGCCATCCTTGGGGGCGTGAAGTCCCCAGGTGTGTCGGGGAAGAGTTCCTCCCAATCCCCCACGACAATCCTCCTCAGTTGGTCCGGCTGGAGCGTCTCGTTGATAGGAGCCGACTGGGCGCGGAACGCTTGCGGCTAGCCTAATGCGGTTTGACGAGGTTCCCCACCATGGTTCAGGCCTTGACGTGGCGGTGGGGCTCGGTAGCCTCGGGTGTGCCCAGCACCTTGGGCGAAGCAAATTGAGCCGAGGGGGCTCTTTGTATAACAAGAGGGGACAAAAAAGCGCGGGACGAGGACGGGAATCTTGTCCCATTGTACTGTCCCGAAGTTGGAAGGGGTTGTCCTGTGGTGCGGGATAACCTCTCTGTGGAGGTGGCCTCGGTCCTCTGATGGGCTGACTAGCCGTCGAGGTGCCCTGTTTGCTTATTAGATTCGGGGCACCCCACCAAAGGCGGCATTTGTGGCACTCGCCGGGTTTTAGTGGGTAGAGCTGCGTCCACTTACCAGCTTTCGGGCGCAGCGAGTCCCACGTACCCGCCTGGAGAGACCCACTCCCCAGCGGGATGCCTCAGTGCGTTTCCCGTGTTAGAAAAGAAGAAAAAAAAGAGTTTTCTCACGTTCTATTCCTTCTCCAGAACATGCAAAGCCTCAGTATTATTAAATAAAAGCTCAACTATGCCCAATAAAAGTTTGAGAATAATATATTGTACCATCAAACTTTTCACAGACCTTAAGCCTTACCAATGAAAGGAAAATATATTTGTTTGTCGTTCAATCCATAAAAAATCGAAATGGCCGTGAAATATCGGTAATACAGAGACAAAAGTTTCATTTCTTTCAGATGAAAAGGCTATTTTTAAATCACAAAAGCAATAATACCCTAGGTAAACATTTACTTTATTACACGTATCCTGTATTTTGGCTTTTCCTCTTACCTTATTCCTATGAGATCTCCCCTTTGTTTATCTTACCCAAATATAATTCGGGTAATTCCACCAAAATTAAAAAACGAGAGTACAATCTTCCTAATGTGATGAATGCTAATAAAAAATCTCGGTGAAGTTAATTTAATTCTTATGTAAACGCTAAAGCCGAAACCACACGTGTTGGAAAGATACGCGAACATCTTCTTTGGCATTAGCTCCCTTGCGGAATTGCCAGTGTCAGAGTGAATGCTTCAATGTTCGGTGATTATTTCTTGCCCTGTTAAGAGATTGGTAAGACTGGCTCTGCTTGATGATTGAAGATTTTTGAAAGTACAAGTTATTAATAAAACCAAATGTAAAGAAAAGAACTGTTGCTCTACCTAAAACAAAGGTTAGTAGGACAATAATACAATAATTTCTTAAGATCACTTTACCCGTCTGTCTGTCAGTTTGTCAAAACAAAACCTAGGTACCACCCATTGTCGTAGAATCATGACATACCGCAAGAAGCTGGGTCACACAAAATAACTAGAGAAAAAAAACTGAAAACTGTGAATTTGTTGTTATATAAACACAATTTTCGGAACCCTCAATACGCGAAGCAGACTCGCGATTGTCTTTTTTTATTTATTGTATAAACAGACAATACTGTTCTATACAACAGCTATACGGAACATACAGATAAAATGAACATTCAGAAGACAGGAAATTTTCAGAAATTGTGTGCCTTTTTCGGTAAAATTAAGGTTAGTACAAAATAAAATTTTTTGCTTAGGTATAACATGAAAAAGAGTCTGGAAAAAATGTGGGCGCCACTCTCACTTAGGTCTCATCATAATATGGGAAATCAGTAAGAGCGTTTAATGAAATCGTTAAATATAAATGTGAAACACTACGTTACTCAAAATATAGTATTTGTCGGGCAAGTATTGTCAACATCATAGGTTTCCATTTAGTAAAATATTTAGTTCCACTTGGTGACAAGTGGAACTAATCGTCATACTCTTTTTTGTTAAGCTGCAAATACTTCTTTTATGATTTTATGACAGCATTCTTAGTCCACCAAAGGTGTTGGTTGCAGCATTAGTTATATGCCCTCTGTAACAAATGCCTTTTTGTTGTTACAATCAAAATTATTTGCGCGTTCACCCCGGGGATGGGTGGTCCCTGGGGATATGTTTCACTAAAACCACTGCAAGTTGCCTCGAGACGCTTGTAGGACACCAACAAAAAACAGCAAAAGGGCTAACCGGGCAACCTGAAGCACCCCCGCTGACACCGGAACTTTTCTACCGCAGCAGATATCCAACCTCACCTCGAGTCTCAAGGTCGATTATCCTCACCGCTATACTCCGCTGCATTTTCAGCAGCCGTGAACGTCTGCCTATCAAGACCAGGTATCAGGATAGACACCTAACTCCATCGCACCGCTCTTCCACCTGCAAGCTACCCCAAAATAACTGAAAGAACAAAGAATCCCCAGTCTCCTCTGCTAATGATGCACTCATTAGCAGAGGAGACTGGGGATGGGAGCAGTTCACTTAATTTCAAGTAAACTAGTTTATGTTTATGGGCGATGTATACCCCTTAGTTATTTTTTGGAGAGGTGGGAGGTTGCCCCCCGACAACCGTGTAGTCATCGACCACACAACCTCCTGGCGTCGGATTGGAGATCCCTAAGTGCTCTTTGCTTTGATTAGCTATTGCATTTCTCAATTAAAATGACAACTATGAGATAGTAGGGATCAAAGTTACACAAAGACGGATCATTATACTTCAACTTTAAGTATCTTTACACTTAAACTATCTTAATTTCGAGATTATTCGCCTGAAGTTCGATATCCAGTTGGGAACTTGTTGCGACGTAAGTTACGGGCTAACTTTTGATATAGTGTACTTGAATTTTTATTCTACCCCACTTAACGCTGAATTCGGACGCGCCAGCGCCATCTGCGCTGTTATTTACTTTGTTCCTGACAATTATTTTAAGAGCATTTTTAAAGATGGCCGATCTTCTTCCTTAGTCCGAGGAGTTTGGATATGTGTTATATAATAATAAGTATATGTACAACTAAAACATATATACGTTGTACATATTATATTTCATAATTATTTGTCTTGTGCTTTAACTTTGCTTGCTAGCTATTTTCAAAGCATTTTTAAAGATGCCTGATCTATTTTTATTGACTTTTTTAAAGAAGACTTTATCCACATGGATACGACAAGCTCATCGTACCTTGTATACTATCATCATAACATGGTACCATCTTTATATTGAAGTTCGGAGGTTGGCATAATTTTGGTATTATGTGAGCGAGAGGTACCACCCCGGTTGTGCCGGCCCAATTCGGCTGCAATGTACCTATGGCGTCTTACAAATTTTCATGTTATTAGTACTTTTTTTTCATCCCGACATCCCGTGGGAGAGTAGGTCTCCTCAGGCGGGTATGTGGGACTCACACCCCCACCGCCAAGTCAAAGTCTGAAAAATAGTGGGGAAATAATTGACGCTGTTTTTATCATTTTTCATAGATGTAATAGGCCACTGATAATGATGATATAACATACGTTGAAAACATTAACGGTATTTTTATAAAACCATTTTTAATGTTAAGTCCCTAAAGGTATATAGTCTGTAGGTATTTTATTCTTCAATACTTCTAATTAAGTATCTACATAATAAATATTCGTCTACGTAAGGGCATAAGATACAGCCACAAAAAGTAATACAAGTCTAATATTTCACACTTCCCTAAAGTATAAACAAGGTAAAATAAACCATGTTTCATTCGTGAAAACATAGAAAAACAGTAATCCCCACGGAGGGAGCGAGATATTATAAAGGTATTTTACTTAGCTCTTTTAAAATATTAAATTTTAATCACTCAGTTTTCATACACGTCTTGACTCTAGAGATAAGACTAAAACTAAATCTTCATTTAGCTAATGTTCTTGCTTCAGACAGATTTAGAAAAAAAAATACTAGGTTTTATTGAAAGTTTTTTGAGGACTAAGTTAAGAATGAGAAGACAAGACTGGACTATCTGCTTTTTTCATAGACCTGCATACGGCTATCGTCAATATGAATTTGTAGCCGCGTTTATGTGTGTATCCTTTGCATTCATTATTTTATAGATATTAGAAGCGTGCTTAGTTAAGTCCTTTTTTTTCTTTTACGCCGGGAAATGCTCTGAGGCATCCCGCGGGGGAGTGGGTCTCTCCACGCGGGTATGTGGGACTCGCTGCGCCCGACAGCTGGTAAGTGGACGCAGCTCTACCCACTAAAACCCGGCGAGTGCCACCAATGCCGCCTTTGGTGAGGTGCCCCGGATCTAGTAAACAAACAGGGCACCTCGACGGCTAGTCAGTCCCGCAAAGGACGGACGCCACCTCCGCAGAAGGGTTGTCCCGCACCAAAGAACAACCCCTCCCAACGTCGGGACAGTACAATGGGGTGAAATTCCCATCCTCACCTCTTGCCCCCTGCTCTTTTGTACCCTCTTCTTTTATGAGGAGTACAAAGAGCCCCCTCGGCCCAATTCGCTTCGCCCAAGGTGCAGCGGCTCACCCTAGGTTACTGAGCCCCACCGCCGCGACAAGGCCTGAACCATGGTGGGGGTGTTTAGTTAAGTCCTAGTAAACTAGTACTTAGTTTAATTATGAGAATTCAAGTGTCTGGACAAACCTGAAACAGGTTTTAAGACATTACATTTAAATTGTAACTGTGTGTATGGTTAAAAAAATTTAAAAAAAAATTTTTGGTTATTAGTAACATTTATTTTTATCGTTAGACATGTTTAATTAATTGCTAATTGTAATAAATGCTAAGTTGAAAGACTATCCATTCTCATCCTCGACGTGACCTCTTTACTTAAAGATGGCCGAATTTAAACAAAATTTTCTAAGGTTTGAATTTCCTAAACCAGCCGGCTGATATATTCGAAAGTATTCCGATGCTTACGGAGCATCGCCCAAGTTCGCACCAACTTCAAGTAACCAAAGATCATTTGAATGAATGAATGTATGAATTATTCTTTATTGTGCTCACAAACAAAAGTGTTTAATAACATTGGGAGGTCTTTTTTATTATTTGATACGAGAATTACTAGCAAAGGTTATTTATTCTAGTGGAAACATGGTAATTTTCATTACTAAAATTATTTAAAACGGGATATTTACCATGTTTTTCACTTTTGTTTCACAGAGCTCGATATTTCGACGAATGTCTTGTTGACTAGAGTCTCTTAAGTCTCGTAGATAACGTCGAAATATCGAGCTCCAAGAAATAAAAGTGAAAACATGGTAAATATCCCGTTTTAAATAATTTTAGTTCTAGTGGAAAGTTTTTTTCGATCTTATTGCGGGTCAAACCGCTGGGAGCAGTTAGTCATGAATCTCTAGTCATTCCACAACTGTATATGAGTGCATCTATACATGACCCGAGATACATTCCCACGGGGTTAGATAATGGCGTAACTCGATAAAAGATTTCCCAGGGCGCTCATACTTCATAACTTAGCTGTTAACTTGGGCCTTGGATTCCAAGTACGAGTGACTTAGAGTAATGTGCTACATTTATATAAATTTTTTCGAAGAAAAATGTGGAATCGAAGTAATCTCCCCCGCAAGGATTAAAATAATATTATTGTATTCTTGAAATGATTAATATTGATCATTTACATCTACAGCCTTGAAAAATCTATGCTGTTTTTGAGATAGAAGTGCAGGCAGTGTAAATATTGGCTAGAAGATCTCAGGATAGGCAACAAAGAGTTGCCTAGGCTACCTCCTGGATGCACTCGTTTGTTCAAGGTTGGCGTTGGTCTTACTTTCTTTAGTTTGCAAATCAGCCTGCTTTGCATTGTTTCCACTTTTATTTAATTCTTTTATTAGTAAAAAAATGACGTTATTGAATATTGGCGACTTTTTTTGTAAGTACTTTAATATTATGTTTTCTCCTATTAATATTTTTTTTATATGTTACATATACATACATAGAATATGTACACGGATCTGGATGATAAAATATTAGAGATTATCGACTTACGATTGCTTCTTCTCTACGTAGCCATATACACATATTTTTTATCAAAACAAAAATTAAATAATATTTTTATATAAACTCATGTGGATACGTAAAGATACGTATTGACTCATTTAGGTACTCTAAAGTCATGTTACATGTAGCTACTTACTGCTACGTCTTGTTACATGAAGCTACGTGTTGCTATGTCACGTTACAATACATGCAGATACGTAGTACTACATCAAGTTACATAAAGATATGTACAGATGCTACATCATGTTACATGCAGATACGTACTGCTACGTCAAGTTACATAAAGATATGTACAGCTGCTACATCATGTTACATGCAGATACGTACTGCTACGTCATGTACTTACATAAAGATATGTACAGATGCCACATCATGTTACATGCAGATACGTTCTGCTACGTCAAGTTACATAAAGATATGTACAGCTGCTACGTCATGTTACATGCAGATACGTACTGCTACGTTACGTTACAGTGCTACGTGTGTGCTCGCAGCTAATAGGATTAGCCAATCCTCGTAACAATACAATATTATATTTGCAACTAATATTCGGTTCTTATTCGGTATTTCGCATATTCGGCTAGTTCCAATATACAGAAATTATTGTTTATAGGTATTGATGAAAATCTGTTCATTACCTTTTGAGTTTGTCGCGTACAGACAGCCAGATTTTTATTATATGTAGAGATTATATAAGATATATGTATTTTTGTTAATTAATTATACAAGTTATATTTCAGTCCCCACCATGATTCAAGCCTTGTCGTGGCGGTGGCCCTCTAATAAAAAGAGGGGACAAAAGAGTAGTAGGTGGGGGGACAAAAGGTGAGGATTGGAACCTAACCCTATTGCACTGTCCCGACGTCGGGAGGGGTTGTTCTGTTTTTTTTTTTTTAATGTTAGTTGGATAGGCAAACTGGCAAACGTGCCACTTGATCGTAAGTGGTCGATGTCGCCCATGAACATAAACTAGTATACCTGGAACGAGCCCAGGCAACTCATCTATGTGTTGCCTATCCTGAGACATAAGATGTTAAGTCTCGGTGCCAGTAATTACACTGCCTGTCTTGCCCTTCTCTCCGAAACACAGCAAAGCTGTTTACCCATCGCGTCGGTCCCTTGCGGGACTAACTAGTCGTCGAAGTGCCCTGTTGAACATAAGACCATTAAACTATGTTAAATATTAAAATGAATGTGTAAAGAACGTCTCGTTAATCTCAAAAGCGTTTACCATTGTGTCAGTTTAAATGAAATGATAATATGTTAAATAGAATTTATTAAAAATCACTTTACTGCGGACCGTAATGGATTTAGCCGTTAATACCCCGTCCCTTGTTCCTGGGGCTGGCTTAATGTAGGATGTGAGAACAACGCGCTGATTAGAATAACTAAACGGATTTAGTGGACGTGGAGATCCTCAGTTATGTATAGTTACTGTATCCTGTACTAATGACTGAATGAATTTAAATTATTAAGACTGGTTGTGACAATAAATGTTATGACACTGATTTTGATGTGAATCATGTATTGGCATTAGCAGTAAAAGCAACTCGAATGTCGTGACGACAAACGGTATGACGCTACTAAGCTGAAATTTTCGATACTCTTGTCTGTGCATGTGTACTATAATAATATATTGATTTATTTTCTTCCTTTTTTTGTATAAACTTTTACCATTAAAGTCACTGCTACTTACACATTATATGAGATTTAATCTCATAAATTATCTAGACAACTAAACCATTAGATATATTTTCTATTTGATTAATAGATTTTTTTACTATTAGGCTTGAATGATATATATAATCCAACCTCTTACTTGGAACTGTAAAAGCGCGGTAAATCATCCAGAATGCTAGTAAACATTGAAAAGCAATCAACCAGTCGCGTTCGATAGTCGCTGTAACGGGGCTTTATTTCCTGGAAAATTGGCAAGTCATAATAATACGCTGAGTCATAAATAAGGATCGACATTGGCTCTCGAGGTATTCCGTTCACGCCACATTTCACTGGAGCATGGATTTATTGGTTTACTAACGTTTTGGCAAAAAATACGACTGATTACGAATGTGGCAATTAATCAAAGCCTTTAAACGAGTCTTGGGAATAAGACGTTCGTAGATAATGTCGAAATATGGAGTTTTGCGAAACAAAAATGAAAAACGTGGAATATGGAGTTTTAGTAATATTATAATGATTTGATTGCATTGCAGCCGAACTCGGCTGGCACAACCGGGGTGGTACTTCTCGCTCACATAACACCGGCGTAAAGTGACATCTATGCTGTTGCGTTTCGTGCGGTTTGTGAGTTTCCAATGGCCCTTTGGGGGGATAGGGAAAAGGAGGGCAACGCATCTGTATAAAAACTGACTGGGCGGATGTGTATGGGCGTCGGTACCATAAGGCTCCGACTGCCCGTTTGCCCCCTTATGATAAAAAAAAATTGAAAACCTTTGCGAAACATATGCGGAAAAATGGTAGATTTGAATCTCGTTCTAATTATTTTAAGTAAAATATAACCATATTAATTTTAATCAAAGACATTTTGAAACTACAGCTTAAGTTATAGGATTGCGATTCCTAATTTTGTTTTTGCGAAAGAGTTGTCACGGGGTGGTTATTTATGTTTATTTAGTAGGCAATTGGATAAACTCCACCATGGTTCAGGCCTTGACGTGGCGGTGGGGCTCAGTTGCGTAGGGTGAGCCCAGCACCTTGGCCGAAGCCAATTGAGCTGAGGGAGCTCTTTGTACCCCTTCTTATAAGAAGAGGGGACAAAAGAGCAGGGGGCAAGGGATGAGGATGGGAACCTCACCCCATTGTACTGTCCGGACGTTGGGAGGGGTTGTTCTGTGGTGCGGGACAACCCCTCTGTGGAGGTGGCTTCGGTCCCTTGCGGGACTGACTAGCCGTCGAGGTGCCCTGTTAGCTTAACAGATCCAAAGCACCTCACCAAGACAGCACTGGTGGCACTCGCCCGGTTTTAGTGGGTAGAGCTGCGTCCATTTACCATCTTTTGGGTGCAGAGAGTCCCACATACCCACCTGGGGAGACCCACTCCCCAAGTGGGATGCCTCAGAGCATTTCCCGGTGTAAAAGAAAAAAAAAGGCAATTGGATAAAACAGGCACATGATAGTAAGTGCTATGCGTCTCCATAAACCAATTAACCTGAATCAAGCCCAGGCTACTCATTCAAGTGTTGCCTATCTTGAGGAATAAGGTAGTAAGTCTCGGTGTCCAGTAATTACACTGCAAGTCCTGCTGTTTTTTCGAAATACAGTAAAGCTGTTCAAGCTGTTTCACGGCAGAAACAAACATGATAGTGGTACCATGCAGGTGTACTGCAGGACAAGCGCATCCTTCCCGTCGGTAACGGGTTTAAATGTAAACATAAGTGAGCGACGATGGCCTTTTGAGTGAGATCTGAGAAGTCCGGGTTCGATCCTGACCTGATCCTGATTCTGTGATGCCTAGAAATAGGTTTTTCTAAACTTCTATGTGCACCTGAACATGAGACCATCGCTTGTTCACCGGTGAAGGAAACATCGTGAGGAAACCTGCATGCCCGATGAGATTAAAAGTCTTTGAATGTGTGTGAAGATAACCAAGCCGCATCTGGCCAGCGCATCTGTGAACTACGGTTCAAAACCCTCCTCGGCTGATTTCGAGGAGGAGACCCGTGCCCAGCAGTGGGACATATAAGGGTTGATATTATTATCATAATATATTAGACTTGAGAAATATATAATACTATAATATAATAGTCTAACTATTTACTCCTAAACACATTAGGTATTCCTTTATATGGCTCTTAAGGCTTGATATCAAGAATTTTCATACCCACCCTATTAGCACATGTATTATTAAAGCTAAAAAGGGCGATAAAGGGATAAAGAAGATTTTGTGGTATTCCCTCACCATTACATCAATTTTACATCTGTGGTTAATGCATACACGTGAAAGCACTCTACAAGCTTTCTGAGCATTTGTATGGATTTTATAAATAATGCCAACTTTTGTTGTATAATCCTTCTAATCTTAAAATAAGTTTATTTGTAACTCGATTACACGTTAACATACACACATTATTAATATAAAAATAATAATCATTATTATTATTCAATGCACATGAGCAAGGGGTGGAAACCCGAAGCTAGGGTCCGACCAAGGTGAGGACGTCCACAGCTCCCTCGCCGGATCACCCAGACGACGTGGAGAACACCGCTGGGGTTTAGTGGGTAGAGTCTGCACTCACTTTACCATCTTTTCGGGCGCAGAGAGTCCCACATAACCCCCGGGCTCCCCCGGGCCCGGTGGTATGCTTAAGAGCATTCCCCAGCGGGAACAAAAAAAAAAGGATCCGACCAAATTGAACAGCAATTGGAAATACCTGTTAATAGAGGACTCCACGAAGCCAAACAACGAAGCTGGTGGAGAAAAGTCATCAATAACACACACGGATATGCATTATGAGAGCCTCAATATGACCATCCTCAATGGCTGAAGAGAGAGAGAGAGAGAGAATTTAGATTCTTGGGAGTTTGAAATTTTTCTCACTTTTTGAATTCCTTTGGCTTAGGTAAAGTTCCTGACTTTCAACTTCGTCAGTGCTAACTCAGATTAACAGTGTTTGGTTTAATAATGATTTTATACGTCTACCTTTGTGATACAGTGGAACGATTTTTTAATTTGGGTCAGTAGTTTCTAGAATTATCTGCCACATCCAAACTTACCTCTTTAATATCAGTTTGGAATGTAAATGAATAAATCGCCAACAAAAAACTATTATTCCAATAAAGGAAACAATATAACTTAGAACACTCAAAGCAATACTTGCTTGTTTCTCCCGTGAAACAGCTTTGCTGTGTTTCGGAGAGGAGGGCAAGACAGGCAGTGTAATTACTGGCACCGAGACTTAACATCTTATGTCTCAGGATAGGCAACACATAGATGAGTTGCCTGGGCTCATTCCAGGTAAACTAGTTTATGTTCATGGGCGACGTTGACCACTTACCATCAGGTGGCACGTTTGCCAGTTTGCCTATCCAACTAACATAAAAAAAAAAAAAAAAAAAACATTATTATCAATACACAAACACAATAAAAACAATGAAAAAACTTTTCAATTTGTATATTTTTCAAGGGTAATAACGTTGAATTACAGTAATAAGGAATAGTCGATACACATATCGAAACATCTAACTTTATTGGAAACATATTTCTGGGTCGTTTACTTTTGCATCCCTTTCTCAAGTATTGTTTGATACTTGTGTATTTTTGTGTATTTATGTATTCTTATGTGCTCGTGTATTCTTGTGTATTCGTGACGTGAATACCGTGTTTGGAAAGTTTTATTTCAAACGATTGCATCCTGTCGTTGAAAGGATTGTAATTTCTGGGACAAAGTTTGTTATAGTTTTATGTAAGTGTACTTACTCCACTGTTGTGCCTTGTACTTCGGGCACTTGAATTGTCATTGAAAACTTTGAAGTAGTTTAAAGGTGTCAATTCAGCATCTTTTTATACCCTTACCTCGGCATTATATAATGCATTGAGTCTATTTTTTAATCTCTTCGAAAAATATCGTTTTAAACAGTTACTGTATAGGGATTTATTCTGTCCGATATAGGCCCATTTAAGTTATCTATTCGTTATAAATGAAATGTCTGTATAGTTAAAAGCAAACGATAAGCCAACGGTCTGCTTACATATTGGAATGTATACGTAATAGGTAGATATTTTTAAAGAATTTATACTATTATTGGTTAAGTGTCATTTTTTGTAATTTTTGGTCAAATTCAAATGTATATTGGTGATACTTCAATCACTATAAAGCTGACACTTATATTTTTCAAGTCGGTCTTTGGCCTGCCTTATATCTTTACAAGCATAGTTAGTATTGTTTTTTTTCTTTAACGCCGGGAAATGCTCTGAGGCATCCCGCGGGCGAGTGGGTCTTCCCCAGCGGGTATGTGGGACTCGCTGCGCTCGAAATCTGGTAAGTGGACCCAGCTCTACCCACTAAAACCCGGAGAGTGCCACCAATTCCATCTTTGGTGGGGTGCCCCGAATCTTAGAATGTGATCAACAAACAGGGCATCTCGACGGCTAGTCAGTCCCTCAGAGGACCGACGCCACCTCCACAGAGGGGTCGTCCTGCACAACAGAAAACCCCTACAACGTCGGGACAGTACAATAGGGTGAGGTTCACGACCTCGCCCCTTGCCCCCTGCACTTTTGTTCCCTCTTATTATAAGAGGGGTACAAAGAGCCCGCTCGGCTCAATGAGCTTCGCCCAAGGTGCTGGGCTCACGCTAGGCTACTGAGCCCCACCGCCACGTCAAATTCAAATTCAAATTAATTTTATTTCCGATGCATGTTACAGTTTTAGATGTTTGAAAGTTGACTTGGTTTGGCCGCATGCATTGCCATTTCATAGTGTGGATTTTTTTTATAACTTATATACCTACCTACTTTAAATTGTAATTACATATTATTAGGAATTTTGAAAATTAAATGTCAAGATGATATACAATTATTTTCAACAAATTTATTATATATTATAATGTTAGATGAGTACATAATTGATTTATTGTGCCTAATGTCATAGATAACCAAACAATTATAGATTCACGAAATACCATTAATTTACAAATCGTTAACATGCCAAGTACTTGTAACGTTAAAAAACTCATTAATAGAATAAATATATTTATATTAATAAATAAAAAAAAATAAAAAAAAAGGCCTAAACCATGGTGGGGAGCATAGTTAGTATAGCCCAACCAAGAAATTACATTTATATATTACTAGCTGTTGCCTGCAGCTTCGCCTGCTTTAACTTACTCAACTTAATTACTGTTAGCCTTCCTCGATAAATGGGCTATCTAACACTGAAAGAATTTTTCAAATCAGACCAGTAGTTTCTGAGATTAGCGCGTTCAAACAAACAAACCAACTCTTCAGCTTTATAATATTAGTATAGATACATAGATAATCTAAGAAAGAAGGGTTATTGGTTTTTGTAATAGAGGCTATAATAAAATAATAGTCCAACTGTAGCCAGAATAATGGAATACAGTCTGATCATTCATTATATAAAAATACTAGCGAACCTGCGACCTCGTACGGTCCTAACACGCTTCATACTTACATATTAGTAATATTAAACAGAGAGTGTTACAATTTAATGCACTTCACTCATATATCCATAGAATTTCAATATTTGTGAAAATATTGTAACTACGCCTGGGGAAAGGAATTATTTGTTCATACTTCCATATTTTTTCCCTTCATAAAAATTCCATTGAAAAAAAAATATTTGTGCTGGCATACTTATTAGTATAGTCACATTACATTTGAATGATAACTATGAAGGTTGCCAGTGCTTATGGCGACGCATTGTTAAACAATCATTCTAATACCGGACACGCGCCCGAGGTGACTGAGCGTTTTGAGCGGGGCGAGGCTCTCCATACGCGCGTAAGCTTACAACTAAAGGACGTAAACGACACAATGATTTTTGTTATTTTATTGCGTTAAAAATGATTGAACAAATTCCTTCTCCAATTTTAAAGAACACGTAAAGACTCATCTACGAAGAAAGTTAAGAGGCTTGAACCGGCCCCGTATGCCCATGGTCTCTTTTTAAAAAGAAGTATGTTTAATTTTTTTTTGTTATAAAATTTACCTAAATATATAGTGAAAGCTAACAAAATAAGGTTTTTATCATTCACTATTAGGTCTCCAACTTATATTTTTATTCGTTTTGTTATTACTGAAATAAATCGAAATTATTGACACCATAATTTCCAATCCGTCCGTACTCGTAGACGTAAATGCTAGATCCCTTCGGGCAAGTTGATGCTAATTTTTCGGGAATTTTCTGTTTAACAGCTTTTCAGGCGTTTTGATAGTACACATGTGTCCATTATGTCCATAAGGACACCGCAAAAAATTTATAAAACTTAGAAGCCATTTTTATCAAATAAAACTAAAGCACTCACAGTAACAAAGTAACGGTGTTAATTTTTGTTAAAATTGGTATTATTTACATATGATAATGATATTAGATATTGATAAACAATTTAAAAATATACCTAAAATGTCAAAACCTAATACTGTGCCGACGAAGTCGCGTGCACCAGCTAGTATTATATATAGAGAACTTAACAGTCAGACAATATTCTTCACATTTTATTGCTCTTAAAGCTGTTCTATCAGTAAATACTCCAATCTGATTATCTAGAACAATGCCTTTAATAAAAGTAATACAAGCACTTTGTTCCCAACTCCTTATCCGGGATAGACAATTTGCCACAAACTTTTATAATCCACGACAAAACTAGCGGAATCTCGCGGACCGATCTTGAATATCTTCAGCATCGTTGTGCCGTTATTGGACCCTTTGTTTTGTAAAATTACTTCCTTAGTAGCATTACGGGCGAGATAAAACTGTACCCCGGCTGTTTCTGGTTAGCTAAATTAGCTATAGAGAGGATTATCACCTTAGCGTATCCATTTTAATTGCATGTTGATTTATTGGGTGTAATAAAATGTTTCATAGAAAACAGCCAATTAGTAAGGTTGTTATGTTAACCTGGTACATCTGAACTTTGGGTCCGGTCATGGACCTAATAGAGCGGCATATAAAAAAAAAATCTGCCAAATTCGTGCTGTGACGCTGCGCTAGTTTTGCGGCCTGATTGGCCGACTGGTGGCCAGTGAAGGATGATTGGGCGATCGGACGAACATACAGATCACTGGTTGGTTGAATTTTTATAAAAGGCGCAAATCCGATCCCGCATGGAGAACTGCTCTAACCTCTGGTCTAGAGCGTCCCTATATCAGCTCCTTCCATTTGACCGTGTTCAATGCCGAGCGGGCGGCTGGATACGTCCATAACAAGGTTTTCTCCGATCGGCTTAATTCTTCGGAGCTGCGTAGAAATGTCGGATCACTTCATCATCTTCTACCGCATCTACCACGGGGAGTGTTCTGAGAAATTTTTCGAAATTAAACTGCACCAGAATTCCACATCGCATCAAAATTCTAAATTTCACCCACCCAACCTCGTAGTCAGGAAATCCACAACAACTCGATTTTTACGACATTTCCTGCTTCGCATAACTATCGCCACTATATGCAACCAGCTGCCATCTAAGGTATTTCCGAACCAATAGGACTTAGGGACCTTTAAGAAAAAAGCATACTCATATTTGAAAGGCAACGCACCGGCTAATCCTCTGGAAAAAGTATGTCGATTATCACTTACCACCAAAAGAACCGACTGTTCATTGGTCCCGTTTAAAAGGCTGTAGGGACACCCGAAGGCAAACATCTATGCTAAAGGTATTTTAAATCAATAATAAAAAAAATATATAAACGAAGAAAGATATAACAGCGTTAGGCCGTTATGGCCACGGCATTTTAGTCGATATTTTCGTTATATTTCTTAAAAATCTAAGTTTGGGCAGGTCACCTTACCGCGAAAAATAAGGCCCAGCTGCGCTCGGCGCAGTGGATCATCGTAATTATTTGGATTTTGGGAGTATAGTATGGTATGGTTGGCGGTAGCCACTGTCCCGGCCGGTGACCCCTGTGAAAAGTTGTGGCGGTTTATTTTCTTTTCCGCCGGGAAATGCTCTTAGTCATCCCGTAGGGGAGGGGGGACTCCCTGCGGGTATATGGGACTCGCTGCCCCGAAAGATGGTAAGATGGACGCAGCTTTTCCCACTAAAACCCGGCGAGTGCCACCAGTGCCGCCTTTGATGAAGTGCCCCGGATCTGTTGAGCTAACAGGGCAACTCGACGGCTAGTCAGTCCCGCAAGAGGCCGATGCCACCTCCACAGAGAGGTTGTCCCGCACCAAAAAACAACCCCTTTCAACGTCGGGACAGTACAATGGGGAGAGGTTCCCTTCCTTGCCCCCTGTCCCCTGCTCTTTTGTCCCCTCTTCTTATAAGAGGGGTACAAAGAGCAGCTCCCTCGGTTCAATTTGCTTCGCCCAACGTGCTGAGTTCACCTTAGGCTACTGAGCGCCACCGCCACGACAAGGCTTGAACCATGTGGACGTATACCTCTCGTTTGGCCTTAGGCAACTTTCAGCTACTGCGACACGATCATCATGTCACTCTCACGCGATACAATTAGTATGCCACTTGTATGGACTAATTATGGTATATCCAAGCTAATTGGTCACAGAATAATGTGCGTATATAAATGCCTTTGAAATTAATTCTATGACCGGTCAAGGACGCCCCTCATAGTTTACTAGTTGTGGCCTTGTATTAATTTGCGGTGCCCGGATATCCGACACAATAGGCATCCTATTATTGAAGTCTTTATTACTCAGTGATAACGTAACATGTGAACGATGATGACTGGTATGGGCTCGGGCTCTTGAGTGAGAGCCGAAAGGTCCGGGTTCAATTCTGACCTCCCCGTGATGCCTAGAAATGGGTTTTTCTAAATTTCTACGTGCACCTGAACATGAGACTATTGCTTGCTCACCAGTGAAGTAAATATCGTATGGGAACCTGCATGCTCGATGAGATTAAAGTATTTGAAGGTGTGTGAAGTTCACCAACCCACATTGGGCCAGCGCATCGGTGAACTATGGCAAAAATCCTCCTCGCCTGATTTCGAGGAGACCCGTGCCCAGCAATGGGACATATTATAAGGGTTGTTATTATTATTATATTATAATGTAACATTATACTGGTGACGGATTTTTTAATCGGATGAGTTATTCCTACATAAGAACGCACAAACTTACATCTTTATATTATATTAGTTTTTTTTTTGTTAACACGAGGAAACGCCTTTACTCGTCGTCAACGGCCCTGATGGTAGCCGATAGTGTGTGGGCCTCGCGGCACATATCTGTGCCGAATATCCACTATAACCCTGCGAGTGCCACTAATGCCACCTTTGGTGAGGTGCCCTGGATCTGTTGAGCGACAGGGCACCACGATGGCTAGTCAGTTCCCCGAGGGAACGTTCCCACATCTACAGAATCCTATCCTCCTCCTAACGTCGGGACAGTGCAATGGCGTGAGATCATCCTCGTCCCCTGTCCTACTCTTATGACCTCCCGTCTTATAAGAGGGGTACAAAGGGAAGCTCCCTCAGTTCAATTGGCTTCGACCAAGGTGCCAGTACCTTGGGCGACCGACGAAACCCCGGTTCACCTTAGGCTACTGTATAAGAAAGGTATAAGCAATCGATTTCCTATGTGTATGTGGAGTGTATGACCTATATATTATATTATATATGTACTATATATTATTTGCATGAAACAACAAAGTTTCTTTTAACATCTGTACAGAAGGTTTCCATAAATCAAGGAACCGGTCGACCCCCGTCTCAGTAAAACAATTACCAAGTATATCGAAAATATGTTTCTTTGAAACTTTGCGTGAAAATATTTCGCAAACAACGCAAAGTTCACATATTGAATGAAAATAAAGATTGATTTATTTTATGTATTTCTGTTTATCTATACTATTATTATAAAGTTAACGAGCTAATCTCAAGAACTACTGGTCCGATTTGAAATTCTTTCAGTGTTAGATAGCCCATTTATCGAGGAAGGCTATAGACTATATAACATTACGCTGTGACTAATAGGAGTTAAGTAAGTTAAGCTGCGTCCAACAGCTAGTATAATAAACGATTGGCCTAGATATCTCCTTGCTTGCTTCCTTGTGTTTAACAGCTTTGCTGTGTTTGGGAGAGAAGGGCAAGACAGGCAGTGTAATTACTGGCACCGAGACTTAACATCTTATGTTTCAGGATACACATAAATGAGTTGCCTGGGCTCGTTCCAGGTAAACTAGTTTATGTTCATGGGCGACGTCGACCACTTACCATTACGTTGTCCGTCTGTCTGTATGTCAAGCTAAAACTTATAGGGTACTAACTGTTGCCCGCAGCTTCGCCCGCGGTAACATATATTTGCGGAAGTATCTGGACTGATGATCTTTATTTTACTTTATTATTTTTTTGTTACATCTCTTAAGGAAATAAGGCAGCGTTTTCAATGTAAGCTTCCAAGTGTCTTAAATTTTTCCGACTCTTACAATATTCCACAAAATCTCGCCAAATTATATACTAATACGGGTACTCTTGTTCATAGGCGACGTTGACCAATTACCTTGTAGTTCCCCTGCCTTTTCGCCTAATACTTAGAATAATTACACTATAACATGAAATATCTCCAGAAAATCTACATAGCATACACCATTAAATTCAACCAAATTCAAAACGTAGATCTTAAAATGTTCGCTAAACCTCAATTCCTATTATTTTCGTATAAATCGATGGGTTACTATATGGGGGATGAAATATAACCAACAGTACGCTATAAACTGCCGGCTAATGCCTCCAGTAATATCCGGGAAGATGGCGTCTTCGCTTCTTCGCCCGGGTCTTCACAAAAGTTTCTAAATAAAATCGTATTTATTACCCATATATGATTTTTATGTCAATAAGTTTGAATGCTGAAACAAATAATGCATTTGGCATGCGACTTTATGTTCCAAATGGGGTAATGTATTTGGGTTTAATACTTTAAAATATTGTGTTATATATCCAACGAGAGTCATGTCTGAGGATAAGCAACGCATGAATAAGTTGCCTACTCTAGTTCCAGGATAACTTGTTTTTGGTCATGGACGACGCTGGCCATTTACCATGAGATAGCTCATCTGCTCGTTTGCTAATAAAAACTAATAAAAACCAGTCTCTACTAAGACATAGACAGAACATATTCATTTTATTCATTCGTCATCAGCCTTTAGTCGTCCACTGAATAATATATAAAAAAAATACTATTGGGGTTTTCATAAAATTTATAATGTATGCTGTATGTCTCGGAGCCAGTAATAACACTACCTCGCAAGACTAGCAACAGGCCCCTTTCCGAAACACAGAAATGCTATTTCACGTTGGATGTTCCTACTAGCAGGATGGTCCTACCAGCAGGATGGTCTTACCAGAAGGATGGTCCTACAAGCAGGGTGATCCTACCAGCAGGATGGTCTTACCAGAAGGATGGTTCTACCAGCGGGATGATCCTAGCCTTGTATTAGCGCATGTATGAGTCTTCCTACTAGTAAAGGCCCATTGGGAGGATAGGGAAAAGGAGGACAACGCATTACTTGACATATAAAAAGTAATTAGATCTTAAGAAAGGTCTGGTAGCAACCAGTACATACTAAATCTAAGTTACCTGAATTTCTCTAAACTAAATCTCTCGGCGATACAAACTTCAAAACAAAATAACATCGGCAACAAAATCCTTGCATCGGAAATTCCTAAACTTGTTCTTTCGGTCTTTTCACGTGAATTTTTGAAAAATCTAAATAAACAAAAATAAACATCGGACATGTTTGCTGTTAAAGAAAATACTGATAAAAGGAATCGCAGATGAGCATCTCTGAGGTCCACAGTCTTCGAATACAAATGAAGCATGCACATAAGAGATTCCTGCAATAAACACAGGTACAGGAATGTGAATCTTGGAACTGGGATGTATGACTGGATATGTATTGCAACACTATAGTCATGCTTGCCTGGTAGATTTTCTCGATAACGCCAATATGCTTATGAAAAAAAACTTTGTTTGTGTTCTGGTTCTCTCTGGATATCAAAAACATCTGGCGTCATCATCATTACAACCTTTTTTTCCGTCCACAGGACATCGGCCACTCTTAATGAACACCAAGACAGATCTTTACCCCCATTCAAACGGGACACGCTGCTGCACGGAGATTGTCGTTCTATGTGGAGGTTGTTTAGCCCCTCGTCTTCCCGAACGTGGCCTCTACTCCATAACTGAGACTGACCAGTAAACAATAAAGCGGCCTTTTCAAAAACCACAATGAAGAAAATTAATTCTTAACAAAGATAAAAAGAACACGATTAATTCACCATAATATTAATGGTATAAAATACATAATAATGTATTTTAGTAAAAAAAAAAACAGAAATAATAAAGAGAATACATAGGAGGGCAAACGAGCAGTCCAAGCCTTGACTATCGACTTCTATACACATCCGCGCAACCAGAGATTATGCAGATGCTTTGCAGTCCTTTTCCCTATCCTGCCCAATGGACCATCGGAAACTCACAAACCGCACGAATTGCAACAGCATAGAGCACTTGACCCACCATGGGCCTGACTGTCCCTGTGAGACATAGAAATGGGTTTTTCTAAATTTCTACGTGCACTGAATGACCATGGCTTGCTCACAGGTGAAGGAAACATCGTGAGGAAACCAGCAGGCCTGATGAGATTCAAATTCAAATTATTTTTTTATTCAAAATAGTACCAACAAATTTGTACGTCAAACGAATCTCCTATCAGTTCCAAATCTTCGGTGAAACAAATTCAGGGATGAAATAATTTATGGCAAAATTTGCTTTATGTTATCCTGAAATGTCTGAAACTGAACTTTAAATTCAGTCCAGTTAAGCTAAATCGCGTTTACTGTAAGTGACGCCAAGCTTTATTTTTAAGTTATAAGAAAAGCTAATAAAATCGTCTTGTTTATTTATTTATTTCAATAAATTATTATTATTATTATTATTATGTAATATTAAATTACATTGTATTATTTTATAATTATTGTCCCCACCATGGTTCAGGCCTTGTCGTGGCGGTGGGGCACAGGCACAGCCTAGGGTGAGCTAAGCACCTTGGGCGAAACTAATTGAGCCGAGGGCTGAGGGGGCTCTTTGTTCCCCTTTTATAAGAAGAGGGGACAAAAGAGGGGGGGGGGCAAGACGTTGTCCCGGCGTTGGGACGGGTTGTTCTGTAGTGCGGGACAACCCCTCTGTGGAGGTGGCGTTGTTCCCTTGGGGGACTGACTACCCGTCGAGGTGCCCTGTTTGCTCATTATATCCGTTGCACCTCACCAAAGGCGACATGGGTGGCACTCACCGAGTTTTCGTGGGTAGAGCTGCGCCACTTGCCAGCTTTCGGGGGCAGCGAGTTCCACATACCCGCGTGGGGGGAGTGCCCCGCGGAATGCCTCAGAGCATTTCCCGGCGTTAAAGAAAAAAACTGTAATATTGACCGATGGACTCGGGTCGTCACGCATTGGGTGCCTCAGAACGGGTAAAGACGTCGAGGCAGACCTTGAAAAAATTGCATGACGATCTGGATGCCTATAATAAGACCTGGTCGGAGCTGGCACAGGACCGCGATAAGTGGAGTAAGGCAGGGTAGACCTTTGCCCATAAGTGGTATCCAATAGGCTATTAAAAAAAATTAATAATGAGTCATAAAACTACATAGAGACTATTACCGTAGTTTTATAAATTATTCGTATATTTTTCGTCCACAATCATATGACTTCGACAAACATAGTTTTATAAAAATAAAACTATAATATAAAAATTTAATCAAGTACTAGCAATAAGATAACGAAGTCATTACACCGTCTTCGCTCATAAACAGCTTTATGAAAGAGATATTAACTTCGCGGAATATGTACCGACGTAATATGACAGTTAAGTTAGACTAGGTACAGTAAATGTAGTTTTTTTTATGTTAGTTTCTACGGGCTTCTATAATGGCTTAATTAATTAATAGTACTTTTGGAAAAAAATGGCAACATTGGTTTGTACAAACAAATGTTTACTGCAGCGCCCTCTGGTGAGTTATCAACGTAACGCCTATCTAATAACATGCACCAAACAAATCCAAACCCATCTCTGAAAACTGCATCAAAATCGGACGAGTAGTTTGGGAGATAAATGGCAAAATAGACCCCTCTCACCCCAAACGCATATACAGTCTCCGTGCCGTCGCGGGGAAAAATAATAATAATTATGAAAAAAAAAATATTTGAGTTTGGTATAGTAAACGTTTCAGAGATTTGCTGGAACAAACAAACAGACAGACAGACTGACTAAAATTGTAAAAGATGCTATTTTGGTATATGTACCGTGTATAAATTCATATGAATTTATTAAAAACGGTTATTTTAATATTACAAACAGACACTCCAATGACAGACACCCAACGATTCAGATACTTTACTGCAACCATTGTCACAGGAGGACTTAGTTCACCACACCATGGTTCAGGCCTTGACGTGGCGGTGGGGCTCAGTAGCCTAAGGTATGCCCAGCACCTCGGGTGGAGATGATTGAGCCGAGGGGGCTCTTTGTACCCCTCTTATAAGTAGAGGGGACAAAAGAACAGGGTGCAAGGGGCGAGGACGGGAACCTCACCCCATTGTACTATCCTGATATTGGGAGGGGTTGTTCTGTGGTGCGGGACAGCCCCTCTGTGGAGGTGGCGTCGGACCCCTGAGAAGCTGACTAGCCGTCGAAGTGCCCTGTTTGCTTATTAGATCCGGGGCACCTCACCAAAGGCGGAATTGGTGGCACTCGCCGGATTTTAGTGGTTAGAGCGGCGTCCACTTACCAGCTCTCGGGCGCAGCGAGTTCCACATACCCGCGTGGAGAGACCCACTCCCCCACGGATGCCTCAGAGCATTTCCCGGCGTTAAAAAAATTGCCTAGGCTAGTTCAGGTTAACTTGTTTTTGGTCATGGACGACGCTGGCCATTTACCATGAGATAGCTCATCCGCTCGTTTGCCAATCCAACTAATAAAAACCAGTCTCTACTAAGACATAGACAGAACCTCAGAGCATTTCCCGACGTTAAAGAAAAAAAAAGGAGGTAAGGTCCACTGATAATAATTAACCGCGATTAAACCCGTAAAAGTTGTTTCGTTATACACTTATTAAAAAACCGGTAAACGTTAAAAATGGCGCCAGTCATTACACGATCTAAGCTCATAAGCGTGTCGTAAATTAAAATAAGTTCTGTACGTATGTGGCGCCGTTAATTTTCCGCCAGAGATGGCTAAGCTGCTTCGATTTACGTTACTTAATTGACTATTTTCGCTTAGCTGCGAGATAGAGATAGTCTTTTCTGGAGCTATTTTATCGAGATGTTTATTTATTTAGAACCAACAACCAAAGTACTTATTTTAACATATTATTCTTTTTATGAAAATATCGTTACATGTTTGTCCGCGATAAACTACTTAACTAACGAACCAAATATTTATGTCACATAAAATTACTCACCATTACGTACGGTCTACCTACTGAAAAACTAAAACGCTTTAAAAATTCAAATCAACGATTGTGTAAGTAAGCTTAAACAAAATTATTTAGTTACTCTGCATTTTTTTTCATAATTTGAGTCAAATAAATAAATTATCATCATCATTAATTATCATCATCATCATCATTGTCATCATCAGCCTCAATCCGTCAGCTGCTGAACATAGACCTAAATAAATAAATATTATTCAACAATCGTACCACGTTAACCCACAACACCTAACAAATTCAAGACCTGGTGCAGACATCTGTATCCGGACCGATCGCGAAAGCTTAGGTTCGAATCCGATACGAGTAGACACAAACCCAGATCGCGCTGACAGCGGTAGCACTACGCTACCGCTAGATTGCTTGGGCACCGCGCGTGGCCCGCCTCCCTCTACAGAGGGAGGGATGAGGGCCAGCCCTCATGATAATAGGTTAAATTCAACCGTAAAAGATTTGTCAATCGTATCGGATTTGACTAGTCCAAATCCTGCTGTCCCGAGCAGCGCGCGTGATGAACCGCGCCCCCTGCGGGGCGCGGAGGGGGGCGTCCCCCTTTCGAATATTCCTTAAGTGAGCCATCTGTTCACTTACTGTACCGATTGAGCTTAAAGGCCATCAGGCCGAAAAGTCTAGCCCTTCCGAAAAAAAAAAAAAAAAAAAAAGACATCTGTATCAATCATACAAATTATCTAAACTTGCTGTATTCGAATCCACCATGAACCAGTCATTTGACCACTAGATCGTATCACAGCTAATAAGACTACGATTATAACAGTCCCAATAATAACGTCTGTATGTTTCTCTGTGTATTTAGAAACAAGTGCTTTTAAAAATAAATTACTTGATCTTTCTAAAACAATTCCATTCCACGACAACAATAACCCGGTTTTAAATTTCAATTGTTCTTTGTATTATTTTTATATTAATTAAGCTGCATCTACAATTACATTCAAAGTGGTTGAATCGGAGAAAGTTTTAAGGATAAATGTTATTTACGTAGCACGAGCTTATACTAGAATGAAACGCACCGCTTGTGCCTCGCTTTGTGTCCGTAGGGTAGGGAACATTCAGAGAGATATTAACATTGTAATATCTGAGAGTTTATTAATAGTAGTATCATTGTGTTTGCAATATCTGTAAGTCTATAATCTAATAGGTATTATTGTAACAAAACTCCTCCTGTGATAACTGTGAAGCATTCAAAACTTCAGACATTTAAAAATCTATCACGATATGATAAAAGTACTTAAATAAGACTGGCATTTTCAAAATATTAGAAAATATTATGTCTGATGTTCCACATCTTGAGAATAACAGTGTATTTCCTAGTTTGGCACTGAGACTTACTTACATCTCAGAATACGCGAATGAGTTGCCTGGGCTAGTTTCATGTTAACTTGTTTCTATTTATGGGCGATGCTGACCACCTACCATCATGTGGCTCGTCAGCTCGTTCAACATGGAAAAAGAGATACGTTTATTCTGCGCGTCCGTCTGCAACCTGCTTATTTTGTACATTAAACAGCTTTCCAATGTTTTATAATAATAATAATATAATATGTTGGGACAACTCACACACGGCCATCTGATCCCAAACTAGGCAGAGCCTGTTCTTATGGTAATCAGACAACTGATATATACTTATATATTTCTAAATACATACATATTATTATAGATAAATTACACCCAGACACAGAACAAATGATCATGCTCATCACACAAACATTTGTCCTGGGTGGGAATCGAACCCACGACCTTCTGGTTTAGCAGTCAGGGTCACTGACCACTAGACCAACAGGCCAGTCCAGTTTTGGAAATAAGAACTCAGATATCTCGTTTGCCTCACAAAAAAGGAGCCCTCACTTGACCATAACGTCGGGAATTTTACATTCCCGCTCAATCTCTTAAACTGTAATAAATGCCGTAAAAAGTTGTTCCATCATAATAATATTCACCGCAATTTCGGCATCAATGAGTCTGTAACAACCTTCTCTGTGCCCTGCGCGCTTTGCATCCGCGGAGTGGTCTCACTCACGCTTCGTTACGTCGCATAAGATCCTTGGATGCGACAAGGGTTTTTGTCTCCAAAGAGATGCTTTTTGTTTGTTTTTCGACTATTTTACTCTTGTATTTGCTTTTATCGCTAATTATGTAGTTGAGGAGAAGAAAGTTGGACATCGTCATCATCACCAACCATTTTATTTTTCAACATATTGACGTCACAACGTCTTATAATTCAATGGAGCCGGCTGCAAGAACGAAAAAACATGACGCATGCGGCGTTGCCTCGCTCTGTGGCGTTCCATTTTCTTATGCCGTTGTCACGTTCAACTATCGTCAGTAAACCGACTTTACAGACAACCGATTTTTATCGATAGTTGCTAGTTAATAAGTCAGTGTGTAATCAACATATTTTATCATCGTTTTATCCTCTGCTGACCTCAATAAGTCTAAGCCTCTTTCAATAAACGCCAAGACGGCCGATACGTCACTCGCATCTATACAGATAAATAAATTGGAGTGTTTGTTTGCCATATTTAAATAACCGCATTAAAATAAACATAGATGTATACACGGTACATACACCAAAACAATATTTATCTTTTGGTGTATGTACAATTTTTGTCTGTCTGTTTGTTCCGGCAAATCTCTCAGACAGCTGGGCTCATTTTGATGGGACTTCCACTGGAAGATAGTTGAAGTTATAAGGAGTAACTTAGGCTATAAAATAATCATCATCAATCCGGGTACGCCTGTAAATCTGAGCTAGCGCAAGCAAAGCTGCGGGAAACACTTAGTTTGGATATAAAACATAAATTCATGGTAATTTCATTGAATTATATTTTCAGGTGTCGCGAAGTGAAATATGAGAAAATAAATTTGCTTTTTATACGAAGCTATCGTTAAATATTTATCATGCTATTTTGTATTCGTTTCGAAGTAAATTCGACACTCTAATATTATGTAATAAGCATAAACCAATTTTACCCGTCACAAAGGATTAGCAATTTGTATGATATCACTTCCACTTGTTTAGTCTGTTTAGTAAATAAGTTTCTTGATATAAGCGTATTTTTAATACGTTTATATAAAGACTAGCAGCGCCCCGCGGTTTTACCCGCGTACTTCCGATTTCCGTGGGAGTACAGGGATAAATTATAGTCTTTATGTTATTCTAATGTATAAGCTATGTTATTGTAAAGTTTCATTCAAATCCATTCAGTAATTTTTACGTGAAAGAGCCACACATACATCATACATTCATGCAAACTTTCGCGTTTATAATAATTATATTAGTAGGAAACTATATATTATTATTTATAGAAGAGGGGGCAAACGGAAAGTCGGTTCACCTGATGGTAAGTGAATAGCGACATCCACAGACACCCGCTATACCAGAGGATCAGCAGATGCGTTGCCGGCCTTTTAGATATGAGTATGCTCTTTTCTTGAAGGTCCCGAAGTCGTATCGGTTCGGAAACACCATAGGCGGCAGCTGATTCCAATTTTTGTGGTGCGAGACAGGAAATGCCGTAAAAATCGAGATGTTGTGGATTTCCGGACATCAAGATGGTGTGGGTGGAATTGGGAATTCTTACGCGATGTGCGGTGGTGGAATTCTGCTGCAGGTATTAATCCGAACAATTCTTCAGAACACTCCCCGTGGTAGATGCGGTAGAAGATGCAGAGTGATCCGACATCTCTAGGCAGCGCCAAAGAGTCAAGCCGATTGAAAATATTAGCGATGAAGCATTAGGGCCAGTAGGCCATTAGCATAGCTCAAACCGAAAAAAGGGTTGAATTTGAAATTTCGATGTCCATTGTTGAAATAAATTTTCTTACTATTCAACCAAACATAGCCATTCTTACCCTTTACCAGATTTGACCGCATCCAACAAGATGTCTTAATTTTAAATTTGGGGTGTGTTAAGGGATCAAAATCCCTTTATGCAAATGTAGGGTGGAACAAAATGGACAAGGGCCTACAACTTATTTATCTTGTAGCCCACGACCTTCATATATTTTTGACTAACTGTTCCCCGTGGTTTCACCCGCTTCACAATCACAATTAAAATTTGACATTCGCAGGAATCTCAGCAGATGTGAAAGACCCATAATATTATTATTATATTTGTGTCATAATAATAATATGTTGGGACAATTCACACACGGCCATCTGATCCTAAACTAGGCAGAGCCTGTTCTTATGGTAATCAGACAACTTATATATTTCTAAATACATACATATTATAGATAAATTACACCCAGACACAGAACAAATGATCATGCTTATCACACACACATTTGTACTGGGTGGGGAACTCACCTGGGGACCTTCTGATTTAGCAGTCAGGGTTATTAACCTCTAGACCAACAGGCCAATCATGCTGTTTGCTATCACGGCATTCGAGTCAATTTACTGTAAAGGTGCGTCAATAGTTGTTGACATCAAAAACTTTTCTCAAATAGGCATAATCATCATCATCATCAGCATTTATCCGTCCACTGCTGAACATAGGCCTCCTTCGTTGAACGTCAAGACACCCCATCCCTTGTCATTCGTTTCCAACAGGACCGACTTTTCGACCACTGCACGGAGATCGTCTGCCCACCTGGTTAATGACCGACCATCAGGACTAAATAAGCATAACCTTCGTAAATTGTCGATTCGAGAGACTTCGTAAACTGGAGATGAGCTCATTCATACAAACTCATCAGATTTATTAAATTATTAAATATAAATATACCTACAGTTACTACACATGGAAGAAAAAGAGAAATGGACGAGACTAGAGACGTAATGGTGCCTCAGATATAGTAAAAAGAGCAAAGGCCTAGACTATCTAAACGATGGGAAGATGACATAAAAAATAGCTGGCCCAATATGGATACGCACTGCAAGGGACAGATCAAATTTAAAAGCCTTAGAGGAGGTGTTTATCAAAGGACAAGCTGTAAAAGAAAAACCGTTTCCGATATTATGATTAGTCAATTGTTTAAATTTGTTTAAAAATTATTATATATATAATAAGGCTTATTTTAGTTTATTTATTTTTATACAGTTATCGTCCTATATTTTGATAAAGACTCAAAACCTTTCTCTCCTTACAACGCATACAATATGAAATACCCCACTGTAGCCGATAGGTAACAAAGCCCTCAAGGGTATCTCAGTGAATACTCCTCTGAGGTATGGGCGTGTTGGCGGTTGCCCGTTTCTATTACACAATAAATTCTAGTGTATCTCTAGGTATTTATAGCAGAAGTCCTGTAAACCCAAAATGTTATTTATTCAAACAGGAGTTTTTGTCCAACAAGGCACGTCAACTCTATTGTGCCTGCTCTAAAAAATACACAAATTACTATTTAAAGTTATATAAGAGGACAGACTTTAATACATATATCTCAGATGTAGATTTTGCTAAAATACATATTTAATTTTTTATTATATTTAATTTTTTAATAAATTCTTGTATTAGTTATTATAACAGAATTTACATATTAGTATACACTCTTGTATTTTAAAACTTTTTTTGCTGTCAACGATTACAAACGGAATGGTCCTCACTTAAATAGTTCCTACGGTATTTACACATTTTATGATGAACTGAATTAGTTAATACTATAATAAATTAGGTACACTTTGACTTTAAATTTTATTTGTACAACAATTTATACTATTGTACTAAATTACCAACAATAATAAAGTAGAAAGATATAATATAAGGAAAAGGAAACATACTTATTGCAAATTAATCAGGAAATTAGATGTAATAATTTATTTAATTCATTTTAATTCATTCATTCACCATTATCATCATCATCATCGACCCATATCAAACCTCTGCTAAACATAGGCCTCCCTCAAAGAACGCCATGACTACCAATCCCTACAACGAATGCTACGACTACGGACTTACGGAGTAAATATAAAAATAGTGCATTTTTTATTTAATCATTCTTTTGCAGTGTTTATACTTCCGGGCATCGGCCGTTTTGGCGTTAATTGAAACAGACATATTGTGGGCACCTAAAGTAGACAAAAATTTGATGACGATGATGATAAAGATTACGTTCTAATTCTAACTACGTCAAGTTACCCTTCCAACGATGAAGAAAATTATGAGGATTTAAATTCTAAGTTTATTCAAAGATTTACTTTATATAGATTTCATAACATGGGAAAGCTAGTGGGCGAAACATGGATGAATCAGGCAAAAGACAAAGAAGATTGGAGGAGAAAAGGGAGGCGTATACTGTGATGCGCAATAACAGGCTGATGATGATAGATTACCTAAAGTCTTCAATACTAAAATGAGAAAGAGCAACTATAAAAGTGTCACAAGCCCTGGGACTGGAATAAATCGCGCGGGGCTTGGAAGGGCCAAAAAAGTGTCAAATTGACAGCGATGCCTTAAAGTGGCTTGCGGTTGGCAGCCGTCCAGATGGAATTTACATGTTTTCGATTTCTGTTTTAGTACGAAATAATTGGTCCGATTACCGTCAATTTGAATCTGTTGGATCGTAGATTGAGTTTCATTTTATTTATAAGTGGAGATTAATACTGAGCTTTAAATAAGATGGTTCACATAATATGTACATATTATATAAAGTAGATAATAATAATAATATGTATGGATGCTTTTTACACCATGTGTATCTCATAATATCTGATCCCGTGGTAAGTTCTCGAAGTACTTGTGTTACGTACCAGACGACGGACGAAAAAACAAATTTAATACATTTATATACTATACCTACATATATTTAAGATTTTTATTATATAGCACAAATAAATATTTAATACACATCCATGAGCCAGGAACACAGAAAACTTTCATTTCCTGGCGGGATTTGAGCCCGCCACGAAATGAAAGAGCTTGAGCGCCAACGCGCTAACCATTGAGTCACAGAGGTCGTCATATAAAGTAGATGTGTAGATACTTACTGACTCGTACCGTAAGTACAAGATTTTTGCCATAAAACTTAAAATGCTTCGGTTCAGTTTCAGCGTTTGCTTGTCTTTGATTCTGGTATACAGAGTTGTGAGTGGTTGGCAGAAATGCAAATTATGTCCCAAAACAAACATTTATACTCATTTAACAAATAACCAGCAGTGGACGAAAAAAGGTGGACAATGATGATGAATATGATTATGATGATGACGAGGATGATGATGATGGTGATGATGATAATAATGACGATGATGATGACGAGGATGATGATGATAATGATGATTATTATGACGAGGATGATGATGATAATGATGATGACTATGAAAAAAATAATCATCGGGCTTAGAATCTTCACATCTAACTCTTTCCACTACGCCAGGGGACTATCATTTAAACTTTTTAAGTACCTTAATTATTGTATACAGCGTTACTAGAATGTTTCAGCAAACATTAATCATAGTCGCTATTTTTGCTCTTAATAAGGATAAATAGCATCACTTTGTGCTTGTATACCGTGAGCTTCCCGCGTGAGTTTAATTAAATATGTACCAAGATAAACTACATGAGTCCCTAAGGATTCTTCTATATGAATAACGCTTGGCTTTGTATCTACATTCTCAGGACTGATGAGAATGCCCCACCATGGTTCAAGCCTGGTCGTGGCGTTGGGGCTCAGTAGCCTAAGGTGAACCCAGTACCTTGGGTGAAGCCAATTGCACTAAGGAAACTGGTCTTTGTACCCCTTATAAAAAGCGGCGAGGACTGTCCGACATTGGGAGGGAATGTTCTGTGATGCGGGACAACCCCTTTGTGAAGGTGGCATCGGTCTCTTAGAGGACTGACTAGCCGTCGAGGTACCCTGTTTGCTCATTAGAGGAGCACCTCACCAAAGGCGGCATTGGTGGCACTCGCCGGGTTTTAGTGGGTAGAGATGCGTCCACCTTACCATCTCTCGGGCGCAGCGAGTCCCACATACCCGCCTGGGGAGTCACCCCTTAACCGTGAGATGCCTAAGAGCATTTCCAGGGGGGGAGGGGGATTTAATTTAAGGAAACGACCGGGGTGGTGGACTTCTCGCTCAAAGAACACCGGCGTCAAGTAACAGATATGCTGTCGCGTTTTGTGCGGTTTGTGAGTTTCCAAAGGCCCATTGGGGGGATAGGGAAAAGGAGGGCAACGCATCTGCATAATCTTTGGTTGTGCGGATGTGTATGGACGTAGATAGTCAACAAACGGCTTCGACTGCTCGTTTGCCCTCAAAAACTATAAAAAAAGATATACGTAGATAAAGTGAAAAAAAATAGATTTCAAAATTCTAAAAATAAATTTTTGTTGGGTAGAATAACTGAAACTATTTAACCTCTCTGGTTAAAGAGAAGGAAGAATTAGCGATTACTCCAGCGACAAGAGCCAGGCTCTTAAATGAGGAGAGAGAATAAGTTATTGAATGTGATCGAAAGGTCAGCGAGAATTACTATTAATTTATGTCATATATTTTATGAAAACGTGCACTTTATTAAGACTAGAAAGAAAGAAGAAAGAAAGAATAAGAACTTTATTGACACACATACGAGACAACAACAAATAGTTTAAATCTATAGAAACTAGACTAGACACGTGGTGGCTTTGTAAGAAACGTTACTCATAATAGGAAATATCTAAACCATAATATGCGTGTATAACATTTTATCATACAATTTCTAACTTTAACATTAAAACTTGCGACCATATTATGCAACGTTATCATAACATTAATATTACCGTGTTCCATTTCCATGTCGCCTTCCCAATCTCACATTTCCAAGTCCCATTTTAAAATCTAAGCTTACATTAGCAACAGGTAATAACGAAGTTGGTTACAAACGCTAATGGCGTAAAATGTGTAAAAGTTTGCACAAGAAGCCGTATATGGCCTAACTCTATCTTTTGTGTCTCTCTTACTTTTATAGCTCTATTCAAAAAGTTTGCCGCCTGCCTTGAGTTCTGACGAACTCCTTAAGTTTATCTACGAAGCCCAAAGACAACTAGGCCAACAACATGGGCCCTTTTAAAATATCCGCCGTCCCTACCCAGAGCCCTACCACCTTATAGGTTTTTAGGAGCCAGTCCTACCCTATACAAGCTGACGTTGACAAGCTTGTTCGAAATATGTGTAAGAGGTAATGCCATGATGCTTTGCAATCGAATTGGGCCGGCACGAACGAGGTGGTACCTCTCGCTCACATAACACCGGCGTCAAACGTGAGTTTCCGGTGGCCCATTGGGGGGGGGGGGAGGATAGGGAAAAGGTGGGCAATACAATTGCATAATATTTGCATAAGTTTTGTGCAGATGTGTATGGGCGTCTGTAGTCACCATAATGCTCCGATTGCTCGGTTGCCTCCTTATGAAATTAAAAAATGTCGAGTTGGATTAACACGGTCATTATTCAGGGGTTCATTTTGAGGAGCTAATCACTAATCTGGTATTAGAAGATGAAGCTATTGCTGCTTCCATTTTTTTTATAAGAGAAAAATATATAATGTGTAAAAGTTTTATATGTCCCAACTCTATCTGGCTTAATGTGTTTCACGCGTTATCTATTGATGTGACCTATCCCAAGTGGCGCTTTTAAACTTTAGCGTTTCGGCCATGAAATTAGCGTTGTCAGAAAATATAGGTACTAATATAATACGCCGGTTGTAATAAGTTTGTGTAAGAAAAATATGTTACACATGTATTTCTGTTATTATAAATATATCTAGGTCATGCAGGATTTGTGATCACGATTATTATGTTTACTTATATATTTTGATAACTTTGAACTTAAATTTGCTTCATTTAAACTCTAATTATTACAAATCAAGTCAATTTTAGTAAAGCCTTAACACCAGATAGGGCTTAAATAAAAATAAAGATAAAAATACTGTTAACGCATCCCACGCTAACAGTGCATCCCTGCTGCATGGGTACCACCATATTGCTTGTTTCTCCCGCGAAACAGATTTGCTGTGTTTCGGAGAGAAGGGCAAGACAGGTAGTGTAATTACTGGCACAGAGACTTAACATCGTATGTCTCAGAATAGGAAACACATAAATGAGTAGCCTGGGATTGTTCCAGGTAAACTAGTTAATGTTCATGGGTGACATGGACCACTTACCATCAGGTGGCACATCTGCAGGTTTGCCTATCCATCTAACGTAAAAAATAATAATAATATATTTCGTACATCTATATGATATTAATACGTGAAGCAAATACCTTTGCACCCCTTTTTGAGAGAATTGTGCAAATGGAGGAATTTGAAATTTTATACAGTAAAGATTAAGCGGAGAAGGAGTTGAGAAAGCTATTATTTTTATGTAATATGTATAAAATTTAAGTAATTAAAAAAAAATGAAATGGAAATGAAAACACACACTACGATACTTATTTTTATGTCATTAGGGGGCAAACAAGCAGTCGGAGACTCACGACGCCGACGCCCATACGCACTACCAAGGCCACGCAGATGCGCCGCCCTCCTCTTCCCCATCCCCCCAAAGGGCCATCGGAAACTCACAAACCGCACGAAACGCGACAGCACAGCTGTCACTTGACGCAGGTGTTATGTGAGCGAGAGGTACCACCCGGGTCGTGCCGGCTGCAATGCAGCATGTCACTACCTCTTACAATATAAATACTTAATACGACAAATTGAACGAACGATCAATATCGTTAATCAATAAAATTAAGGAAATTCAATAATTTCGACCTCTTGTACTAATAAAGATGCAATAAATTATAGCGGTTAATATTAATATAATTAATAACATTAATATATTACAAACAATTATAGTAAAATTATTGAGCATATTTTACAAGAATCTCATTTAAATCCTCTGCAATAAATATCGGTTATGAGATATAATATCGAAAGTGATTAATGCAAAAATAACTGATTGAAAACTCGTTTCACACTCAAACAATGTTAACCCTTTACCACCCCAAGACCAATCGAAATCATTTCCGATGAAGATTGATGTTCTGAATTTAATTAAGCCTTAAGAGGTTTCAATTTAATTCAACTGCAGAGTAGATGTTCCCGAAATCCCCGAGGAGGGGCCCGATAGGAATACACCGAGACTTGTGATTTCAGTAAATACGGGGTATTGTGATAACTATGATATTTTATTTATTATTAAAACTATATTTTCTTTAGTATATAAAATATTATTTTATAGATAAAACTTGCGGCTTTGCTCGTATTTACTGGTAGTTATTTCCTTTATAGATATACAGACTTTGGACTAAATTTTTTTAACCCGACGGTGATACGGCGTAGACCCACCACAGAGAAAATCTGACGCCAGGAAGCCGTATGATAAGAAGCCTTAAAACATGTATAGTAGACCATAGAATAATAATAATATTATCTATGGACGCTTTGACAATTTGCGCGCGTCAAATCGCGCAAAAAATCGCGTCAATTTGATCCCGTGGTAAGTTCTCGAAGAACTTGTGTTAGGGATGCCAGACGACGGAAATATATTAGACTACAAATAATAATAATAATAAAAAAAATTAACAAATATTTAAGATTTTTATTATATAATACACCTATTTAATACACATATTATATTATGATGCAGAAACATGAAAACTTTTTTTTCGGGATTCGAACCCGATATCTCCGGCTTGAGCACCAACGCTCTAACCATTGAGCCACAGTAACGTTATGATTGCATTCGAATATCACTGAAAAAAATTAAACCGAAATATCAACCGTACTTAAAACGCTCGTTCAATGGCCGTATGAGTAAACTTTTACGAATTTTATGGTGACACGTCCGCAGTCACGTTGTTTTGGAAATATACCCAGGGGTGGTATTTAAACAGATGCGGGTTGTACTTCGGTTTAAAACATCCACCAGTCAGCTGAAAAGGTTAGTTGTTTTGTTGTTGGGATGAAATGATAGACTGGAACAAGGTGAATTACAAAATAAGCTTTGTGGGAATTTTGTATCCAGATTCCTGACTTTGGCTATATTATATAACGCATTACTTCAAAAGCTACCAGTTTCTAGTCTACTAGGATGAACTTTTTTGCTATACTATGCCTTATACTGAGATGTACCTTTTTTATTTTTCTTTAACGCCGGGAAATGATCTGAGGCATCCCGTGGGGGAGTGGGTCTCCCCTGGCGGGTATGTGGGATTCGCTGCGTCCGAAATCTGATAAGAGGACGCAGCTCCACCCACTAAAACCTGGCGAGTGCCACCAATGCCGCCTTTGGTGAGGTGCCCCGGATCTAATGAGCAAACAGGGCACCTCGACGGCTAGTCAGTCCCCCCAAAGGACCGATGCCACCTCCACAGAGGGGTTGTCCCGCACCACAAAACAACCCCTCCCAACGTTGGGACAGTACAATGGGGTGAGGTTCCCGTCCTCGACCCTTGCCTGCTCTTTTGTCCCCTCTTTTTATAAGAGGGGTACAAAGAGCCCCCTCGGCTCAATTAGCTTCGCCCAAGGTGCAGCAGCTCACCCTAGGCTACTGAGCCCTAACGCCACGTCAAGGCCTGAACCATGGTGGGGACACTGAGATGTACCTAATATGACGACTCTTAGTGTCAGTAATTATACTGCTTGTCTTGGGCTGCGATAACAGGCAGCCGAGGGATTAGTTATCTTATCTAGGTTTTTTGAAGTGAAACTTATTTATCGGGGTTGGAAAAAAATTTAGTGTAACATTTTTTCGTTACGCGTCACATTCTTCCGTTACGCGCCATCTTTTTATTATCCCTACCACGCGTGATTTGAAAAATAACGTCATAAAGAAGTTTCACCTCTTACGAGTGTACGCTAGTACACACACACTTTTTTTTATAGAAGAGGGGGCAAACGGACAGTCAGTTAATCTGATGATAAGTGAAAGCGACATCCATAGACACACACTACAAAGAGGATAAGCAGGTGCGTTGCCGGCCTTTCAGATATGAGTATGATCTTTTCTTGAAGAACCCTAAGTCGTATTGGTTCGGAAACACCATAGTGGCAGCTAATTCCATATATTAGTCATGCGAGGCAGGAAATGCCGTAAAAATCGAGTTGTTGTGGATTTACGAACATCGAGATGCTGAGAGTGAAATTTAGAATTTTTATGCGATGTCCGGTGGATTCTGCTGCATGTATTAGTCCGAACAATTCCTCAAAACGTGGTAGATGCGGAAGAAGATGCAGAGTGATCGTTCGCATGTACGTCTTGTGACACTAAATAAAATTCACTTGTAAGTTTTGTTTGACCCGAAAATAATATACAGGTACATACAATTGTGGCGGACCAATCAGCGCCACAATACTGAATCGCGCTATCAAAGTTCCATAGCTCGTCGCTATACACACAATAGCTGAATTAATAGCAAGTGGGCTTCGGCCTGACTGAGATCTCCCTTTGGGGATCACACCACCTAATCCCACACAATCATTGCAAGTAAAATAAAATTTTGTTAAAAGAGACCAAATGCCTAGAAGAGTTATAGCAGAAGGAACGAACTATGGATATGACAATAATGTGTATAAAACCATGCAAGACAATAGCAGATTTTCAATTTAGAAAGAAATAAACAATACAAACACTCAATTTCACCTTCAATAAAAAGCAACTCCGAATGTCCAACTCGACATTACGATTAAATTTGCCGGGCGCAAGATTTGGTCCAAGTCATAGACGTATTCTTTATTCATTAAATCAATATTAAAATGATTTAATTATTACTTAGATCACTGAGAAAACTGTAATAATTCCAATAAATTTTATGCTTCCTACTAAATTATTTTTAATAACAAAATATTTTTTCTACCTATAATTTGAAAAGTTTTGGTTAATTAAACTAATAACAGAATTTTAATGATAATTCTGTATAAAATTGAGTAAAAAAATAAATGATTCGGACGGATTATATTGGGTTTTATATTAAGTTCATAGGGACTTGAATAATATGTTATTGCCACATCTACGTCTTCGAGAACCAAATAGGTGCGTAAGGAAGTGCTATGAAAACTGATACTCTGTTGTTTAAATGTCGGGGTTTTTTAATTATTTCATCATTTTTCAATTATGTTTTCACCGTCGTGGGTTTTTTTCAAAATTTTTAATTTTGCTTTTTATTTCAAACTTTTTATAGAGTATGCTCTATAAAACTAATTAATATTAAATATGTAGAAGCTAAAATTAAATATATTAATGACTGCAGCGCCTTCAAGTGATTTACCACCGTATCATCTGTTTAAGAACCTTTACTGATCAACCACAAACCCTATAATGAATACCGCATGAAAATCGGACTAGATATTACTGCAGCGTCACCTAGTGAGTTAATACCGTAACACCTATTTAAAAATCTTCACAAATCAACCACAAACCCATTATTAAAAGCCGCATCCAAATCGGACCAGTAGTTTTGGTTTTGTAAAAACAATGTTTACTGCAGCGCCCCCTAGTGAGGTGTCACCGTAACACATTTTTAAGAACATGCAACACAATTTAAACCGAACCTATAACCGGAAACCACATCCAAAACGGACTTGGTAGCAGTTGCACAATCAAAATATTATGTTTTCTGCAGCGCCCCCTGTAGACCTAGCATTCGCGCACGACAAAATTGTATCTACCCCTTACCTCAATTACTTATATGAAATAATACGAGAAAAGGCGTAGACAAAATATTGTAGTGCGCGCATGCTACCTACTGGTGAATTTTCACGATCAAACCAGAACCCATCACTGAATTAAAACTGCATCAAAACAAATGTTTACTGCAGCGCCCCCTGGTGGGTTGTAATTGTAACACCTATCTTAGAACATGCACCAATCAAACCCAAACCCATCATTGAAATTCGTATCAAAATTAAAATAGTAGTTTTGGAGAAAAATGGCAACATTGGATTGTACAAAAAACGTTTACTGCAGTGCCCTCTAGTGAGTTATCAACTTAATATCTATCTAATAATATGCACCAATCTAATCCAAACCCATCTCTGAAAACCGCATCAAAATCGGACAAGTAGTCTTGGAGATAAGCGGCAAAATAGGTTTACACACACAAACTGCCTCTCACCCCAAACGCATATACAGTCTCCGTTCCGTCGCGGGTAAAAACATTTTTTTTTTATTAAGGCTAAATAAAAACATAACGAATGTACTGCTCTTCTACTATCCACGCTTCTCCTAGCACAGGAATGTGCCGGGCGAGGGCGGGGTTCGGGTGGTCGCTGTCATACACCTAATTGTTTTTGTGGAGTATTAATGTCAGTGTGGCACTGAGTGGGATTGGGATCTATGACAGAAACAGGAATAGGGCACTGTATCTACAGCATGGGTATCTACCCATAGGGACCTAATGCACCTAGAAGCATAGGGACACCTCGAAATATGTAATATATTTTAAGATCGGTCTCTTTATACCTACAAAATATACATTAAATATTCCCTAAAACACAGTCGAGCCATTTTGGAGAAGTGTGACCACAAGCACCGTGACTCGAGTTTTTTTATACGTAATGTTGAATATTAATAGACCGTGCAATTACATGCATGTACAGCCATCACATTTAAAAAGGCATAATAATTATAAGTCCATGGCGGTTGGTTCCTTCCAGTCTAGCAAAATGGTGGTCTTAAAAAAGTTACATTGATATTCGTTTTTTTTTAAGTTTAGTTAAGAATAAAGGTGCTGGGAAACTTTGCAAAAGCCAAGATGTAAGATTATTAAATAAGTTAAAAATCATTTAATTTTAGAGATACATCATCATGGTGAAAGTGAGAAAAGTTCAAACAATCTTGCAAAAGATTCGAGACTTAAATTTATTCCAAACACAAAAACATTAGATAATAGTAATCAGTCTGTAAAGTCTGATAAAATAAAATAACAAAATTGGACCCAGTAGAGAACCTTGAAGAACACTGAAAGAGAAAATAAAAGCATTATAATAGATACTATAAGAAGAAATAGAAAATTAAAAATATGGATATAGTGTTGAATCCCATATCTTAGACCATACAGAAACACTCACTTGGAGTAAATAAGATTTTCTACACAAAAAGTCCCGCAGGGATTCTTTCTCGAATTAATCTTTCAATGGTTACCTACCCTTTTCATTAAATAAATGATCCGCAAAGCAATTAATATCATTATTGTTTTATTTAATTAAATTGCTAAAATATTTTTACTTTCACGTTTCAGTAAGATCCTACCAATGTAACTTTATACGTACATAATTCATATAACTATCCTAAAATACACTTAAATTTAATATTTACAATACCTAAAACTAATTAAAATCACTACTAAATTAAATCTTACATTAAAATCTACGTTTAAATATAAAACACAATTTAATTATAACTAATTTTACACAAGACAAATACAAAACATAATAACATTAATTATTAAAATTGGCTATTTACATTAATAAAACTATAAACAGTTCCTATAATGCAACAGGAATTCATCAAGCGGCATTTTAGTACTCGCGCGATGCAACATTTTAGCGCTCCAAGTGGATCTTTTGTTTAGGACAAGTTAAAACTGCGGTACCGGTCGCCACGTCATTCATTTTTCCTCGATCTAGTTTGCGGGAACGCACGTCACATTAATTATTGCTACTTATGGTCTCTAATACGGAGAAGAATAATTTAATTTAACCCGTAACCATAAAATATAATATTAATCTTCGTCGTCGCTAGGCGTTCATCGAACTAAATATTAATAAAAGTGTTAATCGCCCCACGTTGGGCGCCAGTGTCGCGGGGTACCCTGATCTACTAAGGTGATAAATGAGAATCAGAGTACCATGCAATTAAATTGATTTATTTAAATTTACTCGCCCCGGTGAAGTTATTAAAATTGATACAGGGCGGGGTTGAGCACTTAATCCACACAAGTTCCTATACCTCGTCGGTTCAGGTACTCTCCCGTGTCACGCCGTATGTTGATGATCCCGGGAGTCGCGTTATGGAATCCGCTGTATGTAATAAAAATAATAATTCAAAAAACTAAATGAGCAGAATTGTAGTAATTTCATTAAGGAAGACTGGGAAACTTGGCTTTCATTTATTAGAACATTTACTTCTACTTATAGAATATCTACAATTCTGCATACGAAACCCACAAATGACTTTAGACCTTACGTAAATATTAAAATTAACAATGTTTTACCCGTTACTTTCGAAACACAATTACATGTAATTAAGGCATATGTGGTACCTGAAGTGGAAACACCTATTATATTAGGCGTTGACTTTTGGCGTATTTTCCAAATTTGTCCCAAATATTTAGGTAGTATCAATGTCTGAGAGTTCATTAGCTGAAGTAAAATTAAATAACTCGCAAACTTTCATTAATTCATATGACAAATTATTAGCATCACAAAAGTCAATAGCAGATAATATTATAGCATAATTTAAATCTATATCTATAGAAGAGAAAGGTCTAGGTAGAACAAATTTGATTACCCATAGAATAGATACTGGAGACGCTCAGCCCATAAGGCAGCGTTATTATAGAATGTCTCCAGAGAAGCAGCGTATTTTATTAGAACAAGTCGATGAAATGTTAGCGCTTGATGTTATTGAGCCTTGTGAGAGTGCGTGGTCTTCTCCAGTGCTTATCGTAACTAAAAAAAATGGACAGCCTAGGTTTTGTCTTGATAGTCGGAAACTCAACGCTGTCACCAAGAAAGATGCGTATAATTTGCCCTATGTCTCAGAGATTCTCGACAACCTACGTGACGCAAAATATCTTTCAAGCGTCGACCTTTCAAAATCTTTCTGGCAGATTCCAATAGAGCCAGAGGATCGAGATAAGACTGCTTTCTATGTACCAGGACGAGGCAGCCTACGATTTAAAACCACTGCATTTGGTCTGACTAATGCACCAGCCACTCAGCAGCGCTTAGTTGATTCACTTTTCGGTGACATGGAGCGGAATACATTTGCTTATTTGGATGACGTAGTAATTATAAGCTCCACCTTCGAAGAACATGTGTCTCGTCTGTTGCGTGTCTTAGACAAATTAAAACAGGCCAATCTGACAGTAAATTTCGAAAAGTGTAATTTCTTCAGAAGCGAACTTAAGTACCTAGGATACGTTGTAAATGCTCGTGGTCTACACACGGACCCAGAAAAGGTGCAAGCAATTTTAAATTTTCCGGTTCCTACAAACAAAAAGGAACTGAAACGCTTTCTCGGTACCGCTACTTGGTACCGACGTTTGGTTCCTAATTTTAGTACAATAGCTGGCCCTCTTAATAAACTAACATCTAATGGGAAAAAGTCACCTCCTTTTCAGTGGACGCCAGAGACTGATACAGCTTTTAATGCTCTGAAGGAGTGTCTTGTCTCCGCACCAGTCCTATCTTGCCCAGTATATACTGAGCCCTTCCAAGTCCACACGGACGCTAGCAACTATGGCATTGGAGCTATGTTAACGCAGAATATTGATGGCAAAGAGCATCCCATTGCCTACATGAGTAGATCTCTTTCTGGTGCCGAGAAAAACTAAAGTATCACAGAAAGGGAGACGCTTGCTGTGTTAGTCGCTCTCGAGCACTGGAGATGCTACCTCGAAAATGGCCTGAAATTCGTAGTGTATACTGACCATTCTGCGTTGAAATGGTTCCTGTCATTAGATAATCCTACCGGAAGACTAGCGCGTTGGGGAGTAAGGTTATCTTCATTCAACTTTGAATTAAAGCACCGAAAGGGCGTTGATAATGTGATACCCGATGCTCTCTCACGTGCTGTTCCTATTTCGGCCATCTCTCTTTCAAATGCTATTTCCACTACTTCTGATGATTGGTACAAAAAGATATACAACGGATGTCTTAATAATCCTAACCACTATCCAAATTTTACTATTAAAAATAACTCCTTATTTCGGCTCTCTAAAAATAAATCAAATCTCACATCTGAATTCGCATGGAAAGAAGTTGTTCCTATTGAATTTCGTGAATAAATTGTAAGTGAGAACCATTCTGTGCCAACAGCTGGTCATTTCGGTATTTTTAAAACTTACAATCGTTTAGCATTATCCTATTACTGGCCTGGTATGCATGAAAGTGTTGTAAAATACGTAGGTTCTTGTTCGGTTTGTTTAGCTTACAAGTCGCAGAATCACACTACATTGGGAGAAATGGGTCGTCCGAAGCAGTGTTCACGCCCCCATCAAATGATTTCAGTTGACTTTGTAGGTCCTCTGCCTGTCACTCGTAAGCAAAATAGTTACATGCTTGTAGTAACCTGCTGCTTTACTAAGTATTGCAACATTTTTCCGCTACGTCGCGCTACTGCAGATGCAGTCGTAAAACTTTTAGAAAATTCGATATTTTTAGTTTATGGTATACCACAGACTATCTTTTTAGATAATGGCAGCCATTTCATTAGCTCAACTACTAAAGCTTTGTTTGAGAAATATAAAGTCCCTAATGTATATCTTACACCTAGGTACACGCCACAAATAAACTTAGTCGAACTTTATAACAAAACTATAGTCACTAGCCTATCAACCTTCGTTGAAAATGACCATAGGTCTTGGGACACTTACATTCCTCAGTTGCAATTCGCAATTAATAATTCAGTAAACGAAGCTACTAGGTACACTCCTTCCTTCTTAGTGTACGGTAGAGAGTTAGTGTTATGCGGTTCGCACTATACAGACTCTGACTTAGGTGATGAGGTTTTGTTCTTGCCACGCGACGTATACGCCGAAAACTTGGGTTGTCTATCATCAATATTCAATGATGTGCAAGCCTCATTGTGGAATGCACATGTGAAGAATACTGCACACTATAATTTGCGCAGAAAACAAGCTGAATACAACGTAGGTGACGTAGTCTTTAAGCGCACATACATATTGAGCGATAAAGACAAATATTTCAGTAAAAAGTTGGCCCCTAAATACATAAAGTGTCGAGTAAGTGAAAAACGATCTCCACTTGTATATGTACTAGAAGATATGTCCGGAAAAAACATAGGTGTTTGGCATATCAAGGACCTAAAACTCTTCGGTAAAAATAATAAATAATAAGAACCCTCTATAACATCTTGTTTTTTAGCATGAGTCACTAGCTTTATAATAACTATTGACTTTAAGTTTGATAGGACGCGCCAACGGCGTATATAATGCTGTTGATGCTTTTATGTTTTTTTTTTTTGAATGATAGAATGTAAGTTGAAGAATGAATGAGGAAATGCTAAGAGCAGTCTAAGGCGGGTTTTATTTAAGAACAAAACCCTTTTCCAGACGAGGAGGGGTATATGTAACGTTATACGTACATAATTCATATAACTATCCTAAAATACACTTAAATTTAATATTTACAATACCTAAAACTAATTAAAATCACTACTAAATTAAATCTTACATTAAAATCTACGTTTAAATATAAAACACAATTTAATTATAACTAATTTTACACAAGACAAATACAAAACATAATAATATTAATTATTAAAATTGGCTATTTACATTAATAAAACTATAAACAGTTCCTATAATGCAACAGGAATTCATCAAGCGGCATTTTAGTACTCGCGCGATGCAACATTTTAGCGCTCCAAGTGGATCTTTTGTTTAGGACAAGTTAAAACTGCGGTACCGGTCGCCGCGTCATTCATTTTTCCTCGATCTAGTTTGCGGGAACGCACGTCACATTAATTATTGCTACTTATGGTCTCTAATACGGAGAAGAATAATTTAATTTAACCCGTAACCATAAAATATAATATTAATCTTCGTCGTCGCTAGGCGTTCCTCGAACTAAATATTAATAAAAGTGTTAATCGCCCCAAACTGGGTAAGTGGTATTTTTAATGTCGCAAGCAATTAAAGTAGTTATTAGTGTAAATAATATATATGTAATAATGTTTGTATTCTACAGTAATTGTTAATGATAATATAAATCATATTTAAATTGATTTTGGATGGTCATGGATTTCATCATCTTTTAATTATTATTCTACCCTCAGTTTTTTAAATTTTCTTAATAACGTAAATTTCATTATAAATTAACTTATTTATCAAAATGGTAATCTCCGTTTCTGATTTTCATAATTCCACGGCACTACTACTACAATTTAGGTACTTTTCTTTATAACGCAGTGCCCGTGGATGTTCGCAAAATGTACTGGACCGCTTGTCTATTGTATTTTGATGGCGCGTTCCAGGGTTCAATGCTTGGGTGCAATTCTTGGATTCAACGCTTGGAATCGACGCTTGGCTTCACCGCTCGGGTTGCCGTTTCGGGCGGTTTTCACCACAACCACAAAAATACTCTCCGCCGGGTTCACGCCTTCGGTCGTCAGCGGATTCCACAACGCGACTCCCGGGATCATCAACATACGGCGTGACACGGGAGAGTACCTGAACCGACGAGGTATAGGAACTTGTGTGGATTAAGTGCTCAACCCCGCCCTGTATCAATTTTAATAACTTCACCGGGGCGAGTAAATTTAAATAAATCAATTTAATTGCATGGTACTCTGATTCTCATTTATCACCTTAGTAGATCAGGGTACCCCGCGACACCAATAATCTAGATCTTCTTCATTTATATAATTCTTATGAGTCTAACAATTGGTACCCTAGAAGAGGTTTGTTGCTAAGAAAATTGTTACGTCATTTTACGTAAAGGGCAACCTAATAAAATAGGGATAGGAAGATTTGGCCTAAATATAAAATAAACAGAATAAACACTACTATAAATCACCGACAGAGGCCAAGGGCACTAGTCTGTCTACGCGATTCTTTTATATCAAGTTAGGAGCAAAACTAGGTTGATGTGGCTTGATTATGTGGACATATTTATTTGGACATTGATCTATATAGATAAATAAAATTAGAGTGTATGTTGTAATATTAAAATAACCGCTTTTTAATAAATTCATATGGATGTATACACGGCAGGTACACCGTGGCAGATAGCTGATGATATAAGGAGTAACTTAGGATATAAAATAATCTTCATCAATCCGAGTACGGCTGTAAGTCTAAGTTAACGCGGGCGAAGCTGCGATAATGTCAGAGTAGTTGTTGAAATATTGTAGGTGTGTTAATAACCAAATAATTAAACATGACAAAATATAGCAACGTATTGCATGCATATATACGACCCATATAATATGTATGTCAGTGGGTATCTTCCGTCTGAAACACACCGAAACTCTCTCTAGAAGAAGTGATCATGCAGCATTAGCTCATTAGAACATTTGACAATGGAATCAGTCCAGATAATGTTTCCGAAGGAGGCCGAGGTCGCTGAGGTGATCCTGCGTGTTGCCTGCATATCCGGGACCCTCAAAAAGCGGCTGAAGGCGCTCGCAGTGGTTTTAGTTAGGGTGGGCACTTCCAGGTGCGAGTCCCACATTGGGTCAGGATCTACCCGAATCCTGGCTGCATCCATAAGGATTTCCCTGTGATATAAAAAAAGTCCAGATAATTTAAATGCACGTAAGCACAAACAGAACCGCAAGTAACAGCTAGTTACAAATACCGATGGGATGAAGCCATTACACAGTGTATCCTGAATATCCTGAACTCCTAAAATTGACAGGTTATCAATTTACAAAGCGGACGGGTGGATTTTGCAATCTGGTTGGAGATTAACGTGTAGCGGGCTATGTAGGCGTAGGAAATAGATTTAGATACATCGCTTGCCGTGTATTGGGGATTAAATAATTATATGTACTGGGGAATAAATAATGATTGGAAGTTATTTCAAGCATAATATAATTAAAGTTTGAAACTAAAAATAATAATAAATAAAAACAAAACTACGAAACGAAAATAGACTAAGTAAAAGATAAGCTGGAATGGCAGATATAAAAAAAAGATCGAATTAAGAACCTCCTTTTTGTTGAAGTCGGTTACAAAATCTGTAGATTGTAGGCATTCTAAAATTGGTTTGTAAATCTCCAAATAGAATATAATTATTAATCTTAGTATTCGGTCTATAGTGAATGCGAATGGTGTGGGTCTGGGTACTTTGGTTATTTGTCAAAGAGGTCTGAATAGGCATCGCTAACTTAGATACAAAGTGAAGTAGAAAAAAATGCCTCGGGCAGTAAAAAAATTGTGAATTGACTATGTATTTAATTAATGTGTAAAATTATTTAAAACTGGATATTTACCAGGTTTTTCACTTTTGTTTTGCGGAGCTCGATTGTACGAGCAGTATTGGCTCGTACATCGATATTTCGACATTATCTAATGTCTTGTTCACGAGACTGAATCGATACGGTGAGTTTCGTCTGTCGAACACAGAATCGAGTGTTGAGAGTACGTAAAACAAGTGAAAATAGAAGGGATGAAAGTGACAATGGTAGTGGTGACCAGTGCTTACGCAGCAAACGTACGAGAAAGGAGGTAGTACGATACGGATACCTCTAATGCCGTCAAAATCTACCCGCATACTTCAGTCTCGTGAACAAGATATTCGTAGATAATGTCGAAATATGGAGATCCGCGAAATAAAAATGAAAAACATGGTAAATATTAGTAATGAAAATAACCATGTTAACTTAAAGTCAAATAAATAAAATGTGTATTTTATGTTAATTGAAGAACATCGTGTTGAGCTTATAAAAATTTATGCTAGGATTTGTAAATAAATAAAAAAGTATTAGTAAATAAGATACGTTCACCTTTTGAAGAGCACAAATCGTCGTATCCTACGAAAAGAGCCCCAAGAGCCACAGTGGCTTTTTATTATTATTGCCGATTTGAAATCTACACTCTATTTTACATAACTTTCATTAAAAAAACCACGAAAAAAATTATTTTATCAGCAAGAAAAAAGCCTTTAAAAATAAGCCACAATTGTTGACGCTCGTGTCCGTTGAAAACGGCCACAATGGCCATGGTGACTATTTTCTAGAAGTGTTTCAGGAGGCGGAGCGGGTCGCAAGCGCCATACCTCCCATTTTCGCCGTGTGAGCGTGTTGTGCGTACATATTGTAATTTCGCTCGCACCACTTAAATATTAACGCAAAACAAAGCAAAATGAATAAACTAGGATACCAATTAGTAGACATGGCAGTATCTAAAACCAAATTAACCCGTAAAACTTTAAAAAATAACAGACAAAGTAAGTACAAAATATAAGTTACACATTATAGTGTTAAAAATTCATTTATTTTGCCAATATATTCAATGACTATTTTATCTTATGTATATACAATTGATAAAAATAAATAATATGCAAGTAATATCGTATGTTATTGAGATTAAGCAGTTATTTAATCAAAATGGTTAAATAAATTCATTCATTTGTTATTCAGTGCAGCACTCAGTGTGTTTTGCTTAACTCCGTCGAAAAGGGCCACTATTGCTTTAGTGGCTTTATACCACGGACTTGTCAAATTGGTTATAATAGAGAAGAGGTGGAGCCCTAATTGCTTTTGTGTCCTTATTACATAGGTACTATTTTTATTTATTGATTTTTCGGTACTTATTACAATTTGTATGTATGAACTTGCTACCATATTATACTGTTCTCATATTAATGATCCCAGATAATATAAAATAAATGATGAAAACATATTTTAGACTAGGTTTTCAAACTTCTAATAAAATGCCCTTATGGTGGATGTGGCTTTTAAACATAGGGAAAGACGTCTTTGGTAAAAAATTATGACGTAGCGTTTTTATAAAAAAAAATATAAGTTTATTTTCAGCTACCATAAAACTATATTCCCGGCGCCAATAGGCAACAAAATATGGAACATTTAGCAAATGATCTTAGTAGTGTAAGTATACGTAGTAAATGCAAATTTAGCCATTTTACCCATCTTATGACCAGAAGTATCAAACAAAAAAATCGGGAAAAAATCGTGAACTTTCAGAATACAGTGCTTGATAAACGTATATTATAATAGTTGCATTAAGTTAAATAATATTCTTTAAATATTTGACCGAACAACGTATTATTGCAAACTAATGATAAAAATGTAGTATCTAACTGAAACTTGAACGCTGTTTTTAAAATTAGGTACTATATATACCTTATTATTTACGAATATACATATATTCGTAAATAATAATCCTGTAATTATATTATAATCACCTGAAAACTCAAATCAAACACCTGAACTTTCGATAAATCGTAGAATTGTAGGAGATGATATATTTGTTCCTGACGAAGCAGAACGAGAGAGTCATGCCACACCTGAAAGTATTTTACTTGCTGAGGATGCGAAATTACTACTACTGATTAGTATGATGATGAAGTGTCAAGTTTACAGCCTATTATCTATGCCTATAGATCCAAATCCGAATATATTACAGATCCGAATGGTCTTTACCTACTGAATACAAAACTTTACTTCCAAACTTATCTGCTGATACCGTCAATGTCACGGCTTTCCAAATTTTAGATCACACTAGCTCTGTTATCTGTATCAGAAAATCAGCTAATTGAAGATGCGAATGTATATTTTTATGAAACGAATGAAAGTTTTAATTCAAATTCAAATAATTTTATTCAATGATTTTTTTTACATCCATATTTATCAGTAACAAGGTTCTTAAATCTAGTTTAAGTGAGCCACTGTACCATGGAGCTGCATCCAAAACTTCAATAGTTGGGAGTCCCATCGTCTACCCGGCTCGTCTATCGTTTTAGATAGTCCTGGTTTTAGTTTCACTGTCCCATCTCCTAGTATTTTTAATAACTTTCCTATGGCTGGTAATAAAGAACCGGGCTTTTCTTTTTTAATGCAGTTTAATTCTTTCGCATGATCCAGATTTACCTCGGGTAAGGCTCCTACTTACTGATGCTCTGTGTCAATGTAAGAAATTAAAGTGGCGCTGGGCTGGACATATAGCTCGGCTGGCAGATAACCGATGGACTCACTCAAAAGACTCAAAGAAAGGTAGACCAACTGCCCGGTGGACAGATGACATAATAAGAGTTGCTGCCAAACAGTGGATGAACACAGCAAAAAATAAAGAAACTTAGAAATCTCTAGATGAGGCCTTGACCCTCGATTAACGAGGGGTTCTTGATAGTTAAATAAGTTTGTGTTAAAATTTATAGTATTAATATAAGTAGTAATAAATAGTAAGCATGTTTTTTTGTAAAATAATTTTTAGTAAGAAATACAAGGCTTTTATATTTTTATTATTTTATTTAAGGCTCCTAGACCTATGTGGGGACTCGGACTAAGGAATGATCTTCCCCACTAAATCACCTGCAAGCGCCATCGGCCGCTTTTTGAGGGTCCCCTATCTCCAGGATCACATCAGCGACAAGCTGGCCAGAAGCACAGGGGCGTTATTGAAGGCGCATTAAGTAGCGCTTCCTACGCACCCATTTTCGTTGCCCGCGGTGGCACCAGATCCTCCCCTCACCCCCGAGAGGAGTTATTCGGCGAACCCGTAGGATCCCGCCCAACGTTAAGGTACTCGACAAGATCCCTCCTCTCTGAGACATAGGAGTGCGTCTCGGCAAGAACCTCCTCAACGAGTTCCCATGGGGGGTCACAGGAGATGTAATACCAGGAAAAAAATAAAATCTCCGATATAAATCTATCCGTGGGAAGTGGATCACATTAAAACTCAAAGTTTCCGGTACACACATACTATACCATACTACTAAAGTCTTAAAAAGCTTAAGGATTATTTAGAGATATTTCTTAGATATATATTAGAAAAGCCCTTAGTGCTATTACGACCGTGCATATTCCATAGAAAAAGGGCATAATGTCAATTATGTCTAATATTACCTCTTATATTCCCGCGAATAAATATTTAAGGGACAAATTTACTATAAATATGGGACTATAAGCCTGATAATCAATTTAATAATAAACCTAGAAGTCTTAGTCTTTAGTTCTTAGTCTTTACATATGTATTAAATGTTAATATTTCAAAACTGTCAATTAGTATTTAAATAAAACACAAAAAACCTCCTCCTGAAAAGTTGCTCATTTGTAATTACGTCTTTATTCGTAGGATACGACGAAATATATCCCCACCATGGTTCAGGCCTTGTCGTGGCGGTGGGGCTCAGTGACCTAGGGCCGCTGCACCTTGGGCGAAGCTAGTTGGGCCGAGGGGCTCTTTGTACCCCTCTTATAAGAAGAGGGGACATAAGAGCGGGTGGCAGGGAGTGAGGATGGGGACCTCACCCCATTGTACTGTCCCGACGTTGGGAGGGGTTGTTCTGTGGTGCGGGACAACCTCTCTGTGGGGGTGGCGTTGGTCCCTTGCGGGACTGACTAGCCGTCGAGGTGCCCTGTTTGTTTACTAGATCCGGGGCACCTCACCATAGGCGGCATTGGTGGCACTCGCCGGGTTTTAGTGGGTAGAGCTGCGTCCACTTACCAGCTGTCGGGCGCAGCGAGTCCCACATACCCGAGTGGGGAGACCCGCTCCCCCGCGGGATGCCTCAGAGCATTTCCCGGCGTTAAAGAAAACAAAAAGAACACAAATATATATGCAATATCCATAGCATATTTTGACGATATTACGAACCTGCAATCACTAAACCATCAGTCCACTGCTTAACATAGGCCTCCCACAATAAACGCGAAGACGGCCGATCCCTTGCCACTCGCATTATTTCTCATTAAATAACAAAACCAAAGAACAAAGGTTTTCAAAGATTATATAGTCGCAATTGTCCTAACAACATTGTCCATGACACGGATTTTAAATCACAAGGTCTGTTAAAACATCTCGTTATGAAGAATTCGCATTAAAGGAACTCTTCACCTTTGTTCTGACGGCACTCCAAGCGTTATAAGTAGATCAAATTATGATTTTGTTTCACAAAAAAAAAAAAAAAAATTTGCTGCTTTGAACAACCTCATTGTGTGATAAAATAGCGAAGCTAATTAGCTTTGATTGTGAATTCCCTTTTATTTTTATGTGACTGGATATTGGGGTTCATTAAGAGGCCTTCTGAAGTGCGAAAACGGTTGATAATCATGGTGAAAGACCATTAAATGAGTTATTTGACCTTGACGCACGAACGCTTTTATTACCGGGCGTTAAAATAAAACGTTTAAATGACAAATGGATACCCATATATTTATTCACACGAAAGCTTTTTTAAAGCGCGATGCTTTTTTCGAGCACTGTTGGATATTCGACGTTGATTGACCATACGGAACTCGGAACTCGCGGCAACGTCGAGTTTTAACGCGACGCTTTTTAAACGCTCGTGCGAACCGGGCCTTATTCTACTCGGAATTGTAAAATAATTTGCTGTACTTCAGCATGTGAGTAGGATCACATTGGTAATATCTCTTTTTCCCTCTCCATAGACAATTAGACACAATAAAAAGGTTGGCGATGTCTTACCTGATGGAAAGTGATGGCGTGAAAATTGAAACAATTTTAAGTGGGATGCATACCAAGTTTATTATTTCAGCACTGTTTACGAAAGATTGTGACAAACATTCATAATTATCAGCCTCTACCGTCTACTGCTGAACATAGGCTTCCCTCAATGAACGCCAAGACGGCCGATCCCTTGACGAGCATTTAATGGTAATGTCGAAATATCGAGCTCCTCTAGGTAACGGTTAGAACATGGAAAATACTAATTTGTATATAAAAAAATGATAATTAAAATCTTATATTAAATTAAATTGCTTCAATATTTTTTGTAAGTAACAAAACAAGAGTTTAAAGATCTTGTATTTTTAATAAGAAGATAGTTAACCTAAAGCTGGCGCGTTCAACACATTCACACGTACTTGTGTAGTGTCTGTGAATAAGCCGTGAAGAAGTCTGAAGATTTGTAAATATTTTGGAATAAACTGCGTTAATTTTTTTTTTCACGCTTATACACCACGTTTATCTGGTCACTTACCATGGGTAAGTTCTCAAAGAACTTGTGTTACGGATTACGGTTACTAAACAATGGAAATATATTTATACTATAAATATAATAAAGATTTTTATCATATAAAACATATATTTTCTGTGTTCCTGGGTTATGTGTTGTGTATTAAACACATGACCCAGGAACACAGAAACTTTTTCTTCCCTGGCGGGATTCGAACCCGCTATCTCCGACTTCATCGCCAGCGCGCTAACCACTGAGCAACAGAGATAGTCTGATAATTCTAAAAACTGATATCGGATACAATTTTTTCACATACTGTACAACTTCAAGATATTGCAGGTGGGCTATTCCGAAAAATGGTTTCAAGATTGTATTGTTGGATCACATACATAACGAGCTGGAAGTTTCAGTTGGTCACGGACCACGGCTTAAATTTTTCAACACCAAATAAAATATTGAAATTTATTTTTTCGAATATACCACCAATTTTTTTTTGTGTTAGAAATTTGAAATGCCCTACTGTAACGATTCTTTGCTATTTGTTTTATATCTTGCTCGAGTGTGGCAGTCTTCTGCCCCTTAATTACAGTATAGGATATTTTTATAAATAGAATTTTAACCAAACGAATACAATGATGCCATACCTATATGATTTTGTCTTATACCTTGAAAACGTGTCGAAAAATCAAGTTTTTCAAGTATGGTGCCATTTTCCCCCTACTAGAAGTATAACAAATAGTGATAATGGTCGCATTGTATCCTATCATTTCTAAAAATTCAAATGTCATACCGGTACTAATCGTAATTTTTTTTAACATCTTGGCTTCAGTCTGATAGATGTTCGCCATGATTGCAATCTGGAGTATTTTTTTAGGTAGAAGTGCATCTAAAGTAACACAATTATTCCATGCTATAAAAAAGTCGTATTTTTTAAACGTGTCGAATGAATAAGTTTTTCAAGTATGGCAGCACTTTATCCCTCTACTAAAATTATTGTAAATGTAAAAAAGGTCATATTCTATCACAAATCGCTTAACGGAAAAAAATTCCATTTCGTCGGTATGACGGCCATATTTTGGAACCATCAGAAAAGTATGGCATGGTGATTTTCGTGAATTGTACTTGACGGTGAATATCTGCGCAAAAATTAGTCTGGTACAAATGGTTGAATTGTTTTTTTTTTAAATTAATTTATTCGTATCGGTATGGCACTACGCTACCGCCTTCTTCTTTTTTATCGACTATCGGAATATACAAAAAAATTGTGGACCAAATCATTCGACACTCACTCGTTATTTATCCGACAAGTTCGATTGACTGCCACGCGATTGGGCCGCCGATGTCAGCGCTATGATCATTTACTTTTTGTAATTACGTAATTAGACCCGTGAAACTCATACTACCAGTATAATGACCAAATATTTTGTGTCAGCATATACCGGTCCATAACACTCGAAGCCATGCAGTATATTTATCTTGGGCATACTTTGCAGCTGGGTCGACATAGCTTCGAGAAAAGACGATAAGAATAAGGAGTACTCAATTAGGATGGGCAGAATTTAGGAAGCTTAGCTATATAATATCTCACGTCGTCTACGCCGCATAGTTTGAATGGTAGTTAAGACGATATAAATTGTTATATCAACTAGCTAAACCCTACACTCTTAGATGTGGCTCTAAATATAATTAGAGAAGTAGGTATTCCAACAAAATTTATAGATCCAGCTCAATTTTTGTGAAATAAGAAGAAAGTCCCGGTAGGAGGGAAGTGCAGTGCCGCGCTCCCGGCTGCATGGGTACCACCATCTTGCTTGTTTCTCCTGTGTCATTACTGGCACCGAGACTTAACATCTTATGTCTCAGGATAGGCAACAAATAGATGAGTTGCCTGAGCTCGTTCCAGGTAAACTAGTTTATGTTCATGGGCAACGTCAACCACTTACCATCAGGTGGCACGTTTGCCTATCCAACTAACATAAAAAAAAAAACAATTTTTGCTGTAAAATATTATTGTGAAGCTATTTATAATAATGATCATGATTGTGATGGTAAAGATGATGGCGATGTTCATCATCACAAGTTTAAATGAAAAATAACCTTAGAGATTACAAAAAGAGACCATGTTTATGTAGACGAAGTGTTGGTTGGCCATAGATGGGAAGGCGATCTCCGTGCGGTGGCCGGTCCGTGTTGGATGCGAGTAGCAAGGGATCGGCCATCTTGGCGTTAATTGAGGGAGGCCTATGTGCAGCAGTGGACAGTTAGAGACTGATGATGAATAGAAAAAGAAAACATAATGATTTTGCCGTATTTAAAGCTAGGCTAATGATGATGACCATGACAAACTATCATCGTCAATAAATATAAATGAAAATAAGGAAGAAGGATTTAATGAAAAAATAAGGTTCGATATTAATAACGTAAGATACGGATTGTATCGAACGGGAGCCGTGAGATGCATACAGATCGAGAACCTACAGGATTATTACGTGAGGGTTTCCAAGTATTTTATTCGTGGGATAAGATGTTACCCAAATAAATAGATTTTATGAGGGCATGCAATTCACGGTACTCACACGGGGCTTTATTCCTGAAATCAAAAAGACGAGAAAAAGAAAGGGAAACAAGGATAAATAAGACAGATTCAGAATTTAGCTCACATCCAACTTAGAATATATTTTTAGAATATGTACAACATAATGCATTAATGATTTTAAAGAAACGTAGTTATTTTTACATAAGAATTGTTTAAAACGGGTTGTTCATCACTTTTTGACATGCCGGCTGCACGCACGAAAACTCATGCGGCGTTACCTCGTTCTGAGGTGTTCCATTTTCTTTCAACTATCGTCAGTAAACTGACTTTACAGACAACCGATTTTTTGTTGTGTTGTTAACAAAACTGAGAAAAACATTGGTGGACAATTCCAATATATTGAGCTCCGCAAGTGAAAACATAGCAAATATCCTGTTTTAACTAGTTTTAATAGTATGTAGGAATTAACTTTTATATTCATGGGGCATGTATTATAAAAGGTCTTATTTTATATTTCATCATATAGCTATAGCTCATTATCCAACTCGCTGTGATGATAAATATATTTTTGATTGATAAAATAACTAAAAATGCAAAAAAATCAACAAACCCCAATAAAATTAATTTGAAGGCTTATCTTTTAATTAAAAAGGCTGTCGGCCTTTAATATATTCAGTTGATTAAAAATACACACGAAAATTGGTATATCATTCATCAGTAAAATTATCTGGTTTAAATAATATTTAACCCTTTACGTGACTAATTTTGTAATGTAATAATGCTTACACGAATTTCACTCATTACAATGTTCGAACTTTTTGCACATTTTGTCACGGTCATACGGGAGGAGGAGTTTATTGTGAAGTATCCAAAACGTCGGGAATATTAAAATTTTAACCGCGAAAAAATCCGTAAAATATTAATTAATTATAATAGAAAGGATTGGCTAGATAACAGTATTTTTTGTTACACTTGGAAAAGCCATTATCGTTTCTTGTTCAAATCAATTTTCATTAAAAATCATTTCAAAAGTTCTGAGTGGCAAGTTTTCTTAAATATTATTATAAATAGGAGTTTATTATATTATATTAATATCATCTATAATTATTTTATATGAGATGTTATATTTTTTGAGACAGGTGACCTGGTCTAGATGATTCAGATGAGCTAACCTCATCTGAATCATCTAGACCAGGTGTAGTTATAGATTTTTGACGAAGTTTACCCGAAAGTCTTACTCAGGTTTTATGGATGATGATTCCTGCGTGAATGAAATTAGAAAAATGAATGCACCATCAGTATGATATTTCTGTCCCAAGCAGGATACACATACACATGCAAAGACGACTATTAGAGAAAGAAAAAAAATGTCTGTTGTATCTTTGAATTATCGTATTCACGTATTCATAAATAAACAAAGTAAATAAACATTTTTTACGCGACATCGCGACATGCTAACATTTCGGATATTATCAGCATCGTGACCATGATTGTAAATAGTTGTTTCATTATCGCATAGTGAGCGGCGTTGGCCTAGTGGGTATGGGCTCGGCCTCTCGTGTGAGAACCGAGAGGTGTGGGTTAGATCCCGACCCCCTCCCCTATGATGCCTAGAAATGGGTTTTTCTAAATTTCTACGTGCACCATGAATTGAGGCCATCTCTTGCTCACCGGTGAAGGAAAACATCGTGAGGAAACCTGCTTGGATGATGAGATACAAAGTTTTTGAAGGTGTGTGAAGTTCACCAACCCGCATTGGGCCAACGCATCGGTGAACTATGGCCCAAAAACCCTCCTCGCCAGATTTCGAGGAGGAGACCCGTGCCTATTATTGATATAGGGGTTGATATTATTATTATATTATATATTATCGCATATATAAGAAGCAAAACGCCGAGATGACCGATCCCCCTTGAAGAATAATTTACGTTAAGAAGAATTTCTATTTCGTTAATAGTATTTCGAATAAAATCTTTGATACAAAACAAAAATAACCAGAATAAGAGAGCAAACTAATATTGGTTAAGTTAGTTTTTCGTCTGATTGCCGCACAGACTCCCATATTGCATTGTTGGTTCGAATACTAATATTATTGGGAACTATTAAATATAGATAGGGGAAATCTTTCCAGATCTTTCGGTTCCCGTGAGTTACTAGTTGGTCACTTTTTGTGACTGCTTGGAATGATTAATAGGCACTGGTTTTATGATACTGGTTTATAGAAAATGAATATTTGATTAGTGTTGTACTAGTACCAATTTGAATTAAAAAACTGGTTGGTTGTCTGTAAAGTCGGTATACGGATGTATGTTTTACGTCATAATGTCATAGAGAAACATTAATGAAAAAATAATTATCAATTTGCCGCTGTTTTGAAAAAAAAAACAGTAAATTGCAGTACCTACCCAAATTGTACCTTTGATCGGGTGTGGCATAAAGCACTTCTTGCAAAGCTACCATCTTATGGGCTTCCCGAGAAATTATGTATGTGGATCACCAGTTTTTTGGCAGACAGGAGCATTAAGGTCGTTGTCGACGGTGCATGCTCGGACCTCAAGTCTGTAAATGATGGTGTTCCCCAAGGCTGTGTACTATCTCCAACCCTGTTTCTTCTGCATATCAATGATATGCTGAAAACCAGCGGCATTCATTGCTATGCGGATGACAGCACTGGAGATGCTTTATACTCTGGCCGCCCTAATATTTCTCGGGAACAAGTCGATGAGTGTCGGAACAAACTTGTGTCTGAAATCGAGTCTCTGCTGGCCAGAGTCTCGGAATGGGCGCCCCCATTCCGATACTTAACCTAGTCCAATTTAACCCCAACAAGACACAAGTTTGCGCGTTTACCGCAAAAAAATCACCCTTCGTCGTTCGTCGCTCTACAATTCGAAGGCACTTCCCTAACCGCCTCAGCCAGCATTGGGATACTTGGCGTCGACATATCGAGAGATGTGCAGTTTCGTGGTCATTTGGAAGGAAAGGCTAAGCTAGTCTCGAAGAAACTCGGCGTGCTCAATAGGGCGAAGCAGTATTTCATGCCTTCACACCGCCTTCAATTATACAAGGCGCAGATCCGGCCTCACATGGAATACTGCTCTCACCTCTAGGCTGGAGCGCCCCAATATCAGCTCCTTCCATTTGATCGCATTCAACGCCGGGCGGCTCGAATCGTCGATGACAATGTTCCAATCGGCTTGATTCTTTGGCGCTGCGTAGAGATGTCGGATCGCTCTGCATCTTCTACCGCATCTACCACGGGGAGTGATCTGAATTGTTTGAACTAATACCTGCAGCAGAATTCCACCAGCGGACATCGCGGAAAATCTCCAAATTTCACCCACACCATCTTGATGTCCGGAAATCCACAACATCTCGATTTTTACGGCATTTCCTGCCTCACACGACTAATATATTATGGAATCAGCTGCCTCCTACGGTGTTTCCGAACCGATACGACTTAGGGACCTTCAAGAAATGAGCATACTCATATCTGAAAGACCGGCAACGCACCTGCTAATCCACTGGTGTAGCGGGTGTCTGTGGAAGTCGCTCTTCACTTACCATCAGGTGAACCGACTATCTATTTGCCCCCTCTTCTATAAAAAAAAATAAAAAAATAAAGGAGACTGAAGACTGTGGAGGCACTCAATTACATACAAAACACGTGTCGCGTATTAACATTTGTTATAAATAATGGTTTCCAAGCCAACGCTTGGGCCTGTCTATCGTTCGGCAGCGTAATAGTTAGGGAGGCGAATAGGGGAATTTTCGGTAATACTCGAGCGTGGCAGTTTAAGATATGAGAGATACCTTAGACCTAATAGAACAACCTTGTAAAGTATTTAGCTCTATATGTATTGACGCGCGCCTAGGATAGACGATCAGATAAGTAAAAAAAAATCGATAGTCTGAAATACTCGAGCGCGTCAGATTAAGATATTGAAGGTTGATTTTAGTGTTTTAAGACTAAATTTAACTAATCTGACGATAAGTCCTTGACGCCGCCGAGTTATAGGGTCGCGAACTTGTAAAAATTTCTCGAGCGCGATTTTTTTTATTTTTTATTTTGGAGAACATAATCTAAAACTTACTAAAAATACAAAATCTGCCGGTTTCCGCATGACCGGAAGTGTGGAGGAGCCATTTCGTCTTTCGAAAAACGCGTTGCGGCATATAAGTCGCGAACGATACATTTTACCAAAAAAAAGTTTAAATAAACAAAAAAGGTAATTTTATTTTACACAAAAAAGGTCTCTTTACATTTTTGTCCAAAGTTAAAACTTTTTGACTTGAAGCATCATAAAAACTCAAACTCCCGGTTTTTACGTTGGTTGTATCCATCGCTTTATTGTCATTCTTAAATTCCCCGTTTTATCAAGGAGAAAGAAAGGAAAAAAAAGAAACCACTAAACCTTTTTCGGTCAGATTAAGAGAACCCACCAACATTTTTGTCAGATTAAGAAAATATGCTTTCAGGATACCGAGATAAACCTCCCCTATGAAAATCTGACGCGCTCGAGTATTTCAAAAAAACTTTTTTTTTTTGCATTTTCAAAAATTCATCGTAACTTATCGTCATGCCGAAATCGTCAGTTTTTTTAAGGGGAGCTTCCTTGGGGCCTACTTAACACCCCTTCCGAAAATCTGACGCGCTCGAGTAAATTTTTTTTTTTGCATTTTTGACTAATTTATATGCCTACGCACACCACGCAAACCGGCAGATTAGTATACCGTTGTTATCAGAGGCACTTGGGGCATACGTAGTATGAATATCTGACGCGCTCGAGAATGCCCAAGTAACTGTTTTTTTAAACATTTTTGAAAATCCGTACACGCCAAACCCACCGCTAAAATGGTTTTTACCATAGAAGCTTTTCTTTTCGAAATTATTTTATCTTTCGATTTTGATAAGTCTCGACGACGCCGTTGAATTACGCCATTTAGCTACCTCGCCTCCCTAACTATAACGAGATGCTTTTTCGTGCACGCTGCCGGTGTTAATCAATTTATAAGACATTATCACCTCAACAATGTTCGAAGAAGAAGATGGAATAAAATACGCGCGCGGCATGAAACCGTTATGCGTTTGCAGATTTTACTGCCAAGGCGAACCATAAGATGTTTAAAAATAAGTAAATCTGATTTATAATAAATAATAGATTTGCATTTAAATTTTACTTATATTATATTAAGTTCTTATTGTAAATAAAAGAAATTGTGACTTTTGTGTGTCGATAACAATTTATGTTAAGTTACTTACCCACGCTGTAGCTTATTCTGACATTCATTGGGAAAGTTTGTATACCTACCTATCTTGTAAAGAACTATATGTATGCTCTGACTAAACTTGTGTTTTAAATTTCTTTACTTTTTGGTCGTTAACGGAATTATCAAACATTGATTATGTATATTATTATACCCAAATGCCAACAAAAATAAAGACAGCTAAAACATCTGTAAAAATATTGTGTTCAATAAATAGTTATATTATTTTGCACGCCTCATAAGCAAAGCGTTCTCAACGCAACAAATTATCGTACAGAGTATTTTGTTTTCATCTAAAGTAATAAATGCGCCGAGTTGCTCAATTAATATGAGAGTTTCATTGACTGCCGTTTAATTATTATTATTTATAAAAAACTAAGATACGACTGTGTATTTTACAAAATTAATATCAGACTATTTATTTTGTTGGTAAGCAACTGACAGGTCAATTACTTAAACGTATATTTTTCAAATAATCATTTTTTATCAATTAAATAACACACTGCGGGCTTTTTTTATTGATATGAGCGTTCCATTCACTGTCGTTTAGTAATAATAATAATTATTATTTATAAAAGCTTAGATACGACTAAAAATGTGCATTTATTACTCGTTGCGAAGCAACTGTTACTGCTGGCTTTTTCAAATAATCAATTTTTGTGAGAAAAATGATTGAATTTGAACGAAATGATTTTCCAAACTTGTTTTCATTGGGTTAAATAAAATTTCATTTTCTTACAGTAATTGATTCGTAATTAAATCTATATCCATACAGATAAATAAAATTAAAGTGTCTGTTTGTAATTTCAAATTAACACCTTTTCATTATCTGAAAGTTTAAATGATACTTACATCAAAAAAACATTTTTTTAAATCTTTGTGTATCTGTTTGTTCCCGCTAATCTTGGAAACGGCTGGACCGATTTTGATGGGACTTTTACTGACAAATAGCTGATATTATAGGGAGTGATTAAGGCTACAAAAATATTAATTATCAATCCGGGCACGACTGTAAATCTAATCTAGTATTCAATATAATTTTTAACTTGATACCTTTTGTTTACTGACAAAATCTTAAGAGTCATACAGATGTACAAAGTGACCACTCTTCATTAACCCCAATAAGTTATAAATATCATATTCACTCTAAAGATGTCCCAATTAAGTTAATTAACTCAAGTTCTAAATCAATTTTCGACCGATAACTTACGAGTTATTATACTTAGTTTTATTACATTATGGAGAGTGATTGATGTCTGACCCTTCCAATGAGGACTAATAAAATTAACGCTGGATTCGATGTTTAAGTGATTTCTTAGTTAGAATTTCACGAATAATGTTCATAGTTTATTTTACTTAAAAATACTGGTTCTGGGTATCTTGGGAGGGAAATAAATCCATTTACAAGAACGCTCGTTTTCGTACGAAGATCAATCAGTTTTTCTGACTCACATGCAAGATTGATAAAAGCGAGAGGCATTAAATTAAACGTTTCTAATATCTGAAACGGCTAGGCCGATTTTGACAGGCCTTTCACCGATAGATAGCTGATATTATAAGGAGTAACTTACCACCAAATACTCAAACGAATCTCAAATTTAAGATGTACTTAAACTCGTGTTGTCCCTCTTTTTTCTTTGAATCTGACACGTCGTAGCATGAGTTTAAGTACGTCTTAAATTTAAGATTCGTTTGAGTATTTGGCCGTTAGGCTTATAATATAATCATCCTCAATCCGTATACGGCTGTAAATCTAAGTTAACGCGAGCGAAGCTGCGGATGCTAGTTCTTTACTGAGACGTGTTTTCACCAGCTTTTATTCAATTATTCTTCTTTAAATTAATTCTTTTATAAATACTATATTCATAATATATTTTATCTCCTTAACATAACATGTTATTAATCCGAAAATGTTATGTAAAAATATAAATTTCCTTTCACGTTCCCCGCCGAGTAAACTTAATATACATGACGTAAATAATTCATTATTTCATCCCGATATATTCTGGTGGAGATAAATAAAATTTCATATTATACTGATAAAGGCATATTCACATATTATAGTGAGAGGTAGTGCCATGCTGCTTTGCAGTCGAAATGGGTCGGCACGACCGGGATGGTACCTCTCGCTCACATAATACTGGTGTCAAGTGATAGCTATGCTGTCGCGTTTCGTGCGGTTTATGAGTTTCCGGCAGCCCATTGAGGAGATAGGGAAAAGGAGGGCAACCTGCATAACTTTAGGTTGTGTGGATGTATATGGGCGTCGGTAGTCACCATAAGGCTCCGAATGCTCGGTTGCCTCCTTATGACATACTAAAATCACAATTTTACTTAAAATAGTAGGTCGGGTAGTCCGGTGTGTGGGTGCGTTGGTCCACGCTCTCGTCTGCATGGGTACCACCATCCTGATTTTTTATTGCGTGAAACAACTTTGCTGAATGCTGTGTTCCAGAGACAAGGGCAGGACAGACTATATAGTTACTGGCACAAAGACACCATTTTTTTTCTTTAACGCCGGGAAATGCTCTGAGGCATCCCGTGGGGGAGTGGGTCTCACCACGCGGGTATGTGGGACTCATTGCGCCCTAAAGCTGGTAAGTGCAGCTCTAAAACCCGGTGAGTGAATGTCGCCTTTTTTAGCAACAGGGCACCTCGACGGCTAGTCAGTCCCCCAAAGGAACGACGCCATCTCCACAGAGAGGTTGCCCCGCTCCACAGAACAACTCCTCCCAACGTCGGGACAGTACAATGGGGTGAGGTTCCCGTCCTCGCCCCTTGCCCCCAGCTCTTTTGTCCCCTCTTCTTATAAGAGCCAAAGATACCCCTCGGCTCAATTCGCTTCGTCCAAGGTGCTCACCCTAGGCTACTGAGCCCCACCGCCACGTCAAGGCCTGAACCATGGTGGGGTCAGAGACACCATCTTACGTCTCAGGATAAGACTCACCGCCATGTGGCTTGCCTGCCCGTTCACCTATCCAACTAACATAAAAACCTTCTACCAGAGACAGCAGCGCCACCTATCGTGACTATCTCTCAAGTTGCGGCTAAACAGTGAGCAAAATTTCATTGAAATCGGTTCCGTAGTTAAGAATTTCTCGCTGACACGATATTTTCTATACTAACATTATTAACATAGTACCAGCAGTATTTTGAAAACGTTAGTTGATCATTTTGAGAGTCCGGTTTGGAGACACTGGACGAAGGCGTATGTCTCTGTATAAAATTAAAAATTAAAATATTTACAAAATTAGGTAAACCTCAGTAAGGTCTACTAAAATTAGTTGTAAGTATATTTTTTGCGACTAACATAATTATATGGATTTAAATCTGAAATAAATGTATTATTATTATTAAGAGGTTATTCTCTTCTTGTGACTACTTACCCGCTTAAAAAACGGCCAGTCTGTCGCTATATTACTACTGAGGGAATAAGACTCTAAAATAATCATGACCAGTTCCAATATGACTAAACCTAAATGTAAGTTAGCGTGGACGTAGCTCTGCGGGAAACAATCAAATTAGTAATACGTTAATAACTTTATTACACACTGAATAACATAAAATTATGATAAATGTAAGAATTTTATTAAGTTGTATGTCATTCGCTGCTTTGTTGGTCTAGTGGTTAGTGGCCCTGACTGCTAAACCAAAGGGTCAGGGTTCGATCCCCACCAGGGACAAATGTTTGTGTGATGAGCATTATCATTTTTTCTGTGTATATAAATTACACCCAGTTTATCTATAATATGTATGTATTAAGATATATATAAGTATTTATCAGTTGTCTGGTTACCATAAGAACAGGCTCTACCTAGTTTGGGATCAAGCGGCCGTGTGTGAGTTGTCCCAACATAGTGTTAACGTAACATTACTATTATTAACATTCATATTTCTTATAAATACTCATTATTTATCCATTGGTTCCTGTGGTTCCTCACTTGTATTTAGTACTAGGCAAGTAATGGATAGGAACCATAGAAATGACAGGCTCTCAAGGGAGGTTTTAGACGCTATTAAAATAATATTTCTATAATATTTCGAATAATATTAATTGTTAATGATGTTATTCTTTTTAACTCGCTTATGGCTCTTTTTTTGTTTAGCTGCGGAATGCAGTTAGGCATACCATCGGGTCCATATGGTAAGGTGGACCCAGACTCTATCCACTAAACCCCAGCGGTGTTCTCCTCGTCGTATGGGTGACCCGAACCGAGAGCTGTGGACGTCAGCACCGGGCCACAACGGCACTCTTCTCTGGAGGCGGGGGTCGCATCTCCTCCTCTTTCTCTACTTAAGGTACACTAAACGCATAAGAGTGCTTTATAGCTCGGATCTTACGGGCGCGCGGCGGATCCCCCGATCGGCCAAAGCCTTACTTACGGCCAAAGAGTGCCAGTAGATAATTGTTTCTAATCAAAAAACTCATTCAGATAAGTTGACCTTGAGCTTAAATCTCTCATGATAGGTCCAGCCTTTTTTTTTGCCGGGAGATACTCTTAGGCATCCCGCTGGGGAAGGGGATTCCCCTGGCGGGTATGTAGGACTCGCTGCGCCCGAGAGATGGTAAGGTGGACGCAGCTCTACCCACTAAAACCCGGCGGTGTTCTCCTCGTCATGCGGGAACTATGGTCGTCCGCACCAGCGACGGTGTGCCTAGAGGCACTCTTTTCTGGAGGCAGGGTGGTGGCGTCCCCTCCTCCTACTCCCTGAACACATAAGGTTGCCTTATAACCTGGACCTAACGCGCGCGCGGTGGATCCCCCGATCCACAGCGCAAAGTCCTATCACGGCGGTACGACCTCCTGTCTCCGCCGCGCTCTCCTGCGGGAAGAAGCGCCAGTGCGCTCTCCCGCTCCACCTCCTCCTTCTGCGGCATCCCTACCTCGCAGAAGGAGAGAACCGCCTGCCATATAGGTCAGGCCCATATCAACTAAACTTATTTTAATTAATGATCAACCTGGATTTTCCGAAATCGCGTGACTCAAAAATAATGAGTTGAAATGATGTACCTACCATGTAAAGCGCATGTTAATTTCATGTTAATGACTCGAACTACCCTTCAATTCTAAAAGCATGGTAAATGAACTTAAAACCACCAATTGGGCGCAGAGCGATACAGTGCTAGGGTCCAATCTAATTTATCAGAACTCTGTACCGACAGAACGGGAAAATTAAATTTATGAAAATGTTACTTTTTTAAAAGTGGTGGGATAAGCTGATGATGGTGAGTGTATTTAGAAAGAAAGAAAAAAAAAATTGATTGCAACAACAAATCACAACATCATTGGAACTATTTTCCAAGATGTCAATGTTGCGTACAATAGAGGTAGAGTCATTCAGCATTAGCATTTTTTTTAATATTAAATAGAAACGTTTATAAGCCGACTTAAAAAAGGAGGAGTTTATCAATTCGTCGGAATCTTTTTTTTTTTTTAGTTCAAATACGCAAGACGGTGTCATGTCCTTATTACGCTGACACTCTCATATCTTTTATCTATTAAATAATTTATGTACACTGAAAAATATACAAAGTGAAATAGTGATAACAAACACTGGTACGAAGGTTCTAGTGTGTGCACATTCTTTACTTTATTCTATTTTTCGTTGATTTTTATCAATAATTATCAATTACAATATTATAATATATTGCACAACGACCGAGTGTACCGTGACAGCTTTTTTTGCTACCGGTACTCCGTAACACCGCAGTATTACCTGTAATGGGCATACACTAAACTATCGCAGCGGTGTAATGAATTTATTCGTGTTTTGGAAAGCGCGGCTGATTCAAATGATGCTACTTTATGTTATCCGGTATCCCAATCTCCATGCTCATACTCGTATTTAATTTCAAATTTTGACCTTTCGATAGGCAGTTTTTTATGTAAGAGGGCTTAAGAACAACCGTATCACCGACATACATACTAACTATCAATGTTTCACCGGAGGGTTTGTAGGGTGTGTTGGCCGTTGAATTAAGGTCCCAAGTTGTATCGCATAAGCGATTCTCCTACTTCTATCCTCAAAATCAAAGTCATCCTCGAGGCTATTAGACCATAGTATGTCACATGTTGCCCATGTTTTGGAAGACGGAGGTTCGACTTTCAACTACATGGATGGCAACCTTGGTGGTCGATCCTAGTTGAATGGTGATGGGGAATCGCTCATCTTATTTTTATAGCATAGGAGGGAAAACATTCCAAGCCTTTTAGCGACTATCGACGCCCATACACATCCGCACAACCAGAGATTATGCAGATGTGTTGCCCTCCTTTCCCCTTACCCCCAATGGGCCACCGGGAACTCACAAACCGCACGAAAAGTTACAGCATACCGATCGCTATACGCCGGTATTATTTGGGTGAGAGTGGGCGGTCATGCCGGCCCAATTCGTCTGCAAAGTAGCTTGGCACTACCTCTTATTGCTGTTTATGTAGTATCAAAAATGTGTATAACTTTATGAACGTTTAATTCCATTAGAGTTTTTTTTTTATTTAGAGACACATTTTTTTATTTATTGACAGTGAGCAATAAGGTTGCCAACATGAATTTAAAAAAAATGTTACTTTAGGGGTGTACAGGACAGGCTCGAATCCAGACCTCTCACTTTCACTTAATTGGCAAACTGGCAAACGTGCCACCTGATGGTAAGTGGTCGACGCCGCCCATGAACATAAATTAGTATACCTGGAACGGGCCCAGCTATGTGGTGCCTATCCTGAGACATAAGATGTTAAGTCTCGGTGCCAGTTATTATACTGCCTGTCTTGCCCTTCTCTCCGAAACACAGCAAAGCGGTTTCACGGGAGAAACAAGCAAGATGGTGGTACCCATGCAGCCGGGAGCGCGGCACAGCGCTTCCCTCCTACCGGTAAATGGTCCATTTATAATTATGTAACTTGAATATTTGACAATTACTAATCAAGAAATATCTTTAAACTCTGGGAAATAACACCGAATACAGCTCGAGCAAACTAAAACTTCCTTTACAAATTAGTATTTGCACATTACTTTGCAATAATCATAATATGTTCTAGCTAATTTGAGTTCGTGCATTCGTATTTGCATGATAACATAAATCTCCATTATGTTAATTGCATATTGTTGCAGCAGAAATACTATCCCAGGTAAGCTGACTTTGCTAAGCTCGGGAACGACAAAGTAAATTGTCTTAGTCTGCGATTTCGGCACAACAGACCGGTTTATCTTATTTAGCTTTGTTATTTCTGAAAACAGAATGTGCATTATAATTATGTAATTTGTATTTTTTATTATCTTCTTGTGTTATTTATATTGAAATTATGTCAAAGTAGCAAATTTTTTGCAATGGTAGCAATTTTTTGCATTGTATCTTAAGAAAAATTGATTGTTTAATATGTTTATAATATAAAGGAATGTAAAGAATTTTTGTATTCCCTAACTATAACGTCATTAAATCATCTTCATCATCATCTTCATTTTCATCCTTATCATCATCATTATCATAACCACCATCATCATCATAATTTTCATCCTCACTATCATCATCATTGTTATTATCATTTTAAGCCTTTATCTGGACACTACTGAAAATACTTCCTCAATGAAAGACAACACAGTAAATCCTCCGCTACCAAACCAGATCCAGCCAATGCACGGAGATCGACGTCCTATCTAATTGCTCGTCGACGCTTCGTATTCCCAAAACAGGCCTTCACTCCAGAGATCTATTAGCCCATGGGCTATCGGTTCTTTAGCAAATGCGACCTGCTCATCATCATCAGCCTGTTATTGCCCACTACTGAGCAGAGGCCACTCTTTTTCTGCCAATCTCCTCTGTCTCATTCATGTTTTACCCATTAGAAAGCTAATGGGTAAAATGTCATGGGTCCATCTCGCTATACGACCGGACCGCGGACTGCTATTTAATTATTATGAGTAAAACTTCAATCTGAAAATAATACAACAAAATAATATTATGTACTCTTTTATTTATCTATATAAATAATCTTGGCGGGATTCAAACCTGCGACATAGCCTCACATCCACTGCACCAGGTAAGGATGTTTACAAGACAACGCTACAGGCTTAGCATCAAACATCTAATCCAGATTATACCGTTACAAGAACATGTATTATACATTAATTATGTTTTCTATATAAATGTTAAACAGCAATTAGTAAAGCGGAAAATATTTTTAAAAGAATCAAGCAATCTATAGCCTGACCAGAAAAATAAAAACCCTCGCCATAATGCGGAAAATTTCGGAACTAATTTTTGTATGGACGATACTATGTGTTGACGTAAAAAAGATACAGTAGCGACACCACGCAGGGTTTATATATTTCTGGTCAGACTATAGATATAATATTTTCAATTCACATGGTTATTTTCACTTCTGCAACTTTTTAAAACGGAATATTTACCACGTTTTTCACGTGAATGCCTTGTCACGTTTTGTTCACGAGACTCTGTTTGACATTGACAAGCGACGAAATATCGAGCGCCACGAAATAAAAGTGACAAACATCCTACTAATATAATAAACGCGAAAGTATGGATGAATGTTTGTTACTCTTTGACGCAAAAACGACTAAATGAATAAAACTTTACAATAACATAGCTAAGAATAACATTATATAGGCTATAATTTATCCCTGTACTCCCACGGGAATGGTACGCGGGTGAAACCACGGGGCGCTGCTAGTGGTAAATATCCCGCTTTGAATAGTTTTATAAATATTTAAGCATTATTAAAATAAACATGGTATTTACTATTAAAACTATTTGAAATTGGACATTTACCATGTACCAATTGTGAAGCTCGAATATGTGTTTGTAATAATATAATAACCGCTTTTTACTAAATGCATAACATGGATATAGACGATACATGTTCAAAAATTGCATTTTTTACAATTTTTATATGTCTTTCTGTTTGTTGATAATCTCAAAAACGGCTGGGTTGATTTTGACGGGATTTTCACTGAAAGATAGCTGATGTTATACGAAGTAACCCAGGCTACAAAAATAATCACTCCAAATACGGCTGTAAATCTAAGTTAACAGGGGAAAGCTGCGGGCAACAGCTAGTTTCTAATATATAATCTTTCTCTTCTGCCTTCGAATTTAATTTCGTAATTAGCATGAACTGGTATGTCACTCTCTAGACAAGGCAGCCATAAATATTCAATATTCCAACTTACAATAATACTATTTTACATCTATTTCGTAATATATTTATTTTCTAACTGAATTAGGTAACCGTCGACGGGATTCAACATAATCTTAAAGGACACTCTCAGGTTCTTGTTTTCAACCTTCTCTGGTACGATTCTGTAGCGACGCAGCATTGTGGACAAGACGGTTTTAATGGACGTCAGAGCATACTTGTAACCTGAAATAAAATGCAGACTGTACAGATCTGCCACGTTATTGATGCAGTAACTACGGGTTAGTAAGAAATAATTAAATTACAAATTTTAATTAAACATTACTAAACTTTCATCAAAATATTATAATACTTAAAACATATCAAAAAAATTTATAGTAATAAAAAATAAGTAAAAAAATAGATTCATAAAATAGATATGGTCGATAGTCTGCAAGGGATAAAAAAGTATTAGTAACTAAAAAACAGACACATGCATGAATAGTGCAAATCTAAGTTTTTATCTTTTACTTTGGCCATCATAAGCAAATTTCTTCCGAAATTTCTAAAGATATACCTCCATCTCATAAATCATATTTATATCATAAGTTTGCATTGCAGCCGAACTGAGCTGGTAAAACCGGGTAGGTACCTCTCGCTCACATAACATAGGCGTCAAATGACAGCTAAGCTGTCGTGTTTCGTGCAGTTTCCGGTGGCCCATTGGGGGGATAGAAAGGAGGGCAACGTATCTGCATAACCTATGTTTGTGCGGATGTTATGGGCGTCGGTACTATAAGGCTCCGACTGCTCGTTTGCCCACTAATGACATAAAAAATAAGACCATGAATTAAGGACAATTTCGCTATACTGACCAGGACAGTTCCTTACTCCATAGTTGAAGCTCATGAAAGCAGCAGGATGCGCTTTGGCTTCTGTAAGCCAGCGCTCAGGTTTGAATTGGTCTGCATCATCTCCCCAGTAGAGAGGGTTCTGATTGATTCCAATAGTACTTAAAATAATGTCCGCGTTTTTTGGTAATGTAATGCCTGTGCCTATAACAAAAATAACACACATTTTAGACGACCTCTGTGGCTCAGTGGTAAGCGCGATAGCGTTCAAGTCGGAGGTTGCGGGTTCGAATCCCGCCAGGGAACAAAAATATTTTCTGTGTTCCTGGGTCATGGATGTGTATTATATAATAAAAACCTTAAATATATGTATATAAATAAAAGTATTAAATATATTTCCGTTGTCTGGTACCCGTAACACAAGTTCTTCGAGAAATTACCACGGGACCAGATTGACGTGGTGTGAAATCGTCCATAGATATTATTATTATTATTTTAAAATTATTATCGATATTATAATTCACTTAAAGATTTAGGCGTATGCGACAGATATCCTTCCTCTTGTAAAATATGAAATACTATGTACACCATATTCTGGCCAACTGACAAATAAATGATTTTTCTTTTTCTTTTTTTTGCCTTATTCTTCTATCTCTTGACACACAACAAAATAGGAAGTTGCTCTCAGCGTATACAATCAAAACCTGCCAAATCTGGAATTAACTGTACCTAAATAAAGATTTTGGCGAGAGTTTTTCGAATTTTAGTGTGTAGGTAGGTACGTAACCTTTTTTATTTCTACTCTATTTATATAGCATAAGTAAGTAGTATAATTACTGGCATGGAGACTTATGCCACTACAAGGGACGCATGAAAATGTCTTAGGATAACTCCTGTTCATGGGTAACGTTACTAATCAGATGACTTATCTGCCAATTTACCTAGCATATTTTTTTTATATCGCAGGGAAATTTAATGCAGCCTGGTACTGGGTCTCGCACCTGGGAGTGTCCACCCTAACTAAAACTACTGCAAGCGCCTTCAGTCGCTTTGTGAGGGTCCCGGATATGCAATTTACATAGCTATACTTATATTATAACAAGGAAAGATTTTTTGTTACAATTTAACTCAAAAACTACTAGACCGATTGAAAAAATCTTTCACCATTAGAGTTATATGTTAAAACTGGGTGAGATGATTTTACAATCATCAATCAGGATACGGCTATAAATCTATGTTAACGCGGACAAAGCACAAGGTAATAATATCTAATAATAAGCTTTATTTATTCCTTACACATAGTTTACATTAATTCTAAACTTTTTTTGTAGTGTTAGTATTTTACTTATTCTAGTTTGTTAGTATATGTTATTATACTGCGTTAACATGTTTTGTTGTAAGGACCGCTCTGGCGGTGAAAGCCTCCTCCATTTCCTTCCATTTCACTCTGTCTCTCGCCAGTCTGCTCCAGGTATTTCCCACCGTGGCAACCATTTCATCACTCCATCTTTTGGATAGGTAGGCCCTTTTCGTCTTTTCTTGTGAATAGGGTACCAGTTAGTGACAATTCTGGACCATTTGTTCGTTGGTGATCTTCGGACATGCCCAGCCCATTTCCATTTTTGGGTCATTGTGATTTTTACTATATCTATTTTCCTGAAGTCTTCATTTCTCACTTAATCGCTTAGCTTAAGGCCCAGGAGACTCCTTTCCATGCTATTTTAGCACACTTTGACCTTATGAGTCTGTATTGTTGACAAAGGCCATGTTTTGTTCAAGCACAAGCTAGTGTAACATAAAAAATGGCAGTTATGGGGACGGCCCATACTACTTACACAGACATTATAAAATTTAAATTTTTAAAACGAAAACTTAATAAAAATTTGACATTTAACTTTTTAGTATTTTCATTAAAATATTTCCTGAACGCACTTATAAATATTTGACCACCAAGTGACATCTGGTTACGAAAAGTAACGTTTTTCTATCATCACTAACGTAGATCCCTCCCTCTCAACTTCCGTAACGCTCTATTCAGGAATTCAACATCTTAATTATACTCGCTAAGTCAAGCGTGCGTAAAGAAGTATTTACTTAAATAATTGTGAAAAATACTTACGTAAAGTCAGAGTGTCCCTATTTTGTCGTGACAGGAGGGGCGCTGGAGGGTACAGACGCAGGGTTTCTTTAATGACGGCTTCTAGATATTGAAGCCGAAATAGATCTTCCGTGGTTATACGTCTGCTTGACTCTTGGAAAACTTCGAACAGTCTAGAATAAAGATATATAATATAATTTTATAATGCCAGCTGACAGGGGGGTGAGAAGGGTCTATGAGGGACAGCCCTGCGGCCACCGACCAGTTGGCCGACCCAATTACCGCTGAAAAGACGAAGTAAAGAAAGACCTACACGCCCTGGGCGTCGTAAACTAGGAGGAGATAGCACAAGACAGTGGCGCCATCTCGTATCGGAAGCCAAAATCCACTTCGGGTCGTTAAGCCAGCAGAGTAAGTAAGTAATATAATTTACAATTTTCAAAATTATTATACTAGTGGCTCTACCAGACGTGGTTTGCTCCAGTAACATACCATATTACGATTTTTATACTTCACTAATATTTTAAAAGCAAAAGTTTGTACGTGTGGATGTATGTTGCTCTTCCACGGCAAAACGCCTAAACTGATTTGGCTGAAAGATGAAAATATGGTGATGGTTTATACCTTGGATTTGGACATGCTGAGAGAGATTTACCGGTGGGAGGGAAGCGCTGTGCCGCGCTCCCGGCTGCATGGGTACCACCATCTTGCTTATTTTTCCCGTGAAACAGCTTTGCTGTTTTTCGGAGGGAAGGGCAAGACAGGCAGTGTAATTACTGGCACCGAGACTTAACATCTTATGTCTCAGGATAGGCAACACATAAATGAGTTGCCTGGGCTCGTTCCAGGTATACTTGTTTATGTTCATGGGCGACGTCGACCACTTAACATCAGGTGGTACGTTTGCCAGTTTGCCTATCCAACTAAAATAAAAAAAATGCTATAAAATAATCACCATCAATCCGGACACGGTGGTCAATCTAAGTTAACGCAGACAAAGCTGTGGGTACCAGCTAGTATAAAAATATTTACCATATTAAATATAAAATAATATAGTTGCTGTGTATAATCATGTGATTTCAGTTTATTCAGTTTTATAGAGTTCTTGTTACAAGATCATTTTCAATTTTTCCTATTGATAATCCTAAGCGATGTAATTTCACGAATTGAATCAGGAATTCAGATTTTCAAATAAAATCACATCAAATTATAACTAAACTCCTTTCCCACTTTACACACAGAAATTCTTGAATTTTATTATGAATGGAATAATAAAATTCAATATTCATAAGAAATTTTAAATGTGAATTCAAAAAGGATTAAGTTGAACGTCTAAATATATAATATAAGAACGGTCGTGGTCACAGATCAGGTTACTGGAGACTATACGCAGCGGTCACGGCTTCGAGTCCTGCCAGGAGCAGATAATCTCATACAAATTTAATAATATTTGTATGCATCGTCACATTAGTATGAATGTCTGCGCCGGGTAATATATTTATATTTTATCTATACATCTATAACATATAGTATAAAATTGGAGTGTCTGTTTGTAATATCTAAATAACCGCTTTTTATTGAATGTATATAGATGTATATATGTCGTAGGGAAATGAGGAAATCAGTGATTTCACGAAATCCCTAGGGATACCATGAAATCCCGGTAGATGTTGAATATTCTTATTTCCAACGTCTTATTACTAAACAAATCTAGTGATATAACAAAATACTACTATAAAATCAGTGATATGTCGTTTCACTAAACTCAGTCTAGTGAAATGTCAATAAAGTGGATACTGCCGAATAAAAATCGAGCCATGCATCTCTCTCATTTTGTTGATTATTTTGTGTTTATTAATATACCTACTAAGTGACCTTACAATGGGGTATGCGCGAAAGGTGGAAAGTGGACGCAGCTCTACCCACTAAAACCCGACGAGTAATAAGTAAATAAATAAAAATATTTTATTCAATGTTGTACATCAAAGTATCTTATTGAACGTCAAATGACCGGTTCCAAAACTAGTCCACTGAGAAGAACTGGCGAAACAAACTCAGTGAAACTAATCTTTTCAATATTTTACCCTCTCTCTTGAAACACCCCATCATGTACCGATATGACTTAGGGACCTTCAATAAAAGAGCCTACTCTGCGCCGACGCATCTGCAATTCCGGTGTAGGTGTCTACGTCGCAGAGGTCCCAAGAGATCAACACCTTTTTTGTTAACACGGGGAAACGCCTTTACGCGCCGTATCATATTATGTTTGTCGAATACCCATTATAACCACACGAGTGCCACCAATGCTGTCTTTGGTGAAGTGCCCCGGATCTGTTGAGCAACAGGGCACCTCGACGGCTAGTCAGTCCCTCAAGGGACCGATGCCACCTCCACAGAGGGGTTGTCCCGCACAACAGAACAACCCCTCCCAACGTCAGGACAGTACAATGGGGTGAGGTGCCCATCCTCGCCCCTGCTCTTTTGTCCTCTCTTCTTATATGAAGAGCAGCTCCCTCGGCTCAATTAGCTTCGCCCAAGGTGCTGGGTTCACCTTTGGAGACTGAGCCCCACCACCACTACAAGGTTTGAACCATGGTGGGGCCCAATATCAATGTGCTTAGACAAATAAAGTAACCCTTCTCCTTGTAACATAATAATAATTATATTCAAACGTGTTGGTCGGCCATTTACCAGGTGGGAAGACGATCTCCGTGCGGTGGCCGGTCCATGTTAGATGCGAGTAGCAAGGGATCGGCCGTCTTGGCGTTCATTAATGATGATGATGATGATGATGATATGCAAACTTACTCATGATGTACTTTCTCCTGCACTTCAGGATACCGCGCAAGTAACAAGCACACGAAGCCCATCGCCACCGCCGACGTGTCTATAGCAGCAATCAGCAACACCAGAATCTCCTCTCTCAGCTCCAAATCGGTGTAGCCACGGTCACCCCCGGAGTGATCGATCAACGTCTTGAGAAAGGGCACGAATGTTGTGGATTCATTTTCTGCAAAAACAAGTGAGTAAAGCTTTAAATTTCCGAGACTGACGATGCGACGTTCGCTCTATCTCACTCCCTTTCTCGGTCTTTCTCACTCGCTTGCTCCCTCCTCTCATTCCATGGCTTTGTGCGTCATGCTACGTTCGCCCTTTCTCACTCTCTCTCAATCGGTCTTAATAACTAATAGCTCTCTCCCTCTTCTTGGACAAAAACGTTGCACATTTTCGTGACGTTTCATCCGTATAAATTTTACCTGTATGATCGTAGAGAAGGTTTCACTTCAAAAAAAATTGGGTGGTTTCAAGGTTGTTTCATTTAGTGTAGAACGTACTTTAATAATCAAATTGCTTTTCTGTTAGTACAGTGTATTATTTTTTATGCTAGACGGATTCGATTATCAAACTGGCAGGTAAGTGGTCAGCGTCGCCCACGAACATAAGCGAGTTTGTCTGAAACTAGTCAAGTCAATATGTGTTACATATCCCGATACATAAGATCTTAAGCCTCTATGTCAGTAATTGCACTGCTCCTGCCATTCTCTCCAAAAAACAGCATAACTGTTTCACGGGAGTAACAAGTAGAAGAGTAAAAAAAAAAAACTATTCTATTCTATTCTAGAACCCATGCTACGTAGCGCGGCTACGTATCACAACCCTCCCAGCGGTAGAATAAAATTTAATTGTGTGTCAAAATTATTCTACAAATCAAAGTCTGAAATGTATTTAGCTTTTAAGCAAACACCTAACCTAAACTATCGTTATTTATCCGTTTTAGTTAGTATATTAATTTATTTTAGTTAGTTAGAGTTTTATTTGATAACTACCTGTAGCCCGCAGCTTCGCCCTCGTTAACTTACTCAACTTAACTACTGTTAGTCACAGCGTGGTGTTAAATAGCCTTCTTCGATAAATGGGCTATCTAACACTGAAAGAATCTTTCAAATCGGACCAGTAGTACAACAAACAATCTCTTCAGTTTTATAATATTAGTATAGATTTTTAAAATAATATTAAAGCCAAAAGTATACAATCATGATATTATTACATTGCACCAGGAATCAAGTTCGACCTGTCAGTAGTTTATGCGCGAGATATTTTTCCGAAAGCAATGGCACGAAAGAAAATTTCTAACAAAAAAGAAAATACTAACAAAATGTCAAAAATTATTTGACATTTTGTTAGTATTTATCAAGTTCTTCTTGCCATTATAAAAATATTTTTAAAGTGATTACAATAAAAACATACTTTTAAAATAAATGTACGTAGGTGTACTAACATTTTAGTGATATAAATGGTGAGCCGTTTATTGATTGATTATCTTCAAATAATTGTCACATATTTCAAAATCCAAGGTACATAATATATTATATTTTAATTATATAACATACCTTTTAAAGTACCACACGATTTTTTCGATTTTATTTCTTCACGAATCTCAGCAATCCTCTAAAAGCATATCAGATACACATGTTAATAATTAAACTAAATAACATATAATTGATAACAAACTGGGCTTGCTTGTATGTTCATTTGAGCTATTGGCGAGCTTCTTACCCGACTACGTAAGAGGGTTGTATTTTTCAAGTGTATGTATGTATATCCATGTCTATATCTTTAACATGCTCTAAAGCCTGAATTTTCGCTCAGATTGTAGAGCATGATGGGTCTTAATTTGAGTGCTATCGTTTGATTAATCTTAATTGTGACAGTGACGCTGTGTTTATCAAGGTTAGAAAAAAACAAAATAGAAGATTTTTGGCGCCAAATTATGTGTATTGTTTTTATCAAAAATATTTTAACTGTTGATAGCTATGACATAATTTCAAATATTTATTCATAACTAGCTGTTGCCCGCAGCTTCGCCGGCGTTAACTTACTCAACTTAATTACTGTTAGTCACAGCGTGATGTTATATATGATTTTTTTCAAATCGGACCGGACGGAAGAAACTACTGTTCCTGAGATTAGCGTGTTCAAACAAACAAACTCTTCAGCTTTATAATATTAGTATAGATTATAAAGGTTATTCCAGCTAGTAGCAGCAGCTAGCTGTACAATACCTTAGATATAAGACTCCATATGACCCGTACATGGCCCATAAGCTCTTCATATTTCGGTAGTAGTTTATACACAGCATCAACCTGTAGCCAGGGCTTCACAATCCTCTCAGCGAGTATTTCAAAACTCACGTCAAACGATCGTAGGAACTGTTGACCCGATTTTTTGTCTTGTTCAAATTTTTTCCCCAGCACCGTTTCTGTAATAATAAATATCACGTTGGCATTTTTTAGGGTTCTGTACCTCAAATGACAAAACGGAACCCTTATAGGATAACTTTGTAGTCCGTCTGTCTGTCTGTTAGTCTATCAATCCTAAACCTATAGGGACTTCCCATTGACTATGGAATTTGGAAAGAAATCTCACAAATATGTAAATCAAAAATCTGAAAATCTAAATTAGTTGTTTCACTACATAAAAACACATTTTTCGGAACTCTCGTTTTTTTTTCGTCTCAGTTTTTTTTATTTCAATAAATTCTATATTAATTGTTCTAGATTTAAAGGCAAAACCATAAAATTGAAAGCTGAAAATGCATTGGTTATAGGACTGAATTACATTACTAATTTTAGTGTTCAATAGAAATGTTATTAAAATACCCTCACTTATTTAAGCAACATATCGTTTTTATCTTGTGTTTTGATATTTGTTATTCTTTGGTCAGTTTTGATGCTATATTAAATAGTGTACATAGGTAACATGTAACTGGACGAAGTACTGCCATCTAAGATACAGGCCAGCCCTAGTTTAGATGCTAGAAGACTAGAAAGTTAAATAAATAGCCAGGTAACACTTGTTTGTAACTGATGTAATATTGTGTACTTACTTATTATAATAAATAAATAAATTCTGATAGATTTTAGTCGTGTTATTTTCTCTTATTTTATCAATTATTAGATATCTTTTTGCAGGATTATGTAAAGCTAATTTAAGAACCCTGTTTACTCAATAGATCCGGGGCACCTCACCAAAGGCGGCATTGTTGGCACTCACCGGGTTTTAATGGGTAGAGCTGCGTCCACTTGACTATCTTTCGGGCGCAGTGAGTCCCACATACCCGCCTGCGGAGTCCACCCCCCTCCCCAGATGCCTCAGAGCATGCCCCGGCGTAATAAAAAATGTCTGCGTAGATAAATCGATACTAATCAGATGGAATATTATGATATCTAGCCTTTAACAATGATGTACCGAAAAGGCTATAAAAAATTAAAAATTACAAAAGATTTACACAAAAACTTACCATAGACTGTACCCATGTTGTAAATATTGATAAACTTCCTTATACAAAACCTGCCCGTTCCGATCATAGGTTTTAAACTGTCCACCATACTTTCTGCTTGAGGAACAAATACTTCTAAAAAATAGCTATTTAACCTCGTCAAGGAAAAGCCGGGCATCATTATTTTCCTTCGTTTACGCCAAATTTTGACTGCAAAAGTAAGTTTTATTCAAAGAAACGTTGCAAGTAACTTCGACACCTAATATGAAATTGTGTTAAATATTGTTTTCTAATGTTTACGCGAATTTCACTCATTATAAGAAAACAATTTTTACGGATTTTATCGCGGTTTATTAAGATTTTTACAAGCCCGACGTTTCGGATACTTTACAGCAACCATGGTCACGGGACTGAGGTGTCATACGTCCTATCATTACAAAGTTATTCGAAACTACCCTATGATACATCAATATTTTGGTCAGTCCTATCTACGCAGAAAGTGATAACTGTATCTTTAATCTGTGTTATATTATGCTTGGATTTTGATTTGATAATTTTAATAATGGGATCCCAAGCAGGTGGTAAAAGCCAGCCATCTTCTCTATTGAAATTAGGATGTTTTTTTAATTTCAATAGCCTCACGGATCAACCTTCTTTTTTTCAATGGTTGCTGTAGAGTATCCGAAACGTCGGGCTTGTAAAAATCTTAATAAACCGCGATAAAATCCGTGAAAATTGTTTTATTATAATTGTGTTAAATATTCAATTTTACTACTTGATGCATCCACTGACGATGCCATAGTTTGAAGTGAATGTATTCGTTATTATAATTATCAACCTTAATCCACAATTGGATATAGGTCTTTTTCATGAACGTCAAGACGGCCGATCCCTAGATCTCAGAACAAAAATAAATGAAAGTGATACTAATTTTGTGTTATCTATACATCTATACAGATAAATAAAATTGGTGTCTGTTTGTAATATTAAAATAACCGCTTTTGACTAAATGCATATGGATGTATACATGGTACATATACCAAAATAGCCTTTTTTCTGTCTGTCTGTTATATTATTATATAACAGACAGACAGACATACAGACAGACAAAAATATAATGTCTGTCTGTCTGTTTGTTTTGGCTAATCTCTGAAACGGCTGGGCCGATTTTGATGAGACTTTCACTGGTAGATAGGTAATAATATAAGGAGTAACTTAGGCTATAAAAATAATAATCTTCAATCCGGGTACAGCTGTAAATCTAAGTTAACGCGGGCGAAGCTGCGGGCAACAGCTAGTATTACATAAAAATGCTTTTTCAGTTTTCACGCAACCCTCAGCGTGCGAGTCAGCACCGAAAGTAAGTGCTTTCAATTTAAATATTCTGAAATACGATGAGTCATTGTAAATTATATAATTTTTTTAAATAAAGTTTTTATTGTATTTACCAGGAGCAAAAATGGATCCCTGGCCCACCACGTCTATGAGAAACTTGGAAAGTTCTCCCTTATCCAAACACGTGGGCAGGTTGCATACCCTCTTGGCCACTTCTGCGTCGGCTACAACTGGAAAAAGCAAAAACAACTCAGGTGATATGAGCAAAACATGAAATATATAATATTTTATTATAAATATTATAAAAATAAATATTTTACCGGTGGGAGGGAAGCGCTGTGCCGCGCTCCCAGCTGCTTGTTTCTCCCGTGAAACAGCTTCGCTGACTTTCGGAGAGAAGGGCAAGACAGGCAGTGTAATTACTGGCACCGAGACTTAACATCTTATGTCTCAGGATAGGCAACACTTAAATGAGTTGCCTGGGCTCGTTCCAGGTAAACTAGTTTATGTTCATGGGCGACGTCCACCACTTACCATCAGGTGGCGCGTTTTCCAGTTTGCCTATCCAACTAACATAAAAAAAAAAACATATTATACTAGCAGTTAAAATTATACTAGCCTACAGTTTCGCCCGCGTTAAATTAGATTTACAGCTGTATCCAGATTGATGATGATTATTATCACCATGTGCACTAATGCCGCCTTTGGTGAGATACCCCGGATCTAATGAGCAAACAGGGCACCTCGACGGCTAGTCAGTCCCCTAAGGGGCCGACGTCACACAGAGAGGTTGTCCCGCACCACTGAACAACCCCCCCTCCCCCAACGTCGGGACAGTATAATGGGGTGAGGTTCCCGTCCTCGCCCCTTGTCCCCTGCTCTTTTGTCCCCTCTTCTTATAGGAGGGGTACAAAGAGCCCCCTCGGCTCAACTCGCTTCGCCCAAGGTGCTGGGCTCACTCTAGGCTACTGAGCTCCACCGCCACGTCAAGGCCTAAACCATGGTGGGGGGTGGTTCAACCCTACTATTACTTATCCACAAAATTACGCGAAGAGAGTGAATTAAGATTAAAACTTATTTCGATAATGTACTTACAAATACACAGCTTAGGTCCCAGCCACACTGCACACACTCCATGCTTGTTACTCAATGCCTTTTCAGTTATAACGTTGAACACCTGTATATAATCTAAAACAATTGTTATTTAAAACTTAAAGGCTGATTTTGATAAAACATGTCCAAAAACCACCGCTAGGAACCCTCCTTTCAAACAAAAGCCCGGTTCCTCCGTTTAAGAGATAGGTTGCCACAGACAGACATATAGCATTCAAATATGTTAAACAGTCCTACTTTTGCAATGGAGGTTAAAAATAGCATGACTGAAATGCATCTTGCCTTTTACCTGGCGTCCAAGTTTACTAAGAATTCTCACTGAAATAATAACTAATTACTAATTAGGTACACTTGCAGACGCATTTAATGGTCATAGGTCAATGTATGAACTTTTTCCCGAAACAGTAAAAACGTCTCACGTAAGAAATCAGGACATAGGTGGCACCAATCCGGATAAGCGTGGCGTCGATCCCACCGGTAGATATGGTAAAGATATAAGTTTTGTATAGAAGAGGGGGCAAACGGACAGTCGGTTTACCTGATGGTAAGTGATATGCAACATCCATAAACACCTGACACCCGCTACATCATTAGCAGGTGCATTGCCTTTCAAATATGAGTATGCTCTTTTCTTGAAGGTCCCTAAGATAAGTTTGATATAAAGTACCTGTAAGACTGATTAATTTGTAGGCTTGTCCTATAATGGGTAAAGGCATACACGGGTACATGATCTCCTTTAGCATTATGCTCATTTTGTACATCCTCCAGGTGTGCAATATAAGCCATGACAAGAATATCGAAGCGATACAAAGCAGCAACATTTAATAAGTTTTATCCTAGAAAAAATATATATTGGTCAGTAAACCCAACATTAGACTAATAAGATTAAAATGTTATACGTAAAAATCCTAACGCAATAAGAAATAAGCTGCTGATCTTAAAACAGCTTTACCAATTTCCATAAAAGAGGTCTAAGCAAAGCCGCTAGAAAACCTGCTTTAGAAAAAAGACACATCCAAATCGTTACATCTATAATTAAGAGCTATACTGAACTTATAACACCCGACTTTATGCGAGAGTGAAAAATAAACATCTACAAGTATAAATAAAATTCTGTAGCAATCTACAAAAAATAAATAAAGTCCATGATGGTTTTATTGGGTTTAAATAGTGTAGAATATATACTTATAAAATAATACTATTAGTGCCTTTTCAGACGTGCCGGTTGCCCGATACCCGGCACCGGCTACACGGCAACCGGCTCGTGTGAAAAGGCACTTACTCAGTCAAGCTAAACTGCGAACCCGGCTGTTACATTCTGTTTTATAAAGTGTGCATAAAAAATATCATTTATTTTTGTAATTCAAGATCTCATACAATAAAAAAATATATATAGAAAATTGTTTAACATTTTGTATTTTACGTAGACAATTTGTTAAGAAAGGAATAAACAAAGAGACAATAGATAAAGGCATATATTCGGCTATCTTTTTACAACAAATATTTGAAAAGTTTCCACTAGAGTAATTGTAACATAAAAATAAGTTCTTTTTATTAAATATTAATATAAAAAAATCGAATTCAGAGCAAATACAATAGATTGAGAAAATCATTGTGTAATTGTTCCTTTTTATTTATTTTGACGTTTGGGACAAATACGGTAATGGGAGAACTTATATTCCTATCTGTAAGAGTTTGTTTCATTGTAACATTCTATTATAATCATTAATTATCAACAATAATTGCACCAATAAATTACATAATATTATATAGAATTATTTTTTTGTTTGTTTTTAGTTTATATAATATTGTACTACCATTATTAGTGAAGCAGTTTCATAAAATATTTTATGTTAAAAAATCTAGAGATTCACGAGGTTATTTTGAAATTTACAACTTCTACGGTGGCTTGGTGCAAAACAAAAGATCACATTTTTCAAGGAACTTTTGCCTCGTTAGCTAAAGTATAATTGTGAAGACCGAATAGACCGCAAATCTCTTACTAGGCACCAAGCTAAGTCGAAAAATGATTTAATATTTTTTGACGTGTATACAGAGTGCTATTGAAATCATGAGCATCCTCTTAAATTTAGACACTGCCCATGTAACTACTAATGTAACGAATACTAAAAATAAAATTATAGCATGTTATTGAAAACCCTTATAATTAAATCCTGTTATAAAAAGTATCAAGTTCGGTTGGGCGCAGTTTGGTTTACGAAAATGCCGCCCGCTCCGTGTAGAATACGTAGACCTCGCGTCAGTTATGTACGTGACGGATACCTATCTATGTATTAAAAATAAATAGCTTGTAAATAAATAAATAAATCCCTTGCTTGCATATTTTTTTATTATAAATCAGCTTATTATTAGCCGTAATTCAAATAGTATCATTAGTAGTGAATTATATGAAAGGATGCCCATGATTTCAATTGCACTCTGTATAATATTCAAATTTTAAAACAAATTTATAAAATCAGTTTCTATAATTTTTTATTTTTTTTATTGTATGTATTAATTGTCTTATTCACTATATGTGTATATATTAGTGTGTGTATCCATATATGTCATAGGTATGTATGAATACGTGATGTTGGTATATGTTATTTGTCTACTTGTAACGTCGTCTTGGTATTGTACTGTAAGGATGTTATAATTGTGTGTAAATAAATAAATAAATTGTTGGAAAAATTTCACCATTGCGACTAAACGCTGTTTCATCCACGGTAGCGTTTTAAGCTTAAAATTGAAAAAAAACCCAAACAGCTAGGGACTGCCGATATAATTGAAAGCAAAATAATTAAATTCGAATACCTATAATACAGGCTGAAATGATTATGACAACCTATATAGTTTAAACGGCACACAAAATGGCCGTATGACATAATTAAGAAGCAACACAATTTGAAAAACAAATATTGCATAATTTTATATAAATAAATCAAACGTCAAACTGCGTCTCCAGCGGCTCGCGTGCGGTGTCGCTTTTTAGTAGTTTAGAGATTTTATCTCATCTAAAATATGCGTACCGCGCAAAAAGAAGTTCGCGCTTCAAAAACAACAAATATTCTCATCTGTAAGTCTACTGTGAAGTGTATCCGAATTTTTTTGACTTAATTAAAATGTTATCCTCCTCAAAAGCCCAGTCTTGCATTGCTCCTAATGTACCAAACATTTACTGTAATAATACGTCACTGAAGTTGCTGATGATTTTAGTAATTACTTATTATAATTCATTCGATTTTCTCCTTATTTTTAGTAAAAATTACCACTACCACATTTCAATAACACTAAATTTGCATTTTTGTAATTTTTTTTGTACACTTTGTAAAGTGTCACATAATTATTATTATTCACGATCAAGCGATGTCACTGGCTGATTTGATGTATACTTCGAAGTGCACTTCCAATTTTGTCCATGGAAATTAATTAAAAATAATAAAATCACAACACGTGTGCCTCACCTGTTAGAAATTAAATCTGATACATTCAAAACAATATAAAATACCACTCTTATCTCTTTTATATTATTTTATTTAAGAAAATATTTGAAAAAAACCATAATTATTTTTTGTTGGGGTTGCGTATGAAATGAGTATAAATTACTTAGCAGCTGTGTTTCTAGTGAATTTCTTAAGCTTTCCCTTACTAGGACTACTCTTACTGTTGCCTTCACCGGGGCCAGCCTTTTACCACGGTGATCCTGTTGCCTGCAAATCGGGGACCCTCAAAAAGCGACTGAAGGCGCTCTCAGTGGTATTAGTTTACGGGTAGGGCACTCCCAGGTGCGAGTCCCACATGGGGTCAGGGTCTATCCAAGATCCTGGCTACATGCAAAATGTCCCTGCGATAACAAAAAAAAACCATCAGGTGGCACGTCTACCCGCTAACCACTCTCACTAACATAAAACAAGCTTTCGAACAAGGCACTTGTAGACAATGCCAAAAAATTTGGGCTATGAATCTATAATGATTATTTTTTGGAACAATTTATCCTTAATATTATTAAATTAAAAAATATTATAAATATAAAATTATGTTTACTTATAACATTATATTTTTAATAAAAACACAAGGAAATTTGTTACGGAATATGTTTAAATTACTCACATTACTGCCCTTAGTTATGATAAAAATTTACAAATAAATGTGCAGTTAGCATTAAAAAAATAAATGAATTTTATATTTAAAGCAAATTTAAGCTGTTTTATTTAATAAATATCAGGTAATTACGTCAGCGTTTATTGTTGTTGTTATTGTTTAATATAGTAATAATAATATATCTATTTATTTTAATAATATAATAATGCTTGACTTTTTTTGTCATGACCTTTACTGTTAGGTTTGTGTGAAAGCAAGCCCTTGAAAGACTTAAGTCAAAGTAAAACAAAACAAGTTAAGAAGATGAGAACCGATATTGTAATTTTTATAGGAAAAAATAATAAGGTAACCTTAATCTTTCTAATCCTTATGATAATAGGATTAGATACAAACATTAATGAATAAAAATAATAAACGTAAATAGAAGTTATCGTTAATAATACCAGGGCTCCTTCCATTATATTTTTTTTGACTGCTGGTAACCCTATTTATTTGTTGCCCCTTGGGAATGCTCTTATGCATACCACCGGGCCCGGGGGAGACCGGGGGTTATGTGGGACTCTCTCCGCCCGAAAAGATGGTAAAGTGAGCGCAGACTCTACCCACTAAACCCCAGCGGTGTTCTCCACGTCGTCTGGGTGACCCGGCTGTGGACGTCCTCACAAGGCCACAACGGTGTGCCATCCGGCATACTTCTCTGGAGGCGGGGGGTGGCGTCCCCTCCTCCTTCTCCGCTTAAGGCAACCTGAACACAACTGGTGGTAACCCTGAATAGCGAAGAAGTTTGTATATATTTTGATAAGAAACTTTATTATTTGTCTAGGAGATGGATTGTAATTGATTTTTTTTTGTGAGACAATCAATACAATATTTATGTAATCTGTGATGGGGAACCCTAATGTGAAATCAAGCTTCTATTTAAACATTTTTGATGGCTTGAATTTTTTAAAGTAGGTTTAGTAAAATTTTCTATGCATTTATAATATTTTAGCAACGTAATAATACTAATTAAGACTAAAATATAGTTATTATTTAGCTTATGTAATAAGCCACAAAAAACATTCTAAGAATAATTAAATAAATACTGTATTACATTAAATTAGAATAAGCTAAAATTATTATTTTTAATAAATAATTAAACACACTTAAATAATTAATATTTTAGTATTTTACAGTTTATTTTCTTATTCCTAAAATATTCTAAAATCTAACCCAACCTAACAGGGACTGCCGATAGAAGTGAAAATAAAACAATTACATTCAAATACCTATAACACAGGCTGTAAAAATTAATGACAACCTACACAATTTAAAGATGGTCACCCATCCACGGACCAACTCCGGCAAGCGTAGCTCTTAACCTGCTGGATCGATCTGTGCGGCTGTTAATAAATACTATGGAATCTCTATAATATACATATTATTATAATAGGTAACAATAAATATTATGATTTTCCGCAAATTAACGCCTGATTCTATTAAATATAGTGAAATCTATTTACTTAATAGCTAGTTAGTACATAAGAGGTAGTGCCATGCTGCTTTGTAGCCGAATTAGGCCGGCACGACCTGGGTGGTCATGTGGGCGTCAAGTGATAGCTATGCTGTCGCGTTTCGTGCGGCTTGTGAGTTTCCGGTGGCCCATTGGGGGGATGGGGAAAAGGAGGGCAACGCATCTGCGTAACTTTTGGTTGTACGGATGTCTATGGGCGTCGGTAGTCACCATAAGGCTCAGACTGCTCGGTTGTCTCCTTTTGACATAAAAAAATAGAATAAAAAGGTCAAGTTGTTACCTAAATTGACATAATTTGATTAAATACATTTTGACGTTTGCTTTTGAAAATGGAGGCTCAATAAAAATAAAAATCCTAAAGTTTTGAGCTGAAAGGTTTACGGAATTGAAGTCGAGAATCAACCCGATGCGGACACTGTCAGTCAGACACGGAGCTACTAATAAAGAAGAGTAACTGCAAATATTGATCAACAGTCATCGAACTTTGTGGTAATGGATGCGCTATTTTTAATTTAAAATGTTTACATTTTATTTTACTTTTCAACACAAAAAGACGGGTTGTTAAAGTTTGACCACTAAAGTGTGTCTGTAAGGAACTGGAGCGTAAAGGGACCCGATTTGCATGCCTTTTTTAATTTAAAAGTAGATTTTATAACAGTGATTTATGACAGTGACTTGTTTTATCAAAATCGATGCAGCCGTTTCAAAATCAGCAGTGTTTTTTATGTTAGTTGGATAGGCAAACTGGCAAACGTGCCACCTGATAGTAAGTGGTCAATGTCGCCCATGAACATAAACTAGTTTACCTGGAACGAGCCCAGGCAACTCATTTATGTGTTGCCTATCCTGTGACATAAGATATTAAGTCTCGGTGATAGTAATTACACTGCCTTTCTTGCACTTCTCTCTCAAACACAACAAAGCTTTTTGACGGGAGAAACAAGCAAGATGGTGGTACAGCGCTTCCCTCCCTCCACAGTAAATAATGACCAACCAGCGGGTATATCATTATTATAATACAATTATTGCAATATTTACATTATTTTCCAACCCGACGCCAGGAGGCCGTGCGGCTTAGACTTCACGGTTGGCGGGGGGCATCCATTATCCAAACATTATTTTATAGTTTCCGGATTCATTTCAAACTTAGATCTCGAAGATCGTTTGAGGTGAATTATGTTAATACAGGGGTCATAAATATGCTTGTGACACAAAAAATATAAAATACGCATTAAGGTTTTTATTCTTTTTCCTAAAAATGTTATCTGGTCGATGTTTTAAGTTTAGATGTAGGAGGTATAAAAATATAAAGGAGGTATATATTATAATCTTTAAAATAATTCTTTCACCCTATTGCTAATACTATGCTATTTCTGAGGCTCAGTAGCCTAGGATGAGTAGTAGTAACCTTGGGCGAAGCCGATTGAGCCGAGGGGGCTCTTTGTACCCCTCTTATAAGGACTCGTTGGCCCACACCGCGAAGGAGAAGGCCGATCTTCTAGGCTCTCTTTTTGCTTACAACTCGACTTTGGATGACCAGGGAAAAATACCACCGACGATCCCTCGGTGTGATACCTCAATGCCGGAAATAATTTTTCGATAGAGCTCCGTACGTAAAGCGCTTTTTTCGCTGGACATCCATAAGTCGAGTGGGCCTGACGGCATCCCTCCGTTAGTGCTACGTACTTGTGCTCCTGAGTTGGCACCCGTCCTTACGCGTCTTTTTCGGCACTCATACTCATTAGGCGTCGTCCCATGCTCGTGGAAGACAGCTTTGGTACACCCGATCCCTAAGAAAGGGGACCGCTCAGACCCGTCCAACTACAGACCAATAGCCATAACTTCCTTGTTCTCAAAGATTATGGAATCCATAATTAACTGCCAGCTCCGGCGGTATTTGGAGGAGCACCAGCTGATTAGCGATTGCCAATATGGCTTTCAACGGAATCGTTCAGCTGGTGATCTTCTAATATTCCTAACGCATCGATGGGCGGAGGCAGTTGAGAGCAAGGGGGAAGCACTGGCGGTTAGTTTGGACATAGCGAAGGCCTTTGATCGGGTGTGGCATAAAGCACTTCTAGCGAAGCTACCATCATATGGGCTTCCCGAGAAATTATGTAAGTGGATCACCAGTTTTTTAGCAGACAGGAGCATCAAGGTCGTTGTCGACGGTACATGCTCGGACCTCAAGTCTGTTAATGCTGGTGTTCCGCAAGGCTGTGCCAATCTCCAACCCTGTTTCTTCTGCATATCAATGATATGCTGCAAACCAGCGGCATTCATTGTTATGCGGATGACAGCACTGGAGATGCCTTATACACTGGCCGCTCTAATATTTCTCGGGAACAAGTCGATGAGTGTCGGAACAAACTTGTGTCTGAAATCGAGTCTCTGTTGACCAAAGTCTCGGAATGGGGACGAGTTAACCTGGTCCAATTTAACCCCAACAAGACACAAGTTTGCGCGTTTACCGCCAAAAAATCACCCTTCGTCGTTCCTCTACGATTTGAAGGCACTCCCCTAACTGCCGCAGCCAGCATTGGGATACTTGGCGTCGACATATCGAGAGATGTGCAGTTTCGTGGTCATTTGGAAGGAAAGGCTAAACTAGCCTCTAATAAACTTGGCGTGCTCAATAGGGCGAAGCAGTATTTCATGCCTTCACACCGCCTTCAATTATACAAGGCGCAGATCCGGCCTCACATGGAATACTGCTCTCACCTCTGGGCTGGAGCGCCCCAATATCAGCTCCTTCCATTTGACCGCGTCCAACGCCGGGCGGCTCGAATCGTCGATGATAATGTGATCTCCAATCGGCTTGATACCTTGGCGCTGCGTAGAGATGTCGGATCGCTCTGCATCTTCTACCGCATCTACCACGGGGAGTGTTCTGAGGAATTGTTCGGATTAATACCTGCGGCAGAATTCCACCACCGGACATCGCGTAAGAATTCCAAATTTCACCCACACCATCTTGATGTCCGGAAATCCACAACATCTAGATTTTTACAGCATTTCCTGCCTCGCACTACAAATATATGGAATCAGCTGCCACCTATGGTGTTTCCGAACCGATACGACTTAGGGACCTTCAAGAAAAGAGCATACTCACATCTAAAAGGCCGGCAACGCACCTGCTGATCTCCTGGTATAGCGGGTGTCTGTGGATGTCGCTATTCACTTACCATCAGGTGAACCGACTGTCCGTTTGCCCCCTCTTCTATAAAAAAAAAAAAAAAAAAAAAAAAAAAAGAGCAGGAGGCAAGGGGTGACGATGGGAACCTCACCCCATTGTACTGTCCCGACGTTGGGAGGGGTTGTTCTGTGGTGCTGGGCAACCCCTGTGGAGGTGGTGTCGGTCCCTTGCGGGGCTGACTAGCCATCAGCCCCGCTGTTAGCTTAACAGATCCGGGACACCTTACCAAGGCGGCACTGGTGGCACTCGCCGGGTTTTAGTGGGTAGAGCTGCGTCCATTTACCATCTTTCGGGCGCACTGAGTCCCACATACCCACCTGGGGAGAACCACTCCCCAGGCGGGATGCCTCAGAGCATTTCCCGGCGTAAAAAAAAAAGGTGCCCCGGGTCTGTTGAGCAACAGGGTACCTCGACGGCTAGTCAGTGCCCCAAGGGAATGACACCACCTACACAGAGGGTTTGTCCCGCACCACAGAACAACCCATTCCAACTTCGAGACAGTGCAATGGGGTGTCCTTGTCCCCCCTGGTAACGGGGGGGGGGGTTTACGTGGGGAAGAGATAATATAGTAGATTAAAATTTATATTGTCATTTAAAAAAAAAAACTGTTGTCTGTAAAGTCGGTTAACTGGTGATAGTTGAACGTAGCCAAAGGCCAGGAGGACGGTATCCTCCGGTTGTCCCAAACCATCAGCCACTTACTGGGAGCTATAAGAAGAAACAGCTACTTGTTGGGGTAGCAACAAGTTAGGTCTCTACTCAATGGTGAGTACTAAAAATCTCTTTAAAATACAGTATACATTTTGGAAAATTAAGTCAGAGTACACAATCACTATTAAATAACAAAAAAAATTTGCCTCAACGAGGACTCACCCAAAAAATTTCCAAATAATATGACACGTATGGACTGCTTGGTAGCGGAACGCGAAAAAGAAACCCAAAACTAAGCGGTCGACCACGAGTCATTCATGTCACGAGTCCCCCTCCCCCTCACCCGCGCCAACATTCTAGAACTCTCGAGGAGACAACAAACTTTACGAAGATAACCGATGTCCCACGAGCCGGGATACAATATCAATCCTATGCCTAGGTCTTTACCTATGAAATTGCCGTTCTGCAGTACTGGCCATTTCAAATCAAAATAATTTTTGTTCGGCTAAGAATTCTAATTTCAAATTAATTTTATTCTAAGAACATGGAATTCTTTTTCCAAAAGTAGTCATTTCTTTATTGATTAGTGTTACATTTTCATCACATTTCAATCTTTTTCGTCATCATGTATACGTAAAAATTCGAGTAATTATGGAATATGAGTACCGTCGTGGCAACAACTACATCAACGACGTTTACGGAGCTAACACTATAAATCAACGCACCACCTGTTATTGGTTTGCTCGCTTCCGCTCTGGAAATTTCGACCTGAAAAATGAACCTCGCGGTCGTCCGAAGACTTTGGTCGACAATGACGAATTAAAGGCGATTGTGGAAGTTGATGATACACAATTAAATTAGCAGCAGCTTTCGACGTTAGCGTCAAAACAATATTGGTCCATTTGCGTCAAATTGGGAAGGTAAAAAATCTTAACAAACGGCTGCCCCACGAACCCAATGATCGCCAGCGCGAAGTATGCGTCGAGACGTGCCTTACACTGCTCAACAGACACACAAATGAAGGAACTTTGAACCGCATTGTAACCTGCGATGAAAAATGGATTCTGTTCGATAACCGCAAGTGCTCAGCAAGTTGGTTGGATCTTGGTTCAGCACCTAAACAATGCCCTAAACGAAAACTTACCCCTAGAAAAGTGATGGTCACTGTTTGGTGGTCTAGCGCCGGTATGATTTATCACAGCTTCTTACCAAAAGGGGTAAGCATTACTGCAGATGTGTACTGTGAAGAACTGAACACAATGATGGAGAACAGGCACATCTCCAACCAGCATTGGTCAATCGCTCGTCTCCGCTGCTCCTGCACGACAGCACGCGACCTCATACTGCACAACAGACGGTCTCCAAGTTGCAAGAACTGGGGTTGGAAGCTGTCCGTCATCCGCCTTACTCACCATACCTTGCGCCTACAGACTACTATTTTTTCCAGAATTTCGATAACTTCTTGGCGGGAAAAAAATTCAATACCCGAGAGGCAGTACAAAATGCCTTTGAAGAATTTGTTGCCACCCGTCCAGCTGATTTCTTTAAGAAGGGCATCAATAAACTGCAACTGCGTTGGTAAAGATGCATTTATTGCATGGGTGATTACTTCGATTAATACAAATAAAAAATACATGAAAAAAATTCGTTTAAATTTTTTCATACAAAACGGCAATTTCATAGGTAATGACCTAATATATCGAGGTGCTGTACACTAAAATTTTTACACTAACCTAACCATTAGGTGCGGTTTAATACCGCATCCACGTTTATGACTGACGTGTCTCCGTATCAATCAGTCCAGTTGGATGAGCAGATATTATGTGCCAGTACTCAATTTGCTATCGCATATCACAAAGACCTTTGCACTAGCTGAAGTTAACAGTCCTGATCAAGTAATCCATCACCACGATAATTTTCTATACTCTATAATAAAGCCAAACGCCACTTGCGGTTGATTGTTGGGATAATCTTCGAAATAATTCATCAAACGTACGAACGAACGAAACGAGTGATATATGCTAGAAGCTAGAAGGCTAGGCTAGGCTAGAAAAATATTCATGATCCCCACCGTGGTTCAGGCCTAGTCGTGGCGGTGGGGCTCAGTAGCCTAGGGTGAGACACTGCACCTTGGGCGAAGCGAATTGAGCTGAGGGGTGCCCCTCTTATAAGAAGAGGGACAAAAGAGTAGGGGGCAAGGCGTGAGGACGGGAACCTCACCCCATTGTACTGTCCCAACGTTGGGAGAGATTGTTCTGTGGAGCGGGACAACCGACGCCCCTCTGTGGAGGTGGCGTCGGTCCCCTGAGAGATTGACTAGCCGCCGAGGTGCCCAGTTTGCTTAACAGGGCATTCGGCATCCGGGGCATTTCACCAAAGGCGGCTTTGGTGGCACTCGCCGGGTTTTAGTGGGTAGAGCTGCGTCCACTTAGCAGCTTTTGGGCACAGCAAGTCCCACATACCCGCCTGGGGAAGTGACTTAACCTGCGGGATGTCTCAGAGTATTTCCCGGCGTTAAAAAAATAATAAAATATTCATGATCAGTGCGGACACGGCTTATAAACATGTGAAAAGCATGCAGACAGCAGCAAGATATTAAACACGAAGTAGCAAGGAATGTTACGATATAGATAAAAGCAGAAAAAAATTCGCAGTTTCGATTGAAGTAGGATACTTTTAAATTTTAATCCCTCCAATAAAAAAGTAAACATAATTTTTGATAAAGCGCCTCTTTGGGATATAAATACTTCTGAAGCAATCATGGAGCCAAAAAATATTTAAACTCTTGAAATGCTATTAAAGTCTTCTTAAAATTAAATTAAGAACTAAAGACATCTAATAAATTTTCTGGTTTGCGTATAAAAATATAATAAACCTTTTTTTTTTGTTTTCACTGGGGAACAATGGAATGGGTCTAGGGGGTCCGGTTATGTGGGACTCTCTCCCTAGCTAAAATACCAGCGGTGCTCTACGGTGTACGGCCTGCTTTGGGCCTTGATGGTGTGCCATCCGGCACTCTCCGCTAGAGGCAGCGAGGTAACATCCCTTTCTCCTACTCCACTTAAGGCACCCTGAACACGTAAGGGTGCCTTATAGTCCGGAACTTACGAGTGTGCGGAGGATCTCCCGATCGGCCACGAACACGTCCCTAAAAGCGGTGCGACCGCCTGTCGCCGCCGCGCTCTCCTGCGGGAAGAGACGCCAGTGCCCTCCCTCTCCCACTCTACTTCCTTCCACTGCCACATCACTACCTCGCAGAAGGAGAGGATTTCTTGCCATGCGCTCTTACTGTCGGTCATCGCTCGGATGACCGCAGGGAGCGACAGGTCCACGCACTTCAGAGACAAGTGGCACCTTTTTCCCGCACAAGATGAGTACTCCGGTCGTGTCGTAAGGGTGTCGTCTGCACTGCCTTCATTGCTGCCACAGTGATGCTCTGTCGAGTCCTCCGCCCGTGCCACCTTTCACAGGAAAATATCTGATGCCTCCCGAAGCAGCCTTGCCCCGTCAGGATCTGAAAGGTGATTATCCCGTGCCGTCGGTCAACATACTGATCCAGGCTTGGACCGAGTTTTTAAAGAGTTTTTACCACGCATTTTCAAATAAATTGTTACAAACCTCTTGCTAATATATTATAACACTGACGCAAAGTGGTAGCTATGCTGACGAGTTTCATGCGGTTTATTAGTTTCCTGCTCGATTGTTTCTTTTTGCCATAAAATGAGTGGAACAATTTAATCTCTTAAAAACCATTCAATAAAAATACGTTTTCGTTTTCCTAAAAAAAAAGGTCCGTGAAAGTGCGGTTACATATTTTAAGGCGAGGAAATCCAACGGTCTCTATCAAGGATCGACTTCACCGCTAAAGGAGCCGCTTATTAACAATTCAGCGATTTTAAATAGAATCGAAAACGTGCCAAGTATGGCCACCGTACTGTGAGAGACTGCGAGATGTCATATTATATTAATGCTACGCCCCTATTCCATGTTTATTGATCGATGCTAATACGATATTTAGCTTATATGTGTAAGTTTTCTAATAGTAAGGCTGAAAAGTATTACTTACGAAAAAAAATACGTGTAGGTGCAAAAAATTATAATACCGTCGACGCTTAGTTACACAAATAATAATCAGTTTTTGAGCACTAATACATAATATTTTGTAAGAAAACGTTAAATTTTTGTCGTGGTAACGTCTTATGAATTGACAAATGCCGGCTGCACGCAAGAAACAGTGTCGCGTTCCGCCTGAGCTGAGCGTGCAAGCGAGAGCGCGGAACAAGTGTCATAGAGGCACGATCGGCCTGAGCGTTCGGCTTGAGACGCATTTAGACGTTATCACGTAAGTCGTAAGCCGACTAAACAGACAACAGGTAGGTTTTTTTATCATACTACTGGTACCTCAACTGCATAATCTTTTATTTATTTATTTATTCGCCATTCATAATTTAGTTAACAAAGATCCATATTATTAATGAAGAAAAACTTACAACTACGATAGTAAAAAACATCGATTATTATTATTCATTATTATATAATTCTCAAAAATTAAATTAAAATCTGAATTATCAAAACACATACATATTAATAAATTTAAATATTATTCTATCCCTATATCAAAACCTTTAATTAACGGACTAAATGTGGGGATTTATCTGGGCGAATACCCACCGTATTTGTAGGACACTATTAGGTCTGCCAGGGAGCGAACTTATGATCCCTTTTTATTACTTTTTACTTGAAATATTTAGAAACGACGCTAGTGTCGTATACAACCGAAGTGTAGTTACGCCAACGAGCACGAGATAGCAATATTAGCTGACAATAAGAGCGACAAAGGTGGCAAACACGCATTAGTTATGTATAATTACTGTACTGTTTATATTTTAATGCACAATTGCCAATTGCCAATGTAACCTACAAACAAGTCATTTCTTTAAAAAAATAGCCTTTCACTATAAATATTTTTTTTTTGTTTAAACTAGTTTCGTGTAGGACCATTCGCGCACACGTTAACACCTAATTAAATGGTGTGAATTAGCTCCGTTTCAACGATTCAAGATTTTGTGCGTTTGTCTAGTCTACCTCAGTTATGATAGAAGTCTTTGTCTGTAGCCTCTTGCATTTTATTATGCAACATATGAATATATCGTATATCGTTTTGGAATTGTATTAGAATCGATTTAATGAACCAGAATAAGCCCTTGCGTCTTACATATGAAGGTGGAAGACGTGCCTGAGTCTGTTAGCCATAAATTTAAAAATGAATGGAGTACCGTGTTAGGTACATGGAATTTTATTGCGGACGATTTTCTACATACATACGTTAAACCGTTTTTCTTCTTATCGCTATCATATTACAGACGATAAATATACCGTATCGGTGTAAAGGTTGCGCTTTGTGCTGCGTGATACTGTGCATACATATTACATACGTATCTACATCGTGATCGATTTCGGCTTCGGTGACTGTGTTTTTTCTTTCTTTTATCTTTTTTTTCTATAACGCCGGGAAATGCTCTGAGGCATCCCGCGGGGGAGTGGGTCTCCCCAGGCGGGTATGTGGGACTCGCTGCGCCCAAAAGCTGCTAAGTGGACGCAGCTCTACCCACTTAAACCCGAGGTGCCCTTTTTGCTCAACTCAACAACAGCTGCAAAGGAGTCCCCTCCACGGTGGGATGCCTAAGAGCATTTCCCGGCGTAAAGGAAAAAAAATGGTTTAATCTAGAATCAGGTATACTTACGTCTGGAAGCTTTATCGTTCACAGATACACGCGGGTAACAAATAAAAGGTACTTAAGCTAATTAAGTTTATTGCTCACACAAATATGCGTGTATTTATTTAATGTTAAAATTAATTAACAATAACTTAATGCATAGTTTATTTCACATTCCTAGGATTTCATGTCTTTTTAGGGTACCGTTTTCAAAAATCTAGAGAACTGATTTTTTTATAGACAAGAGAGCACAGAAAAAGTTTTTTTTTATTGATAAGTATATAATATGGGCTATCGGTGTGCCCGAAATGTGCGGCGTTGCGTCATGATCTGACATCATATTCAAAGCCGGGCGGCTCGAATCGTCGATAGCAAGGCTGTCTCCAATCGATTTGATTCTTTGGCGCTGCGTAGAGATGTCGGATCGCTCTGCATCTTCTACCGCATCTACCAAGGGGAGTGTTCTGAGGATTTGTTCGGATTAATACCTGCAGCAGAATTCCACCACCGGACCACCTCCAAATTTCACCCTCACTATTTCGATTTTTACGGCATTTCCTGCCTCGCACGACGAATCAGCTGCCACTTACGGTGTTTCTGAACCGTTACGACTTAGGGACCTTCAAGAAAAGAGCATACTTCCATTGGAAAGGCCGGCAACGCACCTGCTAATCCTCTGGTGTAGCAGGTGTCAGTGGATGTCGCTATCACTTACCATCATGTGAACCGACTGTCCGTTTGCCCCCTCTTTTATAAAAAAAACATCAGGAATCGGAGGGGTCTTGTCTGCCGAGCGTTATCACCGTGATGCTCGGTGACGACGAGTCCTTGACGGCGATGGTCTGCTTCTGCGAGGCAGTAATGTCCCATAAGGAGGTCGACTAGTGGGTGAGAGAGGAGGCTGCTGAAGAGGCCTCCCCACGCGCGCGACAAATGGGGGTGCGTACGAGGTGCTTCATGCGCCTCCAGTAACGCCCCAGTGTTCGTGTCAGGCTCAGGATGGGATTCTTTATGGCACGACGTCGTGGACTGCTTAGTAGTGGCTGGGCAGTTCCCCTTACTAGGAGTAGTCTGGCCTTCGCCGGGGGCAGCCTGTCGCTGAGGAGAGCGATATCCGAGACCCTCAAAAAAAGCGCCTGAAAGCGCTCGCAGTGGTTAATGGAAATATACCACACATATGTGCTATCGTTTCACCTGATGGTAAATGATCACCGACAATCCTCTACCCGCTAAACCGGTGCTGTGCAGATGTCTTGCCGACCATTTAAATACGAGTATGCTCTTATCTTGAAGGTTTTATATTTTGAGATTATGTTGACTTGATACCTTTTCTACAGCCGTATCTTAAAAAGTTCTGAATTGTGATTACAAAGTTACATTTTCCGTCGAAGAATTGATCTAGACCTGGACTCACAGCTCTACCCACTAAAAACCAGCGAGTGCCGCCAATGCCGCCTTTGGTGAGGTGCCCCAGATCTATTGAGCAAACAGGGCATCTCGACGGCTAGTCAGTCTCTCAAGGGACCGACGCCACCTCCACAGAGGGTTGTCCCGCACCACAGAACAACCCCTCCCAACGTTGAGACGGTATAATGCGGTGAGGTTTCCATCCTTGCCCTTGTCCCGCTGCTCTTTTGTCCCCTCTTCTTATAAGAGGTGTACAAACTCCCTCGGCTTAATTTGCTCGTTTGCCCAAGATTACTCGTCAACTCAACATAGTTGTTTTATAGAGACCAATTTAGCAATATTAGAATATGAGAGATTGAAAAACTTCGAAAATTTGTTTTAATAAACTACATTATTTATTATATTATTATACTTTTTAACCCAACTCCCACTTTAAATTTTTTTTTTAGAGATAATATTAATACAATAAAAGAATTTTATCTCGAACAAAGATATAATAAACGTTTGTTTTTCTTCATTCTTTTATTTTATATATTTTATTTTATATAAGAAATTTATTTTGTAATTAATGTAATTTATTTATTAATGTATGTGAGATTATGTTTTGATCTTTGATGTGAACAAAACATATTTTTCTTTCTTTCTTTCTTTTAATTTTATTTTTTTAGAATCGTTACAAATTAATAGGTCTTTATGGAAGTTGTGGGACTTGAAATATTAAATTCGAAGAATTTATTACAATTCGTACGGTATCGTGGGCGGCAGCCACTAGCCGGTGACCCCCCGTGGGAATTCGTGGCGGAGGTTCCTGCTGAAACGCACTCCTATGCCGAGTCATGTAATCCATAAATAAATAAATAGTTAAATTAATAAATAAATGAATAAATAAAAATATTAAGGTAGAGCACCTTCCCCACCATCGGATCTGGGCCTTGACGCGGCGGAGGGGTTTAAGCTCTAACTAATCGGATCCGAATCGGGCGGCAGTTGGTTCTTAAAAAACAAACACACACTCAAATTTATGAGACTTTTATTTAATAAGACTTATGATGATGGTTTTAACTTAAAATATTAGTTAGGGTGTTATTAGTTACATGTTAGACATTGCATCTAGTTTGTGTCGCGTCGTTAACCGATTTACCGTGGCCCCGGGTCATATATAATCCAGGCAATAAACGGATTAAATTAAACTGTAATGAAATAGAGCATTTCCCAAGTGATTAATTCCAGCACATAACTTCGACCCTTTGAAAACTATGCGTTTTGATGATCAAGTAATATATTTAGTGAATAACTTAGAACCATTTAAACAAATATCTTTGTCTGTGAACATTACTGTACATTACAAAAGATTATTTGATCATAGTAAAAAATATACAAATAGTCCTACAGCACGTTGTAGAAAACAAAAAAAAAAAAAAAAAAAAAAAAAAAAATGAAATGTGAAATTTGTTGCGTTTGTTTTGTTATTCACGTATGTAGTACAAAAGCATTACGTGGTGCAGCCCGCCACACGCGTCATTGACAACGTCACTAGTCCACGTAAATTCTTTAAATATTGAGGTTATTGTACTGCTCATGTAAATTATATTGCACATATTGTTTTCTAATGTTTACGCGAATTTCACTCATTATAATTGTAATAAACCGCGATAATATCCATAAAAAAGTGTTTCATTATATATTGCACATTTTAAAAATTCAATGATTTCATAAGAAATTTTCGGTTTTAGTGCAGGGCCTTCTATCACCTCCTGCCTCGCACTACTATTAGGTATGTGGAACCAGCCGAAACGATATTTCCCAACTGATACGACTAAGACTTTTAAGAGAAGAGCGCATATTTGAAAGGCAACACACCTGCAAATCTGGTGTGGTGGATGCCTGTGGAAAGTACTTATCTTTTCGACTACAGTGCAGCACCTACTATCAGCTCTTCACCATGAACCTGAGCCTTGTCGTGGTGGTGGAGCCTAAGCCAGGGGTGCAATCCAGCACCTTGGGCGACCAATCAGATCACGGGCGGCTGTTGGTTCTAGCCACTGCCGGCCAAACTGCTCACCGGTATATAGTGCCGGGGGTGGTCGCCATCTCACGTCGGGGCGGGGACCGTGAGGATGAAAACCTAATAAAAATACCCCAATCTCAAGTTTTGGTGCGCGTCAAGGAGATGAATGGTTGGTGGGAGGGGTCCGCAGGTACCCCGGGTACCTGCAGACCCCTCGGTTGAGGTAAAAATGTACGCTGCCCTAATGCACAGGGCTCTGCCCAGGATGTCTTTGTTTAGCCTAGCCCCGAAAATAGAAATTAATGTTTCAATTTTATTTAAAACGCGGGTTTCTCTGGTAATCCGGTCCCTCTAAGTGCTGTCCCGGGTAATACGGAGGGGGTGAAACAATACTTCAAAGGTTTGGCATCCCTGGACCTTAGTGACCTGGAGACCACTAAGGATACAGATTTTGCAAGCGATTTAAGCCCCAAGGGAACTGGCAGTGGCAAAGAGCGAGCCGATGGAGGCTGAGGCGTAGTGCGACGATACGTAGCTCACGCGAAACATATGTCTGCCCCGTCTGTCGGAGTCGTCGGGGTCAGACTAGGTTAGTAGGCTAGGCGCCCTATAAAACGAATATAGAGATGGCGAACGCTCTGAGGGGGCGAGTATTGCCCAAGCCCTGGAGGTCATCTCTGGGATCCGCACCAAATCCTAACACCTCAACGGCCCCATGGCGAAGACGTTAAAGATTGCGACCAATATAATCCAGGATGTTTCCTGGACCACACGTCCTCTTCCGAGACGCGGGCGCGGGAGGTGACCAATAAAAGGCTATTGACAGAGGTGGCCGAGCTGCGATAGGAGCTTGAGACGCTCCGGAGCTGGTGACGCAGGTGGCACAGGCGCCTACTCTCCGCAAACGCAGAGAGTTCCACATAATCGTAACCCCCTCCCCCCAGCCTCGTGGTATGCCTAAACGCATTCCTCAGCGAAAACAAAAAAAATGTGGAGCACCTGAATACGTTAGAGTTGCGGGTATCTATAGGAACAAACACCCAGGTAACCAGCTGCTGCTCGTTTGACCATTCTGACCATCACCATCATCATCGCCTCTTCCATCATCTGCTACGACTTTAGCTACTTACGCTAAGACAACGAATCCCGGTCCGGGCTGATCCAGCACTAAATATTGGAGTCAGTACATCGTCGCCCTAGTTGGCGGGCCAAAGAGAACGTATAAAATGTATTCCATGCATTTTATATTTATTTGAAACTAGCAGCAAAGTTAAAAGGATTATCTTGTTAGTAGTAATTTGCTGTCAAATAAATACATTCAAGAGATTTAATGGTATTTTGAAAATGTGTATGTAATGCGTTGATGCGTATTTGAGTTTCTGCGTTGTTTTTTGTTTCCGCACATAACGAGTTTACACCAGTATGCTTTTCTGAGTATTTTCGAGTTGTGTTCAGAAACGATGTTTTATTTTGCGGCGAGGTATGTAAGAAGAGGAAATAAAATATGAGCCCCAATACAAATTTATTTATTTAGGACTCAATAGGCAAGCGATGAGATTTATTTGAAGTGAAACTTCTTTGCGCGCATAGGGGTAATTTTTTTACGGATGAAACATCACGAAAATGTGCAAAGTGTTTGTCCAAGAAGGGGGTGAGAGTGATTTAAAAAGAGTGAGAAAGGGTTTTTTTTTCTATGTTAGTTGGATAGGCAAACTGGCAAACGTACCACCTGATGGTAAGTGGTCGACGTCGCCCATGAACATAAACTAGTTTACCTGGAACGAGCCAGTCAACTCATTTATGTGTTGCCTATCCTGAGACATAAGATGTTAAGCCTCAGTGCCAGTAATTACACTGCCTGTCTTGCCCTTCTCTCCGAAACACAGCAAAGCTGTTTGACGGGAGAAACAAGCAAGATGGTGGTACCCATGCAGCCGGGAGCGCGGCACAGCGCTTCCCTCCCACCGGTAAAGGTAACATGAAGCACATAGCCATGGAGTGAGAGTAGGGAGCAAGCGAGTGAGAAAGATCGGGGGAGAGAGTGAGATAGAGTGAACGTCACACCGCAAGTCTCGGAAATTTAAAGCTTTTATCATCATCATTATTATAAATATAAACGAGATTTAAAAATTATTTTTCCAAATAAGTTTCACTTCTGACATGTGTACTTTGTACGCACGCACTTTTTTATTTAGCATAGGAGGGCAAACGAGCAGTCGAAGGCTTTTAGTGACTATCGACGTACATACACACAACCAGAGATTATGCAGATTCGTTGCCCTCCTTCCCCTATCCCAATGGTCCAAACTCCACGAAACGCAAAAGCATAGCTGTCACTTTACGCTAGTATTATGTGAGCCCCTGGTCCCGGTCGTGCCGGCCCAATTCGACCGTTTATGTTTTTTTTCTGTTGGCACGTTTGAACAAAAGCGTTAGAATCAAAGCAGTTTGAGTCGCTGATTTCTTTAATAAGGGCATCAATAAACTACCACTACGTTGGCAAAGATGCATTGATAGCATGGGTGATTACTTCGATGAATACAAATAAAAAATACATGAAAAAAATCGTTTTAACCTATTAATATTTAATATTCGTCTTGTTTAAATTTCTAAGTTCGAATATTAATCCTAATCCATTTAAAATGTTATGTAAATACGGTTGATTATCTAGGTGTAAATACCACTTTAAATTATTCGGATCGGACTTTTCGCTTAGAAGTTATGACGGGTATAAAAATTCTCCTAAGCTATAAAAAATCTTCGAAACTACTCCTTCTTCTTCTGTCTAGCCTTTTCCCACCTATGTTGGGGTCGGCTCCCCATGGAACCGGATACCAGTATTTTAAATGGAGCGACTGCCTATCTGACCATATACTACATGTCAGATACACGTTACCCCGTGGTAAGATTGGTTCATCAATAAAATGTTACATTATAACCGAGTGACGTAGGCTTTAAAAATGATCATCGTTCTCCCGAAAGCCGCTGCAAATGTAAGTTAACGCGGGTGAAGCTGCGGGGAACGGCTAGTAATATAATAAAACTAATATTTACTATTTATGATTTTACAGTTAACATGGTTATTTTCATATTGTTTTCTAATGTTTACGCGAATTTCACTCATTATAATAAAACAAATTTTTCGGATTTTATCGCGGTTTATTAAGATTTTTACAAGCCCGACGTTTCGGATAATTTACAGCAACCATGGCCACGGGAGGCTTGTAAAAATCTTAATAAACCGCGATAAAATCCGTAAAAATTGTTTTATTATAATGGTTATTTTCTTTACTAGAATCATTTCAAACCGGATATAAAATTTACCATAGGTTTTTCTTTTATTTCGCGGAGCTCGATATTTCGACATAACCTATCTACGAATTTCTTGTTCACAAGATACAATATATTGGTAGAGATAATGTCGAAATATGGAGCTCCGCAAAATAAAAGTGATAAACACGGTAAATATCCCGTTATAAATAATTTTAGTATTTACTATTTATATTTAAACTATGATTTTATTACAACACAGTTAAGCTCTACATTTTTACACGATTTATTGACGTGACAACGTCTTATAATTCGATGGATCCGGCTGCAAGAACGAAAAAACATGACGCATGCGGCGTTACCTCGCTCTGAGGCGTTCCATTTTCTTATGACGTTGTCACGTTCAACTATCGTCAGTAAACCAACTTTACAGACAACCGATTTTGACGTGACAACGTCTTATAATTCGATGGAGCCGGCTGCAAACGAAAAAACATGACTCATGCGTCGTTGCCTCACTCTGAGGCGTTCCATTTTCTTATGACGTTTTCACGTTCAACTATCGTCAGTAAACCGACTTTACAGACAACCGACTTTTTATTATTAAGGATTACGCTGTCTAAAAATAGAATCTTTAAATAATATTTCAACAGCAAAACTTTCAAGCATAACATCTTTAACACATTTCCGTGTAATCTCACGTAATTTCTTATTTGGTGAGACAAACTGTAAATTCTTGGCCGCAGCTGAGCGCTAAGTGTTCTTAAGGCCCTCGTTAAACAGAAGTGGCTATCGCCCCACATAATAACTTTTATGGTTAAAGCTTATAAATTTAAAATTATTATAATAAAACGAATATTTTTAATAGAGAAAGTGTTATGGTCTCACGAAGTATGTAATATAAATCTATACGATAACCAACACAGAAATATATCAAGATATATTTCTGTGATAACCAAGAAAAGAACTTTCATATTTTAAGTAATTTCGGGTAATGTGTTAATACATTAGCAAGATGTCGTGGATTCAAATTCTGCATAAAGGGTTTGAAATTCAAATACTAAAATTCGAAGATTAAATATCTTTACCAGACTTATCTTTACTTTAAAGTAAAGGCGTAATTTTTAAAATTTCTTAAAAAATGATATTAAAAAGCAGTGGTTAATTTCGAAATACATTTGTGGGTGTTTTGTGAATTCGGGTGTTTATTGAAAATATCTATTTCCAACAGTGGAGGAATAAAAGTAATGATAATATTGATAGTTATTATATTAGACTGAATGTAGCTGAAATTTCGTTTCCTCATTCGCCAGCGTTGGTCGAACATTAACCAGGTGGGAAGACGAGCTCCGTGCTCTGACCGGTCCGTGTTGGATGCGTCATGCGAGCGGCAAAGGATCGTTCGTCTTGGCGTTGCTCGAAGGTTGAACTTGAACAGTGGACGAATAAGGGCTGATAATGATGGTGATTCACCTAGATACGTAACACCGTTCTATAAGAGATCATATTCAAATAGATTTCCGTTGGATTCATTTAAAATGATCCCCGTTAACCACACGTGCTACGTGAGATGGTACCGTAAAACAGATCGTAACTCCCCCGCCCTCCTACCTTTGAATTATTTCTCGATTAATAGAGATCCTTTATATTCTAATTCTGATGTAACAGCAGAAAATATCTTCGGCTGATTCGATTACACGACGTCACACTATGTACTCGTTATAGCAAAAAAAAACATTAATTCGGACCATGAAATTACGAAATAAGATTCAGACTGAGTCCATAAATCGTTTATATTCAAAAGACTTAATTCTTGACAGAAGAAATGATGTCAAATAATATCTTAATTTAATTTCTACAATAGACGAGCCACATGATGGTAAGTGGTCAAAATCGCCCATGAACATAAACAAGTTAACATGAAAGAAAGAAAGAAAGAATTAAATTTATTTGACACAAAAAATACACGTACATATCTGAAACAGCAAATTATTTATGTAAAAATGTTACAGTGCAGCACTCGCAGTAATTATGACGGTTAAATCATTTCTTTTGTCATTGCTATATTCACATTAAATTAATTATGTGTGTAGCTTTACGTTAAATTAATTTTGTATGCCGGCTCGTTTAACATGAATTATCTTCGTGAAGCCCGGTGGAAGGTGTTGGCCTTTGTAGTGGCTAGTAAGTAGTGAGCCTGTGGTGGTTCATTGTGGTTCAGTGGTAAAGCTTTCGTGGTTACGTAGGTACTTATAAATTTCTCTTCTGTCTTATTTCTGTAGGTCGCAGTAGCCATCTGCCATGTTTTAATTATTAAACTTATATTAGCACTGTGTTTTAATTGTGTATTGTAATTATGCAGAGATCGGTTACATTATTGACCATCTCTTAATTTCACTAGTGTTGATGTAATTGCGGAGATGAGAGTATTGTATTCTTAGGATAGTTAACTTAAGATGTAATGACGTCCGGCCATATGTGTAGGGTTCTTGTGTTTGGTGGGCCATCTCCTGAACCCCAAGATTTTAAATTACGCTTCATCGTGACTGAGGTTTTTGAAACCCTAGGGATATCTAATATATAAAATTCTCGTGTCATGGTGTACGTAATTGAACTCCTCCGAAATGGCTCGACCGATTCTCATGAAATTTTGTGTGCATATTTGGTAGGTCTGAGAATCGGTCAACATCTATTTTTCATCCCCCTAAATGTTAAGGGTGGTCCACCCCTAAAATTTGATAAGTTAACGCGGGCGAAGCTGCGGGCAACAGCTAGTAGTTAGTACATAATATAATATTATGACAAAGGTGCTAACGTCCCCCAGCGTGCGAGCGTAATGTGGGAGTAGCATACCTGACAGACGTTGTCTTGAACAAAACCTTAGATGGACCGAATTGTGAATCTAAACCACTTTTTAATTTTTGGAGTTTACTCCTTAAGAAACGATTTGAGTTATACGGCCCGGTACGGAAATTTTATGAGGAGTAAAATTAAGTGTAACACAAAAGTTGAGGCGTTACGTAGAAAGAGACAAACATATAAATCTGTATGATTGAACGTGTAAAAGAATGAGATGGAATACATTACATAGCATATCTTAAAATAATGCCGCCAACGCCATCTAACACGATATTACAGCACTAAAAGTCAATCACACGACCATTATATAGTTTATGATATTTAAACAATTTTAGCTAATGATGAAAAAAAAATGGGAATAATACTTTATTCCGTTGCAATGATTTGCAAGACAAATAAGTATCCCTATAGCTAAAATTGACGTGACGTTATTATGTAGGATTTTAAATAAAACTGTGTAGGTACTAATTATTATTTTATTTTTTCGTCTATTATTAAAATATTGACTAGGTAATTTAAAAAAATTACCTAGTCAATATTTTAATAATACACACAATAAAAAATACAAGCAATACAGTAAACTGTATCGCTATCACTGTGTCTTTTCTGCGTCCACTATATATATTATTTATATCTTTGCACCACTAATGTATGTGAAAAAATTACTAACCAAATTGCATATGAAATCACAATTTTGATTTTTATGTAATTGGCATTGTATTAATTTCCGTATAGAAAACTGTCTTACGTTATCATAGTCACAACTCACAATGGTTTTTTAAAACATGAGTGGATAAGAAAATTAAACAACTAGAGCACATTCAAGATTGAATAATTAAAAACACAAACTAGGGAATACTTCGTAATAACAAAAATGAATTCAAAATTAAGAAATGTTAGCACAGACTAAAAAAAGTCATTACGTTCCAATATTCGCGGCGATTTTAAAATTATTTAAAATTTCAGCCCAGAAAAGTCTAGTAATTTTAATATATATTTATTCTTTTCAAATATTCTTTTTCATATCGTTCGTAAGGAGTAAACTCCAATCGTGCGTCGGAGCTGACACACACACTTTTTTTTTATGGATTTACCTGACTTGACCATGTTTCAAAACGTCGGGAAAATTTTTCTTCATAAACCATTACAAGAATGCATTAAAAAGGTATTTTATACTACTGATATTTCTAATGAGTCTACAATATAATAATGGATGAAACATGGTAAGAACACATTTACACCTGCACATAACTATAGGGTATATTACACCTGGTATATAAAAGGTATATAATTAGCGTTCTCAATAAACAATTTAGGAGCTGTCGTCGACAAACAGCCGGCGCTAGATTCACGGGATCAGCTCGACAAAGTAAACGTTTGTCTGGTCTGAATGAACGGCAAACATCGCACTACCGCGTGTACAGGTTGATGTGAAATAATGATATTTTAGATTAATCGTTGTTAACTTTTTTTTCCTTTAACGCCGGGAAATGCTCTGAGGTATCCCGCGGGGGAGTGGGTCTCCCCAGGCGGGTATGTCGGTCTCGCTGCGCCCGAAAGCTGGTAAGTGGACGCAGCTCTACCAATGCCACCTTTGGTGAGGTGCCCCGGATCTAATGAGCAAACGGGGCAGCTCCAAGGCTAGTCAATTTCTCAGGGGACCGACGCCACTTCCACAGAGGGGTTGTCTCGCACCACAGAACAACCCCACCGAACGTCGGGACAGTACAATGGGGTACAGTACAAAAAAAACTTGCCCCCTGCTCTTTTGTCCCTTCTTCTTATAAGAGGGGTACAAAGAGTCCCCTGGGCTCAATTCGCTTCGCTCAAGGTGCTGGGCTCACCCTAGGCTACTGAGCTCCACCACCACGTAATCTTTGTTGACTATTTAATGGGTCTTAATTCACATCTGATTATTTAAGTCATCTTGGTATCGATGATGTTTTAAGAAAATAGGGATTAATTGCACTAACAAAACTGTGTGTAATGGGTAGGATTAACTGTCGTGACAAGGATATCGAGCCCGGATTGAAACAGTGAGAGATGTCTTGAAAAGGACATCCTGGTCAAATTGAAACAGTAAATATCTGTCTTGAAAAGGTCAGCAAGGTCAAATTGAAACAGTGATTTGACCTGAAAAGGACCTACCGGTGGGAGGGAAGCGCTGTGCCGCGCTCCCGGCTGCATGGGTACCACCATCTTGCTTGTTTCTCCCGTGAAACAGCTTTGCTGTGTTTCGGAGAGAAGGGCAAGACAGGCAGTGTAATTACTGGCACCGAGACTTAACATCTTATGTTTCAGGATAGGCAACACATAGATGAGTTGCCTGGGCACGTTCCAGGTAAACTAGTTTATGTTCATGGGCGACGTTGACCACTGACCACTTACCATCAGGTGGCACGTTTGCCAGTTTGCTTATCCAAGTAAAATGAAAAAAAAAAAAAAAAGGAAATTGTAATCGAATTGAAACATATTTCGCCCTGCAAAGGATGGTTTTGATGATGATGCTGAAGAGCATGTCGGGCACGAAGCTTTCGCACACAGTAGCCGGCCCGCGCGTAGCTAACGCAGCAAACCTTAACCTCACGCAGCAACGCGAATGGATGCTGAGACCACGTCCACACGCAGCGAGAGTCGTAGAAAAAACGAAGCGCAATTTTGTTGTTTTGTTGCCGGAGCAATAATCTCGACGTTCTTGTCAGCCAATTAATATTCTACAGAGATATTAACCATAAATTTCACAACTAAGCGGAGTTTGATATTTCAGCAGTGTCTACGAATGTCCATATTATATAGTGTCCACAATAAAATCATGCTTTAAAATAAAAGTAATATAGTTTAAATCCTCTTCTGACAGGTGCTGAATTACTGATGAGTGACTTGCATCAAACCTAAAATAAAATTTGGTGGTTAGTTTAATATTTTCTATTTAATTTCAGCGTATCATTAATTTGAAATTGAAAAAATAAGCTGCAGGGTAAACTAATTATGTTTTTTTGTATCTCTTTATTTTTATGACGTTAAGGGTTCAGGTCATCGTAAATTAAGGTATTTGAGGAAAGCTCCTTTATGCATGTTGTGTGTAGATGTTTTGACCGATGAATTGTATAAACATAAGGAATTTGTATTGTAAATTCGTAAGAATGTTGAGTTAGTTGTTTTTATACCATACCCTTATATGGGTTTCATAAATGTATTGTTTTATAGCTTGATCGAGTGAGATCAGAGACTCGTGAAGCAGGTAACGATATGAGATCCGCACCAGCAAATGAGGCCCGCAGAGTTAGTTCTTAACTAGGTGCAACATTGAACAGAGTTCATTTTTCCGTAAATACACACTAATTTTTTTTTTTGACCTGTGATTCCTTTTAGATTACAACATCGTATATTATCAACCATAGTATATACTACTAAAAATACCCGATACTACATTTATCTATACATTGCGCTTTTATTTTATTTATGTCATATATATGAATTTACTAGATTGATCGACGATATCTCTGTGGTAGTTCTTAATTGAATACGAATGGAGGGCTTTTAACGTTCATTAAGGCCTATGTTTAGCTGCAGACGGAAAAACATTGATAATATTGTGCATACATCAACATGCTAATTTAAAAAATAAATAAAAAACAAAACTTGGATTGTCAATTCTTGGGAAAACCTAAAAGCTGTATCGAATTCTTTCTATTTCCAACGTAGTATACAAAGCTGCGGACCAGACAAAAACAGGAGACATGTAATTTAAATATTCTGTTTGCTACTAAATGGGAACTACGTGTATTTTAGAGAGTTTTTGTGCTAGAATTACCTTTTCACAAAATGCATCAACCTGTATAACAGGTCTGCACTGTATTGGCACTGTGGACTTTACAAAACTGCTTTGTACTGTAATATAATATTGCTCTGTTTTTTAACAGCAAAATTCCAATTTATAGCAAGTTATTTCTCGTGATATATCTGGAAATGTGGTTAAAACGTAGTTTACTTTTGGACGCGTTTTAATATAAATATAAGTAAGTAAAGTTTCTTGTATAATCTCCGTGCTTGTTACTGGTTGGATCCGGTTGGGGTGATCGGAGGACTATGTCCTGGACGATACTAGTTCATAATGAGTCAGATGAAAAGAAGCAAACGAATACTCGGAGCCTTATAACCAGAAGTTATGCAGTATGGACTGCCCTCCTTTTCCCTACCCCCCCCCCCCTCAGTGGGCCAGCGGAAACTCATAAACTGCACGAAACGCGACAGTGTCACTTTACGCCGGTGTTATGTGAGCGAGAGGTACCACCCCGGTCGTGCCGACCCAATTGCAATGCATCAAGTGCAGTCTTACATAATTTAACTAGCTTTGCTGTTTTATATATTTGTTCACCCCATCTAGCTGGAGGTCAATCTACTCTGCGTATTCCAGATCGTGGCCTCCAGAACTCTATTAGCCTACCGGCCATTATTTGGTGTATGTGACCGGCCGCTAACGTGCTTATCCTCGGCGTGATGTCATCTTCTGTCGTTTTCTGATTTAAATATAAAAAATCAGATAGTACCAATTTTTTTGTTAATATTTTGATGTGACAACGTCTTATAATTTGATGGAGCCGGCAGCACGAACGAAAAAACATGATACATGCGGCGTTACCCCGCTTTGAGGCGTTCTATTTTCTTATGACGTTGTCACGTTCAACTATCGTCATTAAACCGAATTTACAGACAACCGTTTAAAAAAATTACTAAATGGAATGAATGGAATGGAAGAGGATGTAACACAATTACGGATGTAATGTGAATGTTGAGTGAAAGTTACAGTTAATTAAAAATATTGAACATTTTTGAGGTCGTTTTAATTAATTGTATACATTATTTGGTTTTGTTCAGGTTTTCCTTCAAGTTATTTGATTTTTTAAATCAACATTTCGATTGTTAACATTAAAATTATTTATGATATTTTCACTCTGTTTTTCATTTATTTTGGTACAGCTTGACGTTTTGGCATTGTTTACGCAGGTGTTTTTATAAATGCATTTTATTTGTGTAATTTTAATGTTACTGTGTATGAAAACTCCTTTTTGGTTTCCAAAAGAATCACAACGAAGGACGACTTTGGCCTGGAGATATTGAGGCTTAAAACAAATAATGAAAAACAACAGCATTAATCTTAGCAAAAAGAAAAAGTTGTATGATGTAGCAGTATTGCCATGTCTAACGTATGGCTATCAGACATGGTCACTGAATAAATAGCATGAAGAAAAAATTTTATTGCTATTGGAGAGAAGTATGCTAGGAATAAAGGTATCAGATAGAGTTAGCAATGATATCATCAGAATTAGAATGAGAAAGGATTAGAGTTACAGTGGCACTGTTCAGGTCATATTGCCTAGGATGGATATTGGATAGCAAAAGATGGTCAAAGCGCGTAACATTTAATCCAATGATATTCACTCTGAGTACAAAAGGAAAGAGAAAAAGGGAGACCAAGCAAAAGATGTAGTGATATTTTCAGGCACAGGTGCTTAATGGATGCAAAAGGCTTTTGAGTAAAAAGGATTGAGTATATAGTAACCGGTGGGAGGGAAGCGCTATGCCACGCTCTCGGCTACATGGGTACCACCATCTTGCTTGTTTCTCCCGTGTTGTGTTTCGGAGAGAAGAGCAAGACAGGCAGTGTAATTAATGGCACTGAGACTTAACATCTTATGTCTCAGGATAGGCAACACATAAATGAGTTGCCTGGGGTCGTTCCAGGTATACTAGTTTATGTTCATGGGTGACCTCGACCACTTACCATCAGGTGGCACGTTTGCCAGTTTGCCTATCCAACTAACATAAAAAAGTAAGGTATAGGACAGACCAACGTCGTAGAGGCAACTACTACTAATAAATAGTTTTAATTTTAAATAATATATGATTTATGTGTAAAATTATCTAGATTTTAATGTACGATAAGTACTTAGTACAGAAATAAAGTCTATTTTTACTTTTTCAATTTAATCAACATATTTTGCTACAATCACGCAGGTGAAAATGATACAATATTATGAACAACTTTGATTAACTTTGTCGTCACGTCATTGTGTTCTTTCTTACTGGTACTTTTATTATTAGATTGTATTTCATCATCATTATCATCAGCACCTATCCGTCCACTGCTGAACATAGGCCTCCCTCAATGAACGCCAAGACGACCGATCCGTCGCCATTCGTACCAACACGGACCGGTCACTGTACGGAGTTTGTGTTTAATAACAAATAAAATAATTCCGTATATTAAAAAATAGGCTAATGAGTGAATAAAGGCATATCCATCGAAATCCAACACTCCTAGAGGAACGGATAAAATTTTCAAACCGCACAAGTTTTATTCAGCTAAATAAGTGAAATCTATTGTCTTGAGTCATTGAAAATAAGTTGATTCATAGTAAGCCACATAAAGGATTCTGCAGAATGCATTTCTCATTTTTCTTTCAACGTTGATAAATTGCGAAAAAGACTTTCATAGAAGGAAACAATACGTAAAAAAGACGCCTCCGATTTGAAACTTTGAGATTTATTCTCCTTTACTTTTATTACTTATTCCTTTCGACCAATTGAATATCGATTCAGGATATGGCGTTTTAAATCCACTGAAACGAAAATTTGTTCATTGTTTGTGTGGGATATTTGTTGTGATAATAATTATGGGAGTTATTTGGATTAGTTGAACTATGATTAAAATATTTTTACCTACCCACCCTATCTACCCCAGTAGTTATTTATAATGTTATGACGATATTTATAATAATTCAAGTTGATTTATAGTTCTCTATTAACTGTATCAATGTAGTATAAAAAGGCGCCAATAGCGCACTTAGAGGTATTCTACTAGTTTACTTTGTGAAGGGCGTTACTCTGCCCAAATATATTGTAATGGATAAGAATCAATTGTTTTAATCTGACATTCCTGCGGCGAGACTTTAATACTAGTTTGATTATAATAGATGCATTTAGATAGGTTACCAACGTCACATACGGCTGGTGTTGCCAGTGGTTTGTAACATTAGAAAACAATAACAGATTTGATTCTGATTTGTAAAGAAACAAAACAAAATATAATAAGTGTTTTTACATAACAGCGAACAACGAGCCAATCAGTTCGAGTCCAAATATCAGACAAACTGACAGCGTCGATTGCAATTATGTGATACTTGACTGATAGTGCTTGTGTGTCAGCCGATTTAAATTAAAACTACGTTGATCTAGCCTAAGTGCCTTTTCACACGTGCCGGTTGCCGGGTAGCTGGCGTCGGGTATCCGGTAACGAAGTGTAAGCAAATAACGCCGGTACGTATGAAAGCTGCCATACACGCCCATACCCTTCGCTGATACTGGCGGCGGCTACCCGGCAACCGGAACGTGTGAAAAGGTGCTTCATGTATGAAATGTTGTTTTGTAAAAATACATTTCGAGTATTTTACAGCAATCCTACGACATCATCATCAAATCTATCAAGATTAGGGGTTAAGATACACAGCTGTAAAGCACTAGATAAAGAAGACAATAGTAATGATAATAATGATTATGGTAGTGATGACGATGATAGTGATAATTATAGTGATAGTGATGTCTATTTTTTGCCTGTTTTATTAAAATATATATTAAAATGCGACCTAAACACATAACCTTCTTGGCGTAATCAGGTAAAAAATTGACATTATCATAATCATCATCATAGACATTATAATCAACCTTTTTCTGGACGTCCCCTTTCTATGAACGCCACGACAAAAATGAAATTCTAAAATATATTATAGGAAAACAAAGAACCCCAGAAGCAATAATTCAGGTTAACAGAATATAATTGACGCTGCAAACTCGTGCCGTAATTAACGAAAGTGAATAAATAGAATCATAACAAAACAAACTTATAATTTAAATTATTCTGTAATTATTTACTTCTTCGCAAAAGTTCACTGAATATTAAATTTCTTGGTATTGCGATTTCATTAAAGTCTGCTTGTCACAGGAAAAAGTAGAGAATTCTTCTCATTCGGGAAGGTGGAAGATTGATGCTCCTTGATAAGATGACGGTTTTAGTGTACTCGTTGGTTGCGAGTGTCGGAGGCAAAAGCGAATTCGCTGAGCGTTGTTTATCCATCTATCCTACATCCACAACCGACGCCAGGAGGCCGTGTGGTCGCAGACTGCACGGTAGGCGGGGGGCAACCCTCCACTTTATAAATCAAAAGTGAGCCGAATGGGCTCACACTAATCCGATGAAGCATTAGGGCCTTCGGGCCATTAGCATTGATCCCTCCGAAAAAAAAAAAATCTATCCTACATTTGGTTTTGAAGATCAATAATAACAATTATACAATAATATATTATGGTTGGTGAGCGACGATGGCCTAGTGGGTATGGGCTCGACCTCTTGAGTGAGAGCCGAGAGGTCCGGGTTCAATCCTGCCCCCCCCTGTGATGCCTAAAAATGGGTTTTTCTAAAGTTCTACCTGCACCTGACCATCGCTTGCTCACCGTTGAGGAAACATCGTGAGGAAACTTGCATGCCTGATGAGATTAAAAGTCTTTGAAGGTGTGTGAAGTTCACCAACCCGCATTGGGCCAGCGTATCGGTGAACTATGGCCCGAAACCCTCCTCGCCCTTCGAGGAGGAGACCCGTGCCCAGCAGGGTTGATTATATTATATAATATGGTAAAGTATGATAGTGTTATTTGGTTTCTATGATTTATTTGTATCATGCAAATCAAAAAGCCTGTTTTAAAAATACCTGACTGATTAATAGCATTTCAAGCGTGGCTTAAATAATTTAATTGTTTCAAGAAGTACTTAAATTAACCAAAGAATAAAGTAATTGTAGCAAGAAGTCATTAAACTTTGTTTTGATAAAAAAAGTGCTTTATGATTACTGCAATATTTTTTTGAAATTAATAAATAGTACCCGGTTGACCGAGCTTTGCTCGGTTTTTTTAAAAAAAATAAAATGACATTTTCTAAAAATGATTCCTAGCTAGATCGATTTATCGCCCCCGAAACCCCCTATATACTAAATTTCATGAAAATCGTTGGAGCCGATTCCGAGATTCCAATTATATATATATACAAGAATTGTTCATTTAAAGATATAAGATATATAAGATATTATTCAGTTATATAAATCTGTTTTATGTTACGTATTATGTACGTATTACTCCAAATTTATAAATGTAATTATTTTTAAGGTCATATTATAACTAGCGTAAAAGATAATCATACGTCTGTCAGACGTGTGTTAGTTTGTTATGGGCTTTTACTAAGATTATGTACTTTTTGTCATAAATTATAGGTTTAAATAATTGTTTATATATACTATTGAATGAAATTAAACGATAATATAGAAAAAATAAACTTTTATTGAAAAATTACAAACAAAAATCGTAAACTTCTTTACAAATAACTAACCTCATGTCTAAAGGAACACTTAAAATCAAATTTCATATTTTTCATCTTTGGCACTTTTTCGCTTACACTAAGTTACAAAATACCTATTACAATTGTAATAGGTATTATTCATTTATTTTAATTTTATTAAAACTACTCATGGCAAACGTCATTTTTATTCTCAGCAATCGAGAACACGTCTCGATTGCTGAGTAGGAATAATTATGCGGCAACATGAAGGAAAAGCTTGGTCGATAACAGACTTTGAAAGATCTTTAGCAGACCAATCGAGTACCTATATCTACAGCTTCGTGAATCAATTCGTCTTCAGTGTCTCTGCACATCGTCTTCCAAGACGTTGTCTTCGTAGTCACTTTCATTCTGATGACAATTATTCTTCTTTATTTTTATTCAAAAAGTTCTCAATTTGAGAATTTTCCTACGTATTTTGGTAAGACCTAAAAACAATAATAAGTACCTGTTAATAACAACAAACGATCACTTCAAATAATTTGCAAAAGTTGCATAAAAGATAAACATTTTTTTTATGTTAGTTGGATAGGCAAACTGGCAAACGTGCCACCTGATGGTAAGTGGTCGACGACCGCCCATGAACATAAACTAGTTTACCTGGAACGAGCCCAGGCAATTCAAGGCAAACACATAGATTATGTGTTGCCTATCCTGAGACATAAGATGTTAAGTCTCGGTGCCAGTAATTACACTGCCTGTCTTGCCCCTCTCTCCGAAACACAGCGAAGCTGTTTCACGGGAGAAACAAGCAAGATGGTGGTACCCATGCAGCCGGGAGCGCGGCACAGCGCTTCCCCCCCATCGGTAAGTACTCGCGGACGTACGACATAGCCATATCTACATAATGCGCGTCCTTACCATGGTGTTACTGCTGCTCCGGCCTCCGCGCAAGCTCTGGCCTCCGGCTTAGTCGAGCAGCCAGCACGCTACGATTAATAAGAGAGAAAAAAGAACAAAAATTTTTTTCGCCATACGTCTCGCGGACGTAGAGTATCTTCCTAGGGTTAAATATATAAAAATAACTAATTAAATTAATAGCAAAGTGTTATTTTTCATTTTAGAGGAAAAAAGGGATTCTCTATTTCAACTTTTTGTTACATGCATAGACTTAGAATATACTGTCATGTTACATGCGTCTATTCAACTGTCGAGGGCAGCATGGAGGGATAGGGAAAATGAGGGCAACGCATCTGCATAACTTTTGGTTGTGCGAATGTCTATGGGCGTCGGTAGTCACTACAAGGCTCCGACTGCTCAGTTGCCTCCCTAAGACATAAAAAACCATACACTCGCATTTATTAGACTTTTATTATGATAGATTAATTATAATTAGAAAACAATATATGATAGATTAACATAAACTATTAGTTAGGGTGTTATTAGTTACATGTTAGACATTGCATCTAGTTTGTGTCGCGTCGTTAACCGATTTACCGTGGCCCCGGGTCATATATAATCCAGGCAATAAACGGATTAAATTAAACTGTAATGAAATAGAGCATTTCCCAAGTGATTAATTCCAGCACATAACTTCGACCCTTTGAAAACTATGCGTTTTGATGATCAAGTAATATATTTAGTGAATAACTTAGAACCATTTAACAAATAGCGAACATCACTGTACATTACAAGTGTAAAATTCTCTTTTATTCGTTAGGTTAGTTTTCTCCTTAGGGATCACAATATAACCACACTTCACTTCAAATAAGGTTTTATTCTTCTACTTATTAACAACAACAGTTTTTATAGGTTTTTAAAACAATTCTTTCAACACTTCTAAATCACTTGAACACACTGTGTTCTAATAAGGATCGACTAGCTCTGTAGCTCAAGTAAGACTACTTCATTTTATTCTAAAACTATTAAAGTAATCTCGGTATGGTTTCTCAATTGACCAATCCACACGATATTATAACAAAGACTGGAAATCAAATTGTATCTCTAGGTTAATAAAATATTTTATAATAATTAGCGGGATTTTATTCCACAAACCGGAAGTCAAGCTTGAGCTATTAGTACAAAGTCAACAATATTTTATGAACTTATTTTACTACATATTTTATAATAAAATGCCAAATATACATCTTTTAAATATAATATTCATAATTATTGATTTGTAAATAATGATGATTTTTATAGAAGCTAACACAATTTACAAGATTGAATAAAAAAAAAGACCGGAAGTAAAACTTGAACTATTAGGCTGATACAAAATCAAATATACTCCTATAATACAAAGTTAACAATATTTTATGAACTTATTTTACTACCTATTTTATAATAAAATGCTAAATATACATCTTTTACATATTATAATATTCATAATTGATTCGTAAATAATGCTGATTTTTATAGAAGCTAACAACTCGTCCATCCTGATAATTTTCGCGTCCTCGCGAATGATAATTAATTTGGATACTATTCAAATTTTACAATATTTCTATCAATTGTTTTATCAATAACTTTATTTTAAATCATTTAACACTTAGCTATAACCCCAGTTTTACATTAAATAACATAATATCTAGATCAATAATGTATATAATGTCATTTACTCTTAATGGCTTACCAAATTCATTATATTGTGCACTTTGCAATTACAATAATTATCACTCGTAAGATGTAATGTGCACGTTGCACTTTATGTTCGCTCATAGCAGACTTATGTGCACTTTGCACTTCATGTTATCTACACTAACGCTCATAGCAGGGTAGCATTATTAACATTGAGCCTTATCTCGTCTACACTCACGCTCATAGCAGTGTAGGAATTAGTTTATCCAAACGCCTACACTCACGCTCATAGCAGTGTAGGATTATTAACATTTAGCCTTATCTCGTCTACACTCACGCTCATAGCAGTGTAGGAATTAGTTTATCCAGACGCCTACACTCACGCTCATAGCAGTGTAGGATATGCCACTTCCAGACGTCTGCACTCACGCTCATAGCACTTATAGACGTCTATACACATGATCAAAGCAATTTAGGGTTACAATGCATGTACTAACGATGAAATTCACAATTATATTATTCAACGAAACTTTAGTTTACAATCATTGTAGGTACTTAATTTTTATAAAAATATTCGAATCATATTACATTCGTTCTAATCTTCTATGTGAAAAACAATCATCGTAGATTTAATTATATTTAATTATTTCGTAATTATTTCTATACACAAATTATCATAAGGAAAAGATGGTACGTGCAACTCACAATTTATTTTCTGCAATAGTCAGTCATCGGTATCATCACTAGTAGACGATTCACTATCTACTTTTTCGAAACAGAGCCAAGGATAAATTTTGTCAATAGAAAATATGCCTTTGTACTTTGAAGCCCCTTTTTTTGTAATTGGTGTATCTTCTACCTCATACCTATCATGATCTAAAACTTTGGTTACTCTGTATGGACCTGAACATTTCGGCAATAATTTCCTGCTTTTACCTGTAGTATGAGTAGGTTTTTCAATTCTCACTAAATCCCCCACGTTAAACTTTAATGGCCTTTTTCTTTTTTTATCAAACCTATTCTTTTGTTGCTCTTGCGACTGTTTCGTATAGCTATCTACCTCATCTCTTATCTTTAGTAATCGTCTATCATTGTCGGTATCTGACTCATCATGGTCAGAAGTGTTATCAATTATGTCATCATGAATATCCGAAACTAGCCTACCTTCACTGATTCCCGTAAATCTTAACCCGAACAAGACTTGAGATGGAGTTTTCCCCGTACCTTTGTTAACTGTATTGTTTAACCCCCATTGTACCTGAGATAAACTATCATCCCAAAGTCTTTCATCTTTACCGTGATTTTGTGACGCTAATGAGTCCAAAATTGTTCTATTATATCGCTCTACTTGACCGTTCGCCCTAGGTGAAGCAACAGCATTCTTTATGTGATGAACTCCTTTTATTTTTATTTTATTTTATTTATTATCACACACAACAGATTACAACTATTACTAAACAAATTATACAAAAACAATCATTTATAAACTAGGTTGCATTCCACAAAAATGTGTGTACATGAAAAATTACAAGGGAGTTAAATATGTCTACACAATTTAAGGTTTAACAAGAACAGTAATCTAAATAATAGGTACAATGAACAATACTAAATAAGAATATAATAGGGTTAAAATATAAGGAGACCGAGAGTCCAAGCGCTGGGATTAGACTGTCGGCTTGTGATACAGTATGCTTTTAATCAAATTAATATAAAGAGTTAGTTTAGGTAGAAAAACGTCAAAGGTTTGGTTACCCTTGGCTATTTCATTGCACTGACGAGCCATCCTAACCAGGGGGTTGTAAAAGGAGGTATTATTCTGATACACTTGTAAAGTAAAAAGTGCTATTTGATTTGCTCTACGAGCACTATATTTGATATTAAAAGTTATTTCAGCGAGCAAGGTAGGAACGTCTAATATGGAGTGAAGTATTTTATAAAAGTAAACGAAATCAAAATATCTTCGACGTGTTTCCAATTTTTGGACATGAAAATTAATGAGACGAGCTTCATAATCAGGAGTTTTACGCCTCGACTGTTGGCGGTAGCTTAAAATCCGTAGGCATTTGCGCTGCACTCTCTCTATATTATCAATATGAACTTTGTAGTGCGGAGACCATATTGGACTACCGTATTCCAAAACGCTTCTGACGAGTGTAGTGAAAAGGTAAAGAAAAGAATGAGTGCCCTTGAAGTCTTTAGTAGATCTAAAAATAAACCCCAGAAGTTGATTCGCTTTTTTCACTATGTGGTGGTAGTGTTCGCGAAATGTCAGCTTATCATCAAAAAGGATTCCGAGATCTTTGACAACATGTGACCTCTCAAGGGTCTGGCCGTTGATGCTGTACCCATTAACGATCCCATTACGCTTGTTAGTGAACGTAATAACGAAACACTTGTCTATATTAAGGTACATTAGATTATTTCTGCACCAGTGAGAAACAGCAGTTAAGTCTTTCTGTAAAAGATTACAGTCTTTGAAAGAGTTTATTGTTTTAAATATTTTCAGGTCGTCGGCGTATAATAGACATTCACATGATATGTTCTTAATAAGGTCATTAATGAAGACAACAAATAACAACGGGCCCAGATGTGACCCCTGGGGCACGCCTGACGTAATGTCAGTGGGGGTCGAAGTGTATCCTCTCAAAGCCACCAACTGACTTCTCTTATTCAAATAGGAGGCCAACCAGCGAAGGAGACTACCGTGAATACCACAGGTGGCGAGTTTGTTACAAAGTAGTCTATGACTCACTTTATCGAAGGCCTTCGAGAAATCTGTGTAGATAGAGTCAACCTGACCCCCTGTGGCAAAAGCCTTGCACAGGTAGTTTTTATATACAAGAAGATTTGTGACAGTTGATCTACCCTTAATGAATCCATGTTGATTTTCGGGTATCAGAGGCTTAAAATGGCTGTATAACTGAGTGTGTACTAGGGACTCGAAAAGCTTTGCGAAACATGACAAAATACTTATGGGTCTGTAATTTTCGCAGCGCGACTTGTCTCCGTTTTTGAAAATGGGTACAATATGTGCTATCTTCCAACGACTGGGAAAAACTCCATTTGTAAGGGATTTGTTAAATATGATGCTTAATGGTGTGCATAGCTCCTTTCCACAATGTTTAACAAATGAAGGAGGTATTTGGTCAGGACCGGCTCCTTTACTTGCATCAAGAAGCTTGATCTTCGTCATGATGTCCCTGTCAGATATATTAATGTGAGACATGGAGTCCATGGCACTACACTCAGGTGACTCTAAATTATTGTTACTCGTAGCAGAGGAGTTACTAAGTTGCTGATCCGATTCAAACACCGAAGCAAAGTACCCTGAAAACAGCTCACACACACCCCGGCCGGTCGAAGAAGAAAAGTTGCCAAACTGCATGACATTTGGAATAGAGACTCGGCCCTTTTTATTATTCACATAAGTCCAGAATGACTTTATATTGTCAGTCATTGATTCTTCAATAGAGGCAACATAACTCCTAGTTCAGAGACAAAATTTTTGAACTTTGAACTTGTAAATGACGTTCCCCTATCACTAATAAGTCGCTTTGGTAAACCAAATGTCCCAAAATAGTCCCTAAGTACTGCGATAGTGGAAGTAGATTTAGTATTTTTGACTGCCTTTAAAATAATAAATTTCGTGAAAGAATCTACGATTACCAAAATATAACAATTCTTTCTTTTTGATTTAACGAAAGGCCCCACGTGGTCAACATGAATGGTGTGAAAGGGAGCTTTTTCCTTAGGTATAGGATGTAGAAAACCCTGTTTCTTTCCCGACGGTAATTTATTATGAGCACATTCTAAACAGGAATTTACATACTTTTTTACAAACTTTCTCATTCGGGGAAACCAATAGTGTTGTTTTATTTTATCTAATGTTTTATCAAACGCGAAATGACCTATGGCATCGTGGTTCTTTTGAAGTATCTGCCATCTACAACCCTTTGGCACCACCCATCTTAATCCGTCCTCAGTTACTTTAAACACCCTATCACGCTTAAGGACAAAGTTTTTACGTATCTCTAAATAATCATCAAACTCTTTATCAGAAAGGATTCTTTTTATGCGTTCTATTTCAGAGTCCTCTGACTGTACTGTCGTTAACCAATCATTTGTTATAGTCATAACTTCAAAATTGTCAATAGCCTGAATTATTCCTGCATTTTCCATCATTGGGTTTCTACTCAATGCATCAACGTGGATCATGCCTTTCCCAGATTTGTATACAACATTGCAGTCGTACTCTTGTATCAAACTCCACCATCGCGCAACTCTCGGTATCATATCACGTTTTAAAAATGTTGCCCTTAATGAGTTACAGTCGGTTACAATGGTGAAGCTTAATCCAAGTACGTACGCTCTGAATTTTACTAGAGCGGCAATGACTGCAAGAGTTTCCAACTCATACGATGAAAAATGGGACTCTTCAGGTGAAGTCTGTCTACTGTAATATGCTACTGGCTTATACACTCCGTCAATTTGTTTTTGTAATAATACAGAGCCTATACCATGTTTGCTCGCGTCCGTATGTATTTGTGTCTCTAGTTTGGGGTTATACAAGGCTAGTACTGGTCTTGACACAAGTGCATTTTTCAATTTTTCGAATGCGTCTTCTTGCATTTGTGACCAAACCCAAACAGCATTCTTCTTTAATAACCTCGTGAGAGGACGAGCTATTTCACCGAAACCTTTTATAAAACGTCGAAAAAAACTAGCCAAACCAATAAATTGGCGTACATTGTGGAAATCTTTAGGCTTAGGAAAGTTTTTTATAGATTCTATTTTTTTAATGCCCGGTCTTACACCCTTAACAGAAATTTCGAAACCCAAATAGTCAACATGATTTTGAAAAAAATAACATTTTTGTGGTTTCAAAGTTAAGCCTGCCTCTCGTAATTTTTGAAGTACCATCTGTAACCTTTCAATACCTTCCTCGAATGATCTACTTGGTACCAAAACGTCATCCATATAGGCCAAAGCAATATTATAGCGTAGATTTCCCAGGACCAGATTGATAGTTCGCTGAAAAACAGCTGGGGCATTTGCTAGCCCGAATGGCATCCTATTAAACTCGAATTGCCCATCGGGTGTGACAAAAGAACTTTTATTCCTACTTTCCTCGCTTAACGGGATCTGGTAGTACCCAGAAGCCAAGTCTAGAGCACAAAAGTATTTATTTCCTGCCAAACGATCAATCTGATCCTCAATGCGAGGCAAAGGGTAATGTTGCTTTATAGTTTTTCTATTCAAGGCACGATAATCTACACAAAGGCGTTTGTCACCAGTTTTCTTTTTAACTAACAAAACTGGACTAGCGTATGGAGACTGAGATTCCCTAATAATGTTATATTTTAAAAGCTCCTCAACCATGGTTCTAACTTCCTCCCGTTCCATATGACTTAGTCTGTATGGTCGATAAACTATTGGTTCTGAATCTTTTAATTGAATATTCATCTCTGCTAACGTTGTATGACCTAACTCAGATAAATCTTTGGCAAAACAATCGCGGTACTGGTTTAATGTATTGAATAATTGAAGCCTTTGCTGGCTATTTAAATTTTCATCAATATTAAGATCATCCAATGTCAGTGGAGATATATTATCAATATTATGAACCTTTTGTATTTTATTAATGGCTTGAGTTTTATAGTCACTTAATGCAATACAAGCACGTGCCAAAACTTGCCCCTCCTTAAATTGAATTAATTTATTATCATTGTTTAGAATAGTTAAATAGCCTTTCCCTTTCTTAATATTATACGGACCAGCTTTTATTCTAAAATTCAATCGATGCCCATTTTCAATTAAAACAACGCCACTAAAATATGCGGCGGTCTGTACTTTTACTGAAATACAACCGTAAGCTATTAATTTATTGCAAGATTTTAAAATCAGTTTTGAATCACACTTCATTCGATTATCAGTTATTATCAAATCTTTGTCGGTTTTAACTACTAATATCTGGGGCTGCTCCGTAGCGGTTTGCCCAATAAGTAAATCATAGTTCAGATAATTATCCGGAACAATGACTACTTCAACAGAAATTTTAACATTATCAATTGTTAAGGATATCTCAGTCTTGCCTAAAGCTGTCACATACGTATTACCAAAACCTTTAAGAGATGGCAAATTATCTATATGCCATTTTTCGCGTGGTATAATTTCTTTGATAACAGTTTCTTTTATTAAAGTGCACTGACTACCAAAGTCTACGTATCCTGTTAACTGCAAATTATTAATGATTATATGCTTGATAAATTTATCGTCTACTCTAATATCGGGACTTTTGTCTAGTCATAATGTCTTAACCTCAGTTCTATCTACCCAAAGATTCCTAGTACATTCAGGGTCATCATGACCAATGCGCTTACATTTTTGACATTTGACAATTGGTTTCTTACAGCCTGATACTATATGGCCGGTTTCATGACAATTAAAACATTTTAAAACTCTACCAATATCATTTTTAATGAATTTACGCGGATTATTTTCATTTAACCGGATTGGTTTTTTATTGAACTTATCTACTCGTTCATGTTTGACGCCTCTCAAATAGCCCAATAGTTTATCGGCATCCTCAAAACCTACAGCTTCTGCACCATAACGGACGGACCTATCATCTATCCCATATACAATACAGTCAATTGCGTTTCTACCTACTATACCGCATCGATTTAAGGCTATTATTTTTTCATAATAGTATTCTTCCAAATCATCCCCAAATTTTGCCCTCTTAGCCAACATTTCAGTCAGTAAATGACCATAATTTTCGTAAGTGGGAAAAGCAGATTTAAGTTTTATTTCCCATTCTTCCCATGTGAGTAATACCGATGGTTGTCCTTCATACCACTTTTTCGCAGTTCCAACTAGCTTTGGTAGAGCGTAGTGAGCAGTCTGTTTACTATCCCAACCGTAAATCTCAGAGCATTCTTTTACTTTATTCAACCATGAAATAATAGTTTGGTTCTTTGATTTAGGATCAAATTCTGGCACTACATTATTATTCGTAAATCTTTCTTTACTCTGAGAGTTTAAGGCTGCGATAGATTGTAACGAATCTTTTATATTTGTAAGCAATTCTTTATTTAAATTATTATCAATATTTGTAGACTGTGGAGTCACTGTTGCGAGTCTTTCAGTAATACGAGAGCGTACTGGACTACGCGATCTATCAAAACTCTCTCCTCTTCCAGGACTCCTCAATATGTGACTCCTCTGTCTACTACCACTACGGTCTCTAAATTTATGGGTCGGCCTACGCCTCGGGGTATGTCTTGGTGGCGTATTTGCATGGAATTGTATTAGGGGTGTTATGACTGACCTGCTTAAGCTTCTGTGTCGCGGCTTCATCCTTGGAGGAGGTGACCTTCTAGATCTAGGTCGATCACACCTACCAGTGCTCGGCCCTGCTGACGGGCGACGACTTGGCTGCGATCCTCGACCACGTGTCCGTGATCGGCTGCGTCTAGAGTGTTCTCGTCTATGCTCAGGTAAATCACGAGGCATCTTCACTTGTATAATAAGTACAATATTTGAGTGGTCTTATGATGGGCGTTTGATCACACTAAGGCTCAATAGGACACTACAATACCTTAGTGTTATCCCTGCTTCTGAATTGTAAAATTCTCTTTTATTCGTTAGGTTAGTTTTCTCCTTAGGGATCACAATATAACCACACTTCACTTCAAATAAGGTTTTATTCTTCTACTTATTAACAACAACAGTTTTTATAGGTTTTTAAAACAATTCTTTCAACACTTCTAAATCACTTGAACACACTGTGTTCTATTAAGAATCGACTAGCTCTGTAGCTCAAGTAAGACTACTTCATTTTATTCTAAAACTATTAAAGTAATCTCGGTATGGTTTCTCAATTGACCAATCCACACGATATTATAACAAAGACCGGAAATCAAATTGTATCTCTAGGTTAATAAAATATTTTATAATAATTAGCGGGATTTTATTCCACAAACCGGAAGTCAAGCTTGAGCTATTAGTACAAAGTCAACAATATTTTATGAACTTATTTTACTACATATTTTATAATAAAATGCCAAATATACATCTTTTAAATATAATATTCATAATTATTGATTTGTAAATAATGATGATTTTTATAGAAGCTAACACAATTTACAAGATTGAATAAAAAAAAAGACCGGAAGTAAAACTTGAACTATTAGGCTGATACAAAATCAAATATACTCCTATAATACAAAGTTAACAATATTTTATGAACTTATTTTACTACCTATTTTATAATAAAATGCTAAATATACATCTTTTACATATTATAATATTCATAATTGATTCGTAAATAATGCTGATTTTTATAGAAGCTAACACAAGTATTCATATTATATAATAGTAAGAAATATACAAATACCTAGTCCTACAGCACATTTTTTTTTTTTTACGCCGGGAAAGTCTCTGAGGCATCCCGTCTGGGGAGTGGGCCTCCCCAGGCGGGTATGTGGGACTCGCTGCGCCCGAAAGATGGTAAGTGGACGCAGCTCTATCCACTAAAACCCGGCGAGTGCCACCAGTGTCGCCTTGGTGTGGTGCCCCGGATTTGTTAAGCTAACAGGGCACCTCGACGGCTAGTCAGTCCCGCATCCCTTGCGACGCCACCTCCACCGAGGGGTTGTCCCGCACCACAGAACAACCCCACCCAACGTCAGGACAGGATAATGGGGTGAGAGGTTCCCATCCTCACCCCTTGCCCCCTGCTCTTTTGTCCCCTCTTATAAGAGGGGTACAAAGAGCCCCGTCGGCTCAATTAGATTCGCCCAAGGTGCTGGGCTCACCCAAGGCTACTGAGACCCACCGCCGTGTACCAATATTTTGAATCATTATTACAGTTTTCTTTTCATAAAATTTTATCGTATGACTTTAATTTATGAGTATATAGTATGTATATAATATTTAAGAGTAAGTAAAGGAATGATGATGATGATTTGACGACCTCTGTGGCTCAGTGGTAAGCGCGTTGGCGCTCAAGCCGGAGGTTGCGGGTTCGAATCCCGCCAGGGAACAAAAATATTTTCTGTGTTCCTGGGTCATGGATGTGTATTAAATATGTGTATTATATAATAAAAATCTTAAATATATGTATAGTATAAAAGTATTGAATATATTTTCGTTGTCTGGTACCCGTAACACAAGTTCTTCGAGAACTTACCACGGGACCAGATTGACGTGGTGTGAAAGCGTCCATAGATATTATTTTTATTATTAAAAAGTACTTCATAATCATCATCATCATCACCCCTATCCATCCACTGCTGGCCTATTTTCAGCATTGGACTCCAAGACCGATCCCTCGCCACTCCCATCCAGTACGGACCGGCCACTGCACGGAAAACGTCTTGGAACCATCAACGAACTGTGTTTTCTTTTGGGACACCGCAGCCATACACTTCATTAATTCTTCAATCCGTTTCTGCAGCACTGGTGCCACGGTTGGAACTCGTAAATGACACGATATTTCAAGTTTTCCATTTTGTAAACTGAGTGACGCAAAAATGAAAAACAAAAGAGGAAAAAACAAATGAATTACGGTTTTCGAAACGCAAATGCGTAAATAGCTGCATAAATTTGAATTTCGAATTCCTAACCGAAGAGAAAATATTTGCGATCAAAGTGGCCAGTACGACAAAACGCCAATTTCATAATAAAGACCTAATATTATGTATTTAGAAATATAGAAGTATGTATCAGTTGTCTGGTTACCATAAGAACAGGCTCTGCCTAGTTTGGGATCAGATGGCCGTGCGCGAGTTGTTCCAACATACCTGTTATTATTATATTATAATTCGGTAATTATTATGCATCAAGATGTATAATTATGTATATAGTTAAAATAACCATTCCTCGTTTTATGGGCAACGTTGATTTATCATGCATGTATTAAATTTCCATACACTATATACCTACATTGATGGAAGGAATGCGCAAAGCCTTCCTTAAAAGAAGTCATTAAACTTTGTTTTGATAAAAAAAGTGCTTTATGATTACTGCAATATTTTTTTAAATTTTAATGGATAGAGAAAAATTTTAGTGGATAGAGCTGCGTCCACTTACCATCTTTCGGGCGCAGCGAGTCCCACATACCCGCCTGGGGAGGCCCACTCCCCAGACGGGATGCCTCAGAGACTTTCCCGGCGTAAAAAAAAAAAATGTACTGTAGGACTAGGTATTTGTATATTTCTTACTATTATATATGAATACTTGTAATGTACAGTAATGTTCGCTATTTGTTAAATGGTTCTAAGTTATTCACTAAATATATTACTTGATCATCAAAACGCATAGTTTTCAAAGGGTCGAAGTTATGTGCTGGAATTAATCACTTGGGAAATGCTCTATTTCATTACAGTTTAATTTAATCCGTTTATTGCCTGGATTATATATGACCCGGGGCCACGGTAAATCGGTTAACGACGCGACACAAACTAGATGCAATGTCTAACATGTAACTAATAACACCCTAACTAATAGTTTATGTTAATCTATCATATATTGTTTTCTAATTATAATTAATCTATCATAATAAAAGTCTAATAAATGCGAGTGTATGGTTTTTTATGTCTTAGGGAGGCAACTGAGCAGTCGGAGCCTTGTAATGACTACCAACGCCCATAGACATTCGCACAACCAAAAGTTATGCAGATGCGTTGCCCTCATTTTCCCTATCCCTCCATGCTGCCCTCGACAGTTGAATAGACGCATGTAACATGACAGTATATTCTAAGTCTATGCATGTAACAAAAAGTTGAAATAGAGAAAAAAATGTTTGAATGTCAAAATCGAGTATCCCTTTTTTCCTCTAAAATGAAAAATAACACTTTGCTATTAATTTAATTAGTTTTTTTTATATATTTAACCCTAGGAAGATACTCTACGTCCGCGAGACGTATGGCGAAAAAAATTTTTGTTCTTTTTTCTCTCTTATTAATCGTAACGTGCTGGCTGCTCGACTAAGCCAGAGCTTACGCGGAGGCCGGAGCAGCAGTAACACCATGGTAAGGACGCGCATTATGTAGATATGGCTATGTCGTACGTCCGCGAGTACTTACCGATGGGAGGGAAGCGCTGTGCCGCGCTCCCGGCTGCATGGGTACCACCATCTTGCTTGTTTCTCCCGTGAAACAGCTTCGCTGTGTTTCGGAGAGAGGGGCAAGACAGGCAGTGTAATTACTGGCACCGAGACTTAACATCTTATGTCTCAGGATAGGCAACACATAATCTATGTGTTTGCCTTGAATTGCCTGGGCTCGTTCCAGGTAAACTAGTTTATGTTCATGGGCGGTCGTCGACCACTTACCATCAGGTGGCACGTTTGCCAGTTTGCCTATCCAACTAACATAAAAAAAATGTTTATCTTTTATGCAACTTTTGCAAATTATTTGAAGTGATCGTTTGTTGTTATTAACAGGTACTTATTATTGTTTTTAGGCCTTACCAAAATACGTAGGAAAATTCTCAAATTGAGAACTTTTTGAATAAAAATAAAGAAGAATAATTGTCATCAGAATGAAAGTGACTACGAAGACAACTTCTTGGAAGACGATGTGCAGAGACACTGAAGACGAATTGATTCACGAAGCTGTAGATATAGGTACTCGATTGGTCTGCTAAAGATCTTTCAAAGTCTGTTATCGACCAAGCTTTTCCTTCATGTTGCCGCATAATTATTCCTACTCAGCAATCGAGACGTGTTCTCGATTGTTGAGAATAAAAATGACGTGTGCCATGAGTAGTTTTAATAAAATTAAAATAAATGAATAATACCTATTATAATTGTAATAGGTATTTTGTAACTTAGTGTAAGCGAAAAAGTGCCAAAGATGCAAAATATGAAATTTGATTTTAAGTGTTCCTTTAGACATGAGGTTAGTTATTTGTAAAGAAGTTTACGATTTTTGTTTGTAATTTTTCAATAAAAGTTTATTTTTTCTATATTATCGTTTAATTTCATTCAATAGTATATATAAACAATTATTTAAACCTATAATTTATGACAAAAAGTACATAATCTTAGTAAAAGCCCATAACAAACTAACACACGTCTGACAGACGTATGATTATCTTTTACGCTAGTTATAATATGAGTATCTTTCTAGGGTTAAATTACAAATAAATAATTTATTTTTATGGGAATTAGGCCTGGAAGCACTGCCCAGCAGAGATATCTGCGCTGCGTATACCTTAATCGCTGGAAAAACGTAAAGGGACTTTTAGCGGAGGCCCTAAGCATCCATTGTTTCCTTTGTAAGTTGGATATCATGTGGTCAAAAAAATAAAAGTTCATATTGCTCCAGGAAATACGCAACAACGCGACGTCTGCGCTGCGCATCTGTCCTTAGAACGCCTACGCTACAAACGATAGTGCGAAGGGGCTTTATAAACTGCCTCTGGTATTAACCACAAATAAATATCAGGTAGGCCTATACAGGAAAGAAAACAATAATAATGAGTATAAATTATTGCAAAAAAATGGAAAAGAGTCGCGAAGAAATATCCATTAGAATTCATGAAAGGCTGCTAATAAATACAGTTGGGAAACATCTTAAACTCAGTTTGCTTTTATAAGTCTTCATAAAAAAGAACTTACCTCATAAGAATATCATAAAGAAGTTAATATTCAAATTATCATAATAATATAATAGATGTTGCCCGCAGCGTCTCCCGAACGACGTTAACTTAGTTTTACAACTTTTTCAGGAATGATGATGATGATTTGACGACCTCTGTGGCTCAGTGGTAAGCGCGTTGGCGTTCAAGCCGATGGTTGCGGGGTTCGAATCCCGCCAGGGAACAAAAATATTTCTGTGTTCCTGGGTCATGGATGTGTATTAAATATGTGTATTATATAATAAAAATCTTAAATATGTGTATAGTATAAAAGTATTAAATATATTTCCGTTGTCTGGTACCCGTTACACAATTTCTTTGCGAACTTACCACGGGACCAGATTGACGTGGTGTGAAACCGTCCATAGATATTATTATTATTATATTATTTAAATAGTCTGTGTCCTATATGATATAAATTAAATATGGTCATTAAAAAAACGGCTGAACTGATTTTGATGAAATATGTTTAACAAACATCGCTTGTTAAACTGCTTGCAATACGAAACAGTTTACTGCACTGAGATGAATTTACCCGTTTGAGAATTACGGTGTCATAGACAATAACACTTACGAAACTTATAACACTTGCTTTTTTGTGTCGAGGGTATAAAATTTGTTAAGTCTGTCCAAATATAATTTTCCATCTAAAAATCTGCTAGAGGCCATTTAATACAACCTACTTGCATCAATTGAAGTCTAAATCTGCTCAAAAAGTCCATGAGTCAAACCCAAACGGCGTCTCGACCAGATGACCTATATTTAAATTGTTCCTATAATTTACGTTTTTATACCAGTGGTCTGTTGACATTGAGCATTCATCCAGATAGGTATTAGTAATATGAACCATAAAATCCGAAACTGATCAATGATTTGTCACTGATGTAATATAAATTCAATGAACCAGTGACCTGTGTGTACGTCCCATTGGCCAATCATCCATCAATGGCCATTAGTTGGCCAATCAGAGCGCAAAAGCAGCGCAGCATCGCAGCGTCACAGCACTAATTAGGTGAAATTTGTTTTCATACAAAACATTACATTGCCGCTTTATTCCGGTTTTATGCTTGATGTCTATTCAAATCACAATGACATCTATTTTTGTTAAGCGTATGGACAAACTTACAGACCCTTGATGTTAAATGGTAACGACTTCATCTGAGACTATTCCAAGCAATTTCTTTATAGGAATTGTGACTGTCGCCTCAAAATACATATTAGAAAATTTTATGTATATCCGGAAAAACATCAATGAATTTTGTAAGAAAAGTGATATTCATAGTAGGGATACACGTAATAGACACAGGTTAGATGTACCAGTTATTAGATTTTCAAAAGTAAGCAATTACAATATATACAATGTATACGCTTTTACAATAGGTTCCGAGAAAATGTTCAAAAGCTATCCATTAAAAAAATCCAAAAAGAGAGCGTTTATGTGGTAAAGGATATTATAAAGTAAAAGATTTCATGGAAGATACCACACCCTGGGAATAAGGCGTTCTTCCCAGGCATTTCAGGACCAGATGTTAAAATTGTTATAGAATACATATTGTTTGAAAATATTAGTTCCACTGAGTTTATTTCGCCGGTTCTTCTCAGTGGGCTTGCTTTGGAACCGGTGGTAGATTCAATTGACGTTTGGAAAAGATACTGTATTGGTACTATTTTGAATATTTTTTTTTGATTTGATAAACTATGCTTATCCTAATAAGTCTTGGTGCCAGGAATAACGTGGTTATAACACTATCACTCAGCCCTTCTTTCTGAAACACCACTTGCGTAGACTTCCAGGGATACCAACTGACCTGAACTGACGGACTGAGACTGAGAGGTTTGTGTCTTTTTTGTTCGACGTCTAGTCATGTTCGAGGGAATTCTCTGAAGCATACCGTGGGGGATGAGGGACACAAAACAACCCCTCGGGAAAGTGCAATGGGGTGATCCCCATCCCCCCTGCTCTTTCGTCCCCTCTTCATATAAAAAGGGTACAAAGAGCAGCTTCATTGTTATAATTTGCTTCGCCCAATGTCCGGGTTCACCTTAGTCTACTGAGCCCCACTGCCACGACAAGGATTGAACCATGGTGTGGACAGCTCTGTGTGTCTGTTTAAAGGCAGACGACCATCAGCTCGTCTGGCTTTGCAAAAAAAACTTAACCGTCATTTCGAAAATTACTCATTTCAGCTACAGTTACATTTGAAATAAATATTCTTATGTAAGCTCTAAGTATTTTTTGTGAACCCCTAATTAGTGCTGCCAATTTATTCATCTGCCTTAATTAAAAGAACTCTTTGCTTGCGGTCGAAGCTGGGTTTTATTTGAGATTCCGTTAGCAGTATTTTGTATTTTTTTAAATCGTATAATTATTCAGATTTTTATACAAGATTTTTGTAATGTATCTTTTTGTATTGTATCACCATCATCATCATCATCACCATCATCATGGGGTGATGGGCGGCTGATATATGCTCAAGTGTGCAATGTTGAGCAAGATATGTCTGGCCGCCAAGTGTCATTTCTACGTCCCCGTCGTTCACCCTGGAAATATCCGGATCTGCAAACAGGCATTGCACACCACCAACTACCCTGGGATCCAGGTAGCTAAACGAAATGACGCTATCTCGCCAGTGCACTCCAACACGGCGGGAGAATCCCTATACCCTTTCCTTTCCTCTCCCCCAATCCAAGGTGTAAGACGGACCGTGCCGAGGGATGCGTGGCCAAGGGGATGCTTGGTCCCTAACGGTGTCTCTCCAAAGAGATGGCAATCTTGGAGTAGTAAGCAGCCTTACCCGAGCAAGCGGGGCTCTGCTCGGGCTGACCTTTTAGTTCCCCTGCTACTCGTGGGAAAAGATGGAGGAAAAGCATACAAAAAACAAAAACCCAACCCCAGAACGCGTTGAAAGCGAGTCGCTTGCGACCGCTTTCAGCGCGTCACTTAAGTTTTCGGAGGAGGCACTGCTGGAGTCGCCTACCCCGTCCCCTAAAAAGGATGAGGCCCAAGGTTCCGGTAGTGCAGGTAGTGATAGAGACCCTACCACTTGGCAGATGAGCCGCAGTAAGTGGAAGCGGGAGAAGCGTAAGCTGAAAAGGAAGATTCAGGAGGCCAGTTCGGCTCTCGCGTCGCAGGGCTCTCTGGCGAAAGCCTCGACGAGCGCTGGGGCGGGGGAGTCGAGGAGGCCTCCGAAAGTCAAAAGACAGGGGACGGACCCTGAAGAGGGCCCGTCGCAGCAGCGCCCGGCCAAGCGACAAAACCGAGGTGAGGCTCTGGCTGAGGGACCGCGCTGCTCTGCAAAGGAGCAGAGCGATCTCGCGGTCATTGTGCACCGGGAGGATGGCGTTAGGGTGGACGAGGCTGCGGCAGACCTCATCAGGGACAAGCTGGCGGATCTTATATTCGCCAAGATGGAGGACCCCCAGGAGGACATGGGGAGATCCACTGCTTTTGCGACGTCGGGACTGGTGTCGGAAGGTTTCTTCCTTGTGACACCGCTCACGATGGAGGCGAGGGAGTGGATCTTGACATGCGATTTTGGTGTGTATAACGGGATCCCATTAAAGGTGAAGCCACTGAACCGGAGCAGAGTAGCAGTATGGCTGCCCGGTAAAGTGGATCCAAGAGCGCCGAAGTTTCTGCAGGGGCAGAACGCCTATAAAACCGAATTGAGGATGTCGGAGTGGACCCTTATCTCCAGGGAGAAACTCCTCGCTGGGGAAAGACTGGTGATGGGGGTCCCCAACGACGTCTTCAAGGAGGACATAGGACATGTCTGGCTCAACTACCAGGCCACCCAGGTTCAGGCCCGATTGCTGCGTACGAGCAAGCAACAGGCGAAACCTGATGTGGCCGATGCCGGACATGCTAGCGGGTCCAAGATGACGGATAGCGGCACACAAACAGACCCACAGAACTCCACAGAGGATTCGCTGGGGGGTAAGGGCATAGATTGCGGTGGTGTCTGTTCGGGAGAAAATAGATGCTCCCAACAGCCCCTGCGATCAGCCCTGCCCAACAGCGGCCCAAGCACATCAACAGACACAGACCTGGGACCTGTGCAGACTGCCCCGCTGAAGACACCGGAAGCTCACCATAGTGTGACTGACGGCGATCAGAAGCGGGGCCCGAAGCACTAGGTCTCGGGCGGCACACACACATTACACACAATGACTCTTTACAGTGACACTACACACGCACACACACTTACAAACACAACACAAAATAAAATAAAGATACTTCAGTTAAATTTGCACCATTGTCGCGAAGCCATGACAGAGCTTTGCAGATTTGTGGTAGCAAATAACATAGACATCGCCTTGCTACAAGAGCCATATGTTATTAATGGCCGTGTTGTTGGCATTGGCTGTCTGGGTGGTGAAACTATCTACCATCGTGTTGGTGAGTCCGACCCCAGAACATGCATCTATGTTAGCAACAGAGCTAGGGCGTTAGGACTAATGGAAGTAGAATGTTACAGAGATCTCACGGCTGTACTAGGCACACTATGTATGGCAAATGGGAATACAAAGAAAATGGTCTTCATGTCGGTCTACATCCCGAGTGAGACGGACTACGAACCACCAGGACAACTTATAGAAGAGATAATGTCGAAATATAGAGGTATGGGTATCCCGATTGTTGCGAGCTGTGATGCCAACTCCCACCACAAGGTGTGGGGCAGCACGGATTGCAACAAGAAGGGAGATTTATTACTTGAATATATTCTTAGCACGGACCTGGAAATAATGAATGTAGGCAACACACCCACGTTTGTAACTAGAACAAGGAAAGAGGTTCTTGATATAACATTAATGTCAAGCGATGCCTCCCATCTGTTGAAAGATTGGAAGGTTGACACCTCTTATGCCTTCTCAGATCACCGCAGAATAACATTCCACCTGAACTGCCAGCTGGAAGTAGTAAAATTTAGAAATAATAGGAAAACAAACTGGGAAACTTTCGATCTAGCGCTGAGTGAGTGGATTCCTGGTAAAAGAGAATTAAGAGGAAAGGAAGAAATAGAACAAGAAGCCTGTAGGCTTGAGAAAGCTCTTAACGATGCCTATCTCAAAGCCTGCCCACAGAAAGAGATTAGACCGGGGAAGGGACAACCCTGGTGGAACAAATCCCTGAACAAAGCAAGGAAAAGGACTAGAAGGGCACTTAGAGTCGCCTTGAACAGGGACGACGACGAAAGCTGGAGGAAATACAGAGAAGAACGCAACAATTTTAAGTACCAGAGCCGCAAAGAAAACAGAAACGGGTGGAGTACATACTGCGAAAGCGTTACAAAACAACCAGAAGCGGCCAGGCTGGTAAAAACGCTAGCAAAAGACAAAACCTGTAAATTAGGAAGCCTAAGGAAAGGTGACACCCTAGTAGTGGAACCCAAAGAAATACTTGCAGAAATGATGGCCACACACTTCCCGGATAGCACAAGCTATTCAGAAGAAGACATGGTTGTCACATCAGGTGAGAATCTAGCAGAAGCGAAAGCGGAAGCGGAACTGATTATCACCGAAGAAGCATTAACATGGAGCATTTCATCATTCCTACCGTATAAAGCGGCGGGACCCGATGGCGTCTTTCCCAAGATGCTACAAGTTGCCCTTAAGTATATCAAAGATGACCTACTCACCATATACCGGAGTAGTTTAGCAACAAACTACATCCCCAGTAGCTGGAGAAGAGTCAAAGCCGTCTTCATACCTAAGCCAGGGAAGGTTACATATCACGAGGCGAAATCCTTCAGATGTATAAGCCTTTCTTCGTTTGTATTGAAGACACTAGAAGAAGAAGAAGATACTAGATAGACACATGAGAGCAGGGATAGAAAAGAGTTCAATGCCGCTACACGCCAACCAACACGCCTACATGGAAGGGAAATCCATTGATACGGCATTACACAACGCGGCAATAAGAATTGAAAGAGCTATAGAGAACAAAGAATATGCCCTTGGCTGCTTCTTCGATGTAGAGGGAGCCTTTGACAAGGCCACTCCTCAATCCATTGTGGAAGCACTTAACAGAGAGGGGATATCTGGACAGATAACGGGATGGATAACTAATATGTTAAAACATCGCTCGATACAAGCTGACTTAGCGGGAACAACATGCACCATTCGAGCAAGAAGAGGATTTCCGCAAGGAGGATGCCTGTCTCCGCTCCTATGGTGCATTCTCATAGACGAATTAGTATCAAAGATAAACGCCATGCACATTTACATACAGGCGTACTCAGACGATGGTCTAATTCTGGTCACAGGTAAAGTACTGAGCGTGACCAGAGACATCATGAAGCGAGGAATCGACACAGCGCTACGATGGTGCAGGGATAAAGGGCTAAACCTGAACCCAGCAAAAACCAAGCTAGTGTTATTCACAAACAAGAGGAAGATTGATAGCATGATTCCATTGAGAATCAATAACGAAAATCTAGAGGTAGTCAATGAAATAAAATATCTGGGAGTAATCCTAGATAGAAATCTGAACTACAAAGCCCACGTTAAAGAGATCTGCACAAAATCCAAATGTGCCCTTGTGCAATGCAGGAGAGCGGTAGGTAGAACCTGGGGCATGAAACCAAATGTGGTTCATTGGATCTACAAGGCCATAGTATTACCAAGAATTCTACATGGAGCCTTAGTGTGGTGGCACAAGGCACAATTAGGAACGAACAGGAAAAATTCACAAAAGTACAGAGACTAGCCAGCATCATGATATCGAGCGCCATGAAAACAACACCAACGGCGGCTCTAGAGATGATACTCGGCCTCAACCCAGTTGATCTCACGATCAAGAAGAAAGCGACTGAACAATGGTTCAAGCTTAAGAGCAACAAATTATGGAAGGGAGGGCACTATGACAAAGGTCACGCCGAAATAGCAAAACAGTACGAAGAAAATCTATCCATGATTTTATCAAACAATGATTTGATAAAGAAGGAGAGAATCTTCGACAAGAAATACAAGATAAGCATAGGCTCGAGAGATAACTGGAACATTAACATCGACCACCCAAAAACAACGATGGTCGGCTACACAGATGGATCCAGGAAGGAATCGACAAAGTTATCAGGGGCTGGCGTATATATTAGCCATCCAACTGAAATGAAAGCATCGTTTAATCTAGGCAGATTCTCCAGCGTATTCCAAGCGGAGATATTCGCAATACGAGAATGCGCCAACATGATTAAACAAAATATCACTAGCGCACAGAGGATTGAGAAGGCAGTCATATACAGTGACAGTCAAGCGGCATTGAAGGCCCTCAATAAGAGGGAGACTACCTCAGCACTGGTCAAAGAATGCAAAAACACCCTGCAAGATCTAGCAGACCAGACTGAGATAGTAGTTGCCTGGGTACCTGGACATGAGGGAAATGCGGGCAATGAAGAAGCAGACAGACTGGCGAGAGAAGGTGCCGATGAGACGTTCATAGGCCCTGAGCCGAGACTGCCAATAGCACACAGGATAACAAAAAATGTTATAACCCTGAGAATAAACAAAGAAACAAACCAGAGATGGAATGACACGAAGAGCTGTAGACAGTCGAAATTCTTCATCTCGACGCTTGACAGCAAGAAGACTAAAGAGTTGCTCAAACTCAATAGGAGCAACATTAGAACAGTTGTGGGAATATTGACGGGACACTGCCCACTCAACAGACACCTGTCAATAATGAAGCTAGCAGAGGACCCTCTGTGTCCTAAGTGCAAAGAGAAAGAAGAGACCAGTCTGCACTTCATAACGGAATGCCCAGTATATGCATACGCAAGATGGGAGCTGTTTGGAGCGGACGAGCTGAAGAAGGAAGATTTAGCATATCTAACCATAAGGCAGCTAAGTAGTTTTTGTAGATCAACACGTAGGTTTGAGGGGGTGACACCAGAGGGGCAAATGATAACCCGTCCCCGCATCTAATCCCAGAGGCGAGCCCGGGGAATTGGGTGAAATGGTCCCGTTAATGAGGACTGATCACCCGTCTGGCCTTGCTGGCGTCCCCACCCCTTAAATAATAATAATAATAATAATAATCACCATCATCATCATCATCATCAGCCCCTAACCGTCCTCTGTTGAAGATAGACCTTCCCCAAAGAACGCCAAGCGACCGATCCCTCGCCACTCGCGTCCAACACGGACCGGCCACTGGATCGTCTTCCCACCTGGTTAATGGCTGACCAAATACTTCGTCTACCCGATGGGCCAATAAGGCTAAAGAGTGGAGGCCGCGTTCGGGTAGACGAAGTGTTGTATTGTATGTAGAGCATAAAAAACTTTATTTTTATAATTTTCATAATTATCAGCCTCTATCTGACTACAGGTCTCCTCAATGAATGCCAAGATGACCTACTCTCGCAGATTGGTAAAAAAATGTTATTGGTATTCTTCTTCGGCGTTCATTAACAGAGATCTTTGTTAAGCGGATAGTTACAAGCTGATTATGATGACGACGATGATTATTCTTTAAAAAGGTTTAATTCTCCACTGAAGAGGTACATACTTTTTTAAGTTCATCAAAAGATTGGGTCTTAACTTCAGTGAGAAACTCTGGTATAATGAAAGGTAACTTCGCTCAAAATCATAGAGAATTAATGCGACACGATGTTCTGAATATATTTGAAACTAAACCGGCCACTGGATCAATAGACACCATTACTGATTACCATAAAACTTGCTCAAACAGAATAATTATTCCATCTATCAGTGAAACGCGGCTGACGATGGGAATGTAAAATATAAATCGAAAGTTAATTTTTAAGTGGTAACCATTGAATAGAGTTTCATATAAAACTTGACGACCTCAGTCTGTGGTTAGCGCGTTGGCGCTTAATCCGGAGGTTGCATGTTTGAATCCTGCCAGGGAACATAAAGTTTTCTATTTTCCTGGATCATGCATAAATATGCGTATTATATAATAAAAATATTAAATACATGTATAGTATAAAAGTATTAAATATATTTCCATTGTCTGGTACCCGTGAAACAAATTCGAAAACTTACCACGGAACCAGATTGACGTGGTGTAACAGCATCCATAGATTATTATTATAAAAAAATTGAAAATGAGCTGGTAGACTATATTTCAAGCAACGAAATAGAAATCTCGTCATCAGCAATCATTCCACGACTTCTTGTAAAAGACAAGCTCTTTGGATCCCACCAAGACCGACCACGAAGATCGTAATCTAATACGTAAGGGTAATTTACCGGAGGGAGGGACGCGCTGTGCCGCACTCTGACTACATAGGTACCACCATCTTGCTTGATTCTCCCGTGAAACAGCTTTGCTGTGTTTCGGAGAGAAGGGCAAGACAGGCAGTGTAATTATTACTGGCACCGAGACTTAACATCTTATGTCTCATGATAGGCAACACATAAATGAGTTGCCTGGGCTCGTTCCAGGTAAACTACTTTATGTTCATCGGCAACTACGACCACTTACCTGCCATCTGGTGGCACGTCTTCCAGTTGGCCTATCCAACTAATATAAAAAAAGTTGGTTGTCTGTAAAGCCGGTTTACTGACGATAGTTGAACGTGACAACGTCATAAGAAAATGGAACGTGAAATACCTCAGAGCGAGGTAACGCCGCATACGTCATCGCATACGTCATCTTTATTCGTTCTTGCAGCCGGCTCCATCGAATTATAAGACGTTGTCACGTCAATATCCCATTTCGAACATTCCCACATATCAATTCTTCGGCTTATATGATTAACATTATTCCTTTGAGTAATGTTAATGTCGTTTTTATGTATGACTTCATTATGAAACTTATTCGATATTACAGACAGACAACATCTCGAGCATTGCATATCCTATAGCACGGTGAGTAACGACAAATTTATGGAGGTAACTCTCGCTGCTAGAGCCGCGTTGGACCCCGTGAGTCAGTAACACAGTACAGGCCTAAAAATATCCTTTAGTGATGCAAACGCTAAAATAATACTTAATTATCATTATAATGACGACTTTAACACAGAACATCGTGTATGAAGTTGACACGACAAGTTTTGTATGGAGATGAGCGAACAACCGAATTCAATGGGAATACTCAATTTGGACATAGCATAAATTTGAATATTAGGTCGGGAATTATCATAAATATTCACATTTTTTACAGAACTCCCGGATTCTTTAGGTTTATGGGACTTCAGGTTTGTTCGGGACGGATTCCTAACATTTTTGTTTGTGTTTATTTTATAACTTTTCGATATTAGTATAAATAATACGGTTAGTTTTATTTTTTGGGGGTTCCAGAAGAAATTAGCGGAATGATGGTACTGTTTTTAAATGAAGGGCATGTTCGAGACAATTACGTGCACTGAAAGCTACTTTCGGATATGTCAGGATGGGCGACCAATGAGTTGCCTTTTTTATCGCAGGAAAATCCTTTATGGATGTAGCCAGGATATTTCGGTAGATCCTGACCCTATGAGGGACTTGCGCCTGAGAGTGGCCTACCCCTAAAACAGAAACCACTGAGAGCACCTTCAGCCGCTTTTGAAGATCCCGGATCTGCAGGCAACAGAATCACCTCAGCGACAGGCTGGCCCTGGCGAAAGCTCGACTACTCCTCGTAAGTGGGGACTGCCCAGCCGCCACTAAGCAGTCCCTGTGACGTCGTGTCATACTGGGCCCAGATTCCCATCTTGAAGCCCGACACAAGCACAGGAGCGTTACTGGGGGCGTATAAAATAACGCCTCCCACGCACCCGCTTGGGGAGGTTTCATCGGCAGCCTCCTCTCTAAACCGATCGTCGACTTCCTTCTGAGACACGCCTGCCTGCCTCGCAGAAGAAGACCATCGCCGTGTAGGACACTGGTCATCGTGGTGATGACGCTGGGCAGACACAAATCACAGCGCCATCTCGGGCACACCTCGAGGGTGTGCTGGGACGAGTCAACCGCAGCGCTACAATCGTGACTTACTGTCACATGAATGAGTTTTTTGGGCTAGTGTCTGGTAAAAGTGTTTATATTTGTGGGCGTAAAACGAGATTAATCATCAACCCGTGTGATAATCCTACTAACAAAAAAAAAGATAGACTGCTAGCTGAGTTAATAAGTGATTAACTTTTCATACCAAAAAATCTCTGGTCTGTGTGACCGCTCTCTGGTCTTAAGGGCCTGTCTACATCTCCACGTCACGACATTGTCAACGTGGAACGGAGCGGTATTGTAGCATGGGGCGTAGAGTAACGTGAAAATTTACGATACCGTATCATAAAAATGCACGTCACGACGCGACGTCGCAACGTTACACGTCGCCGTGCCTAGTGAAATACCGCTACATTCTTCACAAACGTACCTGAGAAATATCATCTATTGTCTTATCCTTGATACTGTGATTAGACATTCTCTTCAACAAGTGATATAAATAAATCAAAATCTATGCTAATGCTAAAACAATAATAATAACGGAGCGAGCGCATCGTAGCCACAGACGACGGAAGACGCGTAGTTCCACGGCGACGTTGCCGTGCCGTACGTCGTGGCAACGCACGATACTACGAAGTACGACACCGCACCGTTCAACGTTGATGACGTCGTGACGTGGAGATGTGGACAGGCCCATACTTTGATGCAAATATATAAATAATTAGTGTAAATTGCATAATGTCCCATCCTACTACTTGGTACTAAAATCACGATTTAATATTATGATGGACAAACAAACAAAACAAATAAGACGAGACTATAATCATCATCATCATCATCATCAGCCTCTATTCGTTCACTATAATATACTTCTTAAATTTAGATGCTTCTTGGTGCTTCTTGATTTTTGCTTCGTGCTTTTGACGCTGTTTTTACCAATAGCGCAGTATCAAAATCGATTACATCATTTTATCATTGGAAGCACGTTTCAGTTATTTCTGTATAATTTATCGAAATGTATTTAATTTACTCTCATCACTCAATTTAAAATTGAATTTCAAACGAAAATTGTTTCAAAGTAAGGTAAATGCTTTTCCATGTTTTAGCGTCGCTCGGATAAATAGAATTTGTAATTCGATCAGTATGTAGACAATTTGATTTAAAGCTCCAAATTATTCTGAGAGCCTACTGAGTGTGATGGGTAGGACACTGAATGATGGAATCATTCTAAGTCATTTGTTTTGTCGCTTATTCTACTAACCTTACAAAATAGATTGACTTGTTTTTTAGCAGTAGGTACTACAGTGCAGTCTGTTGATTGATCTTAGCTACCAACGTCGTCAAATATGATGGATACTAATTCAATATTATTGTCTGCGCGCCAAACGCTCTACCGTTGTCATGACGACAAAATAACATGACAGCGGTCTTAATAAACTCGTCTAACGTAACTATAGCAACGAGTCAACAACGCCTATTTTTTCTCTACAAGAAGCTCGTGTATTTTGTTCAAGTTTTAATATTATTATATAGACCTCGTTCCTTATACAGTGTACCATTTATTAGTTTCTGGAATTATACATAACTACATTAAGTTTCAGAACAGAGGTTTTATTGTAAACTTCCAGTGTCTCTCGTAGACATAATTTGGCGACCGTGACAGGACGGAAAAGCGATATATATTCGAACCACGCCGGACACCTGAGTCACGCCGGACACCAGCAGCGCCGCAGCCAGACCCAGGTCAACAGTCTACGTGCCAGTTCGAGCGCATGAATCAAGACATTTGGAACTGTCGCCGCCGGTCAGCAATCAGCACCACGGTCAGACCTATCCAGCTAAGTGTCCTATCTTCTAACTGATTCTTCCGTCCCATTTCCAATCCATACCTACTCCGTTAAAATATCTCTTTGCCTGTGCAATCAGTGTTATTAGCTCTCATTCCAAAGCACGTAAGGTGACGAGGTTAAAATTCGTCGCTATCCACATTCCTAAAACCCACGTGGTAGCCACGCTATTTCTATGCCAAGCGAGCTTATATTAATTCTTATTTATTAATTACTATATTATTAGTTCTCTGTGAACTTAATTCAAAACTTAATAGCATTCAATTTAGTTAACGAAACTAACAATACGCGTTGCATTGTCGCTAAAGGTAACGCATTTCTTTTACATTAACTTAGCTTAACTATACTCACACTCCCAGCAGGTATTGCCCTTAGCTTATCGCTTTTCACCTACTTAGGTTGCACCTGGATTCCAGACTACATACTTGCATCAGCTGTTTGCGTGCAATCGGGTCCGGGTCAAATATAATCAACGTGCATCTGCGACGCCAACTGCTGAACGCTGCCGCCGCACCGAGTGCCCACAGCGGACTGTCGACCGATAGAGAGGAGCGTGAGATTAACTAAATACTTTGATTTTTGGTACTTAACCTGTTTACCTGAATGGTTGTCATAGTCACTGGGTAGCTAGTGATATAACTACAAAATGAATAACCAAACCGATCTAAAGGTTCTAAAGGTCAAACGTTCATCTATAAAGGGTCGTTTAACCAAATTCAAAAATTATCTAGATAAACTAAACTCTTTGGAAGCTCTGACGTCCATTCAGATAACGGAACTTAAGTTAAAGACCTCCAATATTGAGGCACTTTCTGACCAATTTGATGAGCTGCAAGGTCAGATTGAGTCACTAAATCCTGAATCTTTAGATGAACTGCTTGAGGAGCGAGATGCTATTGAGCAGGAATTCATCATCAGCATGGCGACGGCTCAGGAATTAACAAACAAATATTCTAATAATACTTTCCACGACGCCACCATGCTGGACAATAATTCTCATTGTCATCACGAAAGCCAAGACTTCGGTTTTAAGCTTCCCCAAATTCAAATTAGTAAATTCACTGGGACTTATGACCGATGGATTGAGTTTCGGGATACGTTTACATCAGTAATCCATAATAATCTTCGCATACAGCCTATTCACAAATTCCATTATTTAAACTCTTATTTAGAAGGCGATGCTGCTCGCGTAATTAGTAATTTAGAAGTTTCAGATTGCAATTATTCGAAGGCATGGAACCTGTTATGCGAACGTTATGATGACAAACGTAAACTCATTAACAATCATCTAAACTCATTATTTGACATAGAATCATTATCTCGTGAATCGGATAAGGCTCTTCGTTTTATAATAGATCACATCAACAAAAATTTACGTGCATTGTCTAGCCTCTATATTCCTACCGAAAACTGGGACATCCTTATCATACATATGGTTGCTTCCAAATTAGACAATCAAACCTACATAAAGTGGGAGGAGCATCGCAATTCTCTGGGTGACATGCCAACGCTCGGTCAATTCAACAAATTTCTAAGCGATCGCGCAAACATTTTGGAAATCTACAATCGCAACAAAAACGATAAGCATAAGCGATCTAGTTTCCCGTCCGGCTATAGCGCCGCGACTCAAAACACCAGGCCACCCGCGAAATCCTTTTCATGCACTACCGATGCCCTGTTGTCAAACGACGTCGCGCAACCGGTTTGCAGCATGTGCCGCGCTAATCATCGCATTTACGAATGTACGAAGTTCTTAGCTCTGTCTGTGGACCAGCGTATTGAGTGGGCCTCTAAATCGAAACTTTGTATGAATTGCCTTCGAACAGGTCATTCTCTCAAATCGTGTCGGCATGGTTCTTGCCGAGAATGCAATAAACGGCACAATACATTATTACATAAGGCCATCCGTACACCTGCCAAGTCTGTTAGCAATAAAGCCGCGGCTGTGACTACTGAGCCTACCGAGTTAATAAACAATTTGTCTACCGGTCAGTCAGCTGATTTAGTTTACTTATCAACCGCCGTAATCGATGTTTGCAATCCGTATACGGGTCAAACTGAGACTGCAAGAATACTGTTAGATAACGGCAGCCAATCTAGCTTCATGACTCAAGGTTTGAAGATCAAACTAGGGCTCGAGTCTTTACCTACCGAAACGATCAAAATCGTAGGTATTGGCAACACAACCTGCAACTTAGTTAAGGAGCGTTGCGTTGTTCAACTCATGTCTAAGCACTCTGAATTTAAGGTACATTCTACTTGCTTTGTACTACCGGAACTAACAGGTACTATACCAAAACAATTTGTAAAAAGGGTGAATTTCAATCTCCCGAGCGCTATCATGCTGGCAGATAAAAATTTCAATTGTCCTGGTCCCATAGAAATGGTCATAGGGTCCGATTTGTTTTGGGATATTATTGGCAGCAGCCGTAAATCCCTAGGCCAAGGCAGACCCACGCTAATTAATTCTCAGTTCGGCTGGATTATATCCGGTCCTATCTCTTTGAACGGTGAATTTACTCATGAATCGAAATCTGATATATTTCATTGCAACTTTTCCTCCGATATTGAGTCCTCCAACAATGTTGAAAAACAAATTGCGAAATTTTGGGAACTCGAGGAAATTTCAAAGCTAAAACCGCTAAGCGATAGTGAAAAGGCATGTGAACAGCACTTTCTAAAAAATATTGTTCGCCTAACTACTGGCCGTTATTGTGTCAGATTGCCTCTAAGTCAGTCTCCTCACAGTTTTGGTGATTCCTACAACCTTGCTAAACGTCGTTTTTTTTTAAATGTAGAAAAGCGATTTAGGAAGCAGACAGAACTCAAGGAGCACTATTCAATCTTTATAAACGAGTACCTGGAGCTAGGTCACTATTCTGAGTTCCCCACGGTGATACCGGAACCCAATTATTACCTACCCCACCATGCGGTATTTCGTGATAATAGCAAACATACTTTCCATCTTCCAATTGTCAAACGTAAACTTGCAAGACAATTTGAGCCTTAGTGACTCCGCTAGTGCCCTAGGTTTAGGCTGAAACCCAAAAAACGACAACCTCTATTATTCTATTGATTTATCCTCCGATTTAAGAACGAAGCCTCAATCAATTACAAAACGTTATATATTATCTACTACTTTTAAGATTTTTGACCCTCTGGGCCTACTTAGCCCATGTACCGTCCAGCCCAAAATAATAATGCAAAAACTATGGAAACAAAAAATAGGCTGGGACGAACCTGTACCGAAAGGAATAGAACGAGAATGGGCAAAATTTCAAGGTCAATTAAAATATTTACTTACCCTAGAATTTCCCAGACTAGTCTTGTGTGAGTCACCAGTAACGATTGAGCTCCATTCTTTTTGTGACGCTTCCATTCTTGCCTACGGCTGTTGCGTCTATTTACGCTCAATTGATGCTCAAGGTAACGTAACAGTAAAACTTTTATGTGCCAAGTCAAAACTTGCGCCCATTAAACCTGTTACGATTCCAAGACTCGAGCTCTGTGGGGCGTTGCTTGCAGTGCGAGTTTCGAAATGTGTCCTTGAGTATCTGCGCTGCACAATTAACCGCTGTTTCCACTGGTGCGACTCAACTGTGGCGCTAGGCTGGCTCAATACCAGTCCTAGCAAACTCAAAGCATTCGTAGCCAACCGAGTTGTTGAAATTTGTGAAACTAGTGAACTGTCATCTTGGCGACATGTACCCACTAATTTAAATCCCGCAGATCCAATATCCCGCGGCGTAGATCCCGGGCAACTAGCGAAATACCATTCTGGTTTACCGGTCCCTCTTTTCTTATGGAAAACGAGTCCAAATTGCCGGTTTTAAAATGTAAACTTGACGAGGATTTGACTGAAATAAAGGCAAATATTATAACCTTCACGGAACCTTTAATAGAGTTTACGAGGTTTTCCAATTTCATAAGATTAAAACGTACTTTGGTTTATGTCCTTCGCTTCATCCATAACACCAAAAACCCAACGAATAAGAAAATAGATCAAATAACGATCGTAGAAATGAACGAGTCATTTTTACAACTACTGAAACTTTCACAAATGGAATCATTTCCATATGAGTATCAGTTGCTAAGTCAGGGCAAATCATTGAAATCAACATGCCCACTTTTGTCATTGTCCCCTTTCCTCGAAGGTGGAGTTCTTCGATGTAAAGGTAGGATAATTCAATCTCACTATAAATACGAAAAAAAACACCCAGCCATCGTTGATGGTAAACATCATTTAGCTAAACTGATTTTTCGTTATGAACACGAACGACTTTTGCACACTAGTTAGTGAATTGTCAAGGGATGCATTTATTATTTCTTTGCGAAGATTTGTTTTAAGACGTGGAGCTCCTTCAGAAATAATTTGCGACAACGGTCGTAACTTTGTTGCTGCTGCAAAAGAAATAGGATCATTCATTAAGTCTAACCAAACTGCTTTATCTGACTTTGCATGCTCACAAAACTTCAAATTCAGCTTTTTACCTCCTTACGCTCCGAACTTCGGTCTTCACGAAGCCGGCATCAAGTCAGCCAAGTTCCACATAAAGCGAGTGATGGGCAATACTTCACTCACTTTCGAAGAGTTGTCCACTTTGTTTGCACAGGTTGAGGCTATTCTAAACAGCAGACCCCTATGCCCATTATCTTCCTCACCTCATGATTTCCTTCCTCTTACCCCTGGACACTTTCTGGTAGGTCGGCCACTCACCTCGCTACCGGGTCCGATAATGGAAGACGACCGCCTAAGCTCGCTCCGACGGCACGCTAGAATCGAGCAGATCCGACAACACTTCTGGCGCCGTTGGCAAAATGAATATATCAGCGAACTTCAACAGCGCTCTAAGTGGCGAATCAACAAGGGCAACCTACGTGTAGGAGACCTTGTCCTAATCAAAGAAGACAACACTGCTCCCCTGCAATGGCGCATGGGCCGCATAGAGCGGCTATTCCCTGGCACCGACGGCATATCTCGTGTCGCAGACGTCAACACCGTACGGGGCTGCATTCGACGTGCACTGACTCGCCTCTGCCCGCTACTTGCTGATGAAGAGTCTTGAAGACGCTACGGCTCTTCAAGGGCGGGAGGATGTCTGCGCGCCAAACGCTCTACCGTTGTCATGACGACAAAATAACATGACAGCGGTCTTAATAAACTCGTCTAACGTAACCATAGCAACGAGTCAACAACGCATTATTTTTTCTCTACAAGAAGCTCGTGTATTTTGTTCAAGTTTTAATAAAATTATATAGACCTCGTCTCTTATACAGTGTACCATTTATTAGTTTCTGGAATTATACATAACTACATTAAGTTTCAGAACAGAGGTTTTATTGTAAACTTCCAGTGTCTCTCGTAGACAATTATCTTATTCAGATTTTTTGTTGTTGTTGACATCGAATGTAGTCAATATATCTTATACATCGAGCATATAACCGGGTATACATGTGAGCCATAAAATTCCGAAACTGGTCAGTGATTTGTCACTGATGTATTAGCAATTCAACCAACCAAAGAGTCGAGTACGTCCCATCGGCCAATCATTCATGAATGGCCATCAGTCGGCCACTGAGAGCGCAGAACCGGTGCAGTTTCGCAGCACTTTGGCGGAATTTGTTTTCAAACAAAACACATAAAATTACCGCTCTATTCCGGTTTGATTCCGGCTATATTATGCTCGATGGTCATATAAAAAACCTTAATGCAACTTTATAATATGATGTTAAAATGTTAATATTATGTTAACAAATAGACTCAATGGTACTTTTAACCGAGATTGCCAAGTTTTTTGTTCCTCTAACTCCAGGATTTAGTTAGCGTTGATTGATAATAAACATTTACCGGTGAAAGCAATGAGTACTGCTCGTAACAGTTTCGGCTGTGTTTCGGAAAGATGGACAGGACAGGCAGTGTAACAGGTATCATGTTTTATTCACTTGTTTGTGTTATAGACCGACCACAATCTGTATCATATATTATAATATGTGTGTCTATAATACATACGTATTCGTCACATGTGACTGACGTTCGTCTGATGTGGTCAGGTACCACCATTTCAAGCTCGCCACCAACAATGACGTTTCATGTGTGTTCAGTATTATGAACATTACATAAAGTTATTAAGGCGAGTCATCTGGACTGGCGGGGTAGTGGGGGGCGTCGCAGCGTCTTGTGAAAACGCTAGATAGCATTCAAGTTTTGGGGTAAATTTGAATAAAAAAATATAGGATTTGAGATTTAAAAAAATATCACGTTCTCTGTGGTATTGAAAATCAAATGTTTCCATTTAAAAAGGATGTGCAAACTTACATAATATTATATTAGTAAATTATTCATTTTAGTTTATATTTTAGCCTGCTTTCAGGAATTTTTATTGTCAAGTCAAGTCTTTGCAATATTTTTAGATATTTTTTGATATTTTTTGTGAGACCGTTATGGTATGGATGTTAAGACGACGTATACGTTTAGCCACTATAAACCTAGCTTTTTTTTTCTTTAACGACGACTTAAACGCGTCTGTTTATTTTGTAGTGGTCGGGAAATAATTCTGTCCTTTGACAGGTTCGCGGCTATTAAAGCGTGAGATGGGCACAGATTATTTATATATATTATGTTTTTTTTTGCCTTTATGATCATGCATATGGTCGGTTGTCAACATATTAGGGTCATCATCATCTTCATCTTCTTCTTTATCATCATCATCATCATCAGCCTCTCTCCTTCCACTATAATGAGGGAGACCTATCTTCAGTAGGTAGGCCTTTTTTTTTCTTTACGCCGGGAAATGCTCTGAGGCATCCCGCTGGGAAGTGGGTCTCCCCAAGCGGGTATGTGGGACTTGCTGCACCCGACTGCTGGTAAGTGGACGCAGCTCTACCCACTAAAACCCAGCGAGTGCCACCAATGCCCCCATTGGTGAGGTGCCCCGGATCTGTTGAGCAAACAGGGCATCTCGACGGCTAGTCCCTCAGGGGACCGACGCCACCTCCACAGAGGCGTTGTCCTGGACAGAACAACCCCTCCCAACGTCGGGACAGTACAATGGGGTGAAGATCCCGTCCTCACCTCTTGCCCCCTGCTATTTTGTCCCCTCTTCTTATCAGAGGGGTACAAAGAGTCCCCTTGGCTCAATTAGCTTCGCCCAAGGTGCTGGGTACACCTTAGACAACCTAGCCCCACCGCCACGTCAAGGCCTGACCCATGGTGGGGAGTATAAGCCCAGCCTTTTACTTCAAATGATAATTAGCAATAACAACATCGTGTCCTATGATTCATATTGAAAAAAAAAGCAGCAAGAAATAAGCAAAATAATCCTAAGCAGATTCAAACTTGAAACTCTTGAACTGTGTTCAAAAACCTAATCCCTAACCATTAAACCATAGAGAAGGTATATTCAAATACGAATAAATCCAATTCTTGCGACTTAACACGCTACACGTAACAACAACTCAGCCGATTAAAATAGGATTTTCATAATATCGTAAGGGACTATAATATTATAAAGTTCTCTATTACACGATTTTTGTCCGGATTATGAAATGGGCTTGAGTTGCTGAAGTTTAAGGGATACCCTTTTTATTATTTATATAACATTTATTATAATTAAAAAGTTGTAAAATTCTTGCATTATAATATTGGAAAAATAATCAAGCTAGTGATGATCTCATTTTTACGTGTAGAAATTTAGAAAAACTCATTTGAAGGCATCACAGGGGTCAGGATCGAACCCGGACCTCTCAGTCAAGAGGCCAAGCCTACACCTACATTATAATGGTTGTACATCGTAAAAAAAGTCATCACTAGCACTTATTAAAAAAAAAAAAAAAAAAACTTATTTTATGTTAATTTTATAATATGTTGCCTACCCTGACACGTAAGACGGTAAACCTCGGTGCTTGTTATCACACTGCGTGTCCTGCCCTTTTTTTGGTAATACAGAAAAACTGTTTAGTTTAGTTTAGGAGAAATAGGTACACATCCTGAGACTAATTAGTAGTAGTCCTGAGAGTAATTTTCGCCAGTAAATTTAAACCCTTTTTCTTCTTTCTTCTCTTTTTCCTTACTGAAACTTCTCTTCTTCTTTCATTTCTTCTTTTATTTCTGAAACAATAGCTAGTTATCACAGTAGCCACAGGTAACAGCTAGTGATATAAAACGAAAACGATCTCACATTAGGTTTCGCGTGGAATACAAAATCAATTTTGTATGTAAATTGTAAAGCGACTTATTTATAATTAATTTTCAATATTTACAGCCCTCGATGCGGTGTCGACCCCACTGATTGTTTTGAATACCGAATAAAGCCTGTGTACATAACACATTTCATACCAAATATACGTCAGGAATATAAACGACTACCGATTCTCCTGATGAATGGAAGAGTATTTGGTGCTTTTAATGCAACTAGGGGTCGGTTATAGCTGGACGTGTGGGTGAAGGAACGGTCGTCTTGGCGTTCATTGAAAGGGGTCCAAGACTGAACGGAAAAAAATATTTTTAATGATGATAATAACAGCTTTGTATATTTACTTAATTTAGTTCTGCTGTTTTGGATCAATGTTTGAATAGGTTACTATATTTTCACTATTATCTTTATATTATCTTCCTAAACCTTGATTTTTTTCGTTTGCATATGTCAGGACATAAGCAAACTCAGTCTGAAGTTAGTGAAGTCTTGAGGTCTTTAACCCACTACACTGTAATATGACGCCATCTAATTACATATCGATGATTATTAGGCGATAGAAGTACCGCCAGTTTATTGATTTTTTAAAATTTTTGGACAGTCAGCGATATCCATTTACCGGTGGGAGGGAAGCGCTGTGCCGCTCTCCCGGATGCGTGGGTACCACCATCTTGCTTGTTTCTCCCGTGAAACAGCTTTGCTGTGTATCGGAAAGAAGGGCAAGACAGGCAGTGTAATTACTGGAACCGAGACTTAACATCTTATGTCTCAGGATAGGCAACACATAGATGAGTTGCCTGGGATCGTTCCAAGTAAACTAGTTTATGTTCATGGGCGACGTCGACCACTTACCATCAGGTGGCACGTTTGCCAGTTTGCCTATCCGTGCGTTGATTTTAGTTATAAGTGTGTATGTATGTTATGGTCATGTCTTGAAGATCCCTAAGTCGTTCAGAAATGCCGCATAATCTTTATATAATCATTTCCCAAAAGGAGGTTCAATTCTTTGTCCTGGCCCACAATATTAATAACGTTCAAAAGCCCTTGCTATCGGAAATCTCTCCACTGAGAAGAACCGGCGAAACAAACTCAGTGAAACTAATCTTTTCAATATTATACAATATAGGTACATAATATGATATAATTATACATAGAAGCCATGTAGGAAACGCCTTATTCCCAAGGTGTGGTATCAGTTGTTATATGATTCGTTTGGAAAAGTGTTAATGTACAAGTTGGTAGCCAAGTACATGCGCAGTAGCAGACAACGAGTCGTCTCTTCATGTCTCCACGGCACGTCGTTGCCTCCTATCGCTGTATTCATGAATCATGATTTCGAACCCGACTGCAGACAGTAACCGCAGATGGTATTACTGACCTTATGTAGCCTAAAATATGGCACAACAAGTTTATGTTTGTTCCTTGTATTTTTATTGTGATTATCGCATTTTTTTACAAATTCATTTATATTTTTGCGAACATACATCACGTTTACAAAAATGTATTGAGATGCTACAGTCAAAATGTCTATTTCTTTAAATTTCTCTCTTAATGATATTCTGGGACCCAGACAGTAGATAGCCCGTATAGCCCGCTTCTGCAGTATGAAAATTGTATTGACATCAGCGGCATGTCCCCAAAGCAAAATGCCGTAGGACATAAGACTGTGGAAATACGCATAATATACAAGTTATCTTTATATAATCATTTCCCATAAGGAGGTTCAATTCTTTGTCCTGGCCCACAATATTAATAACGTTCAAAAGCCCTTGCTATCGGAAATCTCTCGTTAATACCGTTGTTAATTGAATCTTCTGACGTTCCGTGTCACAGAGTAGAGGCACAGCTGGTCAGGTCATTAATGTAGTCATAATGAGCTGTGAATATTATTTAGCTAGGAGTTTTATTTAGATGTTTTATCAGTTGTTATATGATTCGTTTGGAAAAGTGTTAATGTACAAGTTGGTAGCCAAGTACATGCGCAGTAGCAGACAACGAGTCGTCTCTTCATGTCTCCTCGGCACGTCGTTGCCTATCGCTGTATTCATGAATCATGATTTCGAACCCGACTGCAGACAGTAACCGCAGATGGTATCCTCATTGAACACCATCTGCGGTCGCTGTCCACGTTGGTTCCGAATGTTCCGGAATGTATGATATTATCTTCTTTAGTATCGGAAAAAAAAACATTTTAAAAGAAACTCGCTCGACGTGGCATTTCTCTGGCGTCAGCGGCACTACTGATCGACGGTCAGACTGCAGTGTCGTCTGGCCCTCGACGACGCGTCGCTAGCTTCGTGTCGCTAACTACGGAGGGAATTTCATAGAAATACATAGGAACCAGAAAAGCCACTGCGACACGTCGTCTGCTGCTGCTGCGTGCGGTCGGCTACGAACTTGCAAGGCACAAATAGGTAAGGTACAAGGTATTATAAGTTAAAGAACGTAGAATACCTTAATAGTTTGTGAAGTAGTGCAGTAAAAGCAAAATATGTGGTTAGTTTATGAAGCCATATTAGGTTAGGTTAGTTATATACCCCACCATGGTTCAGGCCTTGACGTTGCGGTGGGGCTCAGTAGCCTAGGGTGAGCCTTGGGCAAAGCTAATTGAGCCGGGGGGCTCTTTGTACCACTGTTATAAGAATAGGGGACAAAAGAGCAGGGGGCAAGGGGCGAGGATGGGAACCTCACTCTATTGTACTGTCCCGACGTTGGGAGAGGTGTGGGACAACCCGTCGGTGGAGTGACCGACTCACTTGGGGGACTGACTAGCCGTCGAGGTGCCCTGTTTGTTTATTAGATCCGGGGCACTTCTCCAAAGGCGGCATTGGTGACACTCGCGGGGTTTTAGTGGGTAGAGCTGCGTCCACTTACCAGCTTTCGGGCGCAGCGAGTCCCACATACCCGCGTGGGGAGGCCCACTCCCCCGACGGATGCCTCAGAGCATTTCCCGACGTTAAAGAAACCATTAGGTGTTACACACGGGTCGGTATCAGCAGAAACAAGTAAATTAAAACAGAAGTCCAAGTACAGGTAAGCATATATTTCATGTATCTTTTAGTTCTAAATTTTTTTTTGAGGCTGTAGAAAATAGAATATCACGAGTCTCGGAGAATATTCCACTATATACTCTAATTATTTACAGTTTCATCTATCATGTTCTTGATACACACTAACATACACACACATTTCATGATACTGATCACACTGCGCTAGATCAACCCGTGAATAATAGAGTTACACGCGCGGCCATAACAGCGTGTTTACTTCTCCCGATCGGTGCAAATGATTACTGAATTATTTAATTACCTACTCGTTATCTCATTATTGTTATCATAAATATATTTAATTTATTTGTATTTATTAGATCATCATTATTTCTCCATTTCAGGACTTTTTGCCCATCAGTTCTTCGGCATATGTGTCCGACCCACTGCAACTTTACCGGACGGCGGAGGGTTCCTCCACTTCCAAGTAGATGGCTGGCAATAATATTCAGTTTCTTGTCCTACATGGACGTGAGTATCAATTGCCGACTTGGCATTCGTTGAAAGAGACCCAAGAAAGTCCAGCAGTGGACAGAAAAATATGAATAATGACGATATAGCATAATAATATACTAACCAACAATACGCTGATTTTAGGATAGCGCATAATCCTTTTGAAAATGCTATTGTGTGATTAGCTAAGTTATATAATGTTCAAAATTACTTTCGCTCCTTGAGAAACATAATTCCTGTAATGGCATAATTGATTGGGCGCGTGGGTTGGTCAATATTACTAATAGCTTTTATAACGTGATAGAATATATTTAATAATGTATGTAGTCGCCTTACTTTCTAAGTTCTATTGAGTCTAAAAATATATTTAGCTTTTCGCTGCTTTAGCAGAATAGCACAAGGAATAAGTAAGTCTATACTTTGAAAGGTTGTGCATTCACTGACTCGCTGCCTATTAGAGATCTTAGTCCTTCTAACTGGAAGTAAATTTCCTTGGCGAATGATTTTTGTACTTAAATTGGCATATGATATGGAAAGAATATGATTTCAATAGGAAAATACTACGAGAGAGGAGCTAATAAGATAAAAGAAAAAAATCAATCATCTTCAACGCCAAGACAGGCTAATCCCCGCCACCCGTATTCAAAAAGGACCGGCCACTGCACGGAGCGTGGTCCCATCGAGTAGGAGTTCTCCGTTTTCTCACACGTAGCCTCCAGAAAATGAGCCAGCCAGCTATATATTTATTTATTTATTTTCAAGGAACACAAACGGTTACAAATTATCTTAAAATAGGTTTAAAAAGTTACACAGAAACCAGTGAAGTGTCCACTAAAAATATAAAACAAAACATTAAAACGTCGCCAAAACAATAAACTAATAAAACAAAATAAAAAGGATCAGAATAAGGATAAGCATCGTGAATAAATCATACAAATACAATAAAAAAAAGAAAAATCATGGTCTAGAAATTATTTCCCTAATTTTAGTTTTAAATGCACCGAATGAGCATCCGAATGGGTCGGCACAGGTCGGTCAGAGAACAATTTGTTATTGTACCTTGTCGCACGAGGAACAAATATGTTACTCGCATAGTTAGTCCTGCACAGAGGCACGACAAATAAGCTATTTACATTGCGTAAGCATGATCTGGGACATCTGAAAGATATATATATACCCGATATAAGATGTACTTTTTTGTTTCCTAGCCTATACTGTCCCACTGCTGGGCAAAGGCCTCCCTCTCTCTTTTCCACACATCTCTATCATGAGCTTGCACTACAGCAGTCTTTTTCAACCGTCGAAACCTTGAGCGAGCTTTTGAGTTTGAAAGTTTTGGCCACTTAACGACACACTCACACCAGGAACTCATAAGCAACTAGCGATGATGATTCAGAATTCATGACTAATCTATACTAATATTATAGTAATGCTTGATCAAGAAGTAGGAGATAGTTTTTGAAACTACTTATCCGAATTTTAAAAATCTCTTACAATAGTAAGACATTTTTGTTACTACTGAGTGACAAAGGCCATAAAATTTATAGTATAAAAAAAAACTTTTATATAAGTTTTATATAATTATTTATTTTTTTATTTATTTATTTAAGTTTTTAATAATTAATATCGAGCAATATCGTTAGAAGTAGGTCAAAATCACCCCCTAAGAAGTCGGTTGCAAACATCACGCGGGCAAATCTGCGACCAGTAGCTAGTCATTATGTAATAATTTAAACCAATACAAAAAGTTATGCTAATATTATTTACGTTTACGTAATTCTCCCGTGACGTTACGTTTACTCATGTGCACATGACATTAGACCTCTAATTGCCAGTTATTTTATTTTATTTTTTTCGGAAGGGCTAAACTTTTCGGCCTGATGGCCTTTAAGCTCAATCGGTACAGTAAGTGAGCAGATGGCTCACTTAAGAAATATTCGAAAGGGGGACGCCCCCCTCGCTTCTTCGGTTCTTCGCGCGCGCTGATCGGGAGAGCATCATTTGGACTAGTCAAATCCGATACGGTCGACGAATCTTTTACGGTTGAATTTAACCTATCATCATGAGGGCCGGCCCTCATCCCTCCCTCTGGAGAGAGAGGCGGGTCATGCGCGGTGCCCAAGCAATCTAGCGGTAGGGTAGTGCTAGCGCTGTTTGCGCGGTCTGGGTTTGTGCCTACTCGTATCGGATTCGAACCTAAGCTTCCGCGATCGATCCGGATCGATCTGGTTTCCATGTGTAGGGTTCGAAGTCGCTTACGACCCCGAGGCCCAAGCGGTGTGCAGGTGTACCTAGCACCGTGTGTGTATCTGTATATTCTGTGACGTTCGCGTCGCGCTTTTGCGTCGCGCATTAGTAGCTGAGAGATTTCGTCAGCTGGATCTGTTAAAACATGCTTAGGTACCCTATGTCTAATTGGAACTGAGCTATCTGGGGAATAGTTTGCCGCGCTCATGATGAGCGGGTTTGGGTGAAGGAGTGCCTTTTCAAAGTGACGTTCTGACGTCATTTTGAAGTGGCCCCTAATGGACTCTAATTTTAAGTCCCTGTTCAGGTCGATGTTTCTTACGTACCACGGGCAGCCGGTTGCCATGCGTAAAAAATTATTTTGGACTATTTTTAGTGCATTAAGTCGACTTTGTGGCACATGCGCGAATGCGACACAAGAGTATGATATAATGGGTCGGATACAAGTTTTATACAGGGTAAGCTTATGCCTGAGGGGCATTTTGCTGTTTTTGTTAATTAAGAAATATAAACGGCTCAAGACGAATTTGGCCCTTTTGGTGACTGACTCTATGTGTGGTCTAAATGACATCGACCTGTCAAGGGTGACCCCCAGGTATTTTACCTGATCTACTCTGGGTATTTCTATATTGTTTAACCTTATCGGTTTCATGGTACGATAAGGTCGTCTGTTTGTGACCCTCCTACGTGAGAATTTTATGGAGGCACTTTTTTGTGGGTTTATATCAATCCTCCATTTTGCGAACCATTCACCCAGCCAGACGGCACGCTAATACCTGGGTATTTTACCTGAAAAAAATTGCCAGTTATATGACGGGTGTTAATACTCGAAGTCTCATAAATAATTCCTTATATCATCATCAGTACAATTACCTTTAATGATCAAGTTGTAGTTGGAGGTACCACTGCTTTCTATGTATATTATCTTGTATACGTATATACTTGTGGGTTGATGTTGAGATAGCCAAAAAAGTAGGATGTTGGCCTAAACGGCGTTGCATGAAAGGAATAGCAAATATCCATCTGTCTATACTTGCATTCCTTTATTCTCCATTTATAAAATATCTTCTTAATCAACACTAAAATACAAATATCAATCTATCCATGTTACATTGCGCGTGTTGAGTCATCCATATTAGGTACATTGAGCGTGTTGAGTCATCCATATTAGGTACATTGCGCGTGTTGAGTCATCCATATTAGGTACATCGCACGTGTTGAGTCATCCATATTAGGCCATGTCCAAACACACATGGCCAAAGTCATCATTTGCATAGTTTAAAAAAAACGCAACAATAAAACGAACACTGTCCCGAAATATAATAATAATAATAATATGTTGGGACAACTCACACACGGCCATCTGATCCCAAACTAGGCAGACCAACTATTATATGGCAACCATACAACTGATATATACTTATATATTTCTAAATACATACATATTATAGATAAATTACACCCAAACACAGAACAAATGATCATGTTCATGACAAAAACATTTGTCCTGGGTGGGGATCGAAACCACGACCTTCTGGTTTAGCAGTCAGGGTCACTAACCACTAGACCAATTACAGGCCAGTCATTCAATAACGAAAATGAAATATATATAAAAAAAAACAAATATAATGAAAATGAGCGAATAACGTAATTTAACGGAAGATATATTTTTTGCAGGTGCAGCGGTGATATTTCACGATGAGTGATAATATGAGCGAGGTTAAACTCAGAACATTAAATAATCACTCATTCATATTGCAAAAAAGTGTCACTACACATAACTTCCAATTAGATACTTTCTCTAATATAATAATTATTATACCTTTGAAGTCAGGTTCATTATTTCTCATTTTTCCCAGCTATGACGTGGTTCTTAGTAATGTGTACTTTGTATATTATAGAGTCAGATATTTAAAAAATCCCAGTTGAAACTTAAATTACGCTTAAATCAGTTTTGTGTCCTGTCCTATAATAATATTGTGTACAAATATTTATATATCTGTATATATTCTGATTGACGTCTATAATTATTGTTATTGGCTTTATAGTTTTGTTTAATATGAGAATTACTTTCCGCTTCCCCACTAATTACGCGTGACGCTGAAAATCGGCGTTGAAGAATCTTGATTCTCCAACAAATGCCGAGCGTCATATTACACTTCAGTGCTCCATCAATACATCACTATATTATGCAGATTGCCACTTTCGTTCCTTTTTTTTTTCTTTTGTTTATTTTTATTGTTTTAATGTAGATTAATAAACCTATTATGATAATATTGTGTTTGTTTTAATTGCATATTATGTCCATAGCTTATAATTTAATTATTGGTATTATTTAAATAGATAGATTTAAAAGGTAATTACAATTTGGAGGCGAAAAAACTAATAATGGACTCCTGTATTCTGCCATGCTTAACATATGCGAGCCAGACATGGGTACACACAGAAAAAGTGAAAAACAAAATTCTGTCTTGCCAACATGCAATGGAAAGGAGCATCTTAAAACTAAGAAAGATACATAAAACAAGAAACATAGATATCCGCCATAAAAGTAACATAATAGATGCTCTTCAATACAGCCTTAAGCAGAAGTGGAATTGGGCAGGGCATGTAGCAAGGTATAATGACAAAAGATGGACTCACCAAACAACACAATGGCCCGGTCCAATAGGAAAAAGAAGCGTAGGAAGACAGAAGAAAAGATGGTCCGATGACATAATAAAGACAGTAGGAAAAAATTGGATGGTCATAGCAAAGGACAGGGAAAGGTGGAAAAGGATGGAGGAGGCTTTTACCCAAGGGGGCCACACAACAAATAATAAATAAACATACGGACAAACAAAACCATATATAGAAATAAATTATGTTATGTTTGTGGAATATAAAAAGCTAAATAAAAAAATAAAAAAAATAGATTAATATTTTTTGAGCTGTACGTTGTCATTTTGATTTTTTGTCTTGTCTGTAAATTATCTGTATACCGATGTGTGTATGTAAGTGTGAATTAACATTTCATTGTTATTATTATTATATAAATATGAAAAGAGTACCAAAGCTATATCGACCTCATGAAACCTCAAGAGAGAATAACGCAATTTCACGAACGGTGATATTCCATGTTAATAAAATGATGACCTAGTGTACTTAATCCCAGACTATCAAATAAATCATTAATTGACAAAAAGTGTAATTACATAGAACTTTCAATAAAAAACTTTCCACGATTAAATAAGACCCCGAAACCATAATGAGATGGACCTTATAAAATCCCAAGAGAGCTAATAACGTAATTTCACGGAAGGTCTATATTTTTAATGCGGGTGCACCGGTGATATTTCACCGTGAGTGATAATATCATGACCAAGGTGTACTTAATCCCGTTGAAGTCGCACGCTCTTGCCTCGGGGGAAATCAAGAAATTTCTGCTTATAATTCATATAGAAATAGTGCGATAGAAAATATGACACACGGTTAAGTGATTAGATTTAGAACTAGCTATGGAACCGGGCGATACTTGTTTTATGATTTTTACATCAAGTCCAACAATACAATACTTTCCGAATATGTTTTTAATTAAGACTTTTTAATAGTTATAATTTTTTTTTCTAGTAAAAGTATAAGATAAAGGAACAATTGTCTGATTTAATAGAAAGCAATTTATGTACCTTGAAGATGCCTTAGAAAAGTCAATGGATGTAGGTGTGCTAGGGTATGTCAAAATGAGCATTGTACAGGTTGAATCCGATTTTGTTCATCGTCACCTTTTACGAATAGGTCATCTGAATTATTCATCTCAAGAAAAAAATGCGCTTTTGGGTACCGCAGATAATACAATAATACATTTACTTGACTGTTGTAAATAAATTTTTTTTTACAGCGATAAGCTCGTGGGCTACCTTTGGTAAAGTAATCACTGGCGATCCCTGGGGTTTCAAGGGTCTACGCATAAGCCCCTTCTCCAGGGATGTGGTGTGTTAGCGACTTTAAAGAAATTTATAGAACCTTTTTTAGGGGACCACTGTCTTACTAGGATTAGATTTGTAGAGGACTTTAATAAAACCTCAAAAGATATAAATATAGGTAAATATTAGTTAATATTCTGATACCATAGAATTACATTTTCCTAAGAATGACGTTTTTCGTAATTTATAAGAAATACTTTTTTACGGATTTTATCGCGGTTTATTAAGATTTTTACAAGCCCGACGTTTCGGATACTTTACAACAACTTTATGAAAGGAGTCACTGCCAAAATTGGCTATATCCTAAAGCGAGCTTCCATCAAAACCTTTTTCAAGCCGCCAAAAAAGATAGGTCAATTCTTACCATCTGTCAAGTGTCATATACCCTTACAAGATGCAGGAGTATACAAGCTTGATTGTGATTGTGGCCTCTCTTATATAGGCCAAACAAAAAGATCTATTAAAACTCGCGTCAAAGAACATATAGCTGATTTAAAACACCGTCGCTACACTAAGTCTGCCATCTGTGAACATAGTCTTGACAAAGCTCGCCATTATATCAGATTTGATAAACCACAAGTCCTCGCAAAAGAACACCGATTCCAACCAAGGATGATCCGTGAGGCTATTGAAATTAAAAAAAACATCCTAATTTCAATAGAGAAGATTGCTGGCTCTTACCACCTGCTTGGGATCCCATTATTAATATTATCAAATCAAAATCCAAGCATAATATGTCACAGATTAAAGATACAGTTAGCACTTTCTGCGTAGATAGGACTGACCAAAATAATGATGTATCATAGGGTAGTTTCGAATAACTTTGTAACATTAGGACGTATGACACCTCAGTCCTCCCGTGACCATGGTTGCTGTAAAGTATCCGAAACGTCGGGCTTGTAAAAATCTTAATAAACCGCGATAAAATCCGTAAAAAAGTGTTTCATTATAATGAGTGAAATTCGCATAAACATTAGAAAACAATATTATAAGAAATATTTAATTAGCTATGGTTAATATCTTTTTTTGTTATCGTCTTTCAATCGCCTAAAATTTCAGATCTCAGCAGAAATTGAGAAATAAGTGGGTTTGTAGGTTTGACCCGTTTATAAAAATATTGGTATAAGTTAGTATGAAATTCAAATAAATTCTTTTAAATTCGCATTGGCTTCAACATTAATCACGTCTTTGAACTTGGCGCAATTTAAGCTGAAGTAGCATTCTTAAGCCTGGATTTACGGCTCAACTTAGCAGATCTTGTTTCTATATAGCGTAACTAGCTGCTGCCTGCGGTTTCGTGCGTCTTGGTTTTTAGGATAGCTTATTTTATCTGGATATTCTGTATGTTCTTGTTAAATTTCTTTTAGTAGCTTAGACATAAATACTCAGTGCCTGTCTCTTAAGGGAAGCGCTTGAGCTTTTTTTACGCCGGGAAATGTTCTGAGGCATCCTGGTGGGGGGTGGGGGGGGGCTCCCCAGGCTGGTATGTGGGACTCGTTGCGCCCGAAAGATGGTAAGGTGGACGCAGCTCTAGACACTAAAACCCGGCGAGTGCTACCATTGCCATCTTTGGTGAGATGCCTCGGTTCTATTGAGTAAACAGGGCACCTCAACGGCAAGTCAATCCGTCAAGGGACCAACATCACCTCCACAGTGGGGTCGTCCCGCACCACAGAACAACGCCTCCCAACTTCAGTACAGTGCAATGGAGTGAAGTTCCCATCCTCGCCCCTTGACCCCCTGCTTTTTTGTCCTCTCTTCTTATAAGTGGGGTACAAAGAGTCTCTCGGCTCAATTTGTGTCTCCCAAAGTGCTGAGTTCACCTTAAGCTATTGAGCCCCACGGCCACGACAAGCCTTGAACCATGTTTGGGATAATTTCTTACGTCAAACAGCTTTGCGGTGTTTTGGAAAGAAAAGCAGGACTGACAGTGAGTTTTTTAATGTATAGACACATTTGAACACAGCAAATTGAAAGAAAAATATTAGTACTCGAGTCAGGCGTGGGGTGGAATACAGCTAAGGATAATTGTAAAAGATTATAATATCGGAAGGCCGAAGAAGACATGAATGGAGTATGTGAATAAAAACATTTTACAAAAAATTAAAACCGACTTCAAAAATACTAAACTAAAAAGTAATAAAATAACAGTTTCTTTAATTTTTGTGCTTACAACATATAATCAACTTAATCTTCTACTAATGTACAAACTTTGCGTTTACCACGTCATTATAGTTACTTTTGGAGTCGGTGTCAGCCAAGGTAGGTAGGTAATGTACAGCAACAAATACGACACCGACTCCAAAAGTAACTATAATGACGTGGTAAACGCAAAGTTTGTACATTAGTAGAAGATTAAGTTGATTATATGTTGTAAGCACAAAAATTAAAGAAACTGTTATTTTATTACTTTTTAGTTTAGTATTTTTGAAGTCGGTTTTAATTTTTCGTAAAATGTTTTTATTTCTTAATTTTTAGTGATTCCGAAATTCGTCGTCTTGGCGTTCATTGAAGGAGGCATGTTCAGCAGTGGATGGATAAATGATGATGATGATGATGATGATGGTGATGATGATGATGATTTCGATGACCGCGACATACGACATACCAAAGCATCCTATACAATTGTTAGTTACATCGACACGTAATAAAATTATCATATCATCAAGATAAACAAAACCAACCAAATAGGCATTATTGGGAATAACTAAAAAACGGCTTGTCAGATCTTAATAAAATTAATATGGGACCAAATTGGAAACACCAGCTTTCAAACAAAAAAATAACCATCGAAATCCATTCACGAACGGCGGAGATATCGTGTCACATACATACAAAAAAAAAAAAAAAAAACATACAGACGAATTGAGAACCTCCTTTTTTTTTTGAAGTCGGTTAAAAAAAAAAAAAAAAAACAGACGAATTGAGAACCTCCTTTTTTTTTGAAGTCGGTTAAAAAAAAGAATGAGAAGAGTAGCAGAACTATAGGAGATAGAAGTGCAAGAAGGCAATGTTCTGCATCTCAGAGAACGTGTGGAATAAAATAAAGAAACAAATTGAATAGTACCTACACGCACGTGCACGATTAATTCGAGAGCGGTGTCGTAGCGGGTCATCGCGGTATGACCGCATGATAGCGTTCGCAGTCATTCAAGTTGATTTTACTGAAAAAGCGCGCCAATAGATGTTTTACATTCAAAAAGGAATTAGTTGATGAATAGCAAAAATGTGTGTAGCACAATATCTATTATTACATGGAATCACCAGTAAATTCAATAATATAATTATTTTAATACTGTCATGATATAATTTATGTCAACAATACAATATCGAATTACAATATTGAAGTATGTGTTTAATCAAACAATTTATATTGTTTCTATTTCAATACTATAATATTTGTATTTCCGCTTATCACATAATATTGTGTTTTATTCATGTATTCCTCATTATTTATTTGTACAGTAATAAAATACATTCTGTTTTATTTATTTTCGATCTCATATTTTTATTTTTGTTCTAAGATTCGGTAAATATTTCTGAAGGTATATATAATTACGGGCTCAAAATAAGATCATTGAATTTTTTTGATAAATATATATGAAATCAGGCGAGGAGTGTGTTAGGACTCACCTATGTAAGAGGTGGTAAGAGGCCATGCCATGCTTGTAAGAGGCAGTGCCATGCTGCTTTGCGACCGAATCGGGTCGGTACGACCGGGGTGGTACCTCCCCCTCACATAACACCGGCGTCAAGTGACATATAATATGCTGTTGCGTTTCGTGTGGTTTGTGAGTTTCCGGTGGCCCATTCGGGGGGATAGCGAAAAGTAGGACAGTGCATTTGCATAATCTCTGGTAATGTAACGATATAACGCATAATTTTCTTTTTATTTTACTTATTTTCAATACACAGATTATTGAATAGTAAATGAAATGGTATTACCAACGGAAATTGGAAATACGCAAGAGTAAGTTCGTACGAGCGGTATTTAAGTGGAAGTTTATTCAGGGGCTGAGGATTAGTTCGCCACTTAAGTTGGTCGCTTGTTGGGGCTCCTGATAAACGAGCGCGATGCGAGATAGGAAGTGCATTGCTAGAACTATGAACGCTGGATATACTGCGTGTGTTATGGTGTTCTGGTACATTACGAAAAGAATAGCAAAAAGAAAATGTTACTAGGGGGAAGCATAACTTAGCAACAAGAAAAGATTGGGTTAGCTATCCTTCTAATTGGGCTAAATTATTGAAACAAAAAAAGTGCGTGTGTTTGACGTGTACAGGCGTTATAAGTTATACTTCTTAAATAAATATACATACTACAATTTCATTACAATCTAACCTTTTTTCTTATTGTGTAGTTAAGAGCTATATCTTCTTCTGACGTCTATACTGTCATTATGTGAAGGTGTCGATTTTTCGTGACGGTATCGTAAAAAAATGCTCTCATAATTTTTTCCTAATGCGTCAAAAGAAGTATAACTTCAAAAATATTTTCTTCTCAAAAATATCTGACTTGTATATTTCAGAAGATTAGCGCGCAAAAACAAACAAATTCTTCAGCTTTATGGTATCAGTAGGATTAAGTCTTTATCAAAACAGCCTTAAATCCTTAAAAAATACTGAATCTAAAATGATTGTCTAAATTTAAGCAGAATTCACCCGAGAGAAAACAGCTTAATAGATCATAAAATCCATTTAACAAATGAAATTAGTTGTCAGGAACAAGTTTGAAATGTGGGGCTTTTTGGCGAATTACTAAACATAAGCTACAGCTAGTTATAGAGCATAGGATAATTTGCTTAAACATCCACTGTTATAATATAATTATTATACTATTGCTGATTTTCATTACTGGCTGTTAATTTTGTATTTAGTCAAAATTTAAAACAAAATACTAGCAAAGCCTTATGGGGCAGTTTGTAATTTAGATTTTTTTATGTCATAAGGAGGCAACCGAGCAGTCGAAGGCATTCGGCGACTATCGTCGCCCATACGCATAACCAAAGTCTATACCCATATGCATAAAAAAAGTCTTTCATTTCTTTTTCCCTATCCCCCCCCCCCCTCCCCAATACGCCACCGAAAAACGTGCTAGTGACAGCATAGCTGTTACTAGACGCCGGTGTTTTTTCTTTCTTTTTATGTTAGTTGGATAGGCAAACTGGCAAACGTACCACCTGATGGTAAGTGGTCGACGTCGCAGGCAACTCATTTATGTGTTGCCTATCCTGAGACATAAGATGAGAGAGAGGTACCACCTCGGTCGTGCCAGCCCAATTTGGCTGCAAAGCAGCATGGCACTTCCTCTTACTAAAAGCTTTAGGAATTATTGTTTTAAAACTTTAACATCAAAATGAACAATCATTATTTCGAAAATTTGTTCATAGACCGCATTTTTTTGCTAATATTTTTGAAATAAACGGACATGAAATACAATTTTGTGATGATGATTTTTCTTGTTTCTTGGCAGCCAAATTGGTAGACGTGTCTGTCATCTGATAGTTAGTAGTCAGCGTCGTCCATACTTAAATGACTTGCCCAGGAAACTCGTTTATGTGTTAAGCCTACCAGTAATTAAACTGCCTGTTCCTTCTTTTTGTTTGAGTAAGAAATAAGCCGGATAATGTTACTCATGCGGGCAGCACAAGCGTATGTCCCCCACGGGAAAAACTAGAACTATTATATATAAGTGTGGTATTTCTTTGTAAGAATGATAAGTTAAAGGTATATATGAGTTTAGGTAAAGTACGAGTATATAAAAAGTACAAAAAACATTTAAAATATGTGCCATCTCCACTATTATTACATCGACGTCACTTCTAAAGCTTTAAAGTGCACTCGAGAAGAACCAAGACACCAGTGATTTCACTATTAGAAGTTCAACGTGAGCACTTGAAGCGCCGTCAGAGTCGGCGAGATCAAACGTTTTATTTATAGATCAATATTATCTATATAAATACATAATTTGCATATTATAGGACATATATGTATAATAATATTATTTCACTACTAACCTATACTAATAATATCCCCACCATGGTTCAGGCTTTGACGTGGCGGTGGGGCTCAGTAGCCTAGGGTGAGCCCAGCACCTTGGGCGAAGCTAATTGAGCCGAGGGGGCTCTTTGTACCCCTCTTATAAAAAGCAGGGACAAAAGAGCAGAGGGCAAGGGGTGAGGATGGGAATGGGGTGCCATTGTACTGTCCCGACGTTGGTTTGGCCATAGTTCACCGTTGCGCTGGCCCAATGCGGGTTGGTGAACTTCACACACCTTCAAAGACTTAATCTCATCAAGCATGTAGGTTTCTTCAGGAAGTTTCCTTCACCGGTGTGCAAGCAATGGTTTCATGTTCAGGTGGACGTAGAAATTTAGAAAAAATAATTTCTAGGCATCACATTGGTAAGGCTCGAAGCAGGACCTCTCGGCTCTCACTCAAGAGGCCGAGCCCATACCCACTAGGCCATAGTTGCTCGCAGATTAACCTTACTGCCCCTAAATTATGTAATGGGACTTAACTTAAAGTAACTGCTCCACAAAGAAATATATGGGTGTGGCTCAGGTGAAAAATATGTTCTTATTTCGCGTAACTTTCCGTTTTTTTTTTTTAAAATAAAATGACATTTTCTAAAAATGATTCCTAGCTAGATCGATTTATCGCCCCCGAAACCCCCTATATACTAAATTTCATGAAATCGTTGGAGCCGATTCCGAGATTCCAATTATATATATATATACAAGAATTGCTCATTTAAAGATATAAGATTACTTCAACTGTCGCTACATTGGTGTCTAATGGTAGAATATAACATTTAGACTAACTTGGTCAGGATAAAACTAAAGTCCACGCGGACGAAGTCACGGGCATCAGCTAGTACAATAATATGTACAATTGACAGGTCCCTGCTTATTATAATATCTTACTATGTGAGATAGTACAAATCACTCTTACCTATCTACCTTATAGATTAAGAAAAAAATTGGCTCAAAGCCAAATCAAGAATATCTTTATATTACAAACGAAACTATATTCATACGGAAAACAGCAGTCCCGATCCAGTAAACACGGACAATCGCCATATAATTCCAGTGGAACAGTTTCAAACTGCATAACTGTATGCAGCTGCTAACATCGCCATAACTTTGTTAAGACTTGGTTGCGATTAATTATGTAATCCCGTTTCTTTGTTGTCTGTACGCAACCGCGGGATGGAGTTAGCTTATTTATTATTCTTGTTATAATAATGCATTTAAGGTTCGTTAGGGTAGTTCTCCACGGTGCGCGACGGTGTTCTGACGGCAAATAAAGACATTTGAAATTACTACATCGTCTACGTTACGTGTCATAATGGCGTATATTTAATATCTATCTTAGTTGACGTATGATGCATAACCTAAATATTATATATTTAAGAAAATCCTATATTGTAGCTCAGCATCAATATATAAAACATAGCTCAAGCCAGCAACCCGATCTTACCCAAAAAATCAACGTTGTACAAATAATAATAATAATATCTATGGACGCTTTCACACCAAGTCAATCTGGTCCCGTGGTAAGTTCTCGAAGAACTTGCATTACGGGTACCAGACAACGGAAATAAATTTAATACTGTTATACTATACATATATTTAAGATTTTTATTATATAAACACATATTTAATACACATCCATGACCCAGGAACACAGAAAATATTTTTGTTCCCTGGCGGGATTCGAACCCGCAACCTCCGGCTTGAGCATCAACGCACTCACCACTGAGCCACAGAGGTTGTCACAAATGCAAATAAAGTTAAAATAAACGAGTTCGTCTAGTCTTTGAATTTATGGTAGAATACACAAATGAACGAAAATTGTATTAATAACGAAAAATTAAAGGTAAAATATAGTTGTAAAACATCCAAGCTTGGTTTATTAATACCCATATTATACTGCAGTACAAATCCATATCACCGATTCACTGTTTTTGAGTGACAATGACACTCAAAATAATGAATGCCAATATAATCTATGTAATCCTTTACTCGGATAAAACATTGTTATGTGATAAGCGTTGGAACCACGGGTTAACATATCCGCATGACGTTATTTGGTAGATATTTAATAATAATAATAAGCATAGTGCAGTAAACGAATGAGAAAGGGCGTAGTCCAGTACGTATACTAACACCGTGAAGGCGCGGCTCTACCGCAGCGCAAGAAAAAGCTACGCACATGTGTTAAGCTTCACTTTACAGGAAAATGCATGTGATTGCATTCACTGCAACCCACAGACACTAAGCGTGAATTGACGTCATCGTTACATACTACTAACACCGTGAAGGCGCGGCTCTACCGCAGCGCAAGAAAAAGCTACGCACATGTGTTAAGCTTCACTTTACAGGAAAATGCATGTGATTGCATTCACTGCAACCCACAGACACTAAGCGTGAATTGACGTCATCGTTACATCGCTTGCTCTAATCGGCGCTTACATAGCTCACGTGGCGTATTTTAGCAGCGTGGATACATTTGTTTGACAACGTGGGTCTATGTTTTCACTGCGGTACACGCTATACACAAATATTAAACCACGACTATTTACAGTTGTATCCCAGCTAGTAGTGCTCATGTACAAAAAATATTGTTTTTTTTTTTCGATATATTACTATATCGAAATACTGTATGCATGTTTTAAATGTTTAATGATATATCAGTCATTTTTTTATTGGATATGATATCTTATTGTATAAAGGAAAAAACTTCATTAAATCTACTAACGGGAGCCCTCTATTAAAGTGATTACTCGTCTGAAAGGCTTTCAAGGAGATCAATCACTCCAGAGACAAGTCAGATTGACTAATTTTGTAAACATGTGGAACTCGTTCGTCGTTCAAGCGGGATGATATAAGTACAGTGTCGCCATCTTGAGAGTATTTCGTGCATCCTTCGGATTCAAACTTGAAAAATTAAATTGAATATTAACGATAGGTGTGGTTGAATTATAAGTTTAAAATGAATAAGATATATAAAAATAATAAATGATCATTTTTCCCTACTATTCAAATTTTGTACGATATTTCATTTATTGGATAAAATATATCGATACTATTATCGATACTATATTATTATATTTACTATTGACAGGTCAAGTGACGTCATTTCATGCTTTGTGTCTAGCCTCTTCGTGCGACGTGGTGGGTCACGCTATAGATTGACATAATCGTGGGTTGAACGTGGTGAGAACGTCGACCTATGTAGTTAAATAAATTAAGCCACGCTGCTGAAACGCGCCGAGCACCGCGTGTGCACAGCGTCCGCCGCGGTGGAGCCGCGCCTTTAAGACAGGTAGTATGGGGATACTTCACTCTCGTTAGCAAAACAATGTCGAAATATCAAGCTCTGCAAAATAAAATTAAAAAACATAGCATATATCCCGTTATATTATACAAGGTTGATAAAAGCGAGATTCATTAAATTAAACCACGTATACTATGTACCATTTTCAGGCTACACACCAAAACTTAGACCAATAGAATCAATAATAAATAATAAATAAATAAATAAAAATAAATAAAAATATTTTTTAGTCAATGTTGTACGTCAAAGAAGCTTATTGAACGTCAAATGACTCTACTACCGGTTCCAAAACTAGTCCACTGAGAAGAACCGGCGAAACAAACTCAGTGAAACTAATCTTTTCAATATTATACAATATAGGTACATAATATGATATAATTATACATAGAAGCCATGTAGGAAACGCCTTATTCCCAAGGTGTGGTATCTTCAATAAATTCTTTTATTTTGTAGTATCCTTTACCACACAAACGTTCTTTAACAGTTTTTTTTAAATTTATTTATCGATAGGTTTTGAACGTTTTCTGGGATCCTATTGTAGAAGCGTATACATTGACCCATAAAAGAATTACTGACCTTATGTAGCCTAAAATATGGCACAACAAGTTTATGTTTGTTCCTTGTATTTTTATTGTGATTATCGCATTTTTTTACAAATTCATTTATATTTTTGCGAACATACATCACGTTTACAAAAATGTATTGAGATGCTACAGTCAAAATGTCTATTTCTTTAAATTTCTCTCTTAATGATATTCTGGGACCCAGACAGTAGATAGCCCGTATAGCCCGCTTCTATATAGTAGTTCTATATAATAGTTTAGTCACGGGATATTTTTAAAGTTTTAAAGCCGCTCCGGTTTGTTTGACCCGGTGAGACGCAACGTGCTATGCGACGTTGCCTTTTAGATTCGAAGGACATTTTACAAAGGTTTACAAAGAGTCTTTATGTTTTACTTTGACTATTCACGTATTTAAGTTCTTTGAAATCTTTTTTTTATTGCCCTCAAACTATTTTTTTATAGTTTCGGATTAACCGTAAGCATGTGTAGTACATGTAGTTTAATTTAATGCCTCTCGCTTTTATCAACCTTGTATAGATTTTATCGTGAAAAATAAAAGTTTATTCAAAATATTATTTAATATAGACGTATGATCATAAAATGTTTTAGAGCTGATAATAATGGCTACAATTTGCACACAATCTACGACTTGTTCTATGTACATACATACAAGTCCCAATTCAGGGCCTCAGACGTGTCTCTATTACCACAATCACGGCCCTTAACCCAGCATCTGGCGAACGTAAAACCGCATCTTGGGGAGCCACCCTACGATATATAATACGTTGTCTAGAGAATAATAATAACATAGTTCAACAGTTTATCTTATTTGTTTTTAGACTAGCTTTGGATGTAAAACTTTTTAAATTAAATAATTTCTAATGTTTACGCAAATTTCATTTTTGAAAAAACTTTCAACGGGTATATTAGTTTTAAAATTTTGACTTTACAGATGCTTTAAGCAACCATGGTTAAGGGAGGACTGGGCGTCATCTGTCACAAGTTATTCCAAGAATTCTACACAATTCAACGCGTTTTCTACTTAGTTACTTTCCAATTAAAGTAGTTTTAAGGAATTTATCGAAGTTCATTAACAGTATAAAAATACAGAATAGACCGCATTTTTTTAGTTGCAAAGTTTTAGGCACGGTGTTTGCTTATTATTGTCATGCTGAGCCAGTTTTAGTAGAACCAACTATACTAGCTGTGTACCTATCAGTTACAAATTGATATATACATAGTTAATCAAATATTGTCCTTATTGACTTCAATTAATTACAATATAATGTACGGATATTTAATGAAGTTACTGAACAATTACATTATACATAGAGTTATTAAAGTAATTGATTATTTAATTATAAATCTATATTGATAGACGTAATGTATTGACATATAATATACATTATATAAACGATCACACCACGCTAGTCCTATTCCTGCTGTAAGTACGGAACCTGTGTACATTGTATTTTCATTTTATTTCTATTGCTACCAGTAAGGACACGTCATCTAATCACGTAGAGATAAATAAATAAATAATATTCAACAATCACACCACATTTTTTATAATTATTTTACGCCGGGAAATGTTCTGAGGCACTCTACCCACTAAAACCCGGCGAGTGCCACCAATGCCGCATTTGGTGAGGTGCCCCGGATCTATTGAGCAAACAGGGCACCTCGACTGCTAGTCAGTCCCTCAAGGGACGGACGCCAGCTTCGCAGAGGGGCTGTCTCGCACGGCAGAACAACCCCTTCCAACGTCGGGACAGTACAATGGGGTGAGGTTCCCACCCTCACCCCTTGTCCCCCCCGGCTCTTTTGTCTCCTCATCTTATAAGAGGGATACAAAGTGCAGCTCCCTCGGTTTAATTCGCTTCGCCCAAGGTGGCCCTTAAACCATGGTGAGGACACCACGTTAACCTAGCCCCGTGGTAAGTTCGTAAGAACTTGTGTTACGGGTACTAAAGGAACGGAAATAAATTTAACTGCAGACGTCTATGTTCTTCTTAAAAAATATCTACACTTGGCGGGATTCGAATCCGCGAACGCTGCGTAAAGTGTAAAGTGCCTGAACACTCCACCAGCTGGCCGTCAAAGATAACGTAGGGACATCAATTTCGTTTTATTTATACACTATACAGACAGTAAGATATACAGATAGAATCCAGCATACAAATAATGCCTCGGTAGGATTTTAATCTTAACCTAATCACTAGATTACAACTCTAGCCAACAATATCAAACAAAAAAAATATTTCAAATTAAGTAACTATAGTAACTTAACAAAATCATAAGAAGCGTCCAACACAGGATAGGCGTGGTCACACACATTGCTCTTGACATGAAAAAGAATCTCATTAGGCAACGCATTACCCTCTTTTTTGGCAGTCGGAGGACGCCAAGATCTTATAAAACGTTCAAGAAAAGCTTGGTAGTTTAAAATTGCTTTGGTATTTCGATCGTACATAATATAATAATATTAAGTTTTTATATAATAAAGGCTATAATAATACAATTGGAATTAATACCGGTGGAAGGGAAGCGCTGTGTCGCGCTCTCGGCGTCATGGCATACCACCATCTTGCTTGTTTCTCCCGTGAAACAGCTTTGCTGTGTTTCGGAGAGAAGGACAAGACAGGCAGTGTAATTACTGGCACCTGACACTGAAACTTAACATCTTATGTCTCAGGATAGGCAACACATAAACACGTAAACTAGTTTATTTTCATGGGCGACGTCGACCACTTACCATCAGGTGGCACGTTTGCAAGTTTACCTATCCAACTAACATTAAAAAAAAAACATATTATAACTTTTGTTTTCGATGCAATGGTAGAGTAGCTATCTAAGGGATTAGTTATTTTTCTCATCATATCATGTTATTGTCCACATCTACAGAGCGAGAATATAAGATGATCTGTGTTTGACGTGAAGAAGATGGTCAAAACTAAAAATTCCACCTACAATCTTGATCTCCATAAGTCAGCAACAACACAATTCTGGTAACCCATGGTAATAACATACAGTTACGACTTAGGGATCTTCAAGAAACAGGCATACTTACTTTTAAAAGGCCGGTAACACACATACAATCCTCTTGTTGCGTAGTTCCGTGCACCGTTGTTTAATATTGATGAATTTAATTTACTAAATTTAATCCTTAGTAAATCTTATAAATAAAAAAAAATCGTGTCACGATGTTTATTCGCGATAAACTCCGAAACTACTGAACCAATCTTAATAAAATTTTGTAAGCATTTACAATTTGGTCCAACTTGGGAGATATATATATTGATTGGGATATCTCAATTTATAATCACAATATTTATTTGTTTCAAATTATTTGTTTATATTTTGTTACTGTAAGCAGATGTCAAATTCTCAAGATGATGTCAAATCCAAAACTCATTTAGACAGAAAGATGACGTATTAGACCTTCATTATTGTTTGACGACTTATGTGGATCAATGGTAAATCCTCGGAGCAAGTAAAGCCACTGAAACGCGTGACCGGGTCTGCTAGTAAATAAATAAATTTCTAAACTACTGAACCTATTTGAATGAAATTTGTACACTATGTGCATTTCAGTCAAACTTAAGGGATAGGATAGTCATTATTAAGAGGATAGGCTGCACTTTTTTTTCTCTAACGCCAGGAAATGCTCTGAGGCATCCCGCTGGGAAGTGAGTCTCCCCACTCCCCAGGCGGGTATGTGGCGCTGCGCCCAAAAGGTGGTAATGTGGACGCAGCTCTACCCACTATAATTCCGCCTTTGGTGAGGTGTCCAGAATCTAATGAGCAAACGGGGCATCTCAACGGCTAGTCATCCCCTCAGAGGACCGACGCCATCGCTACAAAGGGGTTGTATCGCAACACAGAACAACCCCTCCCAACGTCGGGACAGTACAATGGGGTTAGGTTCCTGTCCTCGCTCCTTGCCCCCTGCTCTTTTGCCCGTCTTCTTATAAGAGGGGTACAAAGAGCCCCCTTGGCTTAATTGGCTTCGCCCAAGGTGCTGGGCACACCTTAGGCTACTGACCTCCACTGCCACGTCAAGGCCTGAACCATGGTGGGGAGGATAGGCTGCACTGGTATGTATAAGAGGACATCAGTTCGGGTCCCTAGTAACTATTTAATCTTTATTTTTTACCAATTTAGGTACTTATACTCAACCACCTGACCCCACTTAGAATTTCCAACATATCGGAACATGTCAAGCAGATGTCAAAATATTTACGCTACATTTTACACTAATGTGTGATTAGAGATGCTAATCATCTAATGTGGAAGCTAATACTGTTATTATATGAATTATGTTATGTTAAATGTTCAGTAGCTTAACGCGTCGGCTATATTACTAACTGCAAATTGTAAAATCAATATTTTAATATATTATGTTAAGGCTAACTATAATACTATATATAATAGCAGAGACGAACCAACTCTACACATATTTTGAGTGTGGAGTTGGTTCGTCTCAGTGCGATAGGTACAGTTCAATTATTAATAACCTCCTTCTTTTTGTTGAAGTTGGTTAAAAAATAAAAACATTTAAGTGGCATAGAACGGTGTATTTATCATGTTTATGTACCACGGGAATAACGAAATATCGACCTTCACGAAAAATTTAAAAAACTGTTTAAATGTAATTTTAATCAGTGATAAAGTACGAAGCTACTTAATGCGCCTCCAGTACTCGCCCCTGTGCTCGTGTCAGGTTTTAGGATGGGAACCAGTATGGCACGACATCACGGGGACTGCATAGTAGCGGTCGATTAGTAGTAATCTGGCCTCTGCCGGAGCCAGTCTGTCGCATAGGTGATCATGTTGCCTGCAGATCCGGAACCCTTAAAAAGCGGCTGAAGGCGTTCGCAGTGGTTTTATTTTACGGGTAAGGCACTCCCAGGTACGAGTCCCATATAGGGTCAGGATCTACCCGAGATGCTGGCTACATGCGTAAAAAGCATTTCCCAGCGATAGAAAAAAAGTTATAAATTACGGAACAAAGAAATGTTAATTCAAAATCATAGAAGGATTTAAATGCCAATTCTCAATAACTCAGCACTCAGTCATTGTTCCCGATAGTTTTATGGTCACTCCACAAATCTTGGATATCGTCTGCTAGACTTTCAGTGTTTATGGAACACTTGGCCTAAGGCCAGTGCGATGTAGAATGGTCGCAAACGTTTTTTTTCAATTAATTTCCTTTTTTAATTCCCTCGCCCCATTGCACTGCGCCCGACGTTGGGAGGGGTTGCTCTGTGGTGCGGGACAAACCCTCTGTGGAGATGACGTCGATCCCTTGGGAGACTGACTAACCGTCGAGGAGCCCTGTTGCTCAACAGATCCGGGGCACCTCACCAAAGGCGGCATTGGTGGCACTCACTGGGTTTTAGTGAGTAGAGTCCACCTTACAATCTTTCGAGCGCATCGAGTCCAACATACTGGCCTGGGGTATCCCCTCCCCTGCCGGATGCCTAAGAGCATTCCCCGGCCCTAAAAAAAACAAAAAAAGGAAAATAACTCCACCATACTCAGGTAGGGTATAGTTGAGTTTTCTGGACTAGTCATGAGCTAGTTTGCTTACGTTTAAAGGCAACACTGTCTTTTTACCATCAAACAAAATAGATTAACATCTTAATAATAAAAATAATTTGAAAAAATATAGGTTTATGTTCATGAGAGTGACGTTGACCACGTATCATCGAGTGGCTCCACTGAGCGGCTATCCTAAACTTAAAACAACATTAAGAATTATATGGATAGAATACATCACGTGTTAAACTCCACAATTTATGTAGTTGACTCGACAAATGTTTGAGCTCGTAGTTGACGCACGTGTTTCACGAACTTGTATTATCCAGATCATCAAATAAACAGATATATTTGATGCATTAACTCGACATGATAGTTTAACGCGGCTGCAATCACGTAGATTTGCAATTGTATTCAGACTGAACAAGTTCAGGAATAAAAAAAGGATCATCAAAAACGGTTCAGTTGGCGGTAAATATAGATGAACATACACAAAAAAAAATACAAACGAACTTAGAACCTCGTCCTTTTTGGAAGTCGGTTAGAAAAGTTGGCAGTCACTGGACGCTCGACAGATATCAAACATCTATGTTTATATTATTATAATTCGTAATTAATAAAAGTTTATAAAGAAAAGACGGAATAAAATAAATGAATATAGTATACGCGCTCACCGAGAAGTCAAGTGCGGCGACGTGGGGACTACCTAGCCGCTCTACACTTTACTCTAAGCTTTGCTCTACACTTTGCTCTACACTTCGCTCTACACTTCACTCTTCACTTCACTTTACAATTCGCTCTACACTTCGCTCTTCACTTCACTCTACACTACATTCAACACTACGCTCTACACTCTGCTCTAAACTACGCTCTACACTATGCTACTTTAAGTTAAAATTCCCAAAATTCCATTGCTTTCTTATTTCTGCACTCTCTCCAAATTAAATAAAGTCCTAGATAAAAAATAACAATCTTTCAATATTTGAGCTAAAATACAAAAATATTTTTTAAATCCAGCTGTCAATTTAGAAGATAATCGTTCTTATAAACAGCCTCTTTAATTTCAGTATAGATCTATGTCAGATTTCTTTCCTTAGTTTATTAACGTCTTAATTTTTATAAATATTGAACTTACAGTAATTGACGTAGCAAATATTTGAACTGTTTTAGTATTTGATTTTATATCAATTCCAATTGTATCACAAAGTAAATTCGAATCAAGTTTATTAATTGGGTAAGCTGGCGTAGTTTGTGGAACATAATCACAATTAGTAGTGGAATATATTAAGCAAGAATAGCTGTTATAACGAATTTGCCGAGTCGCGGCTTATCAAGTTACTTTATTGTGTTGAGGTATAGGAGCTAGCGTTTAGACTCGAGTTGGTATCCTTCATTATGTTATTTCTTTGAAGGAGGACTGTGTATTATAAACTAAGACTTTACCATCTGGAGACGTAGATTTAGAAAAGCATAGAAGTTTCTTTCCTCTCGGTGTATTCTTCTGAATCTCTTTCGTTATTTCAGTATTGCTGTCTATTGAGCATAAACATTGAAAAATGATTGTTTGAAATTTGTGTTTAATATATTAATAGTGAAGGGACTGCTGGAATAGCGTGGAGGGAAAAAGCTACAGATCGAGACTACTGGTCACCTCACCTGGAGGAGGCCTTCACCCTCAACTAGAGTAGTTCACGTAAAATAGGTACATTTTTCTTAATAATTTCCAACATAATTTTTAAAATGTACATAATTTAAAAGTAAAATATTTGTATATATCGTTAAAATTATGTAAGTAGAATATTATGTCAATTTAGAGTCGTAAAATAAAAGGCTTTTTATATTTTTATGTTATTTATTATATTATCCTTCCATGAACCCTTAGCATGGATATAGAAATTTCAGCGCTAAATACCCGACGTTTCCAACCGCGGAAGCCATAAAATTGTAAATTCCATTACGTTGCTATCGCAAATTAATTGCTGAAAATATAAGGCATTGCTATAATACTTGTGCTTGAAATGAGAGAATTATTTTTGTTTATATAGAATCGTTAGACGTGAAGTTAGACTTGTTGGAACTTCTTGCCTCTTTTTCACGCATGCGCCTAGGCACGACTGATAGAGAACTCCACGTATGATTCTTTGATAAGATCTCTGAAAACCTTAGATAGCAGAGAAAACTCTATACTGAAAAATAACTAACATAGCAATCACAAAATATATATTTACGATTTCTATACTAAATATCAAGATAAGAATTATTAGTAAAAAGTAATTTATCATTTAGTTAAGCAAAGGAAGGCATCATATGTAATCAGTAATTATAACGTAGAGGCGTATTATCTGACGGAAAATTCAACGTTGCCTCATGGGCAACGAGCGATTTTGTCTAAACTATGAACCTATTTCTAAAGTTTCGCGGAAAAATGAGAGGAAGGATATCCAGATGCATAGTCTATATGCATATTATCTTTAGTTTCTTTATCTCTTTGTCTATTGTCTTTATTTTTAGTTTTTGAGGATGCTTATTATACAGATTAGCAATATACAGAATGTCCGCTTGCGCCTACATTTTGTGATATTCCCCACGCTCAGTGGTGTCGACTGTTTAGCAAGTCTAGGAGAGTTCGTTACTCGATTAGGTGCTGGTTAATCAGCGCCTAGCAGCAAACAGAATGTATTCGGAATGAATAATTCGACTGCATCCCGTCCTTGGTACATTTGCATTTTCTCTTGCTTTAATAATTAAGAAACACTCGTTCACTGTCTCATTCATTATGCGATTTACAATGTATGTGATGGTCCTCGTTACAATTTGTTTCTTGATTTCTAGGATTTTAATATGGATTATTGTAAGCCATAAAATTTTACTAATGGAAAGTATTTCGCGTCTGGGTTATTGCTTCCAAAAACTGGTTTACTGTTTTTCTGTATGAAGAGAAGGATTGTGTAATTAATTACTAGCTGTTAATTACCAAGGTACTTGGTAACAATAATAATAATAATAATAGTAATATCTATGGACGCTTTCATACCACGTCAATTTGGTCCCGTGGTAAGTTCTCGAAGAACTTGTGTTACGGGTACCTGACAACGGAAATATATTTAATAATTTTATACTATACATATGTTTAAGATATTATTATAAAATACACATATTTAATACACATCCATGAGCCACGAACACAGAAACTATTTTTGTTCCCTGGCGGGATTTGCACCGGCAACCTCCGGCCTGAGCGCCAACGCTCAAACCATTGAGCCACAGAGGTCGTCAAAACACATCATCACATCTTCGTCACAACAAATCATATAAGTGATGTTTGAATAAGTTGTCTGGGCCAGTCGCCGGTAAACTCCTTTATATTCGGAACGCTTAATCAGCATGAGATGGCTCATTAGTTTGTTTATCCATCGAACATAAAAGTCGCTTTTGTGTTCATATTATATAATTTTATCTATAATTTTCCAATAAATGGAAACCTTTTTAAGTCTTAAATAAGTAGTTGATAAGTGTGGGTAATGTAGACACAACGGTTATTAACGTCGTAATAGTTTTTTTTTTATGTCATAAGGAACCAACCGAGCCTTATGGTGACTACCAACGCCCATAGACATTCGTACAACCAAAAGTTATGCAGATGCTCTGCCCTCCTTTTCCATATCCCCCCAAAGGGCCACCGGAAACTCACAAACCGCACAAAACGCTACAGCATAGCTGTCACTTGACGCAGACATCTCTTGGGAGCTTATATTGAAAACGCTGCCATAAAATCTACATTTTAGCAACGCATTTGGTAGATCGTGTGATGAAAAGGTGGTTAAGCTGTCAATGACGTATCCGGACAGATGATGATCATTCATCATCTGTCCGGATACGTCCGTAAATATTAGTTAACGCGGGCGAAGCTGGGGGCAACAGCTAGTATTAATATATGTATAGGTAAGATTTATTTTTATTTAATTTCCTTTCCTCTATTATTCTTCATGTCTGGTATCTCAAATGGATTATGACCTTGTCATGATATACACATTTTAATCAATTCATCCTTTTTGAATTCACGTGAAGCTCGGAGCTTAGAAGTTGAAATTACCTACACTCTAATTAATGAGCTAATCAAGAGTATGCCTAATATAAACTTTTAATAAATTGGTCTAAAACTCTAAATCAACCGTTTATGAAATATTTTGAAAATTTATTTTTGACTGATATGCTACAAATATTTGTAGTTCAATACGCACTTGGTACGTTTTTCTTTGCTTGTTTTAATACTACAATGTTCAAATTCATTAAAATATTCAATAAATAAAAAAACCAAAATGTACTACATTATTGTACAACTTAAAAAGATCTACAAAAAAGTCCGAGATGGCATATCTCTTAAGGATAACAGTACCCGGATGACCGAGCTTTGCTCGGTATTTTTTTTTTTTTTTTTATAAAATGACATTTTCTAAAAATGATTCCTAGCTAGATCGATTTATCGCCCCCGAAACCCCCTACATACTAAATTTCATGAAAATCGTTGGAGCCGATTCCGAGATTCATATCTTACCGTCCGGCGCGGCGTCATGGAGCGTCCGCGCGGCTCGGTCGAATCACGGTGACACATTATTTTGATTTTGCTATATCTCCTAAGGTATTCATTTAATTTCCATGGTGTAAAGAGAAAAAATAATTTTCATGAAATTCTCTAACGCATATTTAAAAATGGTACCACATTTGTGTAAATTACCTTTCCAATAACCGCTTAATAATTGCCAATTTTTTAAATATTAAAATGGATATAGTATCTTATCTTATCTTATATCTTTAAATGAGCAATTCTTGTATATATATATGTATCTCCCGCCTACATTATACCACTGAGGCGAAAGACATCGTGGAGTACGTGCGCCAAAAGACCAAGTACACAGCGAGAGTGCAGCTACTGGAGTCGCGCCGCAACGTCAATTTCAAGGCGTTTGTGGTGCGAGTGCCAACATGTTTTCTGCACCTCGTCATGCAGGAGGACTTCTGGCCACAGGGCGTGGTGTTCCGCCGCTTCCGCGGACAAGTGCCACCGGAACGCACTAAGACCTAAGTGCAAGTGAAGTGATACTAACATAGTTTTAAGTCTTATTTACTAACAACCTTGTTTTATAATTATGTATGTTTAGGTTAAGGTATTTATCTATGGGCCTATGCAGCCTGAAATAAAGGTTTATTATTATTATTATTATTATTATTAAAGCGCTAGGAGTGGGGTCCTAGCGCTTTAATAATAATAATCACCAACCAACCAAAGGTCCAAGGGTCTCGACACCGAATGGGACAAAATCATATTCGGAGCCTAGACCCCTGTATTTGCAAATAGATGGAATTGTATATCCTTAATACGCCTAATACGGTTGTAAATAGGCTGTAATAATGAAGCTGCAGGCAACAGCTAGTCGTGGATAAACAAAAAAGTTTTCTGTATTCCTGGGTCATGGATGTGTATAAAATATGTGTAGTATATAAGAAAAATCTTAAATATATTAATGTATGAAAGTATTAAATATATTTCCGTTGTCTGGTACCCTTAACACAAGTTTTTCGAGAACTTACCACGGGACCAGATTGACGTGGTGTAAAAGCGTCCATAGATATTATTATCATCATCATCATCATCATCATCATCATCATCATCATAATCATCAGCCTCTATCCGTCCACTGCTGAACATAGGCCTCAATGAACGCCAAGACGGCCCATCCCTTGCCACTCGCATCCACGATCCAACATAGAACGGCCACTGTACGGAGATCGTTTACCCACCTGAATGGCCGACCACCACCTAAACTCGGTCTTAATCAACATCAACCCCTTAATTATGTTGTAGAGTTGCATAAACATGAGAAGTGTATTACAGAACAATATAAAATAAAAATATCCCAATATCAAAGTTTATCTAATTAAATTCAGAATTAGCCCGATCGCAAAATTGTTTTACAATACAGATAATGTAAATTCAGAAATAATATTGTAGCAATTTAAAAACTATTGTTCCAGTAAGCTCCGCCATTTTGTTGTCGATAAAAACCCGGGCGACTCCGCAACTATTGTCATATATTTGAATTTACACAAACACAGTATTGGACCGTACAATCTTCATATGCTAAAGTTGCATTGGAATAGAATTAAATTTTTACTACAATGCAGTAACTTTGTCCGTGTATTTGCTTCGTCCTTAACTTATATTTACAGTTATATCGGGATTGTTGATGATTATTTTTATAGCATATTTGGAATTTATGAAATTCTAAGTGAGTAATAAACCTATTATGAATAGGGCATACTGCATAACTCGCCAGTCGCCAACGCACTGGCCCAATGCAAGTTGGCAAACTTTACACTCTCTCAAAGGCTCACCGATTTTTATGTTTTACTAGCTGTTGCCCGCAGCTTCGCCCGCGTTAACTGAGATTTACAGCTGTAACCGGGTTGATGATGATTATTTTTATAGCCTAAATTACTCCTTGCAATAACAGCTTTCTGCCAATGAAAGTTCCATTAAAATCGGCCCAGCTGTTTATAGAGATAAGCCGGAACATACAGACAGATAGACAAAAATTGTAAAAAATGCTATTTTGGTATATGTACCGTGTACAGTCCATATGCATTTAATAAAAAGCTGTTATTTTAATATTACAAACAGACACTCCAATTTTATTTAGCTTTATTTTATTTTGCTATACACTTTTTCATGCCACTTGTTGTCCAAGGGCCAGACCGTAATTATAGAAATTGGACCAGCGATGAGCACACCTTTTAAAATAAATTATTGCTATTAACGAACCCGAATTAAAAACCCACGTGTTTACAATATTTATTTACTATACAGCATTACCCTATTAAAAAGTTTAAACGCTGAAATTTTAAAGTACTATTTACTTAATTGACTCAGAGATCAGTAAAAAGGTCACCAAAAAGTAAAATGTAACCATTTCAATTTCATTGGATTTTTTATAACTAACATACTTCATAGCGAATTTAATTGTAAATGAGATTGACCACATACGGTACCTGGGCATCTTGAAACTATCGTTCATACCACACTTCGAACATACAGTAAAAAGAGCGTCGAGGACTCTTGGTTTTGTTCTGCGAAATATTAAAGCCTTCCGTAACACACAAACCAAAATAATCTTGTACAACTTACTAGTCCGAAGTATCATAGAATATGGATCAGTAGTCTGGCGACCACATTTTTCATGTCACATGCTCCGAATTGAAAGGATACAAAAGATTTATTTGGCATTTAGCTTATTCAACAGGAGAAGCTAAGAGGCTAATTACATACACAGACAGATTACATAAATTCAATATGTTCAGTTTAGATAAACGTTTTGATATCCTTGACTTAATATTTTTCTATAGGATTGTTAGAAATAAACTAGACTGTCCCCAACTACTAAATGAATTTCAATTGAGAGTTCCATGCAGATATCCACGAGAATATATTAAATTTTTGTTTATGGTACCATTTCGTAGAACGATTTTGGGTCAGAGTTCTCCGGTTCCACGTCTTTGTAAACTCTATAATAGGTTTTCCAGTGAATGTGACGTCTTCCACGATTCAATATATAGTTTTAAGAAGTCTATAACTGAAAATGTAAACGAGTAAATTGCTGTTAATATATTTGTATACTTGTGAGCATCTTCAGAACACATTTTTTTTTTTGTTCATTCCGTATTTGTTTGATACATGCTGTGGTTATCAGTAAGTAGTTGTGCAATTATATTGTGTAATTGTTGTATTTTCATATTTTTGTGTACGAAATTGTAACAACTGTTGGTAATCCATGAATAAATAAATAAATAAATACGTCAAATTTTCAAGATTCGGAAATACGAAGTGACAGTCTCTACCAGATAGGATCTTCAAATGGCAGCCGGTCCTATGTTCTTGTGTTTATGTCTTCGTCATTACCTAAATTGAAATAGGGCCATTTCCAATTACAGAGGATGGTGATGAATATCAAACCGACACCACGATGTTGTTATTCCGGAATGTTCATCTCAAAGTTTGTATGGACGACCAAGAAACGTTTGAGGGGAGTTTCCCTCGTCAGAGCACAGATCAAGTGATAATAATTGACCGCATTTTGGGCCCGAAATGTGGGCTTAGTGACTTTGAATGTTTATTATGAACAGTTGAAACTATCATTCCGTTCCGTATTCTAAGTGAAAAGTGGTTTTTCTTTCTTTCTTTATGTTTGGATAGAGATAGTGGTGACGTGAGAAAGAAAAGAAAGAAAGAGAAGTGAATTATTGGCGTGACCCGTGAAAATAAAGGCGTTAATTCAGGACTTGTTCAAGCCACTAAGTCATTACCTATGGGACTGGGGAATGGGTCCGGGGATGCAAATAACAGTGGAAAAGAAGGATAGAGGGAGGTGGGGCTCAGTAGCCTAAGGTGAACCCAGTACCTTGAGCGAAGCAAATTGAACCGAAGGTGCTGAAACCGAATTGCACAGTCCCGACGTTGGGAGGGGTTGTTCTGTGGTGCGGCACGAACTCTCTGTGGAGGTGGTGTTGGTTCCTTAAGGGACTGACTAGCCGTTGAAGTGCCCTGTTTGCTCAATAGATCCGAGGCACCTTACCAAAGGCGGCATTGGTGGCACTTGCCGGGTCTTAGTGGGTATAGCTGCGTCCACCTTACCATCTTTTGGACACAGCGAGTCCCACATACCCGCCTGGGGAGTTCCCCCCTTCCCAGCGGGATGTGCTCATAGTATTTCCCGGCGTAAAAGAAAATAATGGTCTCTCCCATCGGCAAAAATAATTCTTCTTTTTTACGTCCTCTAACATAATAGGAAAGTTTCGGGTGATTAAGAATCCATTTATATAAAAGTAGGTTAGGTAATCCAATTTACAATTAATACTCTTCTCCTGTAAGAGGGATATGCTGCGCTGCGCTACCGGATTGTACCACAGCTTTGCTGTGTTTCGGAGAGAAGGCCGCACAGGCAATGTTATTACTGGTTATGGTGGTGGTGAGTTGCCTGGGCTAGTTCCAGGTAAACTTATACATGTTCTTGGGCATCGTCAACCACTTACTATTAGGTGACACGTCTGCCAGTTTACATATTAAAATAACATAAAAAAGAAATGGTTTTTTCGAAAATATATTAAGCTCGTAATCAGATGTCTTGTATTTCATACACCAGAAGGAAACTGCTAAAGCGCCAGTTTTTATTTTATACCTCCATATTCTTATATTCAGCGATATTTCTATGCTATTATATTCCGAATACCGCCTTATATTTACGAGAATTTTAGCTTTTAGCACCTAAAGGCTTACAGACTGTTCGTCGATTCGCTTTTCGATGGGAGAAGGGAGATATATTCAAAGGGAAGCAAGGCGCAGCTCTCAAATCCGATTTGGGCTTGTAACATTGGTTTCAACACTTAAGTAACTTAAAACTGCCGTGGAGTTGCCTACTAAGTTTTGGCCTTTGATTCTTGCCAGAGCCTTTAATTCCAAAACTAACGTTTCATTTTTAATTCATATTTAGAGCCTCTCAATTTAAAAACTCATGTCCATTCCTTAATTTATATCATTTTCGCCCTTAATCCTGCACAATTCACAAGGGAGGCAACGGCTGTCAACTGTAAGTTACTGGTTGTAATCACTAACCAACTCGTGAATTGTACGTACTGGTGAAAGAAACGCGTTTATGCTTGGAGAGTAGTAATGTAAAAAATGACCTCTATCCGTCCACTGCTGGAATGCCTCTTTAAATGAACGCCAAGACGGCCGACCCCTCGTCACTTGGCTAAGGTTATGGACACTAATTACTAGTCTGATCAATTCTAATTAGAAGCCACCAAATAACATTGATGCTGAATGTAAAGTCTTCTTTACATTGCCTTGCCCCTGCTCTTGCAGGGGCATGTGGCATAGATAAGGTGTGTTGCCTAGCGCCAGGTGAACACATGTTACAGGGCTGTCTGTGACAAGGTATGATACCTAGTCCCAGGTGGATACATGTTACAGGCTATCGGTGACAAGGTATGATGCCTAGATGGACACATGTTACTGGTTGTCTGAGACAAGGTATGATGCCTAGATGGACACATGTTACTGGTTGTCTGAGACAAGGTATGATGCCAAGATGGACACATGTTACAGGGTGTCTGAGACAAGGTATGATGATGAAGTTGATACATGTTATAGGGTGTCTGTGAGGTATGGTGCCTAATCCCAGGTGGACACATGTTACAGGGTGTCTGTGACAAGGTATGATGCCAAGATGGACACATGTTACAGGGTGTCTGAGACAAGGTATGATGATGAAGTTGATACATGTTATAGGGTGTCTGTGAGGTATGGTGCCTAATCCCAGGTGGACACATGTTACAGGGTGTCTGTGACAAGGTATGATGCCAAGATGGACACATGTTACAGGGTGTCTGAGACAAGGTATGATGATGAAGTTGATACATGTTATAGGGTGTCTGTGAGGTATGGTGCCTAATCCCAGGTGGACACATGTTACAGGGTGTCTGTGACAAGGTATGATCCTTGGTCCCAGGTGGATAAATGTTACAGGCTGTGGTGTGACAAGATATGATGCCTAGTCTCAGGTGAACTGTACATGTTACAGGGTATCTGTGACTGGGTATGATGCCTAGTCCCGAGTGAACATATGTTACAGGGTGTCTGTGACAAGGTATAATGCCTAGTCCCAAGTAAACACATATTACAGAGAATCCGTGACAAGGCATGATGCCAAGATGGACATAATATGTCACAGGGTGTCTGAGACAAGGTATGATGCCTAGTCTCGGGTGAACTCATATTACTGGGTGTCTGTGTATCGTCACTGTACCAAAAAAATATAAATGATCCTTTACCACCACATTTGGACACAATCTCTTTTCCATTTCCTTACCAATGTATAAAGTCTATATTTAGTATTGCCTTACAAACACCAAGTTAAAGCCTTTGGGATTAAATACGTCTCAGCATCCCGAGATTGTAAGTTTAAAGTGGTCCATTGAACCGACGGAGGAATTAAGAATGTTTCCATTTATTTATCAAGATAGCTTCGATTCTAAGTAACTAAATTATGATAAGGGATTTATACTTTGATTATATTAATTTGAATGAAAATAATGTTGAATTCAAAATATATGAAAACGTTTAAAAATGATTTAAACAGATTTAGTAGGGTTGTAATTAGTTAGTTAGTTTTGTTTATTTGTTACTAGCTGTTGCCCGCAGCTTCGCCTGGCTTAATGTTGATACAGCCATTGCCCGCGACAGTCATTACCCTCTTTGGGCAGGCCAGACGACGTCCTCGGACACGGGACACCGCTGGGGTTTAGTTTGAAGAGTCTGCGCCTACTTTACTATCTTACCGGTCGCAGAGAATCATGCCTAAACGCATTCTCCAGTGAAAAAAAATAATACATCCGTAAATACGACACTCACGAATAACGGATTTCTATTGGTACAAGATCTTTCAAAATCGGTTCTGTGGATCCAGAGATTACCCCACCTACAACATCACAAACTTTATCTCTTTATTATTTAATAGAATATTGTATATTATCATTATCCAAGATGAGATGGATCTTATGTGACCTTCTCATGATCTATTTATATGCAGAATTTCATACTCATGTATGCAGGTAAGGGTTAGTCTAGTCACGTCGCAGACATATTACGTCTCTTTAGATCTATGTGCAACTTACTTCAATGGAGTAATTTCCATCCAACCAGGGGTACATAGGCGAAAGTAGGTAACAGGCATACGAGGAAGGTATTATATATAAGGTATTATTATTTTTATTATATACACCTCAGGGTGTTAGAGCTTCCCCACTATGGTTCAGGCAGGGCGTGGCGGTGGGGCTCAGTAGCTTTATTTTTTTAATTTTATTCTTTAACCTCGGGAAATGCTCTGAGGCATCCCGCCTGGGGAGTGGGTCGGGGAGACCCACTCCCCAGGCGGGTATGTGAGACTCACTGCGCCCGAAAGAAGATAAGTGGACGCAGCTCTACCCACTAAAACCCGGCAAGGGCACCTCGACGGCTAGTCAGTCCCGCTAGGGACTACCTCCACAGAGGGGTTGTCCCGCACCACAGAACAACCCTCCCAACGTCGGGACGGTACAATGGGGTGAGGTTCCCATCCTCACCCCTTGCCCCCTGCTCTTTTGTCCCCTCTTCTTATAAGATGGGTACAAAGAGCCCCCTTGGCTCAATTAGCTTCGCCCAAGGTGCTGGGGTCACCCTGGGCTACTAAGCCCCACCGCCACGTCAAGGCCTGAACCATGGTAGGGGGGGCTCAGTAGCCTAGGTTGAGCCCGGCACCTTTGTTAATTGAGCCGAGGGGGCTCTTTGTAACCCTCTTATGAGATGAGGGGACAAAAGAGCAGGGGCAAGGGGCGAGGATGGGAATCTCACCTCATTGTTCTATCCCGACGTTGGGAGGGGTTGTTCTGTGGTGCGGGACAACCCCCACGTGGAGGTGGCGTCGATCTCTTGGGGGAACTGACTAGCTGTCGAGGAGCCCTGTTTGTTTATTAGATCCGGGGCATCTCACCAAAGGCGACATTGGTGGCACTCGCCGGGTTTAAGTGGGTAGAGCTGCTGCGTCCACTTACAAGCTTTCGGGCGCAACGAGTCCCACATACCCGCATGGGGTGAGACCCACCGAGATGCCTCAGAGAATTTCCTGGCGTAAAAGGAAGGAAAAAAAAGGTGGGGAAAGGATCAATAAAAGGCAATCAAAAATGAAGGCATCCCGTGGGGGAGTGGGTCTACCCAGGCGGGTATGTGGGACTCACTGCGCCCGAAAGCTGGTAAGTAGATGCAGCTCTACCCACTAAAACGCGGTGAGTTTGAGCAAACAAGGCACCTCGACGGCTAGCCAGTCAATCAGGGGACCAACGCCACCTCCACAGAGAGGTTGTCCCTCACCACAGAACAACCCCTCCCAACGCCGGGACAGTACAACGGAGTGAGGTTCCCATCCTCGCCCCTTGCCCCTGCTTTTTTGTCCCCTCATCTTATACGTGGGGTACAAAGTGCCGCCCCTCGCTTCAATTGGCTTCACCTAAAGTGCTGGTTTCACGCCAGGCTATTGAGCCCCACCACCACGAACTTGAACCATGGTGGGGAAGGATCAATACCTAGCAATACCCAATATTAGTATGATCAAATCAAATCGCTAACAGCCGCCATTATATCCAATTGTGAGGTAATTTCGGTAATTGCTCCTGAACCCGGTAACCTAATAACATCTATTATTGAGCCATAATCAACGATAATGTCTGAACGGAAATGTTGCTAAAATAACCGCCGGTGTGGTCTGGGGACTGCAGATGACCAAATGAACAAACAGACGAACAAATATAAACAAACAAATATAAGGGTTCATAGGAGTAAAAAAATACTATAGGAGTCATTCATTTTATGAAACAACTTTCTACAGTTCTTCCGTGACCATAATTTGCTGTGAAGAATATTGTAATAGCAGGCTTACAGAGGACAAAAAAATATTAATAAACCTCAAAAAAATTCGTAGAAGTTGTTTCATTACATATATTATAATGTAGAAGGTAATCTACAAAAGTCATCCTATTCAAAATGATCTTGCACCAGTATCATGCTACGTTATTACTGATCGAGATAGGCTCTAAAATTTATCATGATTAATCCGTTGAAACGTATGTAAAAGAGAGAAGAGGTTAAATAAGTCAAGAGTATGTTAAATAAAAGTATATTATAATTAATATTATTAAATAAAAGGAGACCGACTATTAAAATATCGTTAGGTGAATTTAGAAAGCGAATTTACTATTTAGATTTAAAAACACAAGGTCGTAAGTTCGGGATATACTTCTGGTATCCTGGTATCATGGTTGGAGTTTATAAGGGGGCACTTAACTTTAGCGTCCCTTTTCTCGGTCCGGTGTCTTGGTGCTAGTCTGGCCTCGTACACCCAGGTTCACTCCACTTCCAGGAGGCTCCTCCAAAAGGAGAAGAGAATGGCGTTTCACCCAAAAGAGAAGGTGAAAGGTGTAAGAAAAAAGGAGATCCTCGTCTGCTCTGTGCCCCACGAGTAACTCCCCTTTGGAAAACTTCGGCCTTCTGCCTTCTAGAATCCGACTCCGGAGACGCCAAAGATCCTGGAACGACGCACCATGAACGGTGTGTACATAATCAACCCCCAAGGTCCAAGGTTAACTCGAACATGGCCAGTTAGATATAAATTCCCTAACAGTGGATCAACTACTTAACACTTTTTATAAAAATATTTAGCCTATTATAATTTTCATCGTAAATCTAAAGTAAAGTATAAAGTAAAAAGCCAGCGAAACTGCGGGCAACAACTAGTCATAAAAGGCTAAAGTAAGTCTTTGTATCAGATTAGCAAAATAAACTGTAGATTTATTGAGCTTTATAAAAAGCTCCACTAAATAAAGTTCGAGGATTCGTTATCTAAAAGATCTTCAAATCCTTTTACCAAATAAATCTTCGAATTAAATATTTTGGTACTGAAAAAATATTTGAGCACATTATTATTTGTTATTTAATCAATACCTAACAAATAATAACTATTATTATTTAAGGGTGGGGACACCAGCAAGGCCAGACGGGCGATCAGTCCTCATCAGCGGGACCATTTCACCCAATAATAATTAACTCAAGCAATTTATGTATACGATAATTTTGATATCTGCTTTATAGAATTATCCTTAATGCATTACGCTATATTTTCTGCAACAGCAGTGAAGACACTGCAGACCGCACCCTGGGGGAGTGGCCAGCGTAGGAGGAGGCAAGGGCGCCCCTCATCTTTGAGGTTGGCTCGGACCTGTCGCTCCCTGCGGTCATCCGAGCGATGACTATCAGTGAGAGAGCATGGCAGGCGCTCCTTTCCTTCTGCGAGGCAGTGATGTCGCAGAAGGAGGAGGCAGGGCGGGAGAGGGAGCGCATAGGCGCCACTTCCTGTAGGAGATCACGGCGGCAACAGGCAGTCGCACCACCGTGAGAGACATGTGCGCGGCCGATCGGGAGATTTGCTGCGCGCTTAAGGTCTGAGCTATAAGGCACCCTTGTGTGTTCAGTTTGCCTTAAGCGGAGAAGGAGGAGGGTATGCCACCCCCCGCCTCCTGAGAAGAGTGCTATACGGCACACCGTTGTGGCCTGATACGGACGTCAACAACATCGCCGGGTCACCCAAGCGACGAGGAGAACACCGCTGGGGTTTAGTGGGTAGAGTCTGCGTCCACCTTACCACCTTCTCGGGCGTAGAGAGTCTCACATAACCTTCGGGTCTCCCCGGACCCGGTGGTATGCCTAAACTCATTCCCCAGCGAATTTATACTTACATATTTATACTTTTTGATGGACAGCTGAAATTGTAGACGACCCACCTCATGGTCACCATCGTTTACCGGTGGGAGAGAAGCGCTGTGCCGCGCTCCCGGCGGCATGGGTACCACCATCTTGCTTGTTTCTCCCGTGAAACAGCTTTGCTGTGTTTCGGAGAGAAGGGCAAGACAGGCAGTGTAATAATTACTGGCACCCAGACTTAACATCTTATGTCTCAGGATAGGCAACACATAGATGAGTTCTGGGCTCGTTCCAGGTAAACTAGTTTATGTTCATGGGCGACGTCGACCACTTACCATCAGGTGGCACGTTTGCCAGTTTGCCTATCCAACTAACATAAAAAAAAATCGCTCATGTACATATTAGTTTGGAGTTCACTAGAGAGTAGCCCAATACATGGTTTAGCGTGATGGGTAAGTCGTCATTGGTTGCCTTTCTGAGATGATTTGGTGCCAGTAATTATACTGTCTGACATACATATACCCTTCATTCTGACCACTGTGTATTAGAAGCGGCTGTAATGCACACTATATATTACATTATTATACACTAATACCTGTATAATGTGAGATTTGAAACTGCTACCTTTTCACTTTTGTTACTCTACATTAAATAGGTTCTTCATACCTTATGCCTTTACTTATATAATAAAAAGCACGTTTTACTCATCAACCGGTATTATCCACCGCTAATACCTTAAGCCAGATTCTCTCCCACAAGTCACGTTCTTCAGTGACCTCCTGATTATGATACTCCTATTTTGCCTACCTGAAGTGCAACTTGTCTAAAACAGTGAAGCTTTAGACTTTCATCTTCACTAGTGATTGTTAGTTTTTTTTTTTATTTAGAATAAACTGGAGATGATTTTTTTTTTCAATATTATCTTGACTTTTAACTTTATAACAACAATATTTATGCTTGTATCTTATAGAATAGGTAAATACAGGACAAAAATCTTACTCTACAAGGCATTATAAACCGTAATATATGTAGACGATGCCACTTTATCAAGTAATTTTATGTTGCATATAAAACGCCTTATTTTAAAAAAAACTCGCATGAAAACGTAATACAGATATTTCTTATACCTTTCGTTCAAGACAAATGCTGTGATGATTAATGTTGAAAACTATCGCGAAACAAATTAGTATTATTAATAAATAAAGAATAAAACATTATTAATTAAAATTAACAATGTTAGTTTTAATTAATAATGTTAATTTATATTAATACTAATCATACATAATCCAACACAAATATAATATATGTAAAACAAATGTTTATCTTCAATAAGGATACGCATATTAAGCCAGAATTCTAGCCTAGAGCCAAAATTTAATAAGGCGTATGTGGCGTCGACAGGATGACGTCTAACCAGAACTAATTAATGAAAATCTCCCTTTACACAAAATATGCTTATGTTTTGATAGTCGTGATTAAATTTCGCATCACCGTGCGGTTTTACGATGCTCACTTTATATAAAATGTGGTATATGATGTGCTGTTTAACTATCGATAGTCGAATGTGGTATATAGTGACGTTTAACTATCGATAGTCTAAAAACATTTTCGGCCCATCCCAATAATGGAAGTACAGTAAAACGTACATAGAAATCCAAGATAGATTGTTAAACATAATATCGCTGCTTTAAAACTAAAGGGACACAAATAAAAATTTTGTTTTTTTCAGGAGACCAGATAAAAAAAATTAATTTAGTTTTTTTTTTGTTTTTTTGGCACTCCTACTTACAAAAATGTTGTATCATACTATTTCATTCCATGTGTATTTTAATTCCCTATCACTTGTTTACTTCAATTTTACGGTAACTATAACCCAAAAAAGATTAACAGCACATAAGTCCCTTTAGGTTATAATTTTTTTCAATCAAACATCAATTTTTTTAATAAAAGGCCACAACACGAATTTAATAAAACGTTTCATTATTTTTTTTATTATAACCTAGTTTGATGTTGATTTTGTCAACGGTTCTGATAAATTTATCAGTTTAAGCATGAACAACCTTTTGCAAACTCGAAGCTGGGTCTCATTTTTGGGCAATTAATATTAGTTGTTGATATTTTTTCTATCACTGCCATCACGAGTATATCTGTATTTTGACAAATTGTCTCTGAATATGCATATGAGCTGTTTCACAATATACAATTCATAAAAATAGGCTCTTCATCCGTAAACTTCTTTGATTTTGACAAAATGCTTTGCCACTGCTTTTTTTAAAGTTTCACTTGATTTTTCTTCCATAACTCTGGATTCGCTTTCCTTATACGGAGCCTGAGTTGAAAATCTGTGTCAACACAAGGAGATTGTGCATCGATACTAATAATTTGATGGCTAGGTATCGACGCTGGCTGATGGATCAATGATGCTTGGTGACTGGGTATCGACGCTGGGCTTGGTCGGCTGAATGTTATTGCCGACTAGCGGGTTAGCTATGCTGCTTGTCAAAGCTAAGGGCTCTTAATAACTAATATTTATATAGACCAATGTTAACTATAATATAATTGTATCTAGATCTAAACTGAACGTTTTTGCTTATCTGATTTCGTTGGATATGTAGGTACTAAAAACTCTAAAAATCCCAGAATTTGGTGAAAAAATCTGTGTTTCAATTGGCCTTGTGGAATCACCGTCTGAATCTGGCTCAACTGGAGATTTAATTTGGTAGTCGGGATCTTTTACGCTGTCATCTGATGAAAAAACATCTACCGCACTATCTGAGAATCAATCTTGAACGAGAGAGAGAGAGAGCTTGAACTTGAGTCATCGTCAGAATCTGAACTCTTTTGACAATAAGTTTGCTTGGTCTTTTAGGACACGCCGAGACTTTTCATGTGTATTATCAGATGACAAATCTAGATTAAAGCCAGTCTATCTGGTATGGAATTTGTATTAAACCAATCATAGTGTAAGTCATTAGATTTCAATCAAAAATCAAAATCAATTTTTTTTATTCAAAATAGTACTAATACAGTATCTTTTTGAACGTCAATTGAATCTACCACCGGTTCCAAGGTAAGCCCACTGAGAAGAACCGGCGAAACAAACTCAGTGGAACTAATCTTTTCAAATAATATATATTAATAACAATTTTAACATCTTATCTTGAAATGCCCGGGAGGAACGCCTTATTCCCAGGGTGTGGTATCTTCCATGAAATCTTTTACTTTATAATATGCTTTACCACACAAACGTTCTTTAACAACTTTTTTGAATTTTTTTATGGAGAGCTTTTGAACGTTTTCTGGGATCCTATTGTAAAAGCGTATACAGTTGCCTTTAAAATTTAAGTTTGCAGGTGAACGAATAATGATTATTATCATGCTTCTGTAAATGGATGGGTGAATATTCGCTTTCTTTCGGTGCAGGTACATTTTGGTCCCACTCTTCATTTCATGAACGGATGAAATTGTTGTGCTCATGCAATACCATATTTAAAATTCTATGTATTCGGTTACTCATTCTGCAAGAGAAAGAGAATTCATATATTATGCCGGTGAGGTAGACAAAAAAAGATTAGACAATAATCAACAATGGTAAGTTGCATTTGACGAGAGAGACGAGATGAAGAATAAATAGTGAATGTACTTAACTGAAAGATCTGGGACAGACGCCCAAAGTGCACATATTTTGATCAAATTAAAGACGTCTTAGCGAAAGGCATTATTAAGAGTACCATAATAATAATAGGTATAACAAGAAAATGAATTTTATTTCAAATGAATTGGTCTTTTCTCTTCACTTTTTCAATCAACAAGCCGTAAAATAATAATACTGAACTTAACTTAGTAGTCTTATTCCGTTGGATTTAGAACAGAAGAATACAAAGCTCGTTCATTTAAAAAAAACTTTTTAAGTATAATAACATACAAAGTAAATTAAACATACAAAGTAAATTTATTATAATATGTAATAATATAACACAACATAAAATATTAAATCCATCATAAAGTGAAGTTTTCTATTACAATACAAGTTCCAATTTTTATCAAAACCTTTTTTCCTAAAAGAAAACACCCCAATAGTACAACAATATTTGAAGTAAAACAAACGTATCACAGAAACAACTCTTACGCTTATGACAAAAGTAACATAATTAGACATTTTTTTTTCGCTAAACGGTCCCATTTCAAAATGTGCTACTTTTCGATTTTAAAACGAATGTGTACTTACTTGTGTTTTATATGCGGAACAGACACATTTCAAAATGTGGCCCTGTTGCTCATAAAGTTCACACTCGATACAGGTAACTTTTTGTGATGTGGCCCTTTGGCAAAAAAATTACGTACGCACGCGCCGAATGTCTGGTCTCAACTCAAAAGATGGCTGCTTTGCTCTGAACTTTGGTTTCACAATGCGTGAAAATGCCAAAAGGGCGTATACGTAAATTTGTGATTTGAAGGCCGATTTCAACGAGTGTCTTTGATTTATATTAAAATATAGGCGATTTTAGCACCATTTTTCAAATAAAAGTAATTTTAGAAAATTTTGTTTTATGGCCCTTTCGTTATTAAGCAGCGATATATCTATTATTGTTGTTTCAATATTAAAATAAACACAATCCTATCTAAGATTAAAGATAGATAGAAAATCTATCTGTGGTAAGTGCATCCCTCTGAAATAGTGTTAGTGGTGATAGTCATTAGTTGTATAATTATAACAGTTCGTGGCTTTTTATGTTTCTCTCTATTTTCATTTACGCGTTGTCTCCCTTCAGACAAATATGGCACTTATCAAGTTGTCTTGTTTTGTCTATAAAGATTACTGAAAATAAGTGATACCTGTGTGTGTGTGTGTGTATCTTTCATTATAATATGTATTATGATCTTTTAGAATAAGTTTGCTTGGAGATTGTTTCGCTGCAAGTTCTCAAGTTGGAGAGTAACACAGTTCAAAATATGGAGTACTTGATATGTAGCGTTTCACGGTCGTAGCACAATAGGTAGATAGCATGATGACGTCGTGGCACGGTTGATGCATAACATGATGAGGTCGTAGCGCAGCTGATACATAGTACAGTATAGTGCGTAGCATGAATGAATGAATGAATGAAAAATACTTCATTGCATACACAAACAAGAATACAAACAATTAATTAACACAAAGATTTAAAATATTTTAAGTAAGTACACAAAAGGCGGCCTTATTTGGCGATTTCTTCCAGTTAACCTTGGTGTATGTGAAAGAATACTTACTACATAACAGGGTAGGAGACAGCAAAACAAACAGAAAATTATATGTAACTAGCTGTTGCCTGCAGCTTCGCCCGCATTACTCAACTCACAAGTCACAGCGTGATGTTATATAGTCTATAGCCTCCCTCGATAAATGGGCTATCTAACACTGAAAGAATTTTTCAAATTGGACCAGTAGTTCCTGAGATTAGCGCGTTCAAACAAACAAACAAACAAACTCTTCAGTTTTATAATATTAGTATAGATTTAAATAAATAAAAATAATAGTACACACATATATATTTTTATATATTATTATATTGAATATACACACATCTTGCTTGTTTCTCCCGTGAAACAGCTTTGCTGTGTTTCGGAGAGAAGGGCAAGATAGGCAGTGTAATTACTGGCACCGAGACTTAACATCTTATGTCTCAGGAAAGGCAACACAAAGATGAGTTCTGGGCTCGTTCCAGGTATACTAGTTTATGTTCATGGGCGACGTTGACCACTTACCATCAGGTGGCACGTTTGGCAGTTTGCCTATCCAACTAACATACAAAGTACATATAATACCATCCCTAAACATATTTATTATTTTGTTGTTCGTTATGGTTCGTACATAGCATGGATAAGACATGGTGTACAATTAGAACATAATTGTCGCAGGACTTGTTTGGTCGCAGAGAGTCATGGCCGTCAGGGCCGCCCGTGCGTACCGTACGACCTCATACGAAGCTGCGTGCGTACTGGCGGGATCAGCGCCGTGGGACCTAGTCACAAGGGCTCTGGCGCAGACATGGAGGAGACGACGAGGGGAGGAAGAGGAGGAGGAGACCTCCGAAGAAGAAGAGTCCTGGCGGAGCCGCCTGCGAAGGCGAGTTCTCCGTCAGTGGAAGGAGAGGCTGGAGGAGCCTAGTGCGGGATACCGCACCGTGTCGGCCGTCGGTCCAATCCTGGAGCAGTAGATTGATCAGCGGCACGGCATCATCACCTTCCAACTTGCGCAGATCCTGACGGGCACGGCTGCTTTGAAGGTATCTGTGGAAGGTGGCAGGGGCGGAGGACTCGCCAGGGTATGACACTGCAGACCACACCCTGGCAGAGACGTGATGTCGCAGAAGGAGGAGGCGGAGCGGGAGAGAGAGCGCACTGGTGCCTCTTCTCGCAGGAGAGCACGGCTGTGACAGGCGGTTGCACTGCTGTAAGGGACACCCTTATGTGTTCAGGGCGCCTAAAGGGCTGAGCTTAAGGGAAGAGTGCCGGATGGCACAACGTTGTGGCCGGTGCGGATGTCCACAGCATTCGCGCCGGGTCACCCAGACGATGAGGAGAACACCGCTGAGGCTTAGTGGGTAGAGTCTTCGTTCACCTTACCATCTTCTCGGGCGCCGAGAGTCCCACATAACCACAATTTTTAAAAAAATATAATACATTTTTAAGCTAATTTTGCATGGTATTTTAGTATTTTATTTCTTAGCGTTGCAAAAAAAAAATGCAAATATCATCAAATGTCATCGTTGTTTGTTTTAGCAAACCAAACATTTTTTAAACGCTTAAAGGATTAGAATTTTTGCGAAATGTCTTATTTTTTATGATAGTCATCAATTTTGATTTTATTATGCTTTTTATGATATGCTTCAGTTAAAAACTGCAACTTTTCAAATCATCTAAAATAATAAGCACAAACATTTGTTTTGTTCGAAAAAAAACAAGAAGGTATGCACTTTCATAATAGCGCTAGTGGTAACAAAACCAAAAAGGGTAAAATAGCAGCAACTATAATTAATATATATTTGAAACAGTAAAAGCTTTGTGCTTTCAGGGATTTAAAGCTTTCAGCTTTATAGTATAATTATCTTTATTCTTTTAAAGTAGGTTTCGAAATCGTGTCTCACTAAAGGTTTAAAAGCTTTTAATAAAAAAAAATACCACGTTTAGTACAGGTATGTTCCTGGAATGAATTAATTTTACATCACAACTCATGTGTTCCTAGTAGTCCTTTGCGAAATCATCGTTTACATCATAGATTTTATTAAGTAGAGGTTGTGTCATCATGCTGCATTGCAGCTGAACTGGGCCGGCACGACCGGGGTGGTACCTCTCGCTCATATAACACAGGCGTCAAGTGACAGCTATGCTGTCGCGTTTCGTGCGGTTTGTGAGTTTCTGGTGGCCCATTGGGGGGATAGGGAAAAGGAGGACGGCGCATCTGCGTGTCCTTGGTTGTGCGGATATATTATATGAGCGTCGGCGCCGTGAGGCTCCGACTGCTCGTTTACCCCCTGTTGACATAAAAATAAAATTGCATGGTCGGAGATGGATAGACTCCTCGTCGCATTATAGAGCATTTTTTTTTATTAACAACAAGGCTTGCTCGAATCTCATAAGAATTCTGCACCGAGGAGTCTACGTCACCCAATTTTGGAGGAGGTCAATTTATAGTTAGAATGTAACTTAAAAATCTTATTTCTCCAAGAGTTATCTCAACTTGTGACATACGAACTTACCTTTTATTTTAGTTGGATATTCAAAGCCTATCCTGAAACATAAGATAGTTGTGCCAGTTAAACTGCTTATTCTGTCGTTTTTTTCCAAAACACAGCACAGCTGTTTGACGGCAAAAAAGCGAAACAAGGTCCCTAAGCAGACGACACGGCACAAATTATTCCACCCGACGGTGACGCGGCCCAGACCCGCCACAGAAACTAACCCGACGCCAGGAGACCTTGTGGTCGATGACTTCACGGTTAGTGGGGAGGCAACACCCCCACTAATAATAAACCATAAGTAAGCCAAATCGGCTCACAATAATCCGATGAAACATTAGGGCCTTTTGGCCGTTAGCATAGATCCATCCGAAAAAAAAGATACAGGGATTTCAGGAGTAAAATTTTGCATCACGATTGCTATTTCGTGTATATAGAAATATAAGTTTTAGTAAGCTAAATCAAAAGCAGCGTTTTCAATATTATTATTTATTGAAACAATACCCCAGATTTCTCCTAGGGATTTGATGCTCATCTAAAGATCATTCCAGAATGTCTAAGTAAGATATTAATTAAAACGGGCTTAGCGTCACAAGCTATTTTAAAGTAGCTATAGGGGTATGAGGTATCATATCTAGGCTTAACACTTTGATTAAAAACAAAAGATTTAGCTTGAGATCAGATTATTTCTTAGAATATAGTTTAGGATATTTAGGAGATTTATAGGAAGGAATGCATTACATTTTTTATCGGTATCACCTATTTACGTATTGTAATTAAATTATGAAAGTACATACACGTTTCGTGAACAAGAAATTCATAGAAAATGTCGAAATATCTGTGCGCGAAAAAAAGTGACATGGGAAATATCCCGTTTTAAATAATTTTAGAATCTTACGTGAATATGTAATAAGGGATGGATGAAAATTTACTAAAATAATAATTATTTGTACGTTTAAATTCGACTGTCGAAGGCAGGTAGGCGAGGAACACCATGGTTCAAGCCTTGTCGTGGCAGGGGGCTCAGTAGCAACGCACCTGCTAGCCCTCTGGTGTAGCGGGTGTCAGTGGATGTCTTTATCACTTACCATCAGGTGAATCGACTGTCCGATTGCCACCTCTTCTATAAAAAAAGACTAAGCCCAGAACCTTGGTCGAAGCAAATTGTGCCGAGGGAGGTGCTTATTGTACCTATCTTATTTTGGAGGGGACAAAAAAGCACAAGGATAAGGAGTGAGGATGGGAACCTCACCCCATTGCACTGTATTGTTGTTCTGTGGTGTTGGACATCCCCTTTGTGGATGTGGCGTCGGTCCCTTGCGGGGAGGGGAGGCGCATTTTCATTGTAAAATTATCGTCCGTAAACCGACTGTACAGACAACAGGTAGGTTTTTTATTTATAACTCATTCAGTAGACAAGGAGCTTAGCTAAAAAATGTCCCAACTTTTTTAAGCTTTTGCCTGATGATAAGACAAGGAATCTTAGAAGGTATACTTATACCACTGAACCCATCGTGTTCGGTCATTTTTTACTTATACTACATTATACAATGTTCTAGCTCTTCCTCGCCGTTTAATTCACCATAAAAAAGAAAAAAGACTTTCCTAAAAAAAGTTTATAGCCTTAGAGGCTTAGGCTATTAAATTCGAAAAAAAATGATCTGATTTTCAAATCAGTAGCTAGCGCGTTCAAACGTACTCAGATTTATATATTAGTAGATATAGATACATGATATAAGATACATAAAATCTAATCTCACGCTTGTCTCCCACTGTCACATAATATATCAGAATCCCGTTCATATTTTCAATACAAAGCGAATTCATATGCACGGTCTGCCGCCGACGTTCAGTGTATTGACTATTTCAGAACAAATGTTTTAGAATTGGAGATATCGTATTCCTTGTTACGTATTCAACACGAATCTCAATATTAGCTCGACATTTTATTTTTATACAATATACAAAAGACAATGTACGTTTTATGTAAGTAAATATTTAATACTACTGGCTTGATGGCTCGATGATTTTATTAAAAGAGGCTGAATAAATTAAAGGCATACTTTGATACGTCTATTAGCCTAGTACAGAATGCACGCATATTATGACTTTTTTTTTCCTTAACGCCGGGAAATGCTCTGAGGCATCCCGGGGAGTGGGTCTCCACACGCGGGTATGTGGGACTCGCTGCGCCCGAAAGCTGGTAAGTGGACGCAGCTTTACCCACTAAAACCCGGCGAGTGCCACCAATGCCGCCTTTAGTGAAGTGCCCCGGATCTAATAAACAAACAGGGAACCTCGACGGCTAGTCAGTCCCACAAGGGACCGACGCCACCTCCACAGAGGGGTTGTCCCGCACCACAGAACAACCCCTCCCAACTTCGGGACAGTACAATGGTGTGAGGTTCCCGTCCTCACCCCTTTCCCCCTGCTCTTTTGTCCCCTTTTCTTATAAGAGCAGTACGGCTCAATTAGCTTTGCCCAAGGTGCTGGGTTCACCTTAGGCTACTGAGCCTCACCACCACGCTTGAACCAGGTTGGGGATATTATGTGACTAACCCCCAAATACTCAAACGAATCTCAAATTTAAGACGTACTTAAACTCGTGCTGTCCTTCTTTTTTCTTTGAATCTGACACGTCGTAGCATGAGTTTCAGTACATCTTTAATTTGAGATTCTTTTGAGTATTTAGGGGTGCGACTTACATGTCGTGTCTCCTCAAAATCAGGCGATGGAAAGACCACCTCAGTGTTTATCGAAATAGGCCTGAATACTAAATAGTAAAGGCATTCCATATATAACAGTACCTTTAAGGATTCCGAAAGAAGTAAAGCTTTGTAGTATAAAGCGTAGGAACGAATAATGCAGCGCTTGCGCCGCGCGTTTATTGTAACGGTAATCTGACGCTTAGCACGGATATAATGGCCGTACAGCGAGCGCCTATATGCGAGCGTCCCGGACGTCCGTAAAGAAATTTCACTTCAAAAGTTGCTTTCGATACAAATGTATATCTATTATGATCTAAATAATGATATATGAAAGATTTAATATTATTAAACAAACCACTGCATAAATTTTCTGGCCATTCTAGTTGCTCACTGGCTGGAACTGCCCAACTTTAAAGCTAGGAATTAGTCGTGTACCATCTAGTAACAAGATAGAAGACACCTTTGATCTAAATAAAACGGACAGTAAAATTATCATTAAAAAGCAAGGCATTCGTTCACAATGCCGAAATATTGAGCTCCATTAAATATAGCATGGTAAAAATACCGTTTGAAACAGTTTAAATAGTGAAAATAACCGTGTTAAAACAAGAGCAGCGGCTCTGACCACGAGTCACGACTAGAGGGTTCCATAAAAATGTGTTAATAAAAAGAAGATGATAGGTTTTCATCTTTAGGACCTAAAAGGCTTCCGTTGTCATTTCAAAGAACGGAACCTTAAAACATATGTCAACGCCAGTAAATCCACTTAGCTACGGTGCCAACCCGCAGAATTGCCAATTATGAGTTACAATAAACGGATAATATGATAGTAATAATAAATGACTCCCGCGAGGTCTGTTTGACCCCGTAATAAAAACCCAAATGCATATTTATTCACGTTTATTTCCCGCCATTAAGAATTTGACATTCAATGACATTTTATTAATTACATAATAATTATTTGAGCGAACGTTACACGAGTATTGTACGGAATATAAATTTTATTATTTATATAATAAATTATTAATTTATTTTTATTATTCAATTAATATATTATAATAATAAATTTTATATTTACAATAAAAATTACATTATTGAATATAAATTTATTTTTGAAACGCAAAATATTTAAGATTTTCCATTTCTCGACTTTAAAATATGTATCAATAGCTATTTGTAAATTAATACTAAGTTCTATTGATACTACATTATAATAAGCCATTTTCTGTCTGCACTCTCTCTACGAACGACTAGACAAATAAAGAAACTTTACTAATATAATAGTTGTTTGATGACAACGATAGTTTCGTCTGCAAAGTTTACGACAACTTATTCCATTATTAAATGACAATCTCGTCTCGGATCAGATGAATCGACTCATGTATTTTGGAAGTGCGATGAGTTTTGTCTGGCTAGTTAAGTACATTGATTGATGATATATACAAAACGAATGAATCCTCAGAATTTTGATAACCTTTTTAGTTTATTTTTTAATATTTGAATAAAACAAGACATAGAAATAATTAGGACTTTGACAAAAAATACCTTCTCTGTCGTCTTTGATTTTGAATTACAGTATTTTTCTTAACTAAGTCAAGAAATTATTCTTAAAAAATATAATTAATTTATCGCAAGTTTGTATTAATTCATCAATTCAGGAAGTGACTATAACTTTTTCTTTTCTTATTCCTGAATAACCGTCGAGTATCATTAAAACATTGATCGTGTAACGTTCGCTTTACAAATCGTAACATACTAATAAACACATGTATCACAGAACAATTTAATCGTGCTAGAAATTGACCATACGCATTAATGGTGGACGACCATACAATATACAAATAAACAACACAAAATAACTTATAAGATAAATTGCTTACTTACTTGATTGCTAGATTATGAAAAACGAATCACTTTCCATCAGGTGAGACAGTGGCCAAACGCAAGCCTATCAAACAATAAAAACAAAAAAAAACGATAAAACAAAAGGAGTGTATCTTAAGAACTGAGATTGACTTACCACGAAATTAAAACCTTTGTGATGATGATGATGATGTGCACTGAGTTTCTTTCGTCGGTTCTTTTCAGTGGGCTCGCCTTGTAATCGGTGGTAGATTCAATTGACGTTCAACGTACTTTGATACCATTGTATTTTTATCTTTATTTGTGAATAAAAAAATGAATTTGAATTTGAACATGTTATCTGAGTACAATAACAGACTGATTATATGAAACAAATTTACCCTATTTGGTTATTAATAATAAATGTTACCTTCAGTTGAGATGAATAATACTAATTCTCTAGTATTTACTTTTAGCAATCATTTTCGTGAGCGACGTTGGCCTAGTGGGCACGGGCTCGGCCTCTTGAGTGAAAGCCGAGAGGTCCGGCTTCGATCATGACACCCCCCCCCCCCTGTGATGCCTTGAAATGGGTTTTTCTAAATTTCTATGTGCACCTGATTCTAAGACCATCGCTTGCTCACCGGTGAAGTGAATCGTGAGCAAACCTGCATAGGTATGTACCTGATGCATGATTAAAAATCTTTGAAGGTGTGTGAAGTTCATCGCATTGGGCCAGCGCATCGGTGAACTATGGCCCAAAACCTTTCCTAGCCTGATTCCGAGGAAAAGACCCATGCCCAGCAGTGGAACATATAAGGGTTGCTATTAGTATTATATTATTAATCATTATTATTTTCTAAATATTAATGGTGTTTACTCCACGGTTTGCTCTCTCTTAAGCTTCTCCTTTTTTAATTTAGGGGAGAAATTAAAATCCTTAATTAGTACTGCCAAAATTATTTTAGCATCATGTGGATGGGGATTGAAATGTTTAAAAATGAACCCCTTTTTTGAGGGTTGGCTGATTACTAAAGGGTTCCCTAATTTCCGAACTCCAACTTTTTACGTTGTATGTACGTCTAGACTACCATTGGCATTATTAACCAATTACATCACGTTAACCTATGCCCGTGCTAAGTAAGAGAACTTGTGTCACAGGTAATAAAAACAGAAATAAATAATAAGAATAAGAAGAAAACGAATAAGAATTTTATTTAAATACATAAAATACGTCTATGACAAATTATCTGCACTTAGCGGGATCGAACCCGCAACCGTTCCGTATCCGGTCTGACCACGAGACCATCTGGCCCTGTTTCTTAGTAACGTACATAAAATAAGCAATTTATCTTACAAATACAAATAGAAAAGTGGTGATAATATTCCGTATCTTAGACACATTAACCCTTATATTAGTTATATACATTTTAATAGCAAATTATATTAGTGTTAGGATTTAGATTTTGGCACACAATTTGTATTTATCTCGATTCATGTCTTCTATTCTTTACCATAGAAATTTTTAGATTTAGATTATATAATATGAGTTAAAAAGCTTAACGTTTTAAATATGTTAATCGTTGTCATTTACTTTTTTATGATAGGTACATGGATGGACAAACTGGCAGACGTGCCACCTGATGGTAAGTGGTTTACGTTGCCCATGAGCATAAACTAGTTTACCTGGAACTAGCCCAGACTTATGTGGTGAGATATAAGATGTTAAGTCTCGGTGCCAGTAATTATACTGCCCCTCTCTCCGATATACAGCAACTAGTCCAGGCAACATATAAATCAGTTGCCTGGGCTAGTTTCAGGTAAATTAGATTATGTTCATGGGCGACGGCGACCACTTACCTTCTAGTCGCACGTCTGGCAGTTTTCCTATCCAAAAAACAAAACTTTGGACTATGAACTTACTTATATTCTTCATAGTTTCTTTGTAGCAAGTCACCCACTTACCTATTCTGCTATTTTATATTTAGCGCTGATCATTCAAGAAATAATTATTGAATCAAACATGAATCGACATAGTCACAGGTCTAAGAAAAATTAAATGTAGACAATATAATAGAACCTTATCCATTACAGCGAATACAAAAAATGCAACTCAATATTTAGGCCTATACTTACACTAACAGATCAAGACAACAAACCTTTATATATTTATTTAAACATGTACACGTCTTTTTAATTTTGTCTATAATGCCCACCGCAACATATGTAAATCCAATCACAAATGTGTAATAAAACATAGAAATTCAGTGCTTCCTATAATTATATAGATTTTTAATATTAATAATTTGTGACAATACCGATATATCACCCACTCACTTATTTCTTATTTTGTCACCAATGAGATGGTTTCAAGCCTAACACAAAACAGATGTCAATGAGATTTTTATCAGAAGGAAGAAATGAATCAGAAGCCTTCACAATTCATTAAAATTATAATTATAGGCTTTAACTTATATGGATAAGATTTTATAGCATTGGAAAGGATTGTCGTCGAAGAAATATAGCTGCTGATTTTAAAATACGAGGTGTATAACCTGACCAGAAAAATAAAAACCCTCGCCATATTGCGGAAAATTTTGGCACTAATTTCTATATGGACGATACCATGTGTTAGCGTAAAAAGATACAGTGGCGACACCACGCAGGGTTTATATAATTCTGGTCCGGCTATATATAGAATATTTTTATAGCTTAGATGATCTCATATTTTAAATTATAGTAATATATAATAGTATAAATAGTTGAAATTCCTTTTCACGCAAAAATATAAAGGTACCTTACCTTGCTTTAAAAAAAATTCTTCAGATTAAGAATTTCTGTTCAAAACTCGACTTGCTACCATTGAGGAAGTTAATTTACATCTATTTACAAAATATGTATAAATATAGATATTAAAACAAAATTAGTATTATCAATAAAAATTGCTTAACTAAAACCAGAATAAAAATAAATGATTATTATTATTGAATAAGCAATCTCAGTGATTTAATTCAAAATTAGGATGAAAAGCTTATAAAAAAACCAATGTATTTTGCCAACTTGTTCTAGAATTGTATTTCTAGAATATTCTAGATCTTTACATACAGTGAGTGGATCAATCTACCTAAGCCTATCTTTACATCTTATTCGACCATGTCGATTATACTCTTGTAAAGGCACTGTATTTAGAAAATATGTGTAGGGAAATGCATGTCATCACGCCCATCATGGCCGCTTCACTGATGCTGGATCCTGTAACAAGAGCATGTGTCGACAGGTTTAATGTATCATCAGCTATCATGTATTTGGCATTCGTTCAAGAATTTTAGTGTTGATGTTATGATAATATGAACGCTTAGACTGGAACGTTTACCGGTGGGAGGGAAGCGCTGTGCCGCGCTCCCGGCTGCATGCCCGGTAGATGGTGGTAACCATCTTGCTTGTTTCTCCCGTGAAACAGCTTTGCTGTGTTTCAGAGAGAAGGGCAAACTGGCACCGAGACTTAACATCTTATGTCTCAGGATAGGCAACTTAAAAATTATTTTTTGTAAAATGATTTTTTTATTGTATTATAATATGCGCCTATCTGTTTTTTATTTCAACTTTTAAAAGTTATAAAAAATAACGCCCAAACAAACACTTTATATTTAATATAATAGTTTGGTTTATAGCCTTTGATCACGTTCAAAGGTTTTGGGCGACAATATTTTAGTAAAATGTGGGCGATCCGAGTCTCTTCTTTCCTGGAGGCTTCAGGGAAGGATCTTGATCCACAGTTGAAAATACAGGAAAAGGCTGAGATAAAGAAAGGTTTATCCAGTTTTAGGTGTAGCATGATAAATATTGTCATGAAAGCTCTTTTACCTGATGCAGTGAACATGGAGAGATGTGGTGATCGCGCTAGCATGATGGTGGCGTTAGTGGACCTCGTGTAGGGCGGCCGGGAGGGCTGGGTGGCCTCGCAGCGTGCGGTGATGAAACCCTTGGCGGTGGCCACCCGAAACCTGATCGGCCGCCAACTGGACCGGAGACCGAACTCGTCCGCCGATGACACCTCGGTGTTGTCGTTCATCCACGGCTCCGTCTATGGAATTTAAAAAAATAAAGGCCTTCTGACACAGGTTCATAAACCTACCAGAAGGACTCGACCACTCTTTTACACCGTTTTATTATTATCTATTTTTTTTTAAACTTTTTTTAAAAGTTTCTAAAAACAGAATATCGCGCACAATTTATAACCACTTGCTTATTTATTATCCTTGAAATTTACCTATTAAAACTATTCAAAGTTAAATAATAATCCCACTATTCGGAATTGTGCTTACGAATCTTGTAGTAGTTTTATTAGTATGTATATATATTTATATATTAATAGTTTATATATTCAAAATCTGATTACCTTCTCTGGTCTTCCATCAATATACCAAACGATGTTCGCTGGCGGCATCGCAGGCTTTGTGGAGCAATTCAACAGCACGTCTTCGTTGAGTTGAACACTGCCAGATATGCCAGTGATGACTGGGTCCTCCTTCAGCGTCACTGTTGTGTCACGGTGAAGATACAATTTGACCATAAGAGTTATTATACAAAAATAAATTGGTGTATGATGACGCCATTCTCTATATTATGCTGGTTGGTACTTCAAAAAGTAGTACGATAAAAAATAACACAGGTTAGTCAGTATCTCATCATCTTGCTTGTTTCTCCCGTGAAACAGCTTTGCTGTGTTTCGGAGAGAAGGGCAAGACAGGCAGTGTAATTACTGGCACCGAGACTGTACATCTTATGTCTCAGGATAGGCAACACATAAATAAGTTGCTTGGGCTCGTTCCAGGTATATGAGTTTATTCATGGGCGACGTCGACCACTTTGATGGTAGGTACGTTTGCCAGTTTGCCTATCCAACTAATATAAAAAAAACTCAAGATAGGCAGTCATGAGTGCTGAGCACTACCGGGTAAACTCAAATTATGTTCATGGCGACAATCAGCACAATTATAATTAATATTTTGGCCCGTTTTAAAAAGACTGTTTGAACTGAAAGACTGGTCCGGTCAGATTCTCGAAAATTTACAATTTTGTCGGACGCGTCTGAAGAGAAATGTTACTAGGAAACCATAACTTAGCATCGCTTCATTAAGCAATACAAGGACTAATTAACGTTCAAAGTGGAATTTCGCACTAAATTCCTGTCATAGTCTCAAGGCCTTCATTTAAATGTCTAATGACTAATAATTATAAATTAGAACTCAATTTATTCTGTATTAAATATATAATACATTAAAATTTCTAATATCCTTTTTTTTCCTTTTCTTTAAAAGTAAGAAGTTTAGAATTTCGGATGACATGACTACGAAAATTTCTCTTTTGAAGTCAGAACACACAAGGTCGGATAAAAATACAACAATATAGATTCCTTTATCTGGCGAAGTATACAGATATAAAGATAATACAAAATTTCTCACCAGCAACAGTCAGATACTTCGTCTGGTTGACAACAGCGAACCTGGGTCCCTCTGTGGACACCTCGCAGGTGAATGACACCCGCGTGTTGAACCGTTTGGGCAGCACCACGCTGATAGAACAGCTGTGCATGTTGCATGCTCCCTTGGTAACGCCGCCTGATGTCGTGTTGAAAGCTCTTGTCGATGGCTGGAACAAATGGGTGTTTAGGAAACAAAAGACAGGTCGCGGGTTCGTAACCCACCGAAAAAAAAAAGAATTCTGTGTATATAAATAAAAATTTAAATAACACCATAGCAGCACAAGTAAAACGCCCCACCATGGTTCAATGCCTTGTCGTGGCGAAGCAAATTAAGCCGAGGGAGCTGTTCTTTGTACCACTCTTTTAAGAAGAGGGGACAAAGGGCGAGGATGGGAACCTCACCCCATTGTACTGGCCCAACATTGGAAAGGGTTGTTCTGTGGGGCGGGACAGCCCCTATGCGGAGTTGGCGTTGGTCCCTTGAGGGACTGGCTAGCCGTCGAGGTGCCCTGTTTGCTCAATAGATTCGTGGCACCCCACCAAAGGCGGCATTGGTGGCACTCGTCGGGTTTTAGTGGGTAGAGCTGCTGTATTTAAATATGAAATTTCACAGACAATGAAATCAGTTTGCGCTTCGAAAATAATCTTTTGTTTCATATAGGTCTGATTACTATATGATATATTTTTTTAGTATCAATCTAGGTAAACCTAACAAATAAATAAATTGGCGGGATTGATATTTTTTTCTGTCAGAAGTTGCTAATATGAGGCATGTAAGCATACGAACAACATATACGAAATAAAATTTAATAGACAATGCAGAGCATTCAACAATAACTCCCCCCTTTCAATGATCGCCCAAACGGCTGATCCTCTATTTGCATCCATCTGGGTCACACAATATTTTTATCGAAAACCTGTCCAACTGTTTAGGAGAATTTCAGTGACACACTGAAGGATTAAATGCATAAAGATCATATTGTAAAAAGTATAGAGTACACAATTGTCTTTTGTGATAAACAATTGTTTGGTGACTGACATCAAATCAGTATTTGTTTTTTATTTTTTATGTCTGTATATTATGCTGTTATAATTTACGAATAGATCGATCGATCTTGATGAAATTGCGTATACAGTCAGAACATGTTATCAAGCAAATTATATATAATGCCAGTAAACCTGCCATAACACAAACAAAAGACAAAAGTCAATCTAAGTTTATCTGAAGCCGCGGCAACGACTAGGTTCTAATATGGTGGAGCTGACGAGGACAAATCTGTGAACGGCTTCTAAGTTCAATATCATTTCACATTTTATACTACATATTAATATCTGAAGAATCCATAAAAATGTAACAGCTTTATTGGATATAAAGACTCGAGACAAAATTGATTATTTATATTGTTTGGAAAAAAATCTCTACACCTTTCTTTTTCTTGGTCGTTACACTCTTGACAGAGTGGTAGTGGTCATCACTTTAGGGTTGGAGAGGACTACACTTGTGGAGAGGACCGTCGAGGGCAGCCTTCACCTGGTCGGTCCATTGCATCGGTGATCTGCCTCGTGGTCTTCTTCAACTTCGTCAACTTTCCCCTGAACTACGAGGCGTTCTATGGAAACATCTCCCCGGCGAGACTATCTACCCTAACGACGCAGTAGCCAATATTAAAGTGCAAAAGATTATAAATTGTTGTTGGTTTACAAATTAGCTAACTGGTAGTTAGTTATTAACGTCGCCTATTGATACTGATAGGTCTACGCGGCTGAAACTGTTTTCTCAAGTCCTTCTGACTTATATTCGGACTTGCAGTATAAATCTTAAGCCTCAAATTAATTTTCCTTCTGGGCCCAGAAAGTCTGTCAGGCAGTATAAAAAGGATTTTTTATCCATGTTGGCGTGCCGCAAGAAGCACTTGCTTAAAATTTGCCGGTTTCAAGGTTCGTCCTCGTCAAATTAATATGTTCTGCTATAAATTATTTATCAACATCATCAAAATGTATCTGTCTCATACGGGAAGAGGGCTCTTATAATAAACACAATCCCTGCTACTCTTACCGAACTACGAGAACAACCGACCGTCCGACGACCGACGACGTCTTCCCGAACGAAAAAAAAATTAGATAATAGTAGACCATGTATATAGGATAGTAATCTATGGACGCTTTTTTACACCACGTCAATCTGGTCCCGTGGTAAGTTCTCGAAGAACTTGTGTTACGGGTACCAGACAACGGAAATATATTTAATACTTATAAACTATACATATAATCCATGACCCAGGAACACAGAAAACTTTTTGTTCTCTGGCGGGATTCGAACCCGCTACTTTCGGCTTGAGCTACAACTCTCTAAACCTTGAGCCAATAAGGTCGTCAGTGAGCCACAAAATGTATTATGAAGATATACTAAAATATTAAAAATATATTTTATGCATCAAAATACTAAAACCATAAAAAGGCTACAAGTTCCTTAGAACGTTCCCTTAAGTAAACCGATCCATGAACTTAAAGATGTTCTTTTGGAGAGTATTTGTATTGTCCTTTTCACACAAAGGGGAATAATGTTCACAAGAGGTTTTAGTGGGAAAGAATCCCATTCTAAAGTATATAGACTGTGGGCTTGAGAAGGTTACCTTTTTTTTCTTTAACGCCGGGAAATGCTCTGAGGCATCCCGCCGTATGTGGGTAAGTGGACGCAGCTCTACCCACTAAAACCCGGCAAGTGCCACCACTAACGCCTTTGGTGAGGTGCCCCGGATCTAATGAGCAAACAGGGCACCTCGACGTGTAGTCAGACCCTCAGGGGACCGACGCGACCTTCACAGAGGGGTTGTCCCGCACCACAGAACAACCCCTCCTAACATCAGGACATTACAATGGGGTGAGATTCACGTCCTCGCCCCTTGCTCCCTGCTCCTTTGGGCACACCTTAGGCTACTGAGCCCCACCACCACGTCAAGGCCTGAACCATGGTGGAGTTAAGGAAACCTCTTTAACTCCACCCTGCATCTACAACAAGATCTATTAAACTAAACATTAACAAACAATTTTAGTATTTTTGTTTCGGCATGTTTAGGCAAACTGGAAGACGAGTCTTACGTCAGTGGTTAACGTCGCCCATGAATATAAACGAGTTCAGCGCGACTTGCTCAGGTAACTCAATCATGTTTTGCCCACCATAAGACGTAAGATGGTAAATCTCAGTGCCAGTAATTACACTACCCGTTGGGAGAACTTCTTTCTATTACATAAAAAAATCTGGTTCACGAAAGGGATATGACACCAATGCCGCCGTGATAAAATGTAGATTTGTAATAAGAACGTTCGTTTTACTAAGGTTACATTTTCATACTAAAACTAATAATATTTAGTTTTATGAAATTACAATATTTTGACACTAAACACCTTTTTATACACAAATCTTATAATTCTGTAATTTATCTTAAAAACTAAAAAGTTCCAAACGTTTATAACACAATTCCACCGTACATTTTTAAAATAAACTCACGAAAACATTTAACGCAAATTGGTTTGAACAATATATTTAATGGCATTTAGGATTATCCTGACATTATTATAATATATTTGATTTTGTACAGACCCAAAGAAGTTTTATACTCCATAAGTAAATTTTAAAAAAGTTACAAGATGTCTGGGAAATATGGATGTCTTGCGAAGGGCGACCCCTCAGGCTCTTATATAATAAATATGTTTGCGAAGTACAGATTGTATTATATAATGTACAAAGAAAAGAAAAATATGCTGAAGAATTTTCTGGTGAGTTTTTCTCGAGCGAGAGCTGTATTTGCGTTAAAAAATCACAATTCTTTTCCACCAACCGTCGCGTGATGGACAAGTCTATGAAATTGCGGGGTTTTATTTTATTTAGGAAAAAATAGAAATTATATAATCATTTGTTTTTATCTCAACGCTTTATTTAATAAGCACAATTGAAGGATATTGATATAAATACTTTATTTGAGAAAACTGATTAAAATAGATTAACATTATTATAAAAAACTTTTATTTTTTTTTATAGAAGAGGGGGCAAACGGTCAGTCGGTTCACCTGATGGTAAGTGATAGCGACATCCACTGACACCCGCTACACCAGAGGGTTAGCAGGTGCGTTGCCTGCACTTCAAATGGGAGTATGCTCTTTTCTTGAAGATTTTTTTTAATGATACAAAACTACTAATCACTATCATTATATCTTCCCAAAACCTGTTAGTGTTGTTAATCTATATTTGTTGATTTCAGTTAAAAAATTTCCTCTTCTGGTAAAACGTTTTACTTTAAGATCGGTATTGATGATGATGATATAAAATTGATCAAAATTTTTACTCGTGTATGAATTAACAAAGAGTGTAACAGTGTCTCACGCTCATGATAAAATAATATAGAGTCAATCTCTTTGCAGATATTGTTATATTAGGTCTTTACCTATGAAATTGCCGTTTTGTATGAAAAGATTTAAACGATTTTTTTTCATGTATTTTACATGATTCCAACCAAGGATTGAAAAATTAAAAAACATCCTAATTTCAATAGAGAAGATGGCTGGCTCTTACCACCTGCTTGGGATCCCATTATTAATATTATAAAATCAAAATCCAAGCATAATATGTCACAGATTAAAGATACAGTTAGCACTTTCTGCGTAGATAGGACTGACCAAAATATTGATGTATCATAGGGTAGTTTCGAATAACTTTGTAATGATAGGACGTATGACACCTCAGTCCTCCCGGGACCATGGTTGCTGTAGAGTATCCGAAACGTCGGGCTTGTAAAAATCTTAATAAACCGCGATAAAATCCGTAAAAAATTGTTTCATTATAACATGTATTTTTTATTTGTATTAATCGAAGTAATCAACCAAGCAATCAATGCATCTTTGCCAAACCAGTGGCAGGTTATTGATACCCTTCTTAAATAAAGCTGCAGCTAATTCAGCCGTAGATTGTACATATCATCAGCTTCCACAATCGCCTTTAATTCGTCATTGTCGACCAAAGTTTTCGGACGACCGCGAGGTTTATTTTTCAGGTCGAAATTTCCAAAGCGGAAACGAGCAAACCAATAAAAGGTTGGTTTGTAGTGTTAGCTCCGTAAACGTCGTTGATGTTGCGTGCCGCTTGTGCCGCGTTGCTGCCACGACGGTACTCATATTATTCCATAATTACTCGAATTTTTAACGTATGTAACATGATGACGAAAAAGATTGAAATGCGATGAAAATGTAACACTAATCAATAAACAAAATGACTACTATTGGAAAAAGAATTCCATGTTTTTAAAATAAATTTGAAAAAAAAAATTGAAATTAGAATTTTTAGCCAAACAAAAATTATTTTGATTTGAAGTGGCCAGTACTGCAGGACGGCAATTTCATAGGTAAAGACCTATTATAAAACTTTACAATTTTTTTTGATAGATTTTATTTTTGTAAATTTTGAAAATGAGGAACTTTAGTCGGTTTACCTTACAGATATTGAGAAGACACTCGATATATGTGGTTTACTTGGTGCTCAGGCACCGACATCCATATACACCTACACTAGAGAATTAGCAGATGCGTTGCCTTTCGAATATGAGTATATAATATAATCTTTTCTTGAAAGTTCTTAAGTTGTATAGGTACAAAAATACTACAAGTGGTAGATGATTATAGTATTTTTATTTCAGAGGCCTTTTTTAATTTTAAAGCGGACAATGCCAAAAAAAATTAATAACAATTACACTTTTTTTTTTCTTTAACGCTCTTAATGAATATATAAAATAAGTCTTTCTTTAATGCTCTGAGGCATCCCGCGGGGGAGTGGGTCTCCCCACGCGGGTATGTGGGACTCACTGCGCCCGACAGCTGGTAAGTGGACGCAGCTCTACCCACTAAAACCTGGCGAGTGCCACCAATGCCGCCTTTGGTGAGGTGCCCCGGATCTAGTAAACAAACAGGGCACCTAGACGGCTAGTCAGTCCCGCAAGGGACGGACGACACCTCCACAGAGGGGTTGTCCCGCACCACAGAACAACCCCACCCAACGTCGGGACAGTACAATGGGGTGAGTTTCCCATCCTCACCCCTTGCCCCCAGCTCTTTTGTCTCCTCTTCTTATAAGAGGGGTACAAAGAACCCCCTTGACCCAATTCGCTTCGCCCAAGGTGCAGCGGCTCACCTTAGGTTGCTGAGACCCACCGCCACGACAAGGCCTGAACCATGGTGGGGAATAAGAATTACACTATGTTAACCTAGTCCCAGAGTAAACTCGGAAGAATTTTTATAAACTTATTATACGAGTAACACGCAACCCATTATATAAAGGTACAGCAACGCAAGACTCATCTCTCTCTCTTTCTCTCTCTACTCTCACCCTATTACCTGTTGTCCCGGGGTGAAGCGGAATATCTCGTTGTTGTCTCGATACCACTTGACGGAGTGCAGGGGCGGGTCTCCCTTCTCGCTCACGTAGTGGCACACCAGGTCCGCGTCGCGCCGCGGGTCGCCATACTGCGGCACGTCGAGGTACGTGATGTTGTGGGCCGTCACTATCACTGGGAATGAAACAATCATTATCATCGTCATCATTATCATGATCAAAAGCAATATCATCAGGGGGCAAACGTCCATAGAGAGTAGCTACAACGGAGGGTTTGCAAGTGCATTGTCGGCCTTTGCTTATTCCTTCGTCATCAACCTTTTTACGTCCACTGGACGTGCCTCTTTCTATAAACGCCAAAGACGGCCGATCCCCGCTGCTCGTTCAGGACCGGCCACTGTGCGGATATCGTCGTCCCCTTGAATTGGAGTTCCATCGACCTTTCATTTCAAAAAATATTTTTTTCATATTAATGTTAACTTTTATTTTTCAGGTTGTAATTAAACTAGTACAACAGCTCATTCGGTATTTATGTTGTGCCCTTTAGTGATGAGTTACTCCAAACAAGACAAAAAACGTTTCAATCATTTAGTATATAAAGGTGAACCATTTTTTTCTGAACGGTAAAATATCTAATTATTTTGGCCTCATATCGATGTTTATTTTTATATAAATTTCTGTCTACTAATTTGCTTATCTTCTAGTTGTCAACTGAGTGGCGTATACGACGATGATGTACCATTTGGTCCCATATCAGTTTTAGCCCTCTCCACAAACTTTACAATCTAATTCCAATAATGCAAGTTGCCCCAGATATAGCGCTATCGAGTAGCTGTCAGCCAGACATTTGTCTCGAAGGAACCAACTTTACTTTCAGCTCATATTACTTGGGATACTGAATTTATACTCTCAAATCGTTGTTTGAAGCTTTTAAGGAATTTACTTTTAAAGTTTCAATCAAGGTTTTCAGTTTGTTCGATAATATTTTTTAGGTGTTGGCTGGCAGGGGCGCGTTGAACTTCATGATTTGTTCATCCTGCTTATTTTTTCTGTGTAACAGCCTTGCTGCTTTTAAAATAAAGACAGAACAGGCAGTCTAGTTATTGCCACCGATTCTTACTATCTTACGCCTCAGTATAGGTAAAACATGAATGAGTAGCCCTTTTTTTAGGTCATGCAGATTAATGCTTTCAGGTAAGGCTTATACTATATGTGGGGACTCGCTCTTGGGAATGCACTACCCCACAAAACCACATACGAGCGCCTTCGCCCGCTTTTTAAGGGTCCCGAATCTGCCGGCAACATGATCACCTCAGCGACAGCCTGGTCCCGACGAAGGCCAGACTACTCCTCGTAAGGTGGGATAGCCTGGGTGCCTCTAAGGAATCCCCGTGGTATCGGATAATACTGAGCACAGGTTTCCAACCGGCACGAGCACATTGATGTTACTGGAAGCGCTTTAAGTAACGCATCCTATGCTCGTTCGTATGAATGAGTTGACCGGGATAATTCCGGGTAAACTTGCTTATGTTTTTGGGCGACGCTGACCACTAACCGGCTGATGGCTCTATCAATTCGCCTTTTTAAGTAATATAAAATAATGACATGACATTAATATGCGTTTACCGATGTTGAGTCTTATGACTTTTAATTTCGACTTCACGTAATTTGGATACATTTATTTATTTATTTGATGTGACATAATAGGTTTTTTCACATTACACACACACACTTTCCCTATGAAATTACCGTTCTGCAGTGCTGGCCATTTCAAATCAAAATATTTTTTGTTGTCAAAACAATATTGGTCCATTTGCGTCGAATTGGCAAGGTAAAAAATCTTGACAAATTGGTGCTCCACGAACTCAATGATCGCCAGCACGAAGTACGCGTCAAGACGTGCTTTGCACTGCTCACACACGCAACAGACACAAAAAGGAAGGAATTTTGAACCGCATTTGTTACCTGCGATGAAAAATGGATTCTGTTTGATAACCGCAAGCGCTCAGCAAGTTGGTTGGATCCTGGTTCAGCACCTAAACAATGCCCTAAACGAAAACTCACCCCTAGAAAAGTAATGTTCACTGTTTGGTGGTCTAGCGCCGGTGTGATTCATCACAGCTTCTTACCAAACGGGGTGAGCATTACTGTAGATGTATACTGTGAAGAACTGAACACAATGATGGAGAAGCTGGCACATCTACAACCAGCATTGGTCAATCGCTCGTCTCCGCTGCTCCTGTACGACTAGGGTTAGAAGCTCTCCGTCATCCACCTTACTCACCAGACCTTGCGCCCACAGACTACTACTTCTTCCAGAATTCGGATAACTTCTTGGCGGGAAAAAAATCAATACCCTAGAGGCAGTACAAAATGTCTTTGAAGAATTTGTTGCCAGCTGATTTCTTTAAGAAGGGCATCAATAAACTGCCACTGCGTTGGCAAAGATACATTGATTGCATGGCTGATTACTTCGATTAATACAAATAAAAAATATATGAAAAAAAATCGTTTAATTTTTTTCATACAAAACGGCAATTTCATAGGTCTTTAAAGACATAATAATATGTTTATACGAATATAATAAGAATTTTAGACTTCGTTGACATTTTATTGAAATAGATCGCCTTAGTTTCGCTATTGTCTCATCAATTCTTTCTCAGTGGCTGCATGAGCATGTATTACTTAAATTGTATCTTATTGCAGTCAATAAGAATTTGCTTAACCAGTCTTATAGTTCGATAAAGCTTGGAACAAAATGTCCCATTCATATTTCACTAGCCACTCAGGTAAAATTCCATCTCGATAAAATCCCTGAATTTGCTTTGTATTTTTTACTAGCTGTTGCCTGCAGCTTCGCCCGCGTTACTCAACTCCTATAAGTCACAGCGTGATGTTATATAGCCTTCCTCGATAAATGGGCTATCTAACGCTGAAAGATTTTTTCAAATCGGACCAGTAGTTCCTTTAGTAGATTAGCGCGTTCAAACAGACAAACATACTCTTCAGCTTTATAATATTAGTATAGATTTTGGCCAATCTAATTTTTTGTATCTGAAGCATATCATTGTAGTACATGTAACTTTCGGAATATTCAAATTTATAGATCCCACACAATGAACATAGCACTCCCAAGTTTTTCCGCCGTCGCTAAATATGTCCATTAGAGAACTCATAAACGAGCCCTATTCAGAAGGGTAATTAGAATGGATGGAGGTCTTTTGGGGTCTTTTCAGCGGTGAATATAATTTTGAACAATATATTAGTTTGTGAACTAGCGGGGTTAATGTTTTAACTTTCGTGAATAATTCAGTTGCTTTAGTTTGGAATAAATAGGTTTAAGAACCCGTCGTTCTGTGGTTGTGGTGATTGTTATAACGTATTAAAGTGACGATGACTATGACATTAAAAACCTTTCTTAGTTACCTGACAGCCAAGCTTTGTATGAAAGAAAGGTTAGCCTGAAACTGGCTCGTAGCGGTGGCTTGTAACGGTGATTTCTTCTGTATTATAAGTAAATGCAATAAAATGGATGTCCGTATAACTGACACACCAAGAAAGTTGGCACACGTGTAATAAAACATCATAAAGAGTTTTTGTCAAATTTTCCTCAAATCTTCCCATTCCAATAATAATTGGAATGGGAAGATTTGAGGAAAATTTTCAATTTTCGTTAATTGAAAAACGAATTGAATTACTTTAATTTCTCAGAATTTTAATTTCTTTCTTAATTGGACAGACTAGCGAAACATTAGTACTCATATTAGGCTCGCAGAAACCAGAGGTGATGATGCATAACGAAATATGCATTACGTTGTACGCATATGAAGCAATTTTAATTAAATCCTGTGACATTATTCACATTCGGTATTTTGGCGTTCGCTAAAATAGCGATATTGTGTCTGTGTTGTGTGTGGTGAAATACCGATGTTTTTGTCTATGTTATGTCTGTGTGTGTGTGAAATACCGATGTTTGTATCAAGTTTCTGTGTGTTTATGTCAACTCAATTTTGGAAAGCATCTCAAAAACAAATGCCATTACTCAAATTGAAGCAGTGTTGTCCTTAATTATATTATTTATAACAAGTTTTACATAAATTAATTACATATTATTGTATATCCATTTTTCATTCCAAAAATCCTATTTTAGAACTCTGTTCTCACTTCTTCTTCAAGTAATAGATGCATTTTGGAAAAGGAAAATAGGCAGTTTAAAAACTAGCACTAACTTAAGTCTTAGGATAGGCAACCTGGATAATAATTGAAACTCATGGATGACTTGCTGGACAACATAGGAACGTAGGCAATCTAGAAAACTAGAAGAACTAGTCCTGGGTAAACATTGATATTCATAGCCAACGTGTACTATTTACTTTGCCATTTAGAAAGTAGACAAAGTTAGAGCTATTTTCTAATGCGTTACAAGTTTTCAAAGTTTTCTTTTTTATAGCATAGGAGGGCAAACAAACAGTCAAAGCCTTTTGACTATCGATATCCATAAAAATCCGCACAACCAGGGATTATGCAGATGCGTTGCCACCCTTTCTCCTATTCTCCAATGGGCCACCGGAAACTCACAAACCGCACGAAACGCGACAGCATAGATGTCACTTGACACCGGTGTGATGTGAGCGAGAGGTACCACCCCTATCGTGCCGGCCCAATCCGGATGCAAAGCAGCATGGCACTAACTAACAAAAGTAAGCAAAGTTTTTTTTTCAAAGTACGTTTGATCGTTTTTTTTTAAATTATTTTAGTTGGATAGGTAAAGTGACAAACGTACCACCTGATGGTAAGTGGTCAACGTCGCCCATGAACATAAACTAGTATACCTGGAACGAGCCCAGGCAACTCAATTTATGTGTTGCCTATCCTGAGACATAAGATGTTAAGTCTCGGTGCCAGTAATTACACTGCCTGTCTTGCCCTTCTCTCCGAAACACAGCAAAGCTGTTTCACGGGATCATTTTATTTACAGAGTAATAAGACTAAGAATTTCGTGAATTAATTTGAATTTGAAAATAATTTCAATTCAATCAGTCGTTATAGAAAAGTCTAGAAGTTGGAAAGGATTTTCAGTATTATCGACTACTTTTAATTATACTTAGTATCTTTTTCCTCACTATCTTTCGGCGGAAAATTCTAAGGTTCAGTTTTAATTTGAAAATAGATTAAAATTCTATTGAATAATGAAACTTTTATTTTTTTCTTGCATTTATTTTAGGTGCAGCGAAATGTTGAAGCAAATTGTGGTAAACTTTAGTTATTAAGAATTTAATCCTAAATTCGTTTTTTTTAATTCGTCACCATAATAATATACGAGCAGGTTATTAGTATCACAAAAGAGTAAAATAAAATATAATATATAGTAACCTCGATTTTATTAATGCGAAAAAATATAGCATAGTATATCTTGTCTAGCCTTTTCGTGCCAAAATGGCTGATTGGATTTTGATAAAATATGTCAGGAAGATAAAACAAGTTATGAAGATTTTTTTAATAATCAATATCAAGCCTGAATAAACTCAGTAAACAAATACCAAGGAATCAGTTTGTTGTACAAAATAATCACATGAATTTATAGTTTAATTTATGTATCTTTTACACCAATAAAATTGGTTCTTGTAATTAGTGTAAAAGATTATTTATTTTATTTGAAAGTGATTATTTATAAAAGCTAAACCGCGCAAACGTTGTCCTATTACCCAAAAATGAATGTCCTTACTAACGATTTTTTTTTATACAAACCTTGTCTTGACGATAACCAACACAACAAAAAAAGAATTATCTCATTTGGTGCTGTGGTTCTGAAGTTATGTGCGTACATACATTTGGCGATCCTTTTTACTTATATAAATTATGCAATACATTGCTTGTTATCTGTGACATACAGAACTTTTCAATGCACTGTCCAACTTATAAATGATGAATACGATTTGAAAAAAAACTCTTTTAACCATTTCTTTTTGTGAAATATAATTTGCAACTAAATGATAAAACTTAAATAGAGGAGATACCTAAAATGATAATACTAATATTAAAAGAGATTTTATGATTTTTGATGTAGGCGACAATCTTCAAAACTGCTCTTCTTAGAAATCTTAAAAAATCTTTTACTTAAGTTTCGGATACTTTTTTTATTAGAAAATAAGCATCATCATTTGCTGTACATTACTGAATTAGGATATAATATCTATACTAATATTATAAAGCTGAAGAGTTTGTTTGTTTGAACGCGCTAATCTCAGGAAGTACTGGTCCGATTTGAAAAATTATTTCAGTGTTAGATAGCCCATTTATCGAGGAAGGCTATAGGCTATATAAAACTACGCTGTGACCAACGGTGGTTGAGTTAGTTAATGCGGGCGAAGCTGCGGGCAACAGCTAGTAAATTATATAAAATGACCAAACTGGGGAACAGGAATACTCGGGCGGCTGTCAAAAACAGATTTGCCAAGCGTGGGATGGGTATTACGTATGCCTGGGGCGCGGATTGGTCCAGACCATTCTTATCAGATTTGGACGGAATTGGTTATTTTATGAAATCCGACACACATTTAACGTCTTTGTTTCAAATGTGATTCAAGTTATTGTGCAACGCTTCTTGAGATTGTGGGTGGAATTTTTATTTTGATACTAGCTGGTGCCCGCATCTTCGCCCACAACTTAGATTGACAGCCGTATCCGGATGATGATGATTATTTTTATAGCCTATATTACTCAATGTTAACGTAGTTTGCTAATGGTTAAAGGATATATTTATTAGGATCAAAGATCTTTGTCCATCAAGTTCAAGCTTTATCGTGGCGGTGAAGCTAAGTAGCATAAGGTGAACCCAGCACCTTCTTCATCATCATCAGCTTCTATCCGTCCACTGCTGAACATAGGCCTCCCTCAATGAACCCAGCACCTCACATCATCGCACTGTCCGGACGTTAGGAGAGATTCTGTGAATGTGGCGTCAGTCCCTTGAGGAACTCGCTGGATTTTAGTGGGCAGAGCTGCGTTCTTACCAACTTTCGGGCGCAGCGAGTCCCACATACCCGCGGGGAGACCCACTCCCTCGTGGGATGCCTCAGAGCATTTTCCGGCGAAAAGAAAAGATGTTTTACCTTTACTAGCAGTAATGTTGTAAGTTAGAGTTGTAGATTTAAACCGTAATAGAGACTTCATATTTTCACACCATGACCGATAATATCAAAGGATCAGTTTAAAAGTTAGCGGACAAACATATTATTATAACATTTTGCCTAAAAGCTATACATTCAATGTAGTCCTATTTATTATAAGAAACGTGTTTTTTATGTATCTACCTATATTTTATTACCTACTTGAATAAAAATTTAATAAAATAAAGGGTAAATTTAATATTCTACAATGGTACGGAACCCTTTGTAAGTGCCCGATTTACACTTGACTTGGAGCACATAGCGATGCTGACAAAAGAAATTAGTACAGGTGCACTAATACCACGTACAAAAAATTTTTCACCAAAATGTACATCAGCGGGAATTATTACACGCCCAGTTATTTTTATTCAGATGACCGATTTCCAATTTTTTCCTGTTTCCCCGGTTTCATTTGCAGGAACAATGTTTTCGTGTAAAAATTCATATTTAGGTCGATTTATATGATCAGTCGTACCAGATGACCAGTCATCTGTATCTCTTGACAAAGAAATATTAGCCAAAAACCACACCACGTTGACCACTTCTGAGGTAATCTTGTTAAAAAGTTCTGTAAGAGGTATTGCCATGCTGCTATACAGCCGAATTGGGCCGGCACGACCGGGGTGGTATCTCTCGCTCACATAACAGTGGCGTCAAGTGGCAGCTATGCTGTTGCGTTTCGTGCGGTTTGTGAGTTTCCGGTGGCCCATTGGTGGGGGGGGGATGCGTCGGTACTATAAGGCTCCGACTGCTTTGCCCCCTTATGACATTTAAAAAACATTTACTTTTATAATATTAGTATGATGGGATTTGTAGGATAGATAATCATTATGAGTGAAATCCTATTTTTTAGCTTTGGATTGGCAAACGGTCAGACGAGCTATTCGATGGTACGTGGTCAGCGTCGCCCTTGAATATAATATAATATTATATTATATTCAATATAATATAAACCCTAAGACTAGCCCAGGCTCTTTCATATGTTCCATATTCCTAAGACTTAAGATGTTAAGTCTCGATGCCATTCTTGCGCCCTTTTCTTATAGAAGAGGGGGAAAATGGATAGTCGGTTCACCTGATGGTAAGTGATAGTGACAACCATAAACACCCGCTACAACAGAGGATTAGCACGTGCATCGCGGTCTTTTTCCTTTTATTTAGCTAACAGAAAAACACAGCCAAAAACAAAATGGCAGTAATATTGATGCTGTTAAGCATGCACCTTTCGTTACCTAGTTAACCTAGTACTAATACTAACTAACACCTAGTTAAATATAACTGAGAATACTTTACGTAACAAGCTTCTTGTAAGGCGAATAAGACTTGTTATTTAAACTACCAGAGAGCTTTTATAGTTAGGTACCAGAAATGCACAGGAAAACGCAACTAAGGGATACAAACTTAAGCGAGATAAATAATTAAAAGGGAAAGTACAATGGGGTGAGGTTCCCATCCTCACCCCTTGCCCCCTGCTCTTCTGTCCCCTCTTCTTATCAGAGGGGTACAAAGAGTCCCCTCGGCCCAATTAGCTTCGCCTAAGGTGCACCGCTCACTCTAGGTTACTGAGCCCCACCGCCACGACAAGGCCTGAACCATGGTGGGGAGCAGTTGGAGCCTTATGGTGACTACCGATACCCATAGCCATCTGCACAACCAGAGGTTATGCACATGTGTTGCTCTCCTTTTCCCTATCCCCCTAACGGGCCACCAGAAACTCATAAATTGCACGAAAGGCGACAGCATATAGCTGTCACATGACGCCGGTGTTATGTGAGCTAGTGGTACCACCCCGGTCGTGTCGGCCCAATTCTGCTGCAAAGCAGCATGGCACTACCTTACTAATCCTCACCATGGTTTAAGCCATGTCGTTGCAGTGGGGCCCAGTAGCCTAAGGTAGATCCCAAAGGCGGCATTGGTGGCATTCGCTGTGTTCTAGTGGGTAGAGCTGCGTCCACTTACCATCTTTCGGGCGCAGCGAGTTTCACATACCCACCGGAGGAGTCCCCATTCGCCCGAGGGATGTCTTAGAGCATTTCCCGGCGTAAAAATACTAATATAACCTACCTAATAATATATACCCGGTGGGAGGAAAGCGTTGTGCCGCGCTCCCGGCTGCATGGGTACCACCATCTTGCTTGTTTCTCCCGTGAAACAGCTTTGCTGTGTTTCGGAGAGAAGGGCAAGTGTAATTACTGGCACCGAGACTTAACATCTTATGTCTCAGGATAGGCAATACATGAGTTGCCTGGGCTCGTTCCAGGTATACTGGTTTAACCTCACCCCATTGTACTGTCCCGACGTTGGGAGGGGTTGTTCTGTGATGCGGGGCAACCCCTCTGTGGAGGTGGCGTCGGTCCCTTGCGGGACTGACTAGCCGTTGAGGTGCCCTGTTAGCTTAAAAGATCCGGGGCACCTCACCAAGGCGGCATTGGTGGCACTCGCCGGGTTTTAGAGGGTAGAGCTGCGTCCATTTACCATCTTTCGGGCGCAGCGAGTCCCACATACCCACCTGGGGAGACCCACTCCCCAGGCGGGATGCCTCAGAGCATTTCCCGGCGTAAAAGAAAAAAAAAAAAAAAAAAAAGGTATACTGGTTTATGTTCATGGGCGATGTCGACCACTTACCATCAGGTGGCATGTTTGCCAATTTGCCTATCCGACTTACATATACATGTATATATATATATATATATATATATATATTAGTAGTAACAGATTTTCACAATAATATAAACATACACTTTTGTTTATTTGCATGAATTCAATTTTGTCACTGTAAATAAAGTGCCAGCGACTTTACACTTTTTATTGTGTAGGAATTGATATAAATTCAAAGTTAAAGCTGAAGGAACCTTGACCAGAAACACTCGAACAAAAGGGATCGGGGACTCAAAGGACCTTTTGAGTATTAAAATTCATTTATAGTGTTTGAAGTTTGTATTTAAAAATACATTTTGGAACCACTTTAAAACAATAAAACCGGGTATATGCGGAAAGCATACGATTTCCGTTCGGCTGTAAGTAAATAAAATAAATTATACTTCAAAAAGCATACATACACAGCATAAATACTGAATTGAACTAAAATAACTGTAATATAAGGATTTGGTAAGTAATAGACAAAAATAGTATATTATTATAAAAGCATGAGACTCTTGACCCTTCGACAATATTACATTCATACGGTGTCTGTAAGGAGAATTTGTATAAAAGTATAACACAAGGCAGAGCTAATATATACAGCGTGTTAAAATACTTTGTATTTATATTTTCCATTATAGATATCTATATATAGGAGCTGTTCTATATGTTGACTCATCACGATATCTCTGGAACTATAAGACCTAGAGACTTGAAATTTGGTGGTGGAATATTACTTTTGACATGTAGAGGTCAGCTAAGAACGGTTTTTTTTTTTTTTTTTTTTTTTAATTTTAACAGAACGAAGTATGTGCGGACAACTAGTAGATAGATAACCTCGAAAAAATTACGATTTTCATAAGGAGATCGTTTGATTTGAGACTGGCTGCTATAATGATCTTATTTTTTTCGTATATTGTGGCCGGACATTGTACTTTCAAAGATCTTGTTTCTTTCAAAGAAGAAAGAAGAAGAGATTACGGGTCACAGAACAACCCTCTGACGGTCGGAAGCTCAGTATTAGGGTTTCGTTTCTGGGTTCGAACCTTAAAAACATTTGGGTGCACATTTCATAAAAGAGTCCACAAGTATGCCGTGATCATTTTATTTGTAATCATTATTATCATTACTAATTGATGAAGTGATCAGGACTAATGTAAATTAATTACATGTAACAATTACAGCAGTACTTACTTTTTTTTTCTTTTACGCCGGGAAATGCTCTGAGGCATCCCGCAGGGAGTGGGTCTCCCCGGGCGGGTATGTGGGATTCGCTGCGCCCGAAAGCTGGTAAGTAGACTCAGCTCTACCCACTAAAACCCGGCGAGTGCCACCAATGCCGCCTTTGTTGAGGTGCCCCGGATCTGAGCAAACAGGGCACCTCGACGGCTAGTCAGTCCCTCTGAGGACCGACGCCACGTCCACAGAGGGGTTGTCCCGCACCGCAGAACAACCCGTTCCAACGTCGGTACAGTACAATGTTGTGGTGATGAGGTTCCCGTCCTCTCCCCTTGCCCCCTGCTCTTTTGTCCCCTCTTCTTATAAGAGGAGTACAAAGTGCCCCATCGGCTCAATTAGCTTCGCCCAAGGTGCTGGGCTCACCCTAGGCTACTGAGCCCCACCGCCACGCCAAGACATAAACCATGGTGGGGCACAGTACTTCCCTAGGAAAATTATTCATTATTTGTCTATCCTCAGACGTAAGTCTCTGTGCCAGTAATTACACTGCCTGTGCTGTCCTTGTTTACGGAATACAACAAAGTTTACGGAAAGTATATTGGATTTCGTCTCACCCGTAAAATATTATCACAAGTTTTAATGGTTTAAGAATGTCCTGGTATACTCTGTATACTATTTATTTCCCTAAGCAGCGCTGCGGTGTTTTCGAAACTACCACTATACTTTTACCATCCCACTACTATTTATTTAAACTAGTCTTAGAAGATTATACGATTAGGAAGACTTTTTTTATTGGATAGACAAACTGGCAAACGTGCCACCTGATGGTAAGTGGTCGACGTCGCCCATGAACATAAAACTAGTTTACCTAGAACGAGCTCAGGCAACTTATCTATGTGTTGCCTATCCTGAGATATAAGATGTTAAGTTTCGGTGCCAGTAATTACACTGCCTGCCCTTCTCTCCGACACACAACAAAGCTGTTAGACGGGAGAAACAAGCAAGATGGTGGTATCCATGCAGCCGGGAGCGCGGCACAGCGCTTCCCTCCCACCGGTAAAGATAGCCTCCAGATACATCAAGAGGCTAACAAGTGTGAGCTGGTCCTTATGATGGGTCTTTATGGAGTTAGTGACATGTACTTGAATAAAATGCGTCGGTCTCAAGAAATTTTGATCAGCCACAGGCTGGCACAGTAGAAGACAGTAATATACCTGGTTGTTTCTAACCCTGGTTTCGACCGCCTCAAGGGTGATGAGTAGACCCTTGTCAAATATTAGAACCTGCGTGGGTTCTAATAACCCCTGGCAGATGAGCCACTTCATTGTAAGTAAGTCATCTGCCTGGGTATCCTTTTGAGTAGGAGTTGAGAGTTAAGTTCTCATATTGTTTTCTATAAGTTTTATGAGTGAGGTCTTATCACATTATACACTCTCCTTTTCTAAGTCTATCAATTCTGTTTCACATTAGATAAAAATAGGATGGTGGTATCTATAGTCAGGCGTGCGGCACACCCCATCATTTATATTTCTTTCGCCAGGCAATGTTGTCCTGAGTTAGTTCCCTGTAAACTAGATTAACCAGGTACCCCACCATGGTTCAGGCCTTGTTGTGGCGGTGGGGCTCAGTAACCTAGGGTGAGCGGTGCACCTTGGGCGAAGCTAATTGGGACGAGGGGGCTCTTTGTACCCCTCTTATAAGAAGAGGGGACAGATTAAGAGCAGGGGGCAAGGGGTGAGGATGGGAACCTCACCCCATTGTATTGTCAAGACGTTGGGAGGGGTTGTTCTGTGGTGCGGGACAACCCCTCTGTGGAGGTGGCGTCGGTCCCTTGCGGGACTGACTAGCCACCGAGGTGCCTGTTTGTTTTCTAGATCCGGGGCACCTCACCAAAGGCGGCATTGGTGGCACTCGCCGGGTTTTAGTGGGTAGAGCTGCGTCCATTTACCAGCTGTCGGGCGCAGCGAGTCCCACATACCCGCGTGGGGAGACCCACTCCCCCGCGGGATGCCTCAGAGCATTTCCCGGCGTTAAAGAAAAAAAAAAAAAAAAAAAAAAAAAAAGGTTAACCAGGTAAACCAGGTAGGTATTCATGGGCGAAGTCGACCACTTATCATCAGGTGGCACGTCTGCCAGTTCGCCAATCTAACTAACATAAAAAGTATAGATACATTAGTATAACGTAGCCCATAAATATCAAACAGTCCCTGTACTATACTTTTAGTGCCCGTGACTAAATAGGACAGGGCAGCTAATTATCAATGCCTAGACCTATAATATTCTGTCAAATGAGTCACGATGTCATTACTATAAATAAAAATTCTGACTTTCCCATGTCAAATCCTCGTCATTCTGCCATAGCCCAAAACCCCAACTTCCTATATCACTGTCACCGTGACGCAAGCATAATTACAATAAAAGAATACGATCAAAATTGTACTTTTCTTTAATGTGGTACCCGCATGTAATCTATACTAGGTAATATTATAAAGCTGAAGAGTTTGTTTGTTTGAACGCGCTAATCTCAGGAACTACTGGTCCGATTTGAAAACTTCTTTCAGTGTTAGATAGCTCATTTATCGAGAAAGGCTATATAACATCACGCTGTGACTGACAGTAATTAAGTTGAGTAAGTTAACGCGGGCGAAGCTGCGGGCAACAGCTAGTAATAACATATAAAAATTCTAAATAATAATTAACAGTTTTATCTATATGACAAAAAATATTTACATTACAGTACAGCATAATATTATTATGATTATTACACAGCAACGTTTTTAATACATCCTTAAATCTAAACGTGATTTTTGGTTGAACCTGGGTTTATATAAGTTTTGACGTTTTGTTTACAAATAAGATACTGATTTTATAAATTTTCATTTGACATAAAGTAAATGTTTTAAGTTACTATAAAGTGAAGTTGTTTTTGACTTAATTTATGAAATCGTTATTCAAAGATTGCTTATCTTGTAATTTTAAATCAATATTTATATTCATCTGCTATAAGTTTGTAAACACTTAATTATAAAAATAACGCTCATCATTGTAATTTTTTGCAAAATATATTACTTGCAAATACTAACATAGTCACCGAGTTCTAAATATGAAATATAGGTAATGTCTGTTAACTTGTAACTTTAGATACATTAAAACTCAATAAAGTTTCATTATAATTTAATATGATAATTATTTAGTCATTCTGAATTTGTTTTTTTTAAGTCATTTCTAAAAGTTTAGACAGATTTTGATAAATTTTTCAATAATTTATTTAGTTTTTCGTGTATTTTCAAAAATTCTCACCTATGAAAAGTCCGAAAACAAGTAGTACAGTCATGTTGAAACTTTAGCATATATCACTGATCTCACATTATAAGTCACTCACAAAGTTCACTGACACTCGGAGAGCAGCCCGCACGTCCGTCTCCCGCGGAATCCTCCATGTGACTGCGGACAGCATCCCACGGCATCCCTCAGCCCCCTTATCGCACACTCGTAATTAGATAAATGTCAGTTTTTAGGGTTCCATTCCTTACAATGACAAAACAGAACCATTACAGGATTAATTTGTTGTCCGTCTGTTTGTCAAAGCAAGACCTATAGGGACTTCCGATTGACGTAAAATCATGAAATTTGGTAAGTAAAGGGAAAATCTGAAAATCGTTAATTTGTCTCATTACATAGAAACACGTTTTACGGAACCATAGCGTGAGTCATATTCGTTCTTTTCTGGTTTTTTTTTTCACGTACGGAGAAAATATAACATTACAGCGTTTCAATATTCTTGTCAAGCGCCGGTGCATTTTACATATAACGCGTACCTACTTGTAATATATTTTTATTGGATTTGCAAAAGAATTTTCATTCGATGGTAATACTGTAAAATGCTTTTGTTAGTCTGTTATAGTTTCATTATATGTACCTTTAAAAATGAAAAACATTTGACGTTATTAGAACTTCAGTTTTTTGAATACAATTTTAGTTGGTACTTCGTCATATCTAACTTTTTCCGTTCACTGTTAGAATTCGTATTTCTATCTCAAGATCATCCCGCCCATCTCATGTCAAGCTCGGACCGGCCACCGCACTCTACACATTATAGGTTGCTAAAATTGGTGATCGTGAAAGTAAACGAAAAAATATGTTGGAACATAATAATATGATACAACAAATAAAATACTATTTAATAATTGTATTTCTATCTGAATGTGAAATATCGTTTTAAGATTATTTTTTTTTTTACTTACTTTACAGAATAAATAAAAATAATTAGATCTAGTTATGGTCATTATTACAACAGTTGTAGATTAGCTTTATTTGAAAATAATGAATAATCTATTATTAAAGAATAACTATATCCTGTTGTCAGTTGTCATTATTGAAACGATGACAGAATGATAAGAAAAGGCACGCAATAGGCAGAATTTGCTTTTTTTTTTTTGCTTATTGACACAATTCATATTTTTCAACGTCTATAAATCAACAATAACAGGATAACAGACAGCAGTTACAGCAATAGTATAATAATTGACTTAATCGAGTATTAGTTAATATGTATATTGTAAATTGTTTATTGTTAGCCCTCTATGTTCGCGTCTTATTTATAGGCCGTTTTGTGTAACTACAAAGTATATATTATGTTTTATTATTAATTGTGTGTCTTATATAAATAAGTAGTTTCACAAATAAATTTTTCTTTCTTTCAGTTTAGAACAACAGTTGTTACAAAACAACACCACAGGATAACTTATTATTGTAAAACAGCCGTTATTGCCTTCGCTAATTAGATCTAGAGTACGGCATTTGAGTTGATAATACTTATATGTTATGTTCAAATAAAGTTACAAAAAAGAAGCTGAAAAAAAAGAATATTAACCAAAAAGATAGAATATAAACCATAATATCGAATTAAAAATTTAGCATTTAAACTATTAATATGCAACTTGGTGAGGGAAGATGACCTAGTATTTTTTTTATTCCTTTTTCTTAACCCATTATTGAAAATCGCATCAAAATCAGACTAGTAGTTTTGGAGAAAAATGCCAACATTGTTTTGAACAAACAAATGTTTAGCGTAACACCTATCTAAGATTTTTTTTTCTTTAACGCCGGGAAATGCTCTGAGGCATGCCGCGGCGGAGTGGGTCTCCCCATGCGGGTGTATGAGACTCGCTGCGCCCGAAAGCTAGTAAGTGGACGCAGCTCTACCCACTAAAACCCGGCGGGTGCCACCAATGCCGCCCCTGGTGAGGTGCCCCGCATCTAATGAGCAAACACTCCTCCAAAAAGAGGTAGTCCCGCACCACAGAACAGCCCCTCCTAACGTCGGGACAGTATAATGGGGTGAGGTTCCCGTCCTCGCCCCTTGTCCCCTGCTCTTTTGTCCCCTCTTCTTATAAGAGGGGCACAACGAGCCCCCTAGTCTCAATTAGCTTCGCCCAAGGTGTAGCGGCTCACCCTATACTACTGAGCCCCACCGCCACGTCAAGGCCTGAACCATGGCGGGGACCTATCTAAGAAACTCATCTCTGAAAACCGCATCAAAATCGCACTAGTAGTAGTTTTGAAGATAAATGGCAAAATTGGTTTGCACACACAAACTGCCTCTCACCCCGAACGCATATAATATTATATAGTAAGTGTTCCGTACCGGAACAAATAATTTGTTTAAACTAAAATAGATATATGAGTTATTTCGTATTTTCGTACATCTGCAAGGTAGCATAAATTGGACAATATCGTTTAAGTACATATTATTATTATTTTCCTTTGAACTGAGGGGTCGCTTTGCGATATACCGCCGTCCGAATGCGATCGTGAATGCGCCCTCTAGTGTGCGCTTATAGTCAGTCCGAAGACAACCACTGCCGCGCGCGCATACAAACCGGGAGGCCTCCCGTAACCCGTTTAACTCGATCGAGGATTAACATCATTCATCCTACGCTGGAGATCCGAATCAGTGTGTCCCTATGGTGGTGTTGGATACGAGGGTTGGAACAGTTCGCGTCACCCACCGAGTCACCGGAGCCAGACCACGTTGCCGAGGACAGCGGTGAGTAAAGCGGGTGACCCCCGCCCTACATCTAACAGTTAGAGTTTACAAATATACGAGTTTTTCTGTCTGTGCATCTGACAATCTGTATCTTTGAAGGTGTGTGAAGTTCACTAATGCACTCCTTGCCTGATTTCGAGAAGGAGACCTGCCCACTACTGAGATATAAGTGTATATTATGCTACGCCACTTTGTTAAAAACGGTTAAAATTATAAACATGACAGAATTTTCAAAACAAAATACGGCTAGTTTTACACCTTTAATAACAATGAAAAAAATACAAAAGTCAATTATGAATGACACAGTAATTCGTCAGATCTATTGGAAATACAAAAAAGTTCGGATTTATTTCACAAAACAAACTAACCGCCAGGCCAAAAAATGATAGCCACAGACGCAGTGTTCCAATGTAACATGCCGAGGGACTACGAAAAATGGTTGTGACAAATTTAGGTGTAATAAATCCATATTAACTGCCTATTCCGGGTGGTTTCACGCTACTCCTGCTCTAAAATAATATAAAACACTATCAAAACAAGCCTCCAACGTCCTTACTCATATAAGTAGGGGGAGTGGGTCCCCACACGCGGGTATGTGGGACAGCGAGCCCGAAAACTGGTAAGTGGACGCAGCTCCACCCACTAAAACCCGGCGAGTGCGACCAATGCCACCTTTGGTGAGGTGCCCCGGATCTGTTGAGTAAACAGGGCTAGTCAGTCCCTCAAGAAACCGACTCCACCACCACAGAGGGGTTGTCTCGCACAATAGAACAAAAACTCTCAACGTCGGGACAATACAATGGGATGAGGTTCCCGTCCTCGCCCCTTGCCCCCTGCTCTTTTGTCCCCTCTTCTTATAAGAGGGATAGGCTACTGAGCCCCACCGCCACGTCAAGGCCTGAACCATTGTGGGGTTACTTATTTACCCTGCCTATACAGCTCTTTTATCCAGAACATAAAATTGTTTCACCGAAGAAATAAGCTTAATAATAACTTGTAATCCAAGATGACTTATCCTAAGTATCTAGCTTCAAACTTGAAGTAAACAGTGAGCCCGTCCTCTAATCCAATTTGGCTCCTCACATTTATCTACGAGGATCATTTCACAATCATTAAATTCTTATCCATTTTAATCTCAAAGTTTTGGTTAAATCTGAGTTGAGATCCATACTACACAATAGATAAACAATACAATATATTACATACAATTATATAATAATATGTGATTGAACGAGCGGATCTCTGAATAATTGTTTTGTAGAACGTATGGCCGATGGGGCAATAAGGTTCTAGAGTGGAGGCCACGTTTAGGTAGACGAAGTGTTGGTCGGCCATTGACCAGGTGGGAAGACGATCTCCGTGCGGTGGCAGGTCCGTGTTGGATGCGAGTGGCAAGGGATCGGCCATCTTGGCGTTCATTGAGGGAGGCCTATGTTCAGCAGTGGACGGATAGAGGCCGATGATGATGATGATGATGATGATGATTTGATAGTCCAATTATCGAAAAAGGTTGTAAATCGCCATCGGACCATCGGAGGTTGTCATATTTAGTTTTTTTTACCGACGCCCATAGATATCCGCACCATAAAATTTATGCAGATAAAGAAACTCACAAAGCACATGAAACGCGACAGCATATCTGTCACTTGACGCCGGTTTTATGTGAGCGAGAGGTACCACCCCCGTCGTGCCGGACCAATCCGGTTGCAAAGCAGCATGGCACTACCTCTTAAGAAAGTCTTTTCGTGTAGGTCCCTAAGTCACATCGGCTCAGACGAATATACATAAATTTATATAAACTTCTAATCCATTATATAACAAATACCCCATCTACAATTCCCACATCCGTGTCACCATATTTCAGTCGCTATCTCCCACCATTAATAACGGTCTGCAGTCGATATGCCAGCGTTTAAGTGGCCCGGTGCTACTGTGATGTTTGTCTGTTCGTCTGTGTTTGTTGTACTTGGTAATTGTCGACGAATAGGCTGAGAGGTAATTTCTTTATTTATTTATTACATGTTTATAAAAATATATTTTTTTATTTCGATAAGTTTATAAAATTTTAATGTAAAACATCTAATAGCGAGCCATGGTTGTAAAATCAACCAGAATGCCGTGACGACAAATATCATATTTAAATTTATCTTTCATTATAGATTTGTATGAATCCAAGCATCTCTTTAAGGATAATATGTTTTGTTGTTATAGATATAATAAAAAGGTATACAAATCGTAAAAAATCAATGTATAAATAAATTAAAATTGATTTAAAAAATATTAGATTTAATATCGAAAATAAACACCAAACCAAACAAAAAATTTAGGTAGAGAAACACTGGAAATGCTAAATCTTAAATGATGTATATTCCATACGATTTCTATCGAAAGTTTCTTATTTCAAATCCTATTCACACACGTGAAATATCCTAACTGAGGTATGTCCCTGGAGGACCTATCTGAGTTTGGGTTCAAATCCTACTCGAACCTATTCGAGTGTCCACCGAAATTTACTTTGACGACAGGTTTGGACCCTTGGGATTTATTACGGCCAAGGTATCTTGTCTGTCAACAAATCAATGATTTCGTACCACTTGGCGAAATCGGTGGTAATCGTATTTCTCTCAAGCTCTTCTATTTCGGCTATTCCTAATTTACTTGATGAAAAAATCTGGAGATAACAATGATCTAGACTATTTTAATTCATGTTTTTTATGTTAGATGGTTAAGTGAATGGGCCGACAAGACCCTTATTACAGATGGTCAGCTCATAACTCACAATTTTCCTATCCTGAGACGCAAGAGGTAAAGTATTATTTCACACGCGGCCACTTTTTTAAAGAACAGTCGGACAGTCGTTTTACCTGGTGTTAAGATATATGCGACATCCATAGACATCCATAGACACTCTGCCTTTCTTTTCGAAACACGTCTAAGCTCTGATGATATAAGTATAAATAATCAGGATGGTGGTTCTTATCATTACCACCTTTCGGCCCTAGCGATTCCCTCATACCGGCGTTAAAGAAAAAATAAAGTATGCATAATTCGAACTTCCATTAACATCGTTATAAATATATCGCCCAATCTTTATTTATCGCCATAAAAAATAAGTTGCGATGCAGGCTACGTTGCGCGGGCTTTGTAACAAAATTACTTTTAGAGCTTTTTATGGGTGGCTATTACCAGCCCCTCTGTGTTTGTGAAATATGTGTTTGACAATATTATCTTTATAAAAGTGGAGCTCGCTCTTAGACTATTACGTTATTGAAGCATCATTGCTTGATATAATGAGATCTATTGGAAACTGTCGATGCTGTTTTAATGATTTTTATAAAATATTGGCACAATATAATATATATACCTGTAGTGCAAAAGGGACAACAAATGCCTGTAGGTGACAATTTAAGGGCTATATTTGTCTCTGAGTTCCATAAAAATCTAAAAATGACAATTGTATTTAACCATAATATATAATTATGATGGTACTTTCTACTGATAAACTTAAACTATAAGTTAAAAGTTTTCACTTTTAGGATTTGCTTGCAGTTTTGTCTATCTCAACTTACATAATATTATTATTTAAATAATTATGATGAATGAAAGAAAACAAATTTTTGGATACTGTTATAAAAGGAAAAAATCCATTATAGTATTTTTTTCCTTTTTTAACTTACCTATCTAATTTATTTATAATGAAAGAACTTTTAAGGATTTTTCGCGACTTATTAGGATTTTTACGTACCACCTACTCTATGACCATGATTGCTGTAAAGTATCCGAAACGTCGGTCTCGTAAAAATCTTAATAAACCACGTTAAAATCCCTAAAATGACTTATAATTAATGGCATTCACGTAAACGTTTGAAGACAATATTAGCTTTTAACAGCAGTTTAACAAAAAACGGCTTGATTACCAGACAATCAAACCTGGACCCAAATTATCTAGATCCTTCACCATTCAACCATTCAAGAAACTTGCATGAAAATTTTCTGATGACGCGCTCCGTATTGTCCGATCCATTCAATCAGATGCAATTGTCCGTCATCGTGTCATTGTATTCGATGACCGATGATTTCGGGGCATATTTTCTGAATATGCCCCGAATATGGCCCGTAAAACCCGTCATTGGAAAATTTGGGAAATTCTGATTCTGAGCGAAGCGAACGTGTAAATTTTGTTATGAGAGCTATGTCCGCTGAATTATGAAGTGATTTGTAGTAACCAACGGTACCAACCAACGGTAAATATGGTCTCCGTGCCGTGAAGTAGGAATTGAAAATAAAACATTTGTTATAATTTATGGTAAACGTTACAAATTTAAAATTCTTAAAATTCTACACAAATGGTTTTTTTTTATGTTAGTTGGATAGACAAACTTGCAAACGTGTCACCTGATGGTAAGTGGTCAACGTCGCACATGAACATAAACTAGTTTACCTGGAACGAGCCCAGGCAACATGGTCGGTCAATATCCACCTCTTTAAGTTTTAGTTTATGTTTGATTTGATTTATTTATGACGTATATATCACTTGACGAAGACCTAGACGAAGGGACTTCATCGGACCAAAATTCATAATTCGTGTAAAAATGTCCACCGAGAGAGACTCAATGCATACCTACGGTGTTCGGTCATTTGTTACCCGGAAACTGAGTGAAGCGTACGCCTAGTTACGTTAGTTCTATTTTTTCGGGGACTCCCCCGTACTTTTGTCCCATCCAGTCTCGGTGTCCTCGGTAATTTGGGGGTACTTTTAGTCCTTTGTGTGCTTTATTCGATACAATTTTTAAGAGACCTATATCGATGGAAAAAATTACCCGGGGTATAACAGTACCTCTTATATGCCATATAAAATATTTTTATATACCTGTACAGAAGTACAGGCATATAAGAATATTTTATTATGTTTATTTCAATTCTTTATTTCACACCCATTCAACAACATTTACATACAAACAGTTTTGCTGGTGAGATGCAAGCGCTGTGCCGCGCGTCCATCTGCATGGGTAGGTGCATCTTGCTTATTTCTTACGGGAAAAAGTTTTTTGTATTTTGGAATGCCTGGACAGTCTGTATGATGACTAGCACCTTAATTTTGTCATCATAAGGTAGCTGGGCACTCGATCGGTGACTGGACCATGGTCACGCGAGGACTGAGGTTTCCGACGTCCTAACGTTATAAATATACGAAACTACCCATAATATATTAATATTTTAATTAGTCCTCTCTACACGAATGACTTAAGATATTAAACTTAATGTTAAGACATCTGACACCTCAGTCGTCCCGTGACCATGGTTGCTGTAAAGTATCCGAAACGTCGGGCTTAATAAACCGCGATAAATCGCGGTTTATTAAGTTTTTTACAATCCGTAAAATTTGTTTCATTATAATTTTGTAATTTATTTTATTGTGAAGAGATTTCACTCTATGTCTGAGACTTATAAACTCATTTATGTCTACAGGCGTCATTGACCAACTGTGGCTGGACTTCTAACTATCCGAACCCCGGTCATAATAGACATAAATCGTCGTATAAGTCTTAAAGAAGTTGTTTCATTATATTGTCATTTTTACTATTTTTTCAGTGAACGTAAATATCATAATGTATGGCGATAAATAAAACAAAGGACAATATTATGTAATAAATGTCTAAGGAGTTTTTTTATGATAATCCCTCGTGTAGAGCTGGATAATTTCTTATACCAAATTGAGATTTAAGCGGAGGCTGATATTTCTTCGGATTAATGTACTTTATGGAGAGATAAATTTATTAACATCTACGCCATGTTGCTTTTTGTTGAAATTACCAGGAGTGGATGACTTTTATTGAGGCAACAACATATTATCTATGTACATTGACTCTATGATTGCCTGGTGTTAAGATACACGTAGATGTCGCAGATTCGAACCCGAAAATATTTCATGATACCCACACGTCACGTCAATTGCCCAGATCATTTTGAATATGGGTTGTATGGGTTATTCGCGGTTGTGGGTTCGGATCCTGAAACGAAAGACAATTTTCAAAAAATCAAAAGGTAATTGAGAAAAAAAATAACTTAGTTATAAAATTAAGCTATGTGGCTATAATTCTTTTAAGAAATACCAGCAATGATCATCCCCTCCCTCTGGATGTATGCGAAGCGTTTGAATGAATTTTAATTAAAGCTATCGTTTACAAGGGTATAATCAAATTCTATCGGATACCCGCGGTCCCCTTACGAAAGGAATTTTATTCCATGCAGGTTATGAAATGTATTAAAATAACCGAGTATTTTGATAGAAAATACAAGCAATGTAGTTGTTTTTTACATTTTAAAAGTATCTGTATACCAGTTCCCAGTCACATTGTTTGTTCGGAATGAACTCCTAAACTACTGAACTGGTTTTAATGAAATTTTGCACAGAGTGTACAGTTCAGTCCAGGCTCTACCATGAGTTTTGTGACAAGCGTAAATGACACAACTATAGTAGATACGTAAAATGCAACACGAATAGAAAACTATATCATACCTTAGTTTCTCTATTTGTGTTGCGTTTTTACGTTAACTACTTATATACGTAACGTAACGCTAATGTAAAAACGCAACTTGAATAGAAAACTATACCATATCGTAGTTTTCTAGTCGTGTTGCGTTTTACGTAACTACTATAGTTACGTTATTTACGCTTGTCACAAAACTCATGGTAGATGAACTGTTCTGTGATCTGTGGCTAATATCTACCCGGGCTCTCAGATTAATATTATTATCATTTGTATAGTTTGTTTCTTGGAACGCGTTTTTTTAAATGTTATAGGCAAACTGGCAGACGTGCCACCTGATGGTAAGTGGTCGGCGTCGACCATGAAGATAAACTAGTTTACCTGAAAATTAGCCCAAGCAACTTATTTATGTGTTGTCTATCTTGACATGCAAGATATCTCGGTGCCAGTAATTACATTTCCTGTCTTGAACTTCTCTAGTCAGCAAAGCTGAATCTTCAGAACTACTAGTCAGATTTGAAAAATAATTTTCATTTTAAAGATAAATTATGTCTAGTTAGAGGGTTTTATTTTAAAAGAAAGACATGATAAAGTTGAAACCGATTACAACAGCTAGTTCCAAATATTTACATATTGGAAAAAATTAAAGGTAACCCAACTGCGAATACAAGTACATTAAATCCAGTGTAGGTACGAAACAGAATCACAAAAAGTGAGTTGCGTACACTCAGAGCTATAAAAAATCATTCCAATGATACGTTGACCGACTTTCAGCTATGTCCTGTTACGATATCATCACGTAAATCCTTTTTGGGGATTTCTAAAATCAATAATGATTTTTAGTATAACTCATATTACATCACAATACAATCTCTGAAAACGTTTAAAATCTTTCAATTAAATAAAAAAAAAATATATTACCATAAAGAAACGGAGACGAAATTAGTTTGGTCACCTTAATACGACACGACCCGTTTTTCAGAAATATCACAGAAGGAAGGATTGAGGTAAAGAGATGAAGAGGTAGACCGAGGAGAACTTATATAGAACAGATCAAGGAGATGGTACAGGTCGTATCGTATCAGGAGGTGAAGGTGATAGCGGAGAGAAGGAAGGATTGGCGACTGCTCCACCGACAAGAGCAAGGCTCTTAAATAGAGAGAGGTTCCCTTGGGAATAAGGCATTTGCAAGCTTATTATATATAAGTGCTTAAAAGAAAAGTTCAATTAACTTTGATTCGCTAGTTATTTTCAGTAGACTCGCATTGCAACCGAAAACATTAAGAATTAACGAATAAAAAATGCTTTAAATTTTATAACTAACTAGCTGTTGACCGCAGCTTCACCCGCGTTAACTTACTGAACTTAATTACTGTTAGTCACAACGTGATGTTATATAGCATATATTCCTCGATAAATGGGCTATCTAACACTGAAAGAATTTTTCAAATCTGACCAGTAGTTCCTGAGATTAGCGCGTTCAAACAAACAAACTCTTCAGCTTTATATTATTAGTATAGATACAATCTGAAGGTACTTAGTAGTTAATCCACAAAAATACTTAACATTACCACTAAAACAACTTTTTTTCACTCCTAAATATTTGACCATCACAAAAATCATAATGTTTAAATAATAAAAAAAAAAATATAAATCATGACCATATTTGCCATACAAAAGGCTCTCCCTTTTCCACCGTCGGGTGAGACATGTCGCTACTCTCAATACTTATCAAATTAAATCTATATCAATATCATCGGTGTTTGCGCGGATCGGTGCGGACTTCATTTCCGGCTGTAGCTTGCAGCCATGTCGCTTATAAAACTGCCATTTATCTGTTTATTTTCAGGGTTCCCGGTATTTTATTAAAAGGGAAAATATTTATGTCTCTTCGTATATGTTACAACAATAACGCTTTATTTGTATGCAATTTAGCAACTATATGTATTGCTGTTGACATGAAACAAAGAAATGCTACAAAGAGCTGATACCGCAAGGAGCGATCTCTTCCAGACGACTGACGTTAGTAGGATAGCCTAATGTAAAATAGGTAACTGGCAGACGTGCCTCACGGTAAGTGGTCAACTCCCATGAACACAAACGAGTTTACCTAGAGGTACCTAAGCAACGCATGTTTCGGTGCCAGTTATTACACTGCCTGTCCAAAGCAAGCAAGCTGTCTATTGCAAAGCAAGCAAGATTTGCTGATTACCACCATGTGAACTGATGTTACTAGCTCTTCTTCAATAAAAAAGATATATCCACGCAGTAGCGTGGCGCAAGAGTTCCTACCACTGGTTTTACCAGTCTATTAAAATTGACTTTATGAAACATAAAATGTAACTTAAATCTAAAAACAAACTTAATATGAACTTAAATCATTCGACTACGGAACCCTTACTCACGTATCCTACACAACCAGGAGCACAGAAACCCCAGGAACTTATCAATTGCATCGGACAGTTGTTCAATACCCCCCGCTACATAAGCCCGTAACAATATTTTTTGTAAAATAATATTTTTATCACATAAGCTACGATTAAACGTTTTATGCAAACGACGCGATACAAAAATAATCCCTTAAAAATATTTGACATCGATAGCAGTTGAACACGTAAATTATGGTGCCCGATCCATATTTATAGTTGTGTATTTGTTTGAACACTCTAATCTCAGGATTTACCGAAATATGAGAAAATTGACAAACGAGTCATGGTATTTTTGATGTTAAGTATATTTCGTTACGACTTGGTAGTAAAATTTTGACCGGTGGGAGGGAATCGCTGTGCCGCGCTCCCGGCTGCAAGGGTACCACCATCTTGCTTGTTTCTCCCGTCAAACAGCTTTGCTGTGTTTCGGAGAGAAGGTCAAGATACGCAGTGTAATTACTGGCACAGAGACTTAACATCTTATGTCTCAGGATAGGCAACACATAGATGAGTTGCCTGGGCTCGTTCCAGGTAAACTAGTTTATCTTCATGGGCGACGTCGACCACTTACCATCAGGTGGCACGTTTGCCAGTTTGCCTATCCAACTACCATAAAAAAATAAATTTAAAAAAACGACTCAGTTGTCGTGACGTCGTATATATATTCACATCTGAATAGGGTCCAGTGATTGTATTTGTATATAGACGAGTGGTGAGTCATCGCCAACAAACATGGACACTGGCTACACCGTAGAGATTGCAGATGCGTTTTTTTATTCGTTCCGTACTGACGTTAAAATTTTGATGGTTAAAAAACGTCATGTTAAGTTTCCTGAGTGGTCAGATTTTTGTTGTCAGTATGTACTGCCTGCCCTGGCCTTTTTTCCTAAAGTCACCGAAGAAATAAGCAAGATGGTGGTACCCATGGTAGGTACGTGCAAGCCCATCTTTTGGTCTAAATATGTATCCCATTATGTACATAATGTGGATAGTTCTCGAAGACTGGGACAAGGGAATATCTGTAAGAGGTCGGCAGATATCAAATCTGAGATATGCGGATAATACCACCCTTCTAGCGTCGACCAAAGACGAAATTGAGACTCTTCTTCGCCACCTGGAGACCACAGCGTTGGATTTTGGACTTGCGATCAATCGCGATAAAACCAAAATGATGATTGTAGACCGTGTGAACAACAACCAACCGGACGTCCAAGATATTGGAGGATGTGAAGTAGTCGAGAGCTATTTGGGTTCTACAATCACTAACGCTGGAGGCTGCGAGGACGAAATTCGGAGGCGTTGTGCCGTGACTAGATCCTCAGTGGAAAAACTCAACAATTTGGAAAGACGGCAGAATAACCAGAAACACAAAGGTTTGACTAATGAGATGCCTTATCATATGGATCTGAGACGTGGACACTGAGGATGCGAGGCGCATGCTCAGAATCCCATGGACCGCGCACCGTACCAACGTTTCGATCCTGAAAGAACTCCACATCAAAGAGAGACTATCGTCTTCTGTGCAGGTACGAATCCTCAAGTTCTTTGGGCACATCACCCGTAACGAGGACTCTATCAAACGTTTGGTGGTGCAAGGGAAAGTTGAAGGCAAAAGATCTCGTGGGCGCTCTCCAACGCGATGGACAGATCTAATCAAATCTCTGACACACACCAATATAAATGACAACTCGCACTCCGCCAAGCATTACGAGAGGAGCAGTGGTGCAAGACTCGACCAAGACATGACCACGACCGCGCTGCCAAGAGCGTACTACGACTGAGAAGATGTATCCCATTCATTGTTGAAAGATGTACCCAAGACGAAAATACGCGAAACATTGGCATTTGGTAAAAGTATTTAAATCACATAACCAAAAAAAATAAAGCCCATATGCACTACCTTTGGGCAAGTTTAGTTGAAGTCATCATAAATACGTCCAAGGCAATTTTTGAAACCAAACTATAAATCAGCGATATTAACAATAGCGATCGTGTCCGGCACGAAGGACCAACTGACGGGGACAGATGGCGTGACGTCACCGCGGCCGGACCTCCCTCTATCAATCACCAGCCGAATTAGACTCACCAAAATTGGATGGTTTATTACGAAGTGTAAGTTGCTTGAGGTATATTTGTTTCTCTTACTTTTTTTTGGAAAACCAAACGGCAACGAGCCATCAGATAAGTGCCCAGCATCACACGAGATCATTTAATAATATATGTAATATGCTGTAAATAATAATGTGTAATAATAATAATATGTTGGGAACTCACACACGGCCATCTGATTCCAAACTAGGCAGAGCCTGTAAGCCTAGTATGGCAACCAGACAACATACATACTTATATAATATTTCTAAATACATGCATATTATAGATAAATTACATCCAGACACAGAATAAATAATCATGCTCATCACACAAAGATTTGTTCTGGGTGGAGATCGAAACCACGACCTTCTGGTTTAGCAGTCAGGATCACTAGCCACTAGACCAACAGGCCAGTCCATTTACAAACTCTCTTGCGATAAGCTCAGGTAACTTTTTCGTGTATTGCCCATCTCGAGACGTCCTCTCCCCCCTATTTCTCAAAAAGTGTGTTTGTGTTTCAAAAAAAGGGACACGTGTTTACGAAGGAAATAAGCAAGAATATTGTACCCATGCATCTGCATGCGCATCCCTTCCATCGATAAAATACCCCTCGTACATTTTGTTTTAAGATTTGGCTACTACTCCTGCTTCTACTCCTAGTCTAAGAGTATGTGGACCACAGACTTACTACAAATGATAGAAGCTGAAAGTTCCTCTGTGCAATGTCTTCAACAGGGAAAAGAAAGTTTGCCTACTTTTGGTGATTCCTTGACCTTGACAGGCTCTGTGTAGCCAAGATCGACAGTTACAACTAAATCACCCTTTGATACGTCCTAAAAAGCCCGAGTGAAAGGTATATGAAAACGTGGCCGCAAGGAATTTCACCCGAAGAAATCTCGAGAAATAGAAAGTGAGTGTTGGCAATTATCAGGTCGGTTTTTAAGGTAGCCAATGCCGTATGTGAAAGGTTGGCAAAGGTGTTGATTACTTGCCAATTGTAGGTGAGCCGACTGACAATTTATCTCCTCTTATATAAATGAGTTAAGTAGTTTCCTTAGCAAGCATTGTCATGCAAGCAAAATGTGTATACACAGTTTTATCTCAATTGGTAGATAACTGCTCAAAAATCTCACTTGCAAGATTTGACACACATACATACAAACCAGTAATAATAAAAACTTCTTTAGACTGATTTTATTGGTATGTAAATGAGAATTTTTAACGTGAAAACGTCTTATAATTCGATGGAGCCGGCTGCAAGAACGAAAAAACATGACGCATGCGGCGTTACCTCGCTGTGAGGCGTTCCATTTTCTTATGAAGTTGTCACGTTCAATTATCGTTAGTAAACCGACTTTACAGACAACCGATGTTTTTATTGCATTTTAGGATCCCATCATTAGGTTTACAAGTCCCTAAATTTAATTAAAATTGACCAATTATCGAATGTATAATATATCGAAACCAATTAATTATATCGATCAATTGAAATCACGAGGCCGGTTTTCACGCGGTTTTATTTAATTGCTTATTGGTTATTACATCTGTATATTACTGGCACTGGGAGCATGAACATAGAGCATGAAAGAGTTGCCTTTTTTTCTTTTTTTTTCTTGGGTCTCCCAACGTTGGGACAGTACAACGGGGTGAGGTTCCCGTCATCGCCCCCGCTCTTTTTTCCCCTCTTCCTATAAGAGGGGTACAAAGAGCCCCCTCGGCTCAATCAGCTTCGCCCAAGGTGCTGCACCTTGGGCTCACCTTAGGCTACTGAGCCCCACCGCCACCCCCGCGCCTGCACCATGATGGGGATGAAAAAGTTGCCTAAGCTAGTCCCAGGTGTTGTTTATTATGTTCATGGGTTCACCACTTACAATCAGGTAGCAAGTCTGCCAGTTACCTATCCAAAAAAAATGTAAAGCTATTGTATCCTACTAGTTAAAGTAGTGGCGCGTTCGAGTCCCGTTCATACTTCACGTATCACGATGATGATGATGATGATATAAGAATATGCCGTGACCAAGCTATTACTACATACAAACACTACACACGGAAGGTGTACTTCATTAACAAATTAATATATTATAAGGTAGAAATTGGTATAATAATACCCGAAATGTATTAATTCCATTGACAAAATTCATTTTACAATATTACAATTGTTGAACAGTTCCTATCGGGATAATATTATGATCTCGTTAATATAATTGTTTGTAATATCAAAATGATATGTAAGCCGATTTAGTTCAGGAGTTTCACTCGGATAGTAATATGTCTGATTTGTCTTTTTTTTCTTAAACTCCGGGAAATGCTCTGAGCATCCCGCGAGGGAGTGGGTCTCCCCACGCGGGTATTTGGGACTCGCTGCACCCGAAAGCTAGTAAATGGACGCAGCTCTACCCACTAGAACTCGGAGAGTTCCACCAATGCCGCCTTTGGTGAGGTGCCCCGGATCTAAGGAGCAAGCAGGGCACCTCGACGGCTATTCAGTCCTCCAAGGGACCGACGCCACCTCCACAGAGGGGTTGTCCCGCGCCACAGAACTACCCCTCCAAACTTTGGGACAGTACAATGAGGTGAGGTTCCCGTCCTCGCCCCTTGCCCCTGTTCTTTTGTCCCTTCTTCTTATAAGAAGGGTACAAAGTGCTCCCTCGGCTCAATTCGTTTCGCCCAAGGTGCTGGGCTCATCCTACGCTACTGAGCCCCACCGCCTGGTGGTGTTGTCAGATTTTTATAGTCTGGTCTAGGATTACTACGTTCTTGACCATCTGGTCCAAGAAACGCCTATCTTAAATATAGCTTTTACGTTTTTTTAAGTTGTTGTCCGCAGCTTACCTTAGATTTATAGCCATAAGGCAATAACAATGGTCATTTTAATAGCCTATTTCACACTGTGATAACGTAGCGTAATAGGTAATGGTGAATAGTTTTTAAATCGGATGATGTTTTGGAGATTCCCTCATATATTTGAACTAATGAATAATAACTCTTTATATGTATATGTAGAAGATATACAAATTAGAAAACTAAGTAGTTGTAAGAGGTAGTGCCATGCTATTTTGCAGCCGAATTTTGCCGGCACGACCGGGGTGGTACCTTTCGCTCACATAGCACCAGCGTCAAATGACAGATATACTGTCGCGTTTCGTGCGGTTTGTGAGTTTCCGGTGGCCCATTGGGGGGACAGGGAATAGGAGGGCGGCGCATCTGCGTGTCCTTGGTTGTGCGGATGTGTTTTGCCCTGATAACATAAAAAAACGCTTTTTTTTATTTATAGATTAGGATTTCAACGCAAGCATCTTCATAACTTTTGTTTGTGCGGATGTCTTTGGGCGTCGGTAGTCACTATAAGGCTCCGACTGCTCGGTAGCCTCCTTATGACAAAAAAAAGTAACACAGTCAAAATATACCAGGACAATAGTAAAACCGGTGGGAAGGAAGCGCTGTGCCGCGCTCCCGGCTGCATGGGTACCATCATCTTGCTTGTTTGTCCCGTGAGACAGCTTTGCTGTGTTTCGGAGAGAAAGACAAGACAGGCAGTGTAATTACTGGCACCGAGACTTAACATCATATGTCTCAGTATAGGCAACACAAACATGAGTTACCTGGGCTCGTTCCAGGTAATCTAGTTTATGTTCATGGGCGACGTCGACCACTTACCATCAGGTGGCACGTTTGCCAGTCTGCCTATCCAACTAACATTTAAAAAAATCGCGTCGCTCAAGGTGCTTGGATCACCTTAGGCTACTGAGCCCCACTTCCAGGACAACGCCTGAACCATGGGGGGAACGACATACTATACCTGAGTGGTTCGTCATCATCATTGGTGCACGTGGTGTGAGTTCATTTCTGATCAATTCACCTTACTTCAATCTGGCTTTAAATTTTTACAAGCACTTTACTTAACGTCACGTAACGTTTGTCAACGTCACTCACTAAAGAAAACTTGGAACGTCAGCCGTATGGATCGCTGATCCACATAGTGCACAGGTAAACTGTACTTCCTCGCCTTATTTTGAGGATCCTATCATAACACAGTCAAAATATAGCTGTATGAAACAAACGCAATACTAGGAAAATAGTAAAAATATTTCAGTGCACCATTGTAACGGGCGCCATTGTTTGAATTAACTCGAACTAATAGAGTAGTTTGACCGAAATACTATTGTATCGGTGTCTAATTGCGTTTATCGAGTTTACTAATGGATACAGTTTTGTGACAATCATCATCACGTGATTTACTTTTATGAAAATACTTTTTATGTATTAAAGACCCAAAAATTTTCGCTTTGTCAAAATGTTGTGCCATTTTTGCTAATGAAAACCTTTTTCTTAATAAAAACCGTAAATTTATTTATTTTGGAAACAAATTTTCGATTCCATTCCATAAAAAGAGCATCACCGGTATACTTTTTGACCTTCAATTATTAGACGAACACCCTATCGCTGTTAATGAGATAACAGTAATTCGTCACAGATGAGTATCACGCAATATAATGTATTACAATAGAACATTGTAGTTGTCAGATAACAGATATCACAAGATATATGCTGTGACCGCGGGCGGATATGAGATGTGAGGTGGATATACATACATATTATATAACTAGCCCTTGGTTTCAACTTTATCATAAGGTATGTCTCACAGCTCACCTTAAAATTAGACGACGGTGTTGGGGTTACCCAAGGTAAACTGTGAAGTAAACTGTGAAGTAAACTGTGAAGTAAACTGTGAAGTAAACTGTGAAGTAAATTGTGAAGTTTACCTTGTTGGGGTGGTGAACTTCACACATACGTACCTAAATACTGTTAATCCCGTGAGGTATTACGCAGGTTTCCTCGCGATGTTTTCTCACCGGTGTATGTACTCGTTGGTGGTGTATATGGATATATGGTTTTCTAATTTCTCCCACGTTACCATGGTTGCTGTATCCGAAATGTCGGGCTTGTAAAAATCTCAATAAACCGCGATAAAATCCGTAAAAGTTGTTTAAAACGTAAAAAGATAATCAATTTCCTAATTAATATAATTAAACGTCTTTGAATTACTTTCAAATGTCTCAAAGTTTGGAAAGGTTAACAGAAATCGGAATTTCTTTAAAATGTAAAATAGTTATATAACTTCCTAATATTTAAAAACAGCTTTACTTAAAATTTATACAGGTAGCAAGTTTGAATCTGAACTAGCTTAGTAGGTATCCAGATAGCTGGTGCTCATTAATATGGTATCCAGTATGAGTCTAATTAAATAACTATGCCAGCAAGCATACAAGCATATCGCATTCATTGCGGTGGGTGCGCGGGTGGAGGGGTGTGCGTGGGATTAGGGGATGGAGTGCTGGTGCGCGGGGCGGAAACACCGGCTAAGGCGTTTGTAGCCATCTGTACTAAGTTATAATAATGAGCAGATTGTAATGAAACATGGTAGGATTTTACCAGCTCCTAAACAAAGTTGTATTTGTGAAAAAAAATGTCTATGAACATTGGCTACGTAAACCATTAAAACCTTTTTCGATTACTGAAAATATGCTTTTAATGAATGACAAGACGGCTGATTCCACCGCCTTTTGTATCCGACTAAGGCGGGCCACGGAAGAGGTTGCGTATAGTATTATATTTTGGGCACGTCACTATGAAGTATTAGGTAGAGACTTATGCCCGTTTTCACTAACGACGAACAAGGCAACACCTTACTAAGTTCGACCTAATTTAGGTCAATGTTTAGCATAAAGTTCCATTTCACCAATCGATTTATTATAGGTTGGTCCTATCTTTAGAGTAGCCTAGTTTTTTTTAAGTGGTCACATGGTTTTATTTGTCAATCTATTATCAATCTGTTCGACTGGCCTGTTGGTCTAGTGGTTCGTGACCCTGACTGCTAAACCAGAAGATCGTGGGTTCGATCCCCACCGAGGAAAAATGTTTGTATGATAAACGTGATCATTTGTTCTGTGTCCCAGACACTTTATATAATGTATCTATAATACGTATGTATTTAGAAAAATATCAGTATTTATCATTGGTTTAGTTACCATAAGAACAGGCTCTGCCTAGTTTCGAATCAAAAGGTCGTGTGTGAGTTGTCCCAACATATTATTATTATTAATCTGTAGTCAAGTTGTCTGTATGTTATTGTGTTCTGTGTAGCGGGGGTCGTTACGTTATTTTCAATAAACGTAACGAAACTAGTTACTTGTTCGGCGTAACCTGTTTCGAAACTCATGTCATATTATACTGCTACTGTGATTGGTTTATGCTACAAATTGACCCGTTACTCACAGAACGAAAATAAATCAATAGACATATTTTGTATTATGGCATATTCCTTGGACATCCATATCTTTTGAAAAAGTCTAGCTAAGTCATCATAATTTTGAAAATAGTTGATTCTCGGCTGAATAACCCGTGCTCGGGTATTATGACGCATGTCCATATCATTTACATTTTCTAAAAACTACAAAAACTTCAAGAACGGCTGGACCGATTATCATGGTTTTAAATTTATAGTGTTTGTCTCCGTCTCGTATAGCAGAATAACTATTAAAAACATTGAAAAATGGACTAAAAAAATGAAATAAAAGAAAAAAACATTTTTCCATACAAAATGTTCACGAGTTTCGTATCTGTCAAACATCCCCTCCCCCTCGGCTCAATTAGCTTAGCCCAAGGTGCCGGGCTCACCCTAGGCCACTGAGCCCCACCGCCAAGGCCTGAACCATGGTGGGGCTGGCACTATACATAAATAATATAAAAGTAAATCACGTGATGATGATTGTCACAAAACTGTTTCTATTAGTAAACTCGATAAACGCAATTAGACACCGATACAATAGTATTTCGGTCAAACTACTCTATTAGTTCGAGTTAATTCAAACACTGGCGCCCGTTACAATGGTGCACTGAAATATTTTTACTATTATCCTAGTATTGCGTTTGTTTCATACAGCTATATTTTGACTGTGTTATGATAGGATCCTCAAAATAAGGCGAGGAAGTACAGTTTACCTGTGCACTATGTGGATCAGCGATCCATACGGCTGACGTTCCAAGTTTTCTTTAGTGAGTGAACTCAGACCACCGATGTCGATGACGAATTACTCGGGTATAGTATATCGTTCCCCACCATGGTTCAGGCCTTGACGCGGCGGTGGGGCTCAGTAGCCTAGGGTGAGCCCAGCACCTTGGGCGAAGAGAATTGAGCCGAGGGGGCTATTTGTACCCCTCTTACAAGATGAGGGGACAAAAGAGCAGGGGCAAGGGGCGAGGACGGGAACCCCGCCCCATTGTACTGTCCCGACGTTGGGAGAGGTTATTTTGTGGTGCGGGGATCGAACCCGGATCTCTCACTCAAAAGGCCCAACCCGTACCCACTAGACCACCGTTGCTCACGTCGCAATAGATTTACTGCCTTGTTCTATTTCTTATTTGTTCCAAACAGCTTTTATGTTACAATAAGTAAGTGGACATGTGGACAGGCAAATAACAAGACCATGAGTAAATAGTATTTACTCGATATCAGATCAGAAGGCTTTCTAACAATATTTGCTTTCCTGAAGCTGTCACAAAACAAAAGAGGTCAAGAATGAGCGAACATGTCAAATACGAACATGTCAAAGGTACGTAACGAATAAACAAAACGAGCTTAAACTCCGCAATGTACATGAAAACTTTTAAATTGATAAAGTTTAAAAAGTGAATCCATTTTTGTAAATTAAAAATGTCTGCCAGATGGTTGGCAAACCAATTATTTCAATTGCTTTGATTTTCCTTACAAGTTAAGGCGCGGGTCCTGCAGCGCACGCAGAGGCTACGCTTAAAAATTACAAGAAAAGACAATGCAAGAAAACAACAATTAATGAGTAGCGTATCCGTGGGTTGCAATGGAAACAATCACATACATTTTCTTGAGCCGCGCCCTTGTGCTACTGTCAAATCTAATGTTGTATGAAATAATTTATCACCAATATCATCATCATAATAATAATATGTACTTTTGTTTATGCCATAAGAAGGCAACCGAGCAGTCGGAGCCTTATGGCTACCGACGCTCATAGACATCCGCACAACCAAAAGTTATGAAGATGCGTTTCCCTCCTTTCCCCTATCCCCCCAATGGGTCATACATAGACACATACATAGGTATGCTGTGTTCCTGTTCTGTTCACTCGACGCCGGTGTTATGTGAGCGAGATGTACAACCCCGGTCGTGCCGGCCCAATTTGGATGCAAAGCCCTAACACAGTAGTGCATTTTGAGAAGCAATTTTTTACTAAAACGTACTAACGGAAATATTGATTTAACAATTTTGAACAAACTTATACGATACAAGTGATTGATCCAAATGTAAAATTTGAGCCAAAATCAATCAATGCCTGGATTGCGTCATTACAGTATAGATGCTAATATAATACAGATACCAGGAAAACATAAATTGAAAGCTAAATATTGCTATGCATTAAACGTCATGTCCACACAATCTGTATTATGTGGTCAAAGCGACATCAAGAACGAGACACGAGACGAGAAGTTAGTTCTGACTATGGTCAGAACTAACTTCTCGTCTCGTGTCGTCGAAATTACAAAATTACTTTGTAATTTCTCTATGGAGAAATTACAAAGTAATTTTGTAATTGCTCCGTGGTTCCGACAAATTGACCATTTTTAACCGACTTCTAAAAAAGGAGGAGGTTCGCAATTTGGATATTTGTATGCTTTTTTTTTAAGTTTGTTTGGGCATAACTACTGTCATATATCGGATTGGGAAATACGAAAAATTAGGAAACAGAAAAATTAAACAAAATTAAAACCGATTACTAATCTCTTCTCTTCTTGCGTTTTCTTGATCTTTGCGTTTACCACATTAGTAGAAGAACAAGATAAGTTGTAAGCACTAAAATTAAAGAGAATCGATTATTGGAACGAATTTCCTAACGGGGCGTTACGAAGGGGTAACCCTAACCGGCCAAAAAACGTCCGTAAAGTTAATTAATAAAAGCGTTTTTTTATTTTTATTTTTTTTTACTTTATGCCGGGCTCTGATTTTTATCAATAAACAAAAAACGAGTAATTATTTTCTTTATACCTCGAATAGAACTTGAAATATTATCTTTATGATAAGGAACTTCGTTCATATCCGGTGTCCTACGGTTTTTTTTATTACTTTACAGTTTATTTTTTTATTTTTGACGTCGTTTTAAATTTTTGTTTTTATTTTATCTTAGATGATTTTCTCAGATACGTTTGCGCGAACCAGCTACTTATAATAATTGTCAGTATAACTGATTTACCAGTAATGCAACATGGTGGATACGGTGGACACGGTGGCCAAGCGTTGAGACACTAGAGACAGAGGAGATTGACAGAAAAAAAGGGAGGCTGTACTCAGCAGTGATGCTGATGATGATGATGATAGACAAACTTCTTTTTCGAAGGAGCCTATGCTGTAGGCCTATTGATCCTCAGGCTTCGTCAGAATACTAGGTCACCATAGAAGTTTATTTGAAATTTATAATACTATATATGGATGGCTTTGCAGTTTTATCGAAATAGGTAAGTAAAGCTGATGATCATGACGATGATGATGATGATGATGATGATTATGGTGATGATGATGATGATTTTAAAGTATACTTTCGTTTGCTGTGAGACAGACTGGCCGTTGTTATACGTGAACCTTTAATATTGGGGTTCACAAAATATATCTCGTATTAAGTGTCACAATAAACCGAAGCGTGATCGGCTCATTGCTATGTAAATACCTCGGTAACAACGCTCGCGTTGATCTGGGATTTTGCAGATCTTAACTACATTAGAATTTATGGCGTCGTTTATTTTTATTGTGGCGTGGTACCTGGGTCGTTGTGATATCGTGTGTGATTTGGAAAGACAAATAATAAACTGATTAGAAATCATTCGTTTATAGGGATTACTGTTTTCTAATGTTTACGTGAATTTCACTCATTATAAATAAAAAAATTACCAATTATTGGTTTATTTAGTTAAGTTTTCCCGACGTTTCGTATACTTTACATTACTTTACAACAACCATAGTCCTCCCGTTCGGTAACGAAAGACATATTTCTATTCCTCTATTTTTATTAACTAAAACACTTAATAATTTACATTTACATGGTACTCTATGCTTCTCTATAACATTCTATTATTCTAAGCTTCTCTCATAACAGGATGCAGGTCTACATATAACGTAGCCATCAAAGTCTTAGGCACCAAATATACGTACAACAGCTTGCTAAACATAGGTGTCATTTTGAAATGACAGTTCAAATTAATGGGGAAGAAAACGCAAAGCTAATTGCAGATGTCGCTGCGCTCGCTTCACTCAAAGTAAATAACTGTCACCTATTAGTTTGTTTAATTCTTCGCTTATATTACCAGACTAGCTGTTGCCTGCAGCTTCGCCCAGGTTACTCAACTCCTATAAGTTACAGCGTGATGTTTTATAGCCTATAAGCCTTCCTCGATAAATAAGCTGTCTAACACTGAAAGAATTTTTCAAATCGGACCAGTAGTTCCTGAGATTAGCGCGTTCAAACAAACAAACTCTTCAGCTTTATAATATTACTAGCTATTGCCTGCAGCTTCGCCCGCGTTACTTAACTCCTATAAGTCACAGCGTGATGTTTTATAGCCTATAGCCTTCCTCGATAAATGGGCTATCTAACACTGAAATATTTTTTCAAATCGGACCAGTAGTTCCTGAGATTAGCGCGTTCAAACAAACAAACAAACTCTTCAGCTTTATAATATTAGTATAGATTAACTCGTTTTGTGATAAATTGTGAGTAAAAATGTATTCAACATGATCTGTGTCTTAGTTGAAAGCTGAGTTAAGGACTCGAGAAGGCTCTTTAAAAGGAAGAAAGGCAGATCTCGTAAGCAGGTATCACAATGATTTTTGTTTTCACATTTTTTACATCGAATTCATGAATCATTATGAAGTCTCGTATGGTCGTCTTTATTATTTACAGCAAAACGTATATTCGTAAATAACAAATACCTTTTGACGTCTTACGGTTTTAAATCGTATTAACATCATACAAGCGCTCAAATAAATTCTACTCAAAATCAAACAATCATAAAAGATCAAGCAAAAATAATATTTCATTCGTTACGTAAACCGTCCGTAAACCAAATTTACAGGCAACCATTTTTTGAAGTGTCTTCTTTTAGCGCAGTACGCATATTTTTAGATGAGATAAAATCTCTGAACTCGGGACACCGCACACTGCACGCTGGATACGCACTTTGACGTGTATATGACGTAGACTCGCGACACCACACGCGAGCCGCTGGAGACGCAGTTTGATGTTTGATTTATTTACATAAGATTATAGGATTATGCTCATCACTGAGACTCATTTATGTGTTGTCTATCAGGATAGACAACACATAAATGAGTTGCCTGGGCTAGTTTCATGATAACTTTTTTATGTTCATGGGCGACGCTGACCACTTACTATCAGGTGACTCGTGTGCCTCTTTGCCTATCTAACTATCATCAAAGAAAACTATCATAAAAATCTAATAATTCCTCTTTTTTATATTGCTTCATTTTATAGGACTTCAAAACACATTATACATAAAAATAAGTACATACTTAACACACGCACAAACACACACACATACACAGACGCACGCACACAAATACACAGTACTTACCTAATTACTAATTTCTGAACTTGCTATTGCTAATGCTTGAGGTTCATGTCTACTCATGTATACCATATTAATGTAATAAATTATGTTTAAGGAAGAGCGGAGGCTCCCAATACAGGTATTCCTTTACTTAAAAGGAGACTCCTGCCACTGCTATATTATATTGTATACTGCTTATGAAATAAAGATTATTATTTATAATTTATTAAGCAATTAAAATCTGATCTTATCTAACAACAAATCAGCTTGTTTTATACAAAACAATAATGGTTTGGGTATATTTTGTACCTAGTTGTTTATTTCCTAAGTTTAAGAGTATTTTTAATCATAATTCAGTAACCCTTGACCTAAAAATGAAAATCAACTATATCGACTTGTTCGACAGTTGATTTTGATCGTAAGAATCTGATATCAGATACTGATTTTTTTATTCACCTACCTAGGTAAGTTTCAGCCAGATTGGCCCAACCTTGGTCCAAACTATTACGAACCATATCCAAGGCGTTTGATTGTGTACAGCATGAGACCTTGATCAGGAAATTACGCCACTATGGGATAGACGGTACGGCACTGGATCTTTTGAATTCCTATCTTAAAAACAGGACTCAAAAGGTCGAGATAAATGGTAAAAGATCATCCGGGACTAAAATAGAGATGGGGGTCCCACAGGGGTCCATTCTAGGTCCATTTCTTTTTCTAATTTATGTAAACGATTTACCTTACCTAGTTAAAGGTAGTCAAGAGGTAGTGTTGTTTGCTGATGATACTTCACTTATTTTTAAAATCAAACGACAAGAAACTAATTATGACGAGGTAAACAACACACTTTCGAGAATGGTACATTGGTTGAGCGTTAATAACTTGCATTTAAATAGTAAAAAAACTAAATGCATAAAATTTTCCTTGCCAAATGTTAAGCAACTGCAAACAAATGTACTCTTAGACAGTGAAAACTTGGAATTGGTGGACTCCACAGTTTTCCTAGGAATAACTCTAGATCTTAAGCTGCAGTGGGGTCCCCACATAGCTAAATTGGCGAATAGACTCAGTTCAGCAGCATATGCAGTGAGAAAAATAAGACAGTTTACTGATGTAGATACAGCGCGAATAGTATATTTTAGCTACTTTCATAGCATTATGTCTTATGGCATACTTTTATGGGGAAATGCAGCCGACATAAACAACATTTTTGTGCTGCAGAAGCGGGCTATTCGTGCAATTTACAAGTTGCCTCCCTATTCATCTTTGAGAGAAAAATTTAAAGAAATAGGAATTCTGACTGTCACCTCTCAATACATCTTAGAAAATTTACTGTATGTCCGTAAAAACATAAATGAATTTTGTAAGAAAAGTGATATTCATAGTAGGAATACACGTAATAGACACAGGTTACATGCACCAATGATTAGACTTTCGAAAGTAAGCAATTCTTTTAAAGGCAACTGTATACGCTTTTACAATAGGATCCCAGAAAACGTTCAAAAGCTCTCCATAAAAAAATTCAAAAAAGTTGTTAAAGAACGTTTGTGTGGTAAAGCATATTATAAAGTAAAAGATTTCATGGAAGATACCACACCCTGGGAATAAGGCGTTCCTCCCGGGCATTTCAAGATAAGATGTTAAAATTGTTATTAATATATATTATTTGAAAAGATTAGTTCCACTGAGTTTGTTTCGCCGGTTCTTCTCAGTGGGCTTACCTTGGAACCGGTGGTAGATTCAATTGACGTTCAAAAAGATACTGTATTAGTACTATTTTGAATAAAAAAAAATTGATTTTGATTTTGATATCCATATCAATTCTGCAAGTGTGCGCTCCCAAACATTTTGAACGTGTTCAGAAATATTATCAGGAAATCAGAAAATCGAAAAGTAAAAGCGGATACCATAAATTGCATGCAAAAACATTTCCAGAAGAAGTTGATCGATCAATGTCTATTTATGAGAATACGTAAAAATATTCTCAGTCTTTGCTCATGCACCTTCTAAGCAAATGGATTTACTTTTTCTTATCGACTTCCAGTCTAGGTGTTCTCGAGACTTAACATCTTATGTCTCAGGATAGGCAACACATAGATGAGTTGCCTGGGCTCGTTCCAGATAAACTAGTTTATGTTCATGGGCGACGTCGACCTCTTACCATCAGGTGGCACGTTTGTCAGTTTGCCTATCCTACTAACATAAAAAAAATGCATGCTGGCTGGTCGTGGTCAACATTTGTCGTGGCGGTGGGGCTCAGTAGCATAAGGTGTGCCCAGCACCTTGGACGAAGCAAATTGAGCCGAAAGAGCTACTGTTTGTACCCCTCTTATAAGAAGAGGGGACGAAAGAGCAGAGGGACAAGGGGCGATAATGGGAGCCTCACCCCATTGTACTGTCGCGACGACGTTGGGAGGGGTTGTTCTGTGGTGCAGGACAACCCATCTGTGGAGGTGGCGTCGGTCCTTAGAGAAACTGACTAGCAGTCGAGGTGTCCTGTTTGCTCAATAGATCCGGGGCACCTCACCAAAGGCGGCATTGGTGGCACTCGCCGGGTTTTAGTGGGTAGAGCTGCGTCCACTTACCATCTTCCGGTCGCAGCAAGTCCCACATACCCGCCTGGGGAGACCCACTCCCCCGTAGGATGCCTCAGAGCATTTTCTAGCGTAAAATAAAAAAAAATGTTTTTCACTGTTTATAAATGACTTTCGCCAAATACTCTCTTCGCTCCTTTGAGATCAATTCCCGTGCCCAACAGTGGCTTAATAAGACTTTACTGAAGTAATATAGAAATAAGTCATTTTTGAAATTATAAAAAATGAGTCAGCTATTTCTCTGAGAAATACACATATTTATATTTACATAGACTTATATAAGGGAAAATAAATATATCTTAAAATATGAACAGCGTGCTAACGTGAGGGAAGGAAACTTTTGAAGCAGTAAACGCGGGCTCGTCGCATCTCTTTACGACCAACATTATCATCAAATCCCACTGGTTATAAACTTGCTATTGTTTTGTGTGATCATTCTGCACGCATATTTTTTGCTTCAATTTATTACTAAAAATAATATTTTTCCATCATTTAACTCTGTATCCTAAGCCTAAAGGCTTAAAGAACAGACAGAACCAGTGAATTCCCTAGACCCAAGAAAGGACAGTTTTTATCCCAGAAATCCCACGGGAATCGTGGAGGATTCTCGTGGGATTTCTCTTCACATCTATCTGTACGCGATAAACTCAAAAACTACAAGATGGATTTTCATGCTGTTTTCAACTTGAGATACAGTAATTCCTGAGGCAGGTAAAATAATGATCATCATCAGTCCGGTTTTAATATATATAATATATAAGTTAACGTGGGTGAAATTGCGGGTAACAGCTAGTGATCTAATCCACAGTAGAACACCAATGAGATGTGCAAAATGTACAAAATATGAAACTAAGCAAATAACTTTAGTGCCCAGCAGCTGCTCAATTAATTGTAGGTAAATACCATTTATATTAAATGCTAGCTTTGAAACTATTCTAGTAACTAAAGATATTATTTGTAGATTATTATCATTATCCAGTATTTTACCAGGATGTATTTTATATTACTTGAACGGATAAACTGGCAGCCGTGCCACCTGATGGTAAGTGGTCGCCTATGAATTTGGTACATAATAAACGATTTCACCTTTTTTTCTTTTGCGCCGGGAAATGCTCTTAGTATCTAGTAATCGCGTGGGGAAGGGGGGACGCCCCAGGCTCGCTGCGCCCGAAAGGTGGTAAGGTGCACGCAGCTCTACCCACTAAAACCCGGCGAGTGCCACCAATGCCGCCTTTCGTGTGGTGCCCCAAATCTGTTGAGCAACAGGTCACTTTGACGGCTAGTCAGTCCACACAGGGACCGACGCCACATCCTCAGAGGTGTTGTCCCGCACCAGAAAACAACCCCACCCAACGTCGGGGCACGGCAACGGAGTGAAGTTCCCATTCTCACTTCCCTTGTCCGCTCTTCTTGTAAGAAGGGGCTCTTCTGAAGCCATATCAAAAAGCAAGCAGGATGGTAATACCCAAGCTGACGTTAGCGTGTCACAGCGCAACCCTTCCATAGACAAATATGTATTATAATTATATCGCAGATATTTTTTCCAAATCAAATCAATTTCTTTATTTCGTATGTTACAAACTCGTACACTTGAAACATGTTAAACAAAAAGTCAATCAAATAAAATAAAAGTAAATTTATTTTTGCTTAATGACGAATTTTGACGCTTCGAAATTTAACGTTTGACGACTTTTGACGAAATTTGACGAGGATTGTCGAAGTTTCACGAAGACGGACCAGAATTACAATGTTAGAATGAGATTCAATAATAATACACCTTTCATTTTTACAAGCTTTTTATGAAGGAAGTTAAAATGCAGTCAAATTTTTATTATTTATGCACTTCGATAGATTTGGGTAAATTGAGAATTTTATTTGTTATTGAAGTACAAACTTTTGGTTCCGTAGATATTAAATACTAGCGGTGCGTCCCGACTTCGCACAGGTAAACAATTTATAGGCTATGTTACTGTGGCTCATATGTGGCTTATGTGGCTCTCTATAGGTGAAAGGATTTTTCAAATCGGTCCGTAGTTTCGGAGCTCATTCCATGCAAACAAACAAAATCTTTTCTCTTAATAATATCAGTACATATAGGAAATCCAAGGTCAAGGAGAATATATTTATAATAAATACAGATTTCTTTTATTTACAGTTTTTATCTCCAGCTAGTAATGTAAGTACGGAAGTAAGTAGAGAGATTAAGTTAGAACCTAACTACCATATGTCTAAATAAATAAGAGTAACAATTTTAAAAGAAATATACGATAAAAGTTGAACCCACTTACATAAAATCATACCTATTGACTCCCCACCATGGTTCAGGCTTTGACGTGGCGGTGGGGCTCAGTAGCCTAGGGTGAGCCCAGCACCTTGGGCGAAGCACCGAGGCACTCTTTGTACCCCTCTTATAAGAAGAGAGGACAAAAGAGCAGGGGGCAAGGGGCGAGGATGGGAACCTTTCTTTCATTTCATTGTACTGTCCCGACGTTGGGAGGGGTTGTTCTGTGGTGCGGGACAACCCCTTTGTAGAGGTGGCGTCGGACCCTTGCGGGACTGACTAGCCGTCGAGGTGCCCTGTTTGTTTACTAGATCCGGGGCACCTCACCAAAGGCGGCATTGGTGGCACTCGCCGGGTTTTAGTAGGTAGAGCTGCGTCCACTTACCAGCTGTCGGGCGCAGCGAGTCCCACATACCCGCCTGGGGAAACCCACTCCCCCGCGGGATGCCTTAAAGCATTTCCCGGCGTTAAAGAAAAAAAAAACCTATTGACTAATTTAGCCGTCTCCGTATTTTTTACCCCTGAAAATGTGAATTATATGACTACATATTTAACCTCTTGAATGGTAGATATGGCTAATGGGATCACCTTCAAACTCAGACACAATGAATCAGAAAAACTATTTATTTTAATATTAACATTTTGAATTTATATTTGATTAAACTTAATCATTATGAAATTTATAGAGAATAGAAAAATTATATCAGAACACTAGACATGTTACTTCTTCAATTGATTTTAACAGAATTGTTAAAAGCATCAACAACCCCCTCGGCATCATTAGAAACATCAACAACCTCCTATGTATTTTTCAGAAGAAAAATTAAATCAAGATTATTTTTAATCGTTGAGCTTACATAGCTTATTGCTGAAGAGATTTGCCCCTAGAGTACTCAGACCTATGTGGATCAAACATCAAAATCATTTTTTTTATTCAAAATAGTACCAATAAAGTATCTTTTTGAACGTCAATTGAATCTACCACCGGTTCCAAGGCAAGCCCACCGAGAAGAACCGGCGAAACAAACTCAGTGGAACTAATCTTTTCAAATAATATGTATTGTGTAACAATGTTTACATCTTATCCTGAAATGCCTGGGAGGAACGCCCTATTCCTAAGGTGTGGTATCTTCCATGAAATCTTTTACTTTATAATATCCTTTACCACACAAACACTCTTTAATAACTTTTTGGAATTTTTTAATGCTTGTTAATAATAAATTGCTTACTTTTGTGAGTCTAATCACTGGTACATCTAGCCTGTGCCTACTCCGTATATCCCTACTATATGTCACGTTTTTTTTACAGAATTCACTTATGTTTTTTTCGGACATGCAGTGAATTTCCTAAGATGTATTGAGAGGCGACAGTCAGAATTCCTATTTGCTTAAATTTTTCTCTCAAAGATGAATATGGGGGCAACTTGTAAGTTGCACGGATAGCCCGCTTCTGTAGTAGATCGGTCTAAATATAGGAATCTCATGTTGGTAATAGAATTCAGAGGCAAAAACCATCCATTATTTGATTGTTGTACATATTATTGCTAGAACAAATTGTTATCAGCGGCTGAATCATTTCCCGTTTTCGGGTTTTTTTTTATATTTTTTTTATGTTACTTGGATAGGCAGACTGGCTAACGTGCCACCTGATGGTAAGTGATCTACGTCGCCCATGAACATAAACCAGTATACCTGGAACGAGCCCAGGCAACTCATTTATGTGTTGCCTATCCTGAGACATAAGATGTTAAGTCTCGGTGCCAGTAATTACACTGCCTGTCTTGCCCTTCTCTCCGAAACACAGCAAAGCTGTTTCACGGGAGAAACAAGCAAGATGGTGGTACCCATGCAGCCGGGAGCGCGACACAGCGCTTCCCTCCTACCGGTAGACTTCACCACTACTGGCAACATTGAATCGATTTAGTGCTTCATTTTTGACAGAGCGCTTGTATGAAGACTGACCTTCTATAGTGTAATTATTTTAAGATGAGAACGATATTCTACATTTGACTTTCGATGCACATATATGTATATCTTTGTAGAAGGTTTTTATGACCTAAACTCAGTGCGCGCGCAAATATAAACCTTAAAATGATAAATTTAATATATCCACGTAAATTATTATGCTCTCCGCTTTAACGATGAAACATTAAAGCTACCTCCGTTATCATGATCTCAGGCATTTGTGATAAGCTATTTAATTATTATCATCATTATTCAAACGATTAAGATTATAAAAATACTCTGGAAATTTATGCGACCTTAGTAGTATTGATAAGAAAGAAAATGCGAATTCAAAGTCGTCAAAATGACGACCTCAGCGGCTCGGTGGTGAGCGCGTTGGCGCTCAAGCCGGAGGTTGCGGGTTCGAATCCCGCCAGGGAACAAAAATATTTTCTGTTAGTTAATAGAATCAGGCGTTACTTTGCGGAAATCCATATAAGATATTAAATGAAAATAATAAAAAAAGCAATTATCCCGCGAAACACGCAGTCTTTATTAATCGTAGAGTCTACATCCTGAGGATGCCTCGGTGCGTAGATTGTTTGGTGGTGGTCTTTTACTGTGGTTGTGGTGCATGTGGGGGTGGTGGTGCATGCGAGTGTACGCATATGCAGTGTGGGAAAGGAGGGCGGTGCTATATGCATGCATATGCGTGCACTCACATTTGCTGTAAAGACTGCGTGTTTCGCGGGATAATTGCTAATTAATTTAATATAATTTAATATCTTAAATATTTTCTGTGTTCCTGGGTCATGGATGTGTATTAAATATGTGTTAATAATAAAAATCTTAAATGTTAATAGATAAAAGTATTAAATATATTTCCATTGTCTGGTACACCCGTAACACAAGTTCTTCGAGAACTTACCACGGGACCAGATTGACGTGGTATGAAAGCGTCCATATATAATAATTATAAAAAAAAAAGAAAAAAAAAGTTGCGCTTGACGAACAAGGAACGCTTCTTCAGAAGCGCGTGTCTGTGGAGGTCGCTTTCCGCTTACCGGTGAGCCGACTGACCATTCCCTCTTCTATAAAAACGGGTGATAGTTTAACGTGACAACGTCATAATAAAACGCAAGCGTGAGCGTATCGGCACTATGAGCGTAACGAGACAAGGAGCGTTACGGGACAATTTCCTGCATGCCGGCGTTAATCGATTAATAGGTTGTCACGTGAAAACAAGGGACATGTTTCGGCTTGCCCACGAACAAAACAATTCCACCAGAGTTGTATGAGTTGTAATGTTGTATGTTGTGTATTCCGCCAAATTTGTGATGCGACGCTGCGCTGAGTCTACGCTCTAGCCGACTGATGGCCATTGATGGATGATTAGTCGATGGGACGTACATACAGATCACTCGTTGGTTGAATTGCTATTATGTCTGTGACAAATCACTGACCAGTTTCAGAATTTTAAGGCTTACATACTCAATCCGGTTATATGCTGATGCCTTAGACACAAGAAAGGCAGATTTAATCTAATCTTTTTTCTAGCAAAGAGTATCATCCTGCTGCCTCTGGACTACCGTAACCTTTTTTTTCATTTTTTCATGGCATATTAAAAGATTAAAACTAGCATGGCGTAAATTGATGATCAAGATTGGATCGGATCACCAACGTTTAATACAAAACGTGGAATAATTGTACGGGGCGTGCATGAGACGTCTCATCCATTCTCTATTCATGCATCTCCATAGCGTGACACGGTACAGCGTGTTCATATTTTACACGTGCATGTTATTTAGTGGAGCCAACGCAGTGCTTGGCTGGGCAAATTGCTTTAATTATTCTCTGTCAATGTTGGGCATTATGTAGCGGAATCGGGTTCACAAATTTATTACGATTTGTGTTACGTTATCACTGTCATCGTCACCATCATCATCATCACTACAGTTTTATATTTACTGATAGATTTTTGGATAAAATTCTCTTCTCATCTCGTTATTATATAAGAGTAAATCAAATTGACGTGTCTATTTGTAAAATTAACAAGAGTTTTTTTACATAAGAAATATTCATTATAGTTAAATACAAGAAAGACAATTTTTATAAAAAACAGAATCAGGGTTCTACATAAAAACAAATAATATATAAAATACGAATAAAAACCCACCAAATCAATCCAAAAATTGACTAGGAGATAGAATAACAAATTTAAGCACATAATATGGGCACGAAAAGAATCATCAGATCGAAGCTAACATGGCTGATGCTGCGAGGTAGCAATAAAACAAAGATTTCGTCTTTATTATCACAAATTTTCACAAAATAGTGTTTCAAAAACGATGTTTCCATTAATATACTCATCATTTAGCGCTGGTTTTACCTTACCACCTGCCGGAGACAGGAGGAAATAAACCTGCTGAATACCTTTCGTATTTACGTCATTCGGTTCTGCGTAGTATTGGAAAATAGACTATTATTTAAGGTCATATGGATTACAAGTATATTTTGGACAATCTTATAAAAAATGTAAAATAATAAATATTTTTTATTTCCTATAAACTTTTTTCGTTTTTATAATCTGTGAACAAGGAGGAGGGCCTTGATCGTTATAAGTTTTTCCCTCTACTTTTTCTGGCTAGCTCTGGCGTTGTATCGCTGGCATTTTTGACGACTATAAAGTTCAACACGCTTGATTTTATGACACTTTCTAAAACACTATCGGATCCTACGTGCAGAAGAGTGGGTTTTTAACATTTTGTTCTTTATTTCACATGTATGTCTTTTTGTGTTTTGGAGTCGTTTATCGGTCTGGAGTTGCCTTTTATGATTAGGTTTTAGTGTTACTAATCTTGACTTCTTGCTATGTAACATTTTCCCCGGTACCTTTAATATCCTTAACGATCTACTTGATGGTAAATTTTAAGCGTCACCATAAACGCAGTCGTTCACCTAGAACTAGCCCATTAACTTCATTCGATGGCTATCCTTAAACATAAGATGTTAAGTCTTGGTGACAGTAATAACTCTGCATGTCCTGCCCTGCTTTCCGAAACACAGCAAACCCGAGAGAAATAAGCAAACCGGTAGTACAGACGAGCATGTGGCACAAACAAGTTTCTATCAGATAAGGCCAATTCCATCCACTTTCAATTTTAATTAACACTATAATCAAATGTTGCTCATCAAATTACTGGTCAAAACTTAAAGACTTAATATAGGCCGCATGCATATTAAAGCTATTTCGTGACCTCCCAGATTTAGGCTAATAATAGTGACAGCAGGCAGTTTTAAAGACTACTCAGGCATTAAATTTGAACCACCCAAGGTTTGGAGTTTTCAGGAATTGTTGAACTCCATAGTAGCATCTCAATTTTATTATAAACTGAAACTGTTAAATTATTTTGTATTCGCTATCAAAATGTTATAGCAGTTAAAACTAAATGAAATACAGCGTGTTCTATAAATCTCCCTGGTTCAATTAAACTTTGGTACATACGAACTGAAAAAGTTGGTAAACTCCACATAGCATTGCAGTTAGGATGCGGGCTGGATGTCATCCCCAAGTCTTGTGTAATTTACCTTTTGTCGATTCCCGGTTTGTGGAAACTAGATGTTGCAGACGGTTTTGCATATTATGTAGATTTGACATAGAACCTAAACGATTGAAAAATATTGTCAATCCACGGGCACCTTTTAGTGTTGAAAGCAATCTTTATCCAATTTTGGGGCAAAATAGCACTTAAATGATTCAATTATCATACCGTACAAATCCCGTAACAAATTATACCAAATTTTCATATAATAAGAAGGTAGCTCCTTCTTATTATATGAAAATTTGGTATAGCAGTAGCAAAAGTTAAGAATTTTCTAAACGTGAAGTCGTATTTTAAGATAATATTTTCAACATCCAAAATTAATATAAATATGAATTATACCCAAAATTTGTCAAACTAACTAAAGAACTTCTCATTTCCAAAAACATTTTATGTAGGCGAACATCGTTTCTACATCAGAATGAAGCTTATAATGAACCTTAAAATGAAAGTGAGGATGGGAACCTCACCCCATTGTACTGTCCCGACGTGGTTATGTGGTGCGGGACAACCCCTCTGTGGAGGTGGCGTCGGTCCCTTGCGGGACTGACTAGCCGTCGAGGTGCCCTGTTAGCTTAACAGATCCGGGGCACCTCACCAAGGCGGCATTGGTGGCACTCGCCGTGTTTTAGTGGGTAGAGCTGCGTTCATTTTACCATCTTTCGGGCGCAGCGAGTCCCACATACCCACCTGGGGAGACCCACTTCCCAGGCGGGATGCCTCAGAGCATTTCCCGGCGTTAAAGAAAAAAAAATGTTTCTAGATCCTAGACAATGCCTTCTAAAAAATTCAGACAACCTTTCATCCACCTGGTTTGTTTGATGATGATGATGGAAATTCCTACTGTTAAAATAGGCATAGACAGTTCCTGATGATGACCAGGTGGGTTGATAAATATTTGGGGAAATAGGTCTACTGCCTGGTCATAGAATACACTTTTGTCCAGCTCACCCATATGCCAGTCAAATTTGTGTAGACAGTTGCTCATCTGTTGCAATATCATCCCGTCGATCGTTTCAGTTCTTTTGCCTGGGTATAAACAGTTGCTGATGATGACCAGGAAAACATAGGTCAATCTGGTTATGTTATTACATTATGTACCATATTCATGGTATGAAAACATGTCTAAAGTATATAAAGAAAAAGGTTTTATAATTTTCGAAAAAAACGCCGTCATTTCACGTATCTCATAATATGCGCTTTCTGTTAACACGCATGTAGTTTTACAGCCAGTAAAGTAACCTTATTAAATACTTCCACGGTAAACTCTACCCTACCCACAAGTTACAGGATACACTTTGGCGTGTACCGGGTATTTGTTATTGGATTTATATCGTCCCATTCACGGTATTCGGCACGTACATATTGCATATGCATAGGTGACTGAATTTGTGAATTGTATGCACTAGACGTTTGTTTGTAGTTTTAGGGCGTATACGTTTAAAGTATTCAATGAAGAGGCCAAAATAATATACTGAACATTGGAATTGTTATAAAAGTTTGAGGATTATTTTGCGACTTTTCTTATTAACATCTTCGGTTGTTGTGAAGTATCTGAAATGTCGGAAATATTTTGCTATAACAACTTCGTTGTGTTTCGGAGAGTAGGGCAAGACAGGCAGTGTAATTTCTGACACCGAGACTTAACTTCTCATGTCTCAGAATAGGCAACACAATAATGAGTTGCCTTTTTTTTCTTTAACGACGGGAAAAGCTCTGAGGCATCCCGCGGGAGAGTGGGTCTCCCCACGCGGGTATGTGGGACTCGCTGCGCCCGAAAGCTGGTAAGTGGACGCTGGTCTACCCACTAAAATCCGCCGAGTGCCACCAATGCCGCCTTTGGTGAGGTGCCCCGGATCTAAAAAACAAACAGGGCACCTCGACGGCTAGTCAGTCCTCCAAGGGATCGTCGCCACCTTCACAGAGGGGTTGTGCCGCACTACAAAATAGCCCTTCCCAACGTCGGGACAGTGCGATGGGGTGAAGTTCCTTTCCTCGCCCCTTGCCCCCTGCTCTTTTGTCCCCTCTTCTTATAAGAGGGGAGGGCTACAAAGAGCCCCCTTGGCTCATTTAGCTTCGACCAAGGTGCTGGGCTCACCATAATATGCTACTGAGCCCTTTCGCCACGTTAAGGCCTGAACCATGGTGGGGATGAATGAGAGGGTTTTTTTATGTTCATGGGTGACGTTGACCACTTACCCATGTGACTCGTCTGTCCGTCTGCTGATCCAACTAACATAAAAAAAATTGAAAAATCGCAACATAAATCTTTATAAAAGGTTTTGCCAGAATTGAAATTACAAATCTTAGACTTTGACTTCTTAAATCACTAAGCTATGTAGGACAACAAGTATTTTTAAATACCACTCCTAGTTTTCACGATTTTTACAAGATTTTTCTGACGCACTACGTCAGAAAAATCTTTATATTTATTAATTTAGTATAATCATAGTTCCAATTATATTAACATAATATTCAATAAGCGTATACATACGTACCGTGAAAAGTTTTTTCATCTGAGCGTTTCACAGGTTTCATGTCGGGTCATGCTTCTATTTTCAACTATTTTTATTTGCACAAGTCGGTTGAGAACGCCACCGGAATATACAGCCAACATAAATCTTTAACGTTAGAATGTCTTAGCCTTTGCGAAGGAATCTGCAAGTTTTTGACTGTATTTGGTTCATTGGCGAATTTGGAAAATGTAGGTGTATTTTTCTACTGTATGCTACCATCTCCTGGGTACCTACCCGATATCTGTTTGACTTTGCTTTTCGGGAATAAGGGTAAAACAAGCATTTTAAAATACAAGCATGATAAAATAAAACGCAGTAAAATTATTTATAATTACTTAGTTTTAATTAATTTAATAAATATATTTTATATATTAATAAATTTAATAAAAATAAATTTTATTATATTAAAGACATCCTTTATTTACAGATATTTCTGGATTTTGTAGAATATTTATGAATAGACACTCAATAATATCCAGCACTTGATCTTTCTGCTCACATTTGTGATATAAATAGACAAGGGTAGCCCCTGGTTCCGCTCTACAAGTTTTCTAGTTGAAGTGAAGTCGTCCGCACGACAGCACTCAATGGATGGTCAAGTTTACTTATGTTTTAATAAGTGCATGATATAATTAATTTTAGCTCGTTTAACAGATCTAGGGAACAGGGGACTGGATATAATACGCAGCGGTCGAGGTTTTTAATCCTCAATTTTTTTTTTTTTTTTTTTTTATAGAAGACAAACAAAAGTTAAGTTTTTTAATACAAACCAAATATAAAGACCAGATATTATACCTTAAAATAAAAGATGGTAAAAGAGAACGTTATCCCATTACCAATTTACTTGTGTAGATCTGTAAGCCAACACCAGAACTGTTGTAATCTGTTTTATTTGACAGTCAGTTGAACACAAGAAACTACAACAAAACTTTTTGACGTGACAACGTCTTATAATTCGATGGAGCCCGCTGCACGCACGAAAAACATGACGCATGCGGCGTTACCTCGCTCCGAGGCGTTTCATTTTCTTATGACGTTGTCACGTTCAACTATCGTCAGTAAACCGACTTTACAGACAACCGATTTTTCATTCATTTCATAGGTATTGGGTGATTTTCGACACAAAGCTGAAGTAGTTTATAAGCAGCACTACTGTTAATAAAGGACAATTATAATAGTAGTAGTTAAGTCACTTTCATTGAAAAATTGTTTTTTTTTAATTAATAATTGTTTAAATAGTACAAACACTTTAATCGAATCTGATAATAAAGAAAATGCTAGTTTTGCCACAAAAATACTTTAACCATCAGAGCGGGGCCCACAATACAATGCACACAAAGGACTTGAGAGATAACAACAAACGGGGCACAATGGGCAACTCGTGAAATGTCACTTTTATCTGCCCGGGGCCTAATTGTAGTTGTGACGTGAAATCGCTTTCAACGTCCAATTTCGACTTTTATTCATCATTGTCATCATTATTGTCATTACCAATCATTAACATTAATCATTATCATTAACTTTATCATCATCCTCATCATTATCAATTGGTGTTCTTGGTAGATCCAGACATAGGTGTAACATCTGCTTTTATTTACGTCATAAGGAGGCAACCGAGCAGTCGGAGCTTTATGGTGACTACAGACGCCCATAGACATCCGCAAAACCAAAATTTATGTAGATGCGTTGCCCTCTCTTTCATCCCCCCCCCAATGGGCCATCAGAAACTCCCAAACCGCACGAATCGCGACAGCATAGCTATCTTGACGCCAGTGTTATGTGAGCGAGAGTTACCACCCCGGTCGTGCCGGCCCAATTCGACTGAAAAGCAGCATGGCACTACCTCTTACTGTATAAAACGGTATATTTGCCACTTCTATTTCATTGTTTCGAATGACTTGCTTACATCATTATCATCATCATCGTTGTCATCATCTTCATCAGCATCATCAGCCTCTATCCACCCACTGCTGAACATAGACCTCTTTCAATGGACGCCAAGACATGACTGATATGAAATAACTAAACCGTGCTAAACGATCTTGACATCACCAGATTTTATTTTCACGTAGGTCCTTTAACGACTGCCAAGATGTCTGACCACCCGCTATTAGATAACTTGGATCAACAATTGCATGGAGTCACTTCATCAAGTTAGAGTTCTGTCTACAAAGTTTATTTGACTATTATACTATTGGACTACAGATGTATAATACAATATATTATATACCATGCTCATTTATTTTCCTAAGTATACTAGAACAAGCAGTTTATTACTGGCACTGAAAATGTATACTGCAATTACTGGAATATAGGTACTTTTTTGCTACTTAAATTCGACAAGGCAAGAAAATATTCGCATTCACCGGTGCAACACTTACAATCAGTTGAATCGTTTATTTATATAAAGCTAGACTTTAAATAAAAAACTTATATTTCAAGATTCTGCATTGTAAAGCGATGCAAATGCTCTTTGTAAAGACACACCTAAAGGGCCCTTATTCCGGGATTCTTTTAAACTAGTGGAAGAAAAGGATCCATTTACAATCGTGCCCGAGTGGACCGGGAGTAGTAAGATGGGGGTTCGGGAATCGCCTGGTTCACTCCTCTTTGTGTCTTTTATCTTTTCTACGATAGGATTAATTAACTAAGTCATACTTAGGAAATGCTATTTCTTTATCAAAAATGCATGCGTAAACTTAAATTTACGTGTCGGGCTGATAATTACGAATATAGCCTTTGTCGCTTAGTAATAACGTAGCATTAAAATGACGACCTGTGTGGCTCAGTGGTTAGCGCGTTGGCGCTCAAGCCGGGGGTTGCGGGTTTGAATCCCGCCAGGGAACAAAAAGTTTTCTCTGTTCCTGTGTCATGGATGTGTATTAAATTTGTGTATTATATAATAAAAATCTTAGATATATGTATAGTATAAAAGTATTAAATATTGTCTGGTACCCGTAACACAAGTTCGTCGAGAACTTACCATGGGACCAGATTGACGTGGTGTAAAAGTGTCCATAGATATTATTATTATATTATTAAAATACTATCATAACATATATATTGATATACATATATTTTTTAATTAGAGGGATGGCTTCGAAGATTATCGCCTATATTTATTATAACTCACAAGCATTCGTTGGCGTCCATTGAAAGATGATAATAATGTTGACGATGTCAGTGCGAAAATAAAATGTACAAGCAATATATCCTTGACAATTACGTCACTAAGTCGAATCTTGCAAGCCGTTGTGATTGGTTGCTTTTGATTGCATGACGTCACTTTAGGGGCTGCACAATTCGATTTACTTTGTACATGACATTCTATTACAAGCTGGTTTAAGCGGAAGATTGGTTTTAGCCTATGCTCAATCTAAGCTTGAGTTCTATTTGCATTATATAGTTTATAATTAAGTTTCAGTAAGCTATTTTTTTTTATTGATATCCTTACAAAGTGCGTTTACTTGTCATAAAATAATGTTTTGAAGGAACCGGCCGGTTGCGGATGGTGTTCTATGTTAGTCAGATCCGAGACACTCCCCATCAAGCGACTGAAGGCAACTCGCACTAGTTTTAGTGCGGTATACCGGCACAGTAGCTGGGGGCGACGGGAGTCCCACATAGGATACGACATATCCCTGTGTGAATACGCAAAACATTTCCACTGCGATAACAAAAACAGAGGATGAAACAGTCATTGTAGGTCTAATTTGCTTGCTTCTTATGTTTAATATAAAGATGATGTTCTTTGATTAGTTTCCACTGGGCTCAAGTTAAAAATCATTAAAAATCTAGTTACGGTTTAATATTTACGAGAATACATGGTGACATACATGATGACGGGAACATGAATGGCGAATGATAAATGATGTCTATAGTATTTGAACTAGCGTTTAATAGCTTTGTCAACAATGAATAAAAAAAGGCATCAGCATTTATCATTAAGTAACAATCATGAAAAAAAAAATAGTATATTGGTACTAATCGGAACAAATTTCCAGGCACTTAACGCGGAAGTCAAACCGGTGAGGAAACTAAAATGTACCGACTCAGATTGCTCCCCCGAGATCTTTATCGTTATCTTAGCCATGCAGGTCAATTCAGACATTCTTGCCAAAAAATAGCCGATGATATGATGATGAATAAGAACAGGCTCTGCCTAGTTAGGAATCAGAGGTCCCAACATATTATTATTATTATAAAATCCTGAAAGTTTTTGACATCTTCATCATCATAATCTTTGATAGGAATTAACCATTTTATAGTATATTAGTTGGTTAGGCAAACTGGCAGATGTGCCACCTGATGGTAAGTGGTTGGCGTCGGGCATATCATAAACGAATTTACCTGGAACGAGCCCAGGCAATTTCATTTATGTGTTGCCTATTCTGAGACATAAGAGTTTGAGTCTATACTGCATGTCTTACCCTTCTCTCAGAAACAATCAAGATAGGGATACCCATGCAGCCGGGAGCACGGCACTTATACAAGCTAGTAGATGAAGCACGGGTACCATGGTAGCGGTCAACGTCGCCCATGATTCACTGTTGCTCTTAAAGTACCTAACCCCAAAACCATATAATATGTTACTAGGACAACATGGTGCTAGTGATTACATTATCTTTCCTGATTTTCTTTCTTCGACGCTTTACTGTGTTTCGGAGAGAAGGGCAAGACAGGCAGAATAATTACTGGCACCGAGACTTAATATCTTATGTCTCAGGATAGGCAATACATAAATGAGTTGCCTGGGCTCGTTCCAGGTATACTAGGTTATGTTCATGGGCGACGTCGACCACTTACCATCAGGTGGTACGTTTGCCAGTTTTTTGCCTATCCAACTAACATTAAAAAAAAAAAAAAACGACACAGCAAAGCTGTCGGGAGAAATAAGCAGGATAGTAGTAATATACATGCAGACGGGCACACTGCGCGAAGTGCATCCCTCCCAGAGGTAATATATGTTTACTTTTCCATTACAATTTCTAAGCTCTTTCCATTTCTTACATTTTGTTAGAATTGTAGACGTTTATTACGTCTTAAAATATTTAGAGACAAATAGAGGATTTAAACTTTTTGCAGGGTCTTTTTCGGTTAGGAACTAAAAAATAAAACGCTGAATTTTAATTCAAACACTTATGTAAAAAAATCCAACCTGCCAATAAAACCAACCTTAAAAAAAATCGACACAGTTTTTCTAAGCTCCATTGAAAAATCGTTTTCCCACCAAACCTCGTTGACCTTTCAACATTGTAACTTTCACCTTAGAACGAACTAGTTTCTGTGGGTGGAAGAATGAATGACAGGCCCAGTTAAGCTGGCAATCGTAGTTTTAAATGGCCGCATTCGAATTCCGAGTTTTCCGGTATCAGAAAACGTTTTGCTTTTTATGTAAGCCTGGTACTTTGCGGTCATGAATCATCAAGAATCATCGCTTATCAGCGCTTGTGCGTGAAAAGAGAGGGGAAAAGAGGAGAAGAGAGAAGAGATTGTTCAAGTCTCATGATAAATTTAGAAGAATTTTCAGAGAAGTTGGTTTTATCGTATTTAACGTTAAATGTCCAGCAATAATTTCCAGAATCCTAATTTGCCTTCCTCATTAGTGAGAGAACATCTTGAAATTAATTGGGCATGTTATAAGAGAAATTTAAATAATATAACCAATGTTGAGTATTTATTTACACTTTTTATCTTTTTATATAAAATTTCCATGTCACAATGTTAGTTACCGTACTCCTCCGAAACGGCTTTACCAATTTTTACCAAATTTTATATGCGTATTCAGTAAGTCTGAGAATCGGCTACTATCTATTTTTCATACCCTAAGTGATAAGGGTAGTCAACCCCTCAAACTTTAAAAGTTAACGCGGGCGAAGCTGCGGGCAACAGCTAGTAATATATAAAAGTCCACGAAATATAGTTATAACAATGAGAACATTGAGGGTTCGGTCGTGTTATGGTGGCAGCGCTGCAGGTTAATAATAAAATATGGTCTTAATTCCATGTGTCAGCAAGCGCCGACTCTCGGAATAATCTCCGCGACGAGCAGGTTAGAACCGCCATGCACCAGAGGGTCACCAGCTCTCCTCCTGGTGAAAAGGTAGTGAGGGATCCCAATGAGAGGTGCAAGTGAGGTAACGGGTCCAGGGCCGCACTCAACAGCCTTTCAATTCCCCTTATGACCAACCACTGAACCACTAATCCACCACAACACATTCACTGCCAAGTGCCTTTCACCTTACCTGAAAACCCGGTGAAAAAAATCACTGCCAGCGAAATGAAGATTCTAGAACTCCGAAGCAGACGACGGACTTTACGAAGATAACCGATGTTGAACGAGCCGGGACACTAATTTAAAAGCACCTTAGACTAGAAGAACGCACAAGTATGATTTTAACCGTAATATTTATCGCGGCGCTGTAATGTTATTTTATATAACAAGGAAATAGTAGTATATTGCATATTGGTGTCTTCGCAGATAAAAGGTATTTTAAGTATACTTAAGTATTCAAATCAAACTTAAATAAAACATAACGTAAAACTGCTTTATTATGTAAATTAAAATGCTACAAAAATAATGTTATATACATGAAGCCGCTTAATGCTATTGAGGTGTTATGGCGTTGAACCTAGTTTTTTGAATAGCAAGACTTAGGTGTCTGATGAACGGAAACTGGTTGATGATAATTCCATTTTTACCTCAGCCATAACTTCAATCCATAACTGAAACCATCACAGAATAAGGTTTGATGATATTCATTCAAAAAAATCAAATTATAACTTAAGTATGACAAATGAGATACCACCATCTCGTTTTGGATTCGAGAACGATAATAAGTTTAATAAATAACAAAGTCAAAAAGAGATTGCATAAATAAGCAACGCAAAGAAAGCTGATTTATTTAATTGTTTCACAAGATATTCGCGAAAGTAAACTGGTCTGGGCGGGCTTATTCTGGACAAATATAGTAGATATTGCCTGCAACTCCGTCTGTGATGTGAACAGTGAAAATTGTTGATCCTAAGCGACAAAAGTTGAAAAAGGGTAAATTTATCATTCAAAGGCTTTAAAGTTAAAACTTTAAAGCTCTTATTATATTATCCGAGGGAGATCCGAGGCACCTCACCAAAGGCGGCATTTCCCGGCATAAAAGAAAAAAAGAAACAGTAGTTCACAGCAATTCAGCTACCAAACGACAGAAAATTGCAATCAAAATTTGCAGTACAACATGAATTTGAATCATTAGGGTCCAATCACATTGGTGGGACCAATACTGGCGACTGGATAAATAATTTGATTAAGCGGTTTACCGACGAAATGGATTGATATGAGCCGATCATGAAATTAGTATTTAGCGTAATAAGCAGACGAAATTAATGCAAATTTTAATCTGTCAGCGAAATTACAACAAATACTAAGTGTTACCGGGCAATCTGATTTCAGGATGAACTGGTTGTGCCCAGATCAAACATAGTATGAACATAAAATATATTTAAAGTAGTAAGTGTAGGAGTTTTACTCTTTGTGTATATGTATAAATGATTATTTGGCTCGCCGACGCACCACCACGACTAAAGATGCCCATACACATCCGCCCATTCAGAGATTATGCAGTTGCGTTGCCCTCCTTTACTCTATCCCCCCCCCCCCAATAGGCCACCATAGCTACAGCATAGCTGTCACTTTACGCCGGTATTATGTGAGCTTAGCATAGAGGTATCCTGGACGGCGATGGTTTCCTTCTGCGAGGCAGTAATGTCCCAGAAGGAGGCCGACGAACGGGTGAGAGAGGAGGCCGCCGACGAGGCCTCCCCCCGTGGGTGACGAACGGGGGTGCGCAGGAGGCGCTACTCAATGCGCCTCCAGTAACGCCCCTGTGCTCGTGTCGGGTTCTGGATGGGAACCTGGGCCCAGTATGACACGACGTCGCGGGGACTGCCTAAGCAGCCGGGTAGTCCCCCCCTTAAGAGGAGTAGTCTGGCCTTCGCCGGGGCCAGCCTGTAATACGTATAATGGCAGGTTTTTTTTAATTATTTAGTATAATTGACACAGCTAATTAATTTAATAAAACGTTACATAGATCTAGTTTATGAGACTAATTATACCTAACCATCGCTATAATTAGCTAGGTATAATTATTTATTTAAGATATAAGACAAATCCGTATTTTTTTTAACGGGCTAGGCCCACCACTCGTTCCCACCACTGCTACTCCTGTATAGCCAGGATCGCCAGCGGTAACCACTAAATGACCCTTTGATACGATCTCAGGGAGCCCGAAGGATACGTTAAAACTGTCTTTTTTTCTTTAATTTAATCAAAAGAATTCAGGAGGAGTAGGAAATTTCCAGTTTCCCTCCCCGGATAAAGTTAAAGGGAGACAGTACAAGATTGCAATGACTTACAAGAGTCAAGAAAAGACAAGCAGCCAGGGGAAGGCCAGCTGCAATGCACCTCGGAGAAATTATCATGTCTACAAATATCTGCATATGATTAATATACATGTATATCAACTATGAGTTATTATGTATAACTTAGTGATTATCATGGTTGAAATAATAATTGTTCTTTGAAAGTCGGTTTGTATTTTTAAGTCAACTAATATCTACATAGTGAAGTAATATACTAGGGTATATTAACTATGAGCTATTTATGTATAACTTGGGGATATGTTATTTTTCCAGTAATAATTGTGGAAAAACCGCTTGAATGCACGTAAGTTTTTCACGTTGTCCACGAGATCGCTGTAATAAGACAAATCCGTATATGAAAGCTACATATTTTTACGAGAATCTTCATTCTCCTACTTGAATAGATTGAGTCGTAGTTTTGACATTTGTATAGAGTATAGACAAAACTAGTTCCTCCTAAAATCCGGTTGGGCCTGTAACATCCAATCATATTAATTTGATATTTTCATTATACTGTGGTATTAATAAATATTAAAATAACAAATACAAAATACAAGTGACGGGCGCTGTTGACCGCTAAAACTGTGAGGACATTTAGCCAAAGATCTACTTCGTTAACTAAAACTTTAAACATCATGTTTGGTCATTATTTAAAAACGCTGCTTTTGAAGTGAAACTTCTTTGCGCGCATGAGGGTAAAATTTTTACGGATAAAACGTCACGAAAATGTGCAACGTTTTTGTCCAAGAAGAGGGAGAGAGTGATTGGGACCAATTGAGAGTGAGAAAGGGCGAACATAGCATGAAGCACATAGCTATGGAGTGAGAGTAGGGAGCAAACGAGTGGGAAATATCAAGAGAGAGAGATCGTGAGATAGAGCGAACGTCGCATCTCAAGTCTCGGAAATTTAAAGCTTTATATTACCTAGTATAAATATAAACGAGATTTAAAAATTAGTTTGCCAAATAAGTTTCACAAGTTGGATGGGCAAACTGGCAGTCTATTCACCTGATGGTAAGTGAAAAGCGATATCCACAGACACCCGCTACACCAGAAGATTAGAAGGTGCGTTGCCTTTCAAATATGAGTATGCTCTTTTCTTGAAGGTCCCTGGTTCGGAAACACCGTAGATGCGCCAAGAATATTGCTTTAGCATACCAATCCTATCCTACTCTACGAGATAGACCGAGTCACCGTCTTAAGTATCTTGCACTAATTATAAGACCTTTAAAATCTTACGACGTCAGTTTACGATAGAATTTTATTGTAAATTTTATATCACCACTTGGAATAAGGACGCCCGTTTAATGTCGTCCAGATCTCCAGATATGGATCCAGCTAGATATCCCATTTATTGCGAAATTGCCAATGGCGATGGGCGAATAACTTTTATATATCCCCATATCTAGGGTATATTTAGATAAGCATACGGGTATTCCTCGCCTATTTGTCAGGCGATAAGGAGATTGTTAATACTCGCCATGTTTATTTGGAAGGGGCACGGGATCCTTTATCTAGTGCGGAATAGATTTTGTCCATAGGGTTTTGTGTGTTAATATAGTTTTGCTTTCATAAGATTCAATTACAATATTTTGATGTGAAATTGGAATTATAATCTATTAATCCTTGGAATTAAAATCTACTTGAATGTCGTGAAGCAAACAGCATGAAACTGTCATTTCTTTTTTTCATCTTTCGTTATAATATTTTTATATTAAACAAAACTAATTATTATATATTTTTTATGCTACAATTAGGGAACCGAGCAGTTGAAGCCTTCTGGTGACTACCGACGCCCATAGACATCCGCACAACCAAAAGTTATTTGCATGATTATGCTTTTCATTAAAATGGGTCACGGGAAATTCACAAACTGCATTAAACGCGACAACATAGCAGTCATTAGAGTCGTGCCAGCCCAATTCGGCTGTAAAGCAGCATGGCACCTCTTACTATTATCATTCATCTGTCTGATGTCTCTTGGAGGTCACTTAATTACACTGCTACCTTGTACTACCACAAACAAAACCAAACCAATTTGGTTTAAACTAACATTTCTTGAACCTAGTTATGTAAAACTGCATACACATAAAAACTTCTACCCTCCATTTACTACAATTCTCATTCTCCCTCTCACTTTCGTTCTCTCTCTAACTTTCTCTATTATACACACAAACATAATACTTGTAAGAGTTTAATACTAGCCGTGTATAACAGTAATTTGCCTTATCTGACATTTTATGTTTTCTTAGAAATTTATTGCAAGCACTGTTGTTGTGCTACATATAAATAAATAGGCAATGTTTTTATGTTAGTGGAGATAGGAAAATTGGGAGACGAGCCACGTAATTCGTAGCTAAGTAATAGCTACTTACAGATAAAGTATACTTTTTACCCAGAACTAGTCCAAAAAGTGCCAAGAAACTCGGCCATGGGTAACCTTTTCGTAGCTTTCGATTTGTACTTATGCTAGGTTACCTTAACTGCTCTCCGGTAAACATAGCAACTCTGGTTAATAGTAGGTACTTAATAATTTTAGACTTTATATTTTTTTATATCAATAAATCACTTATTTTTCAAACTTTTTTTTTTTTGTGTTGCCCTCCTTTACCCTATCCCCCCAATAGGCCACCGGAAACTCACAAACCGCACGAAACGCGACAGTATAGCTGTCACTTGACGCTGGTGTTATGTGAGCGAGAGGTACCACCCCGGTCGTGCCGGCCCAATTCGATTGCAATGCACCATGGCACTACCTCTTTTAAATAGGGATTTAAACTCGCGGAGGACATAAAGAAAGACGATAAGATGAAGATGAGTGTGCTATACACAACGTAGTCTAGAATTGAAACGACCAGATCATTTTAAAATCGGGTTCTTTGTACCGAGAGACAAAATCCAAAAGTCCACCTGAGCGAACAATATATATTAATCTTCGTTAGTGTAACGGCGCCGTCGCCGCTGTAAGTGACCATACATTCTTGTTTCCTATTTAATAAAGCCAGCACCTAATACATGTTCTAAAATGGCCGACTCAAATTAATTTTAACATAGATTTACGTTTTATAGTTACTGAAATTATGTGCTAAAATGATAAAAATTATAGTAAAAGATCACCTACTAGCTGTTCTTCAAATAATTCGCATTATAAACTTCATTGGTGGCAGGGTAGAGCTGCGTCCATTTACCAGCTTGCGGGCGCAGCGAGTCCCACATACCCGCGTGGAGAAACCTTCTCCACCGCGGGATGATTCCGAGCATTTTCCCGCGTTGCTGTTCAAAAAAATGCATTGCACTCTTCTGCGTAGGTACAAAAATGCATTGCACTCTTCTGCGTAGGTACAAAAATGCATTGCACTCTTTTGCGTAGGTACTAACATACTAGGCGGCGGTCACCTTCTGCGAGATCATCATTTCGCAGAAGGAGGCCGCGGAGCGGGACAGAGAGGATGACGCCGCATCCATCCCGCTCCGTCGACGTAGGATGGGAGTGCGCAACTCGCAGTGGTTTTAGTGCGGTGTTCTATGTTCACAGATGGCAGACTTAGTGTAGTGACGGTGTTTTAAATCAGCTAGGTCCACGGCTGAATATAGGCCTCCCTCAATAAACGCCAAGACGATCGATCGCTTGCCACTCGCGTCCAACAGGGACCGCACTGATCGAGATCGTGAATTCATATTTCACTGAATACTAGGTGATCATCATCATCAGCCTCTATTCGTCTATTGCTGAACATTAACACCGGCGTCAAGTGACAGCTATGCTGTGCATTTTGTGAGTTTCCAGTGGCTCATTGGGGAGAATAGGGAAAAGGAGGGCAACGCATCTGCATAATCTCTGGTTGTGCGGATATGAATGGGCGTCGATCGTCGCCAGCTTCGACTGCCCGTTTGCCCTAAAAGAAATGCCCAGGTTCCAAGTATCTGAACATAGCCTCGATAAATACAATACCTGTAATGAACACGGGTTAGTTCATGCATATTCCGCGGCACTCGGTTAGCAGGTACACCGTAACGTGGTGGAGGCGCAAGCAACAGTCATTAACTAAAATCAAGTGATATAACTCAATACTCCGGCGGCTGCGAGCTCTCGACAGTGCACTTGTGTACAGACTAAATTTATGATATCTATTTTAGAAAAGGGACTTTATTTAATATTTTTAATGTTTTTTTTAATGTCATAAGGACGTAACCGAGCAGTTATGATAAGCAACCTTATGGTGACTACCGACGCCCATAGACATCCGCACTACCAAAAGTTATCCTGATGCATTGCCCTCCTTTTCCCTATCCCACCAATGACCATAGCTGTCATTTGACGCCGGAGTTATGTGAGCGAGAGGTACCATCCCGGTCGTGCCGGCCTAAATCTACTACTACATCTTACAGGCTCAAAATTAAGCATGTTAATGGAATTATGATTTTAACCTTTTGATTTAGAGGAAGAGTCACGAATCCAAAGACATATTTGGCCCAAATGTAAATGCACACATTCATCTACAATTATACCCGACTACGAAAAAAGGACTTCCTAGTTTGAAGTCAGTCATTGGAAATGTTAATCAAAATGTTAGTTGGATAGAAAATATGGCATACATGCCTAATGGGCAGTTGTTGATTAACCATTTAATCCAGGTTTAGCCCAGGAAACTTCATCATCTACATCATCATCAATATTAAGACTTAAGATGACAAGTATCTGTGTCAGTTATTACGTTGTATGTTTATACATCTTTTTTAAGCAAGGCAAAGTTTTTTAAAATATTTTTAAGATGGCGGTACGGCAGATGAACGCGGGGCAATACACTTTTCTGTCGTCCAATGATAGAAGAACTATAAAACTATCTTTAAATAATCACCTATATACCACCAATGCTTATACTAAAAAGAACAAGCCCGCCCCACCATGGTTCAGGCCTTGACGTGGCGGTGGGTCTCAGTAGCCTAGGGTGAGGTCAGCACCTTAGGCGAAGCTAATTGAGCCGAGGGGGCTCTTTGTACTCCTCTTATAAGAAGAGGGGACAAAAGAGCAGGGGGCAAAGGGCGAGGATGGGAACCTCACCCCATTGTACTGTCCCGACGTTGGGAGGGGTTGTTCTGTGGTGCGGGACAACCCCTCTGTGAAGGTGGCGTCCCTTGGGGGACTGACTAGCCGTCGAGGTGCCCTCTTAGTTTCTTAGATCCGGGGCACGTCACTAAAGGCGGCATTGGTGGCACTCGCCGGGTTTTAGTGGGTAGAGCTGCGTCCACTTACCATCTTTCGGGCGCAGGGAGTCCCACATACCCGCCTGAGGAGACCCACTCCCCAGGCGGGATGCCTCAGAGCATTTCCCGGCGTAAAAGAAAAGAAAGAAAAGAAATAGAACAAGCCCGACCGATTGCGACCGACGTCCAAACTTATAATTATATTAAAGGTAATTTTCTTTCAAAGTCCTTGTTCTGAAGATACCTAAGTTACGAAGTTTACTTAACGTCAATAATGAGGGAATGGATCAGACCAAGTAACAAGTCTGTGCGTTAGCGTTCTCAAAATATAAGCATTATTTGACCATAGAAGAACATTTTCAATACATAAGAATAAAATATTATTAAGTCTCTACATTTCGTAGAAAAACTCTATATTTTAGAACAACAATATTTTTATATTATCTTATCTATCTATCTATCAAACACTTGTAACTTTTTCTCATTATCAATGTCTTTTTATTTTTTACATGTTTACATTTGTTACGGAAGAGCGAGTCCATCTGTCACAAGTATCTCATGATACTTACTAGGTGGATCTCCATCTCTGCTTACCTTGTACAACTGTGCTTGATTTGATAATAAAGAATTTGTATTTGTATATTGATCTATGTCATCGGTAGATATGACTACGCTATTCAAACTAATCTAGGACATACCAAAGGCTTGGAACGTGACTATCATGACCTTTTGCTAATCATAGAGCATATGTTTTTGACGTGATAACATCTTAGAAGTTTATGAACACCGGGAGTGCGTACGAAAAAGTGTCCCGTTCCGCCTGAGCCCGTCAAACGATAGAGAAGCCCAAGCGTAGCTTGGAAACCATTATGTATAACAAATGTTGAATACGCGACAACGTGTCGTGTGTTTATTTCTATAATTTAATAAGATGTAGTTGATTTCCTCCATAATTGTCAGTCTCATTTAATTTTGTTCACTTCAATTAACTGTTTTTCTTGTTGTAATTAATTTTTCATCAATGTTTCTTTATGGCGTTATCACGTAATACTATCGTCCGTAAACCGACTTTACAGACAACAAAATTTTTATGTAATAAAATTAATAAATTAATAAAATTAAATATTAAAAAAATTAATAATAATTACTGTAAGTACTGTATTTTCCGATAATTACTTCTTGTTCTCATTCTCACAACACTGTCTAACGAACTATAATATGTTTTCTATCTAGCTTTATTTAATAGCTTTATTTAAAATATTTAAGCCATGTAAACCTACGCTGTTGCTATCCCAAATGAATAAGGAGGTAACCGAGTAGTCGGATCTTTGTGGTGACTATAACCGACGTCCATAGATATCCAACCAAAAGCTATGTATATGCGCTGCCCTTCTCCCCCCCCCCGTCCCCCCACCCCCCCGATGCCCAGAAAAGGCCACCAAACTCACAAACCGCATGAAACGCGACAGCACAACTGTCACTTTACGCCGGTATTATGCGAGAGAGAAGTACTACCCCGGTCGTGCCGGCCCAATTCGGTTGCAAAGCAGCATGACACCACCTCTTGCCACGCTACCCTTATATGTCCCACTGCTGTGCACTCCTCGAAATCTGGCGAGGAGGGAGGAACCCGATACGTCATAGTTCGTCAAGCGATTGCTCAACGTGGCATAGTGACTAACAATTCAAAAATCTAATCTCACCCACCGTATTGGTAAAGAAATAAATATTGAGTAGCACTGCAATAGTTATTTTCGTCAATTTTATCCACACAAACGTAACTAAAACTCCCAGACAGACTTATTACTTATAATATTATCATAATATTCTCTGAAGCTACACACTCTGTCCTCATAAAGGAGGAACTTAGTGCTGTCGCACACACTCCTGTTGCCCTGGTATAAGTAATGTCAATACACCCCTAAGTAAGAATTAATGAAGTAAGAAGCATCCCTTGTATAATGAGGCCGCATTCACCTAAAAGGCCGTGACGGTAAACATCAACGCATTATCTTAGTTATTGTTTAGGTTGAACTTTGAGATTAATATGGCTTTTAAAGTTTATAAATGCAAGTGCACAAGCTAAGTTTATACATTAAATTATTTTTTAGTTTATCTGCTCTAGAAATAAAATATTTTTAAATAAGTAGTATGTAGTTATCGGGGTCATTAATTTAATCATTATTCATTTTAATTTGTGTGCAGTGCAGAATAATTAATTGATGAACTTTTCGACGGTCTTATGATGACAAAATTAAAGAATCTCCAGAGAAGGGGTTATGCTGTGTCGAAGAAAAAATAAATCTTACACATTTGCAAAATTTCGCAAAATAATGAAAAACAAACAAACAAATGTTTAAAACATGGCGTTGAAATCAGTTTTGTCTAATGATTGTTTCCCAGTGTTTGGTGTACAAAAAAATGCAAAAATGTCAAAAGCGTACAAGATACATTTGACAAACATTGCCAGGCAAAAAAATCGGTTATCTGTAAAGTCGGTTTACTGACGATAACGTCAAAAGAAAATTGAACGCCTCAAAGCGAGGTAACGCCGAATACGTCATCTTTTTTTGTTCGTGCAGCCGGCTCCATCGAATTATAAGACGTTGTCACGTCAAAAAAATTATAGTAATAAAATAAAAAAAACTTAAAATTAATGTACAAATTATGTTTTACTGGCGGCGGCTATTATTTTCAGATGTTTGAATGAAACCGTATCCAAATCGTGGTGTTCGAGGCTACGAAGCCGCACCACAGCCGCCCTATTTTTTGTGTCCCGCTGTTTTTTTTATAAAAATTTTAAATTGTTTATTTTTAAATTGTATTTATTATTAAACCAATAAACACAAGGTACCAGGCGTACAGAATATACGAGTTAACCGATAGCCAATATCATGTATGGCGTACGGCTCCTCGATGTCGTACACAGTGTCATCAATCCGCCCTTGATGAGTCAATGTTTTTCATATCTACATTGACTTGCCCTATTTTCTCAAACGAAGACATATTTTCTTGGGTAATATGGTGACCATTTTAGTTAATATTGCGCCTATATGATTTTTATCATTTTCAGATTATACGTCATGTACGTTTTGCTATTAAAGTACAAGAAAATTAATTTGGCTTGAAAATAATTAAGTCGGTATAAAATATTTAATTTAGTAAAATTTCTTTAACAGCGAACAATTTGTTAAGCAATTTAGATAAAGTTATAATAGCAAAATCAAAAACAACAGTCGTAACAAAGTTTATTTTAAATACAAGTATTTTTGTTGAAATAAATTTGTCCAAGTTAAAAAACTATCACATTTTTTATAAAATAAAGAGTTTTTTTTTCCTTTTACGCCAGGAAATGCTCTGAGGCATCCCGCTGGGGAGGGGGAGACTCGCTGCGTCCGAAAGATGGTAAGGCGAACGTAGCTCTACCCACTAAAACCCGGCGAGTGCCACCAATGCCGCCTTAGGTGAGATGCCCGGGATGAGTAAACAGGGCACCTCGACAGCTAGTCATTCCTTCAAGACACCAGCTCCACAGAGGAGTCGTCCCACACCACAGAACAATCCTCCCGACATCGGGACGATGCAATGGAGTGAGGTTCCTATCCTCGCCCCCTGCTCTTTCGTCCCCTCTTCTTATAAGAGAGGTACAAAGAGTAGCTCCCTCGGTTCAATTTGGTTCGCCCAAGGTGCTGGGTTCACCCCTACTGAGCCCCACCGCCACGACAAGGCTTGAACCTTGGTGGGGATATTGAAAGATAACGTTATTTATAACAACGGATCATTTTAATTTTAGGGCGACTAGAACCGTGAAATAGGAACTAAAGTTATTTTAACTATCCTGCTGGTGAAAATACCAGTCTGGCCAAAATGATGGTCACCGAGGCCGAATGACTTGTCATACCGTGATAGATGTCCCGGCATGAGACTGCCAGGGCAACTAACGTATAAAGCGGCTTTCACAGTTTATATGTTTATCCTACGTAAAAAGGATTTTCAGTTGTTCCTCCGGGAACGTCGCTGGGGGATGACTTTTTGATGGGATTTTCCGGCTTGGTGCTGACATTTAAATTGTAAATATTATTATTTTTTAATATATTCAAGCGAAGTTTATTTTCAGACGTTCGGGCCGCCCGCATATAGGCGCTCGCCGCGCGGCCACTCTGTCCGTGCTAAGCGTCATATGTCACCGTTACAATAAACGCGTGCGCGACATTATTAACGCTTAGTTCGTGCGCTTTAATTTCTACTATAAAACTTCACTTCCTTCGAGCGTCCCTAGACGGCACTGGTTTTTTATATTTATTTATTTATTGATACAAAAAGAATAACAATAATAATAAAAAAATATCACAGAGACCACGAAGGTCTGTGCGTGATATGAAACCTCTTTTAGAATAGAATATAAATTTATTAAGGAATAAGTATCCATAATTTCAATACAAAGTTAATAAAAAGTATCTTAATAAGTAGGTATGTACGTCGGTGTGCATTTGAAATTGGAACGAATCACGAACTATATAGTAATACTACGTATGGAACGTACAATATGCAACGAATTTATACAATCTACGCAGTTATAAGTATGTTTAAGGCATCCCTACGGTGCTTATGTAACTCAGTCCTACGATGGACGTTTAAAACAAATAAAATAAGTGACATTTACCGGTGGGAAGGACGCACTCTCGTCTGCACGGGTACCATCAGCCAGATTATTTATTTCATCAAATAGCTTTACACTATTTCGGAAAGTAGGGCAAGATAGGCAGTGTAATTACTGGCACCGAGACTTAACATCTTATGTCTCAGGATAGGCAACACATTGATGAGTTGCCTGGGCTCGTTCCAGGTAAACTAGGTTATCTTCTTGGGCGATATCCAACACATACCATCAGGTGGCAGGTCTGCCAGTTTACCTATCCAAGTAACATAAAAGAATCCTACTCGACTGAGGAATCCCAAACATTGCCTGTTCCGTAGCAGCATTCCATTTGTATCTTCTGTAAGCTCTGATGATGATGATGACCTATCCCAATCTTTCCTGGATCATTTGAGAGATAGAACATATTTGGTGTACATAAAATAGTTATTAAACGTATGAATTACATATTTTCCAATAAAGAAACTACATCGTATAAACGAGCGCAGCATGGCGCGATCGTTACTGGAGATTGTATGTTCAATATATTGAAGGGCTGGAAATTGGTTCGGAACCGAGGGATATGGGTTCAATCCTTGGATGAATGAATATATTTTGTAGATTTTGTGGCCTACCAATTTAGGAGTTGTGGTTTCGAACCCCAATAACTATCCCACTAAATACTATTTTATAAGTGACAATACTGGATATTTTATTTATATACTATCTTATTTTTTGACGGCAAGCGACTAGCTTGTGTCTTGTGGTATGGTCTTTACGCAACATAGTTTATATTATCATATTTTGTTTACTTGGAACTAGCCCAGGCAAATCATTTAAATATTATGTTGCTTATCCTGAGATGTACAATGGTAATCACCGCGGAGGCCAGTCCAAAGTCGCATCCAGTTATGAGGACGAGCAAGCAGTCTTGGCGTAATTAAAAGAGGCATATGTCCAACAGTGGATGGAATAAAAATTAAAACCATGTGTGCAATTCACACGTGGTAGAAGTGAAACATTAAAAAATCACGAGTTTTATTTGTCTGTCTCTTTTTGTTGTCGCTTTTTCGTTTCACCGACTTTCAAATCACAACGATGAAAAAGAAGTTTTCACTTCAAAATTAAAAAAAAAAAATTTTACAACTTATAATCAACTTGTTCTTCTATTAATGAACCTTTGCGTTTACCACGTTATTATTTTTACTTTTGGAGTCGGTTTTTACTTTCGGATTCTTATCGGATCCTTACGTCGTACACATAACACACCCTCCAAGTTTCAGGTCTCTACGATCAGCGGTTTAGGTAGTGCGTTGATCATAAGTCAGTCATTCAGGACAAAGCACTTTAGATGTATATATGTACTTACTTAATTGTCTTGAACTTAATATATCATAATAACTTAAACTTCAAAACTTCAAAAGTAATCCAAACTAATATTCTTACACGAATGTGATTCTGTTTGGTTGTTTATTTGTCTCTTTTTCTCCTTAACATCTAAACCGATTAAAAAATATATTTCACCAATGGAGCGAATCATAAGCGTGACATAGGCTATATTTTGTCCCCGTGTTCCGACGGGAACGGGAACTATGGTGATACCGCAAAAACTGCCTAGTTTGATATAATTTCAAATTTCTTTACATGCTGTCTATAGTGAAAAATGTTAATAGAACCAATTAGTAGTAGAAGTTTAAAGTACAAACGAACGGTTACCGATACAGACTTTCACGGGTGTATTTTAAACTGCAATGGCGATGAATTTATTCATGAGTCTCATGTTTCTGTTTCGCTGCAAATGTTTTAATTGTTGATCGTGTTTGTGGCACGAGTATAACAATCTACTAGTCTACTTTTTATGTGTCTACTTCAATTATCTATGTCTATTTCAAGTATCTGTGTGTCTACTTTAACTCTTTACTTGTCTTCTTTAACTATCTGCATGTCTACTTTAACCTTTTACGTGTCTACTTCTACTGTCTACTTTTCTTCTGACAGAGGATTGGTTGATCAGTTGTGCTTGAGGCAGCACAACTCCATTTTCTACTACACAACTTTGTGTTACTGTGTGTTCCGATAAGAATGGTAAGAATCTTAGGGTCTCAGGGTAACTACACCATGGTTCAAACCTTGTCGTGGCGGTGAGGCTCAGTAGCCTAAGGTGAGCCCTTGAGTGAAGCGAATTGAACCAAGAAAGCTGCTCTTTGTTTGCCCTTATGAGAAGAGGGAACAAAAGAGCAGCCTAGAGAGTCCCCCTTAACTTGCGGGATGCCTAAGAGCATTTTCGGCACAAAAAATGAGCTATGGTTAGGGGTAATATCTGTAACTAGTACAAAAAGATCCCTATTTTGTGTTAGTTACAGCTTTCTTTTGACATCGCAGGATAATCCTTATAGATGCAGCCAGGATCTTCGGGTAGAACCTGACCCAATGTGGGACTCACAACTGGGAGAGCCCACCTAATTTAAACAACTGCGACTGCTTTCAGCCGCTTTTTAAGGGTCCCGGATATGCAGGCCACAGACAGGATCACCTCAGCGAGAGGCAGGCCGGTGAAGGCCAGACTACTCCTCGTAAGGGGGCTGCCCGGCCGCTACTAAGCAGTTCCCACGACATCGTGCCATACAGACCTAGATTCCCATCCTGAGTCTGACACAAGTGCTAATTATATCTTTTTTTCGACGACACCACCTCCACAGAGGGATTGTCCCGCACCACAGAACAATCCCTCCCGACCTTGGGACAGAACAATGGGGTGAGGTACCCGTTCTCATACCTCGCCCCCTGCTCTTTTGTCCCCTCTTCTTATAAGAGGGGTACAAAGAGCCCCCTCGGCTCAATTAGTTTCGCCCAAGGTGTGGGACTGACCCTAAGCCACTGAGCCCCATCGCCACGTCAAGGCATGAACCATGGTGGGGAGCTAGTTACAGCTGATCCCATGTAATTTTAATAAACAAAAACTATTAATCATGAAATAAATGTTTAGCCAAAGAATGTGACAAATAAATTACACATCGATATTAAGAATTCTGTAAAGAAAATTCAAGAAACAAACCCAGACAAACAACAATGAAAACTTGTTTAAAATACAAAATACAAACACTAAATAAGAAGAGCAATCCCTTGACCGCAAAAGTTGATAACCAAGAATAAGTGCCGGTATCCAGAGGGACTTCACACGGCGATAGAACCATTTCCAGACCTCTTCCTATTATTACATATTCGCTACCTTAACACTCATACCCGCATACATTACTCACCCACTACTAACCTTTATTTGTTAACGTAATATAAAATGCGCAATGTTTTATTATGTTATATTAAAATACGTAGTGTATTGCGATTATATTATATTGCTGAGGTAGTAATTCGTTTAAGCCAATCTGTTGAAATGAAATATAGCATTATAGAACAAAAACAATGTTGTTTTTCTTCTATAATTTTATTAAAAACAGCCTTTTATATAATAAAGTATAATAAAGTGGGTTTCTTATTATTAAATATTACCAGTGTATATCATTATTTAAGCTTCAACACAAAACAAGTGTATATGACGCGACGCTTACAGTTCCGTAAAAGTGAAGAGAGGTAAGGTTGAAATTGTATAACATAATCATATAACTTGTGATCGATATACTAACTGCTAACACATGTTATGTGGTCACCGTCACCTACGAGTTGACCACAGATGGACACAAATGATGAAAAAAAATGAAAAGTGTCATTGAAAATTAAATATACTTTTTTAAACTATCATTTCTCGCTACGAAACCCTAAAATATCGTGAGACGGCATAAAAATATTTGAACAAAACATGGTAATAATATATCGAGTATATTAAACAAATCTTTTTGAAATAATAAAGGATAATTTAATGATTACATTGTCTTTTACAATGTCAGACATAAAAAAAAACATAAAGTTAAAAAACAAAGGCTGTATGCATTTAACGTGTCACTCGCATTCACGTAAAATATAACAAAGATAGCTTGCAACTATACTTGTTATAAATGACCCACAGACCAGTTGGCTTGACCCTTCGTCTTCTAGGACGTGACCTCCTTTAGAGGTGGGGCTCAGTAGTCTAGGGTGAGCCCAGGACCTTGGGCTAAATGAGCCGAGGGGGCTCTTTGTACCCCTCTTACAAGAAGAGGGGACAAAAGAGCAGCGACAAGGGGCGAGGACTGGAACCTCACCCCATTGTACTATCCCGACGTTGGGAGGGTCTGTTCTGTGGTGCGGGACAACCCCTCTGAAGGGAGCGTCGGTCCCTTGGGGGACTGACTAGCCGTCGAGGTACCCTGTTTGCTCATTAGATCCGGGGCACCTCACCAAGGGCGGCATTGGGTTTCGGGAGACCCACTTCCCCGCGGGATGCCTCAGAGCATTTCCCGGCGTTAAAGAAAAAAAAGGACGTGGTCTCCACTCCAGATCTTTATTAGTCCACCGGCCACCAGTTATTAAGCGTATGTGTCTGACTTGTCTCTTATTCGCTATCTTTAGTTTTTTTTTAAACTACTATTTGGGCTTGATGACTTCATGTTCCTAGATTTTAAAAAGATCAAGGTCATTAAAAGTAAATAGGTAAGGGTAAAAAGGTTTGTGAGTTTCCGGTGGCCCATTGGGGGGGATAGGGAAAAGGAGGGCAACGCATTTGCATAAATTTTGTTTGAACGGATGTCTATAGGCGTCGGTAGTCTCCATAAGGCTCCAACTGCTCGGTTGCCTCCTTGTGACATAAAAAAAGGAAGAGTAATTTCACGTTAATGAGATCATCAGTTTCAAGCGGTTTAAAAGATAGCATATTTTGTTGATATCTGTATTCGGGCTTTGATTATCAGTACATTTAAATAGACGCAATTGATAGAACAGACTTACAAACATACATACATATAAAATCAATCATACGATTTTTATTTCGGAAAATCTGTTTGTTGTTAAAAGCGGCTATCTCATACAAATATTAAGAACAGAACTTATTTCGATAATCTCTGGGCTATCTTTATATGTATATATATGTATATATATATATATATATATATATGTATATATATATATATATATATACATACATACATATATGGGTCTCCCCACGTGGGTATGTGGGACTCGCTGCGCCCGACAGCTGGTAAGTGGACGCAGCTCTACCCACTAAAACCCGGCGAGTGCCACCAATGCCGCCTTTGGTGAGGTGCCCCGGATCTAGTAAACAAACAGGGCACCTCGACGGCTAGTCAGTCCCGCAAGGGACCAACGCCACCTCCACAGAGAGGTTGTTCCGCACCACAGAACCCCTCACAACGTCGGGACAGTACAATGGGGTGAGGTTCCCATCCTCACCCCTTGCCCCCTGCTCTTATGTCCCCTCTTCTTATAACAGGGGTACAAGGAGCCTCCTTGGCCCAATTAGCTTCGCCCAAGGTGCAGCGGCTTACCCTAGGTTACTAAGCCCCACCGCCACGACAAGGCCTGAACCATGGTGGGGAAACTAGTTTTAGAGGGACGCGGCACAAACTTTTCCCACTTATGTTTCCATATATTGCTCGATTTGGAAACATAAGTGGAAAAAGTTTGTGCCGCGTCCCTCTCCGCAGGTAATTCCATCTAATCCATCCACATCCATCTATCCAAATACAAAAACAATCACACAGGGCCGGAATAGAGCGGTGATGTTGTGTTTTGCATGAAAAAAAAAATCGCCAAATTTGTACTATGACGCCGCGCCTGTTCTGCGCTCTGATTGGTCGACTGATGCCCATTGATGATGATTAACCGATAGGACCTACTGGTTGGTTGGATTGCTAATACAAAATCACTGACCAGTTTAATTATGTGCTCGATATGTTTTCATAACCAGCAGACTATAGTATTAGTATCCACGCTCACATGACGGCCTGCTAAGTAAAGTTCCCTCAGAACTTCCAAATATAATGAACATTAAGTTTTAGATTTATATTAAAATAACATATATAAGGTTTGTTTATATATTTGTTTGTCACGTCCCAAGAACGAATGGGCAATTTTAGCAGCGACAGTTAGAGGACAGCGTAACTCAGGCTACCTTTTATCTCACAAAACATCGTATTCTCAGAGAAAATATAAAATATACAATTGCGGAATAAATGGCGCTTTTAGAATGCTATTATTGTGTCGACGTTTTCCTAAGATTTATTATATTAGGGAAGTTAGGCACTAGAAAACCGAGAAACTTAAGTTATAGATTCACCATTAGAGTAAATGCTTAGCGTCGCCTATGAGCTGAACGTGAAGTCACGCGTTGTCTATCCTGAGGCGCTAGACGGCAAGTTTCAATGTCGGTATTTTCCTGTGCCCGTTCTGCTATTAGGGAACACGGCAAGCGTTAAACGACTTCATTACCTAGCCATATTAGATTAGTGATATTTTCCAGTTTAGTATGCCGTATTTTTTAAAATATAATATATATAATATAATATGTTCGGACAACTCATACACTGCCATCTGATCCCAAACTAGGCAGAGCCTGTAATATGCAACTAGACAACTGACACATACTTATATATTTTTAAATACATACATAATATTATACATAATAGATTTAAGTCTTTAACAAAATACTTAACCCGTCATAGAGACTGCCGATAGAAGTAAAAACTTATAGCTTAAAATTTTACCTTATCAGTAGAAAGTACTACTAGCAACACAGCATTCAGCAGTGAAGACAAGCTGACTGTATCTTTCTCGCTCGAACACACTCGACGGTCCCGAGCTCACCCGATCAAGCCTTTCATCTTCAAACGTGATGGATCAGCCTCAAACGGATTCCAAAAATTTGTGTGCGGTGCTTCAAAAGAAGTTATCACTTCAAAAACACTGATAAAGTCGACTGTTTCAGAAAGCAGAAAATACTTATATTTATGTTTCTATTATGCATTTAATTATGTTTTTTGTTTTCTTTTTTCTTAATCTTAATAAGCAATTCGTTTTAATTATTTCACAACTAAGACTATTCTATGTCATAATTTCTATTGTTTGTATCTTTTATCATAATAGATAAAGAAACTAATCACTTATGTCAACATCAAAAATAGATTTGCATCCTATCTCCCTTTGTCATTATTTTTTTTATATCTTGTCTGTGATGTCCTTATCTGATTAGAAATTGTGGTGTGGTGTGTTACAATTATGGCGTAGCGGTGGACACGGCCTCGCACACCCTCGGGGTATGCCCGAGATGAGCGGCGCTGCGCAACCTAAACTGTGTCGGGTATCTCCTGGACGTCCTATGGTGAGAGAGTCGATAACTGCGTGGACGTCTCGCTGGTGGCATGACCGGCCTGTAGACCGCGGTACAGGGCGGCCATGCACCCGCGAGACACACACCCAGTTCCAACAGCAGTGAGAGACTCTGCGGGCAGACGCTAGCGGCCTCCTACCAGTTTCTGGGCCAGCTTAGAGCGCCTAACGTGGAAACTGCCAAAATGTTCCCAATTCTCGCAAAAACGCATCCGTCCCCTATACTATTACGTCTACAAATATCAGTAAAATAACCCAGTGCACTAAATTCCAAGCCATGAACTCGTAAAAGCGACGTACCGCTCCATCCCCAATAATAACTATATTGCCTCATATTCCATTTCATTGGAAATTACTCCGGAATAAAATATAAAGTACCTATGTCGCATCTCAACGTGCTATGAAGAATAAAAGTTGTCATCAAGGATTCTATTTTACAGCCTTCCTTGCTCTTTATAATTAGCTCACATATGGCTAAGTTATTTACTTTCAAGATTACAATATTTGGCTATTGGAATAGGTGTGAAACATTCATTGGCGCTGGCAGTAAACTTGACTCTAATGACATGACGGCAAATCGCATCGCGCTTTATATATATTCATATTTCGTAAAATACGTGAAATACGACAAAAAAAGAAGTCAATTAAAAGGTGTAGTAAAAAAACTCGTTTGGAATGCAGACTCCCACAAGAAAAACGAGGAGGGTTGCTCTTTTGTCATCAACATAAAATACATAGGTACAACATGTCCATGCAAAACCTAAACAGTGAATGTCTTATTCCCAAGGTGTGGTATCTTTATATAAAAATAATAATATAATAATATCAACCCATTATATGACCCACTGCTGGGCACGGGTCTCCTCCTCGAAATCAAGCATGGAGGGTTTTGGGTCATAGTTTACCCATGCGCTGACCCAATGAACTGGCTGGTGAACTTCACACACCTTCAAATACTTTTAATCTTATCAGATATGCAGGTTTCCTCACGATATTGTGGTGTTTGAGCAAGCGATAGTCAGGTGCAGGTAGAAATTTAGAAAAACCCATTTCTAGACATCCCAGGGGGGGTCAGGATCAAACCCGCATCTCCCGTCTCTTACTCAAGAGGCCGAGCCCATACCCACTAGTCAATCGTCGCTCGTGGTATCGTAACATTTACACCTGCATTGCATCCACATAGACCCCAAGTACATCCCCAACCCCGAAGTGTTAGACCCCGAGAGGTTCAGGGACGACAAGAAATACATCCAGCTCTCCTAATTACTGCCCTCCGGACTGGGGCCCAGGAACTGTATATCACCAGAGTTCTATCGCAAAGGCATAAATGACCTTCCTATTAGATGGCAGCAATGTATAGATAATTATTTTGATTAAATAAATATTATATTAAATTAAAAAAAGAAAAGAATTTCAATTTTTCAGTACAAATATGTATTTATAATTTTTAAAAGAACTTTATCAAGTTGAATTTAAAATAAATTCGTATAAAAACGTCAATAGTAGTATCCCTTTTGTAATCTATTATAAATCTAAGTAAACTACTCAATTAAATTTATTTGAATTATTATTTTGTTTATTAAATATTCCAACAAAAAGAGTAAGTTATTATTGCATATATTTCTTCATTCGAACCTTCTAAGAAGGTGCCTATATCCATGACCAACCCAACGCCTAATATCCCCATAAAATGGCAGAGTGTTTTATTTAAATAAGGACCACTTAACCTTTAATCAAACCAATTGAATGTGTTATAACGTCGCAGCAATACCTAGTAGCACACTGACTCTCGTGCATGATGTTCGTGACTCTCATAGTCCTGGCAGTGACCACTCTCCTAGCATATCTCCTCTATGCCTATAGGAAGGTCCACCACTTCTTCGATGAGAGAGGTCTGAAGTACCACCCTGGAGTGCCAGTTTTTGGGAATATCCTCAAAAGTACGTTCTACAAGCGACATGGGATAGACGACTTAGATGATGTTTACAAATCGTTTCCTGATGAAAAGTGAGTAAAATTTAATTAAGAGTAAGTAGGTACATGATTACAAATGTATTAATATATCCTTAAGGGGAGTCACCGAAGACGAAACGGGTAAATTGGGTTGCCAATTCAAAATTTTGAGATAGTTACTAATAAATAAAGATGTCATAAAAAATATCATAGATACCTAAAAATATTGTCTAAATGATGGCGTGCTGATTGGTTACACGATGATATGTACTTTACTCGATCTTAAAAATCCTGAAAACAGGCTAAAATTGAAAACTAAAACGAATACTTTAATAATAAAATATGTAAGTTTGCGCATCATTTTTATATAAATATATTTCATTTTCAATACTATAGAGAGCCTACTATTTTTTTAATCTCAGGGCCTATATATGTTTTTAATTTAAATTCATCACAGAACTTGAAAGGTTTTCACAAGACCCCGCGACGCCCGCTGACCGCTACCCCGCCAGTCCCAAATGGTCACTTGTCAACGTCGGACCAGCGTCGAATCACCTTCTTTTGTGTGCAACGTAAAAATATTTGAAAATGGCCAATTAAAAAGATAATACTAGGAATAAATCAGTTTGCTACTAAAAAGTCGAACAGGGACAGAAAACTTTTTATAATAATAAATTATTATGTACATAAAATTTTTAGTCTTCAGTACTTATTTTTATGCAGACTAAACAATATGACCAAAAATACTTTTTATCATTTATCAGGTTAACATTGCAATGTACTATTAAACGATTCATATTATAGTATAGACATTCTAAAAAAATATAAGGGCTTTACAACCTTGGTTCCTTGAAATGTGAAAAATAGTCGAGTATTTTAGTAATTTATTATTTCACTTTGGGTTAAAAAAACAGTCACGAGTGTCTAATATGACTACTCAGTTAGCAAATACGGTGTCACTTCAAGCTTTACACTTTGGACTTTGTAATATTAAAAGTTCAACGCAGAAAAACGTGCGAGAGGGTGCAATATATTCTTGTTATTTCGTCTCACGTACACGGTAGTCGACCAGAATGTCGAAAAGAATTTATGAATATATGAAATACACAACTAATGAATTTAACACTTAATCATTAAGTTTATATTATAGCTTCAACATCGCGCCAGACATATTATTATGTGGCGCTAGACGCATACGTCAACGTAGACGTCTATAAGTTTTAAGTAAATTGTCACGCTTTTTTCACGCAAAACACATCAATGTTGTTTCCCATTGGATAAAAGACTACGCAAATACTGTGCAAATCAAGATTTAATTACAGAGAATTATTAAAAATAAGTGTAATACAAAACTTTTGATTGATCTTAAAGACAACCTTTGGGTAAACAAATAAAGATTACATCAATAAAGGCGTCTAGCAATACAATTGTCATAAACAAATAATTATTTATAAACTATCACGTTACCTAAGTCAGAACTTAGTACGGGTGCTAATTAAACTTATAAATACCTCTATACCCTTGGTATATTCATGATGCAAATTATCTGGGAAATGCGCGATTTGAACCCAGACTCTGCATGCAATACTCAACATCACCCGGCTCTCTATACTCCCTATTTTATTATTACCTATCATATTATAAATGTACACTAATAGATTGGCCTCACAGTTTGGCCTGGTCACATACATCTTGTCTAAGAAGTTTTTTGTCGTATGTGAAGGTCACTCGCATACAAATACCCTTATCATACGTGAGTCTGGTACCCTATGTACCAGACTCACGTGGACAGGCTAGAGCATATTCAGCGTAGCTATACTAGATACTTAGCCCATAAAGATAAGCAATGCCCACTTTCCTTGGACTATAACTCCAGGCTTGATTATTTTAAACTTCAGTCCTTGAAGGAGCGGCGCCGAGCAGCGGACGCAGTAACATTATTTAAAATCGCCAATGGAATTATGTCTGCACCCGATGTTCTGGGCCTTCTATTGGTAAGTGTTCCGCGTGTAATACCCAGATTTCCGGTTACCAAAGTATTTTGTAATAATTTGACCCGCACAAATGTTGGTATGTTTTCCCCAATGAATCGCATGATCTCCCACTATAACGCCTTCCAGACAGAAACTGAGCTAGACATCTTGTATGAAAATTTAAAAAGCTTTAAGAAAAAACTAAAAACTAAAAATATTGAATTATTATATTGTTTAAATTGTTTTTGTAATAATTTTAATTTTATTTATTTGACATAATTACATCCGTAAAAAATTGTTTTATTATAATGAGTGAAATTCGCGTAAACATTAGAGCTGTATATACATACCTGAATATATACATACATAATTGACATGCAAATGTAACCATGACCGTATTCATAATCTGTAAATTAATGTAATTCTACTTTTGCTATGTTGTTGGTATATCTAATAAATAAATAAATAAATCATCGATGATGCTCATTCTTGGCAATAATTGAGAAGCTTATTTAGGCACATATGAATAATATATACAAAGCAAACATGAAATACATTCACTTAGTTGGGCCTTGTTAGACCCCAAGCTGTCACAATATGCACGGCGGATGTGGTCGGAACAAGCGGGCCCCTCTAGTCAAGGCCGGTCAGGTTTTAGCAAATTATCCCATCCCAATTGTAACAGCGACCAGATCAACTATTTCCTGTCTAAAATATAATATCACAAATGCTCAATTCGTACACTAGAAAAACAACAAAAATTGCAAATGCTCAATTTGTACACCACAAAAAACAACTAAAATTGTTTGATTACCACATTATATATACCACAATTCAACAATACATTAAATTTGTGCTATGATTATAAAACTGACATAGAACATAGAGAAAGAGTACAAAAATGCTGTTTTATAATCTTTACTTGACCCGTAGCACTCAATGATTCATTCATATTAAGATTATTAATAAATTAATATTTAATAATAATAATACCACGGTAACGTAGCCATGTGGTAAGTTCGTGAAACTTGTAAAAGAAATACTATTAATAGATAAAATATTATATACGTCTGATAAAATATTATATCTATTTATAGGTAGTTAAGTAATAAGTATATAATATTATATACTTGACGGGATTAGAACATCGACCGTAGCGTGTAGGGTACAAAAGTCTTGACACTCATTTCCGTGGTTTCCATTTCAAGGGTAGATAGATAGATAGATAAAAAAAATATTCACAATTCCACATTTCACATACACAATAAAAAGAGTAAAAATAAAAACAGATAAAATATGACAACAGCATTAGTAATATCACACTTAAATAAAGTGTATGTGTACTGCAGAATCACAAAAAGGTATGTAACTCAGTACTAAAAGATCCATCCGAAGAAAGATCGACTGATTTTCAGTTACTACCTGCTACGATGAGAGAGCACAGTGCTAGGTTTGTGATTACATTTATGTCATAAACAATCAAGATAATCCATAACTACTATTCAAGATCTCCGCAGTGCGCACCAATCAAGAAGATTAAATAGAGGAAGCTAATTTAATTTTAATAATATTAAATATAATAATATTTTATTACTAAATAATTGTATTTAACTAACATTGATTTAAATAATGAGAAACTCGAGGTGAAAAATATATGAAACATGAAGATGCGATGTGGTAAGAAAATGACAATGCCAATAAAGTGCCCTTCTTTTACGAACCAACATTTTTTTACTAGGCAAACTGGCAAACGAGACCTGAAGTGTTCAGCCTCACCCATGAACATAAACCTAGGACCATCCCGGGCAAGTCTGAGATGAGGTGCTCGATATTCATTGTTAAAAATATTTCAGCGGTATTTATTTCTAAAAGTGAAGTTATAAAAACATGGTACAAACTACAAAGCACCACACACTTTTTTACAATAATTAGTAATATTATAATTTTTTGAAGTGAAAACTTTTTTTAAGTCGGTACGCATATTTTTAGATGAGATAAAATATCTGAACTCGCGACACCGTTATGAGACGCGATTTGACGTTTATGTGAAGTTTGATTTATTTATATATGATTATGCAATATATGTTTTGCAAATTGTGTTGCTTCTAAATTATTTGAAGTAACTTATAGGTATTCATTTAGGTTATAGGTATTTGAATTTAATTGTTTTGTTTTCATTTCTATCAGCAGTCCCTGTGACGGTTTGGGTTTTTTTGTTAATCCAATTAATTCTTGTATTGAAATTATTTACAAATTTTTAGTTCGGTTTGCTAATAAAGCGTAATAAAGTTTTTTAGTTTTTGTTAACTATAATTTATTTTTTACTTTTTAGTATCGATTGTTTTATTAATTTACACTACTCAATTAATAGCAATCACTTTGCAATGAGTGAGAGACTAAAAAGACGTCTAGGCCCGGCTTAACTCCTTCTTGTTCATGGGTTCCTATTACTTAGGTACGAGCTACGAGAGCCAAAATTATTTCAAATTAATAATAGAAACTTTGTTAACAACCAATGTCAACGTTTATTGAATGTCTCCTTTTTACGATAGTTGTATGAAAAATCATTAATTAAACTATCGTTAGACGACGATCTTGTCACGTGAGATCGTCTCTTTATACCATTTTTTTAAATGTAATTATTATGATTGTATGAAGGATTTTTATGTGAAACAAGTATCGGCACGCTTTGTCAGATCACCTTTTGTTGTTGTTGTTGTTGTTGTTGTTATATTAATATTGAAATATTATTCCAGATACGTAGGCTACATCGATGCTATGACGCCAATCATACTCATCCGTGATCCCGAGATCACGAGACTAATCACGACCAAGAACTTCGACCACTTTGTTGACCACAAGCAGTACTTCTCTCCAGAGGTGGAGCCACTGTTCGGAGGCAGTCTATTTATGATGAGAGGTTAGGTACTTATTTTTTTTGCACCGAGAAATGTTCTTAGGCATCCCGCGAGGGAGTCGGGACTCCCAAAGTGGTGGGTTCTCAAGGTGCTGGGTTCACATTAAACTACTGAGCCCCACCGCGACTGGACTGTGTCGGCTCTAGCGACGGTGGCACTCCTGTTTTTGCCTTTTCGTTTTGTTCAAATCGATTCAAAATGCATTTTTTTATTTTGTAGTACATATACATTGTCAAATCGTCATAATAAAATAATAAAAATGTAAGTAAAAAAATATGATTTTTAAAGAGTTTCCAAGTCATGGCTTTGATTTTCGATGAAATACTCGTTATCTATTCATCTATTGTTTTGAATATTTCAAATGTAAAAGTTTCAAAAGCAGGTCCATATTCTAGGATAGATACTGGTGGATGACTGGTTGTTATATTAGGCCACTTATTCACTTAGCTCAGATTGATATATTTACTGTCTCGTCGAGGATTATGACGCACTTCAGGTCGCGACATTTATCAGTCTTATATTGCGTACAATAATTGATTTATTATCCTACTTCAAACTTTTGTGTTCTAAAACCAAAAATAAGTTTTAGCAGTTTGTATATCACATGCTACGGCCACTCCCGCAATTTTTTCTGACAATTTATGAGTTCGTAATTCAGATTTAAATTTACGAAAATATTCAATCGTCAAAATAAAGAAGATAAAGCTATAAACTTAATAAAACTTACTAAAACTATTGAGACATAATCTAGTCATTTTTCTTATTTACTACACATAATATGTAAATTTATATTTCATTTTTAATATTTAATCCACAATACCACCCTCAGAGATTTGTGGTAAATAAAGATATGCTACTGCAAGGAGCGTGTACTTGCAAATCAATCGACATGGCAATTTCTTTAATCTTTTCTCTAAATGATACCAATGATACGAAATTCGCTATCTCACATGGTTTGCTATACAATACCAAAAAGTCACACTACATGGTCTTTAAGGCCGGTCGTAAATATCCTAATAATATTCCACCGATATAATATCTGAACAACAAACCTCTACAAAGAGACATTTTTAAATATCTCGGACACTTAATCACGGACGGACTTAAAGACGATGAAGATTTAGAAAGGGAGCGTTGGCATTGTCGGTTACGGCGAACATGTTGGTACATAGATTTAGTCGCTGCACGGATACGGTTAAGATGACTCTTTTTAAAGCATACTGTACATCCTTCTATACCTGTAGCTTATGGACCAACTATACCAAGAAAGCCTACAATGCCCTACGTGTTCTGTACAACAACGCCTTCAGGGCGCTGATGCGGCTGCCGCGGTTCTGTAGCGCTTCTGTGATGTTTGCGCTAGCAAATGTGGATAGCTTTGAAACTATTTTGCGCAAGAAGACCACGTCACTGCTGAAAAGAATCCGCGGCAGTGGCCACAGCGTTCTGAGGGAAATAGTTGAAAGTGGGAATTGTCCACTGATTGATCATATGTTAGATATAACTAGATCGCTTATTGTTTTCTAATGTTTGCGCGAATTTCACTCATTATAATGAAACAATTTTTACGGATTTTATCGCGGTTTATTAAGATTTTTACAAGCCCGACGTTTCGGATACTTTACAGAAACCATGGTCACGGGAGGACTGAGGTGACAGATGTCCTAATGTTACAAAGTTATTCGAACTACCCTATGATACATCATTATTTTGATAAGTCCTCTCTACGCAGAATGTGCTAACTGTATCTTTAATCTGTGGCATATTATGCTTGGTTTTTGATTTAATTATTTTAATAATGGGATCCCAAGCAGGTGGTAAGAGCCAGCCATCTTCTCTATTGAAATTTGGATGTTTTTTTAATTTCAATAGCCTCGCGGATCATCCTTGGTTGGAATCGGTGTTCTTTTGCGAGTATCTGTGGTTTATCAAATCTAATATAATGGCGAGCTTTGTCTAGACTATGTTCTCAGATTGCAGACTTAGTGTAGCGACGGTGTTTTAAGTCAGCTATATGTTCTTTAACGTGAGTTTTAATTGATCTTTTGGTTTGACCTATATAAGAGAGGCCACAATCACAATCAAGCTTGTATACTCCTGCATCTTGTAAGGGTATATGACACTTGACAAATGGTAAGAATTGACCTATCTTTTTAGTATCTTGTAAAAATCTTAATAAACCGCGATAAAATCCGTAAAAATTGTTTCATTATAACTAGATCGCTGTTTAAAATAGAGTACTAACATAGGGCTAAGAATTACTAACCGATTACTTATAATTATCGATCTATGTTGTCCTCAATAAAGATTTATTTATTTATCTAAATATACATTCTGGATAACACAACAACTAACCCGGCACGTGTCATGTCACTTGTCAATATCAAGTAACAAGCAATCATATCTACAAACAAATGTTGGATAGGTCTACTAATCAAGTAAATAATCAGGGTGGATGCTTAGTCATTGTAAACAATGCGACAGTTTAGATAAGGATGTATTTAATTATATTTATATAACTTACATCATAATTTCAGGGTTCTAGTATCATCGTTGAGGTAGACAAAAGTTCAAAATTATGTTATTGACAAGGGCTTTTCACCGTTGCTACTTATGTCCCTAGTTGTTCTAGAAACAAGGGTTAGGCAAGCGGTGGGCCCAGGATAGGATGCCTCTTATAAGCCTGTCTAACTCGTAGATGGTCATAAAATGGAATGAACATAACACGCTGTTTGGATATTACTTTCTGTTATCATTAGAATAAGTCTAAAGGAATTTGTTAGAGGATAAATCTAGACAAAAAAGATTATTGACATAGTGCAGTATTTTGCAAGTTTTTATTATGTGGCCCTTTTAGCGTGAAAATATATTTTATCTTGCAACCATTCTTTTAGCTGGTGCCAACTTTTATGCGATGCAAAAATCGATTTATTTTTCAAGCTTTACCGTTGGGAGGGAAGCGCTGTGCCGCGCTCCCGGCTTCATGGGTACCACCATCTTGCTTGTTTTATTTTTTTATTTTTATGTTACTTGGATAGGCAAACTGGCTAACGTGCCACCTGATGGTAAGTGGTCTACGTCGCCCATGAACATAAACCAGTTTTCCAGTTGGCCTATCCAACTAACATTAAAAAAAAAACTAGGTGTATCCCGCAGGTTTGCAGATTTACAACCGTATACTGTTAATTTTTATGATTGAAAGATTTTTACATTCTCGACATTCCGTTATTTTCAGCAACCTGATCACGGAAAAAAGCCTTAGGATTACACAAGTCGCTCATCTTCCATACAAACGCAGAGCAGTAATTACTACAATGTTTGACGTTGACCATGAAAACCTAAGTATAATATAAATTGATCTCGTCGTTATCTATGTCTGTATGTACCTAAAATCGTAAAAAAAATCTATTATTCTATTATTAATTCTAAACTTTCGAATTAGAACACTGATTTTAGACCAACTTTGGGCGAAATTAAAATATAGTATACAGAGCACGAAAACTCAAAAATAAAGCCCGTACAGACATAGTTTTGTTATTCAAAAGTTGAAATAAATTTATTTTTAAAAAATACACTTAATAGCTTTTTTATAATAACTGTTTTGCTAAAAGGATATTTTCGGAATGAATCATCGTGCTCTTCATTCTAGCACATATGTTTGCGCACTATATCCGGTGAGAGTTCACGCTATCGACTAGTTCAACCTTAAGAAACCGCGATAAAATCCGTAAAAAAATCAATTAAATGAAGCAACTCTTTTAATTAAGATTCACGTAAATATTAAAAACTTAAATATATTATGTTTCAGGTGAGAAATGGAAGGATATGAGGACTACCCTCACTCCGGCGTTCACCAGCTCCAAGATGCGACTGATGATGCCGTTCATGTTGAACATCACCGACAACGTCATCGAGCATATACGAAGTACATCTTAATGAATAATATAATCGATACATATAATAAAACTGTAGAGGTCGAATTTCTGTACAATGAAAAAAAATGCTAAAATCCGAGTCAGGGGGATGTAAGAAGTGAAATAGAATTTAGATTTTTTTCAATTTATTTTGTGCATCTTAAAAGAAAGCTTATAAGTTTGCCTTAATTTTTGCTTAGAGAATTACAGATTTAATTTAAAATTCTAATATTGGTCAAGTGTTGGTTGGCGACTTATTTCTACAGAATTCCTAGAGAGATTAAGATTGAATCTCAATATGCAGTCCTTCGCCGCGACTAAAGGTTGTTTCAATATAATGAGTGAAATTCGCGGAAAGATTAGAAAACAATATACTAAGTACCTATATCCAATATCCTCCTCCTCGAGTCGTGTCCCTCATGGCTGAGGCTCGTCATTACCCCGCTGCTGGAGTATTTTTGTCTTAACGGTGTGCCGCCACTTATGCCTCTCCTTGGCGTCGTGGAGTGCGGCGTGTAATGTGGAGTCCAAAATGGTGCGGATTTGTGACCATCTCAACGGTCCACGACCCCTTGGGCGCTTGCCGTCCACCTTGCCAGTAACCATGAGCTGTTCCAGCACCACATCACAAAGGCATTAATTCGGCTTTTATCCGCTTCCTTCAGTGTCCATGTCTCTTTTATTTATTTTTTTATAGAAGAGGGGGCAAACGGATAATCGGTTCACCTGATGGTAAGTGAAGAGTGACATCCACAGACACCCGCTACACCAGTGGATTAGCAGGTGCGTTGCCGGCCTTTCAGGTATGAGTATGCTCTTTTCTTGAAGGTCCCTAAGTCGTATCGGTTCGGAAACACCATAGGAGGCAGCTGATTCCATATATTAGTCGTGCGAGGCAGGAAATGCCGTAAAAATCGAGTTGTTGTGGATTTCCGGACATCGAGATGGTGAGGGTGAAATTTGGAGTTTTTCCGCGATGTCCGGTGGTGGAATTCTGCTGCAGGTATTAGTCCGAACAATTCCTCAGAGCACTCCCCGTGGTAGATGCGGTAGAAGATGCAGAGCGATCCGACATCTCTACGCAGCGCCAAAGAATCAAGCCGATTGGAGATAACATTCTCGTCGACGATTCGAGCCGCCCGGCGTTGAATTCGGTCAAATGGAAGGAGGTGATACTGGGGCGCTCCAGCCCTGAGGTGAGAGCAGTATTCCATGTGAGGCTGGATCTGCGCCTTGTATAATTGAAGGCGGTGTGAAGGCATGAAATACTGCTTCGCCCTATTTAGCACGCCGAGTTTCTTCGAGGCTAGTTTAGCCTTTCCTTCCAAATGACCACGAAACTGCACATCTCTCGATACATCGACGCCAAGTATCCCAATGCTGGCTGAGGCGGTTAGGGAAGTGCCTTCGAATTGTAGAGGAACGACGAAGGGTGATTTTTTAGCGGTAAACGCGCAAACTTGTGTCTTGTTGGGGTTAAATTGGACTAGGTTAAGTCGCCCCCATTCCGAGACTTTGGCCAGCAGAGACTCGATTTCAGACACAAGTTTGTTCCGACACTCATCGACTTGTTCCCGAGAAATGTTAGGGCGGCCAGTGTATAAAGCATCTCCAGTGCTGTCATCCGCATAGCAATGAATGCCGCTGGTTTTCAGCATATCATTGATATGCAGAAGAAACAGGGTTGGAGATAGTACACAACCTTGGGGAACACCAGCATTTACAGACTTGAGGTCCGAGCATGCACCGTCGACAACTACCTTAATGCTTCTGTCTGCCAAAAAACTGGTGATCCACCTACATAATTTCTCGGGAAGCCCATAAGATGGTAGCTTTGCAAGAAGTGCTTTATGCCACACCCGATCAAAGGCCTTCGCTATGTCCAAACTAACCGCCAGCGCCTCCCCCTTGCTCTCAATTGCCTCCGCCCATCGTTGCGTTAGGAATATTAGAAGATCACCAGCTGAGCAATTCCGTTGAAAGCCATATTGGCGATCGCTAATCAGCTGGTGCTCCTCGCCGGAGCTGGCAGTTGATTATGGATTCCATAATCTTTGAGAACAAGGTAGTTATAGCTATTGGTCTGTAGTTGGACGGGTCTGAGCGGTCCCCTTTCTTAGGGATCGGGTGTACCAAAGCTGTCTTCCACGAGCATGGGACGACGCCTAATGAGTAAGAGTGCCGGAAAAGACGCGTAAGGACGGGTGTCAACTCAAGAGCACAAGTTCGTAGCACTAACGGAGGGATGCCGTCAGGCCCACTCGACCAGTCTCTACACCACAGCTGAATATGGAAAAGATCAGCGAGGCGACGAGCTTCACTTTGGTATTTCGTGAGATGTTGCGATTTCTCCATATTTTGTGCAACTGAGACACAGCACTTTTGGCCATCCCGATACGCCTTCTGACCTTCTTCTCGAAAGAGTCCGTGTTGTTGATGTTAGCGCCGAGGCAAATGAAGTCATTCACCAGTTCCAGACTCAACAAACCAGTGAGATGAAGTTCGTTGGAACGGTCTACCACCATCAGCTTGATTTTGGCGTGGTTGATCTCGAGTCCTAGCTCTAAGCTGATTTTTTCCATTTTGCGTAGAAGCGTTGCTATCTCCGCTTCAGTCTACCTGCCACAGTGACTTCTCCCTCCCAGTCCTCCCAAGTTTGTCTGATAATGTATTCTCCATACACATTGAAGAGGATGGGGGACAGTATGCAGCCCTGCCAGACTCCTTTCCCAAAAAAAAGGTCCCGAAGTTGTTTATCCAAGTTAATACTTTAAAGAATTGGAAATTTAACAGCGGTAATGTAAAAGCTATATTTACACAAATACGGTATTAATCCTTATCATCATTACAAAGTACTCTGTCGCCTCTGTCTCCACGTGATTAACTCAAAAACTACTAGATGCATTGTCATACTGTGATCAACATGAAATAGAGTAATTCCCGAGGCTGGTTATAGTATATAATTTACCAAGGCTGTATTGGTAAACAGTTAGAGAATTATTGTAAGAGCCGGAAAAATGTAAGCCGCTTGGGAGCTTACATTGAAAATGCAGCCTTATTTCCCTTAGAACAGTAACAAAAAAAAGTTAACGCGGGCGAAGCTGCGGGCAACAGCTAGTATAATATATATTTAAACAGTCTTACTTTACTTACTTTTCGGGTGGCGATGATTTATTTGAGAATTCAACTTTTCCCCACCATGGTTTAGGCCTTGTCGTGGCGATGGGGCTCAGTAGCCTAGGATGAGTTGGCACCTTGGGCGAAGCTAATTGAGCCGATGGGGCTCTTTTTACCCCTCTTGTTAGAAGAGGGGACAAAAGAGCAGGGGGCAAGGGGCGAGGATGGGAACCTCACCCCATTGTACTATCCCGACGTTGGGAGGGGTTGTTCTGTGGTGCGAGACAACCCTTCTGTGGAGGTGGCGTCAGTCCCTTGTGGGACTGACTAGGCGTCGAGGTGCCCTGTTAGCTTAAGAGATCCGGGGCACCGCACCAAGGCGGCACTGGTGGTACTCGCCGGGTTTTAGTGGGTAGAGCTGCGTCCACTTACCATCTTTTTCGGGCGGGATGCCTCAGAGCATTTCAACTTTACAATCATTAAATATCAAGTTCGTTTGACGGTTCCGCTAATAAATAGTGGTATTTTATCAGACCCATCAGATTAAAGGTCGTCCTAGTAATTTTTTCGAGCGTGGCTTCTATTCAATGACGTGTTATATAAAAAGTTTTAAATTGCTTTTTAAATTATATTAAAGCATGTGCTGTTAAATCTTTCAAAATTTAGTAAACCATATTTCAGACAACAAAAACGAGGACATAAACGTAGACAATCTAGTGCGTCGGTACACCAATGACGTAATCGCCTCAACCGCCTTCGGGGTCCAGATCAACTCCTTCACAGACCAGGACAACGAGTTCTACAGAACAGGACAGGGCATGTTCTCCTTTGGGATAGTACAGAACCTGAACTTCTTTCTGACATCAACGTTCCCTTCAATATATAAGGTTAAAATCATGTTTTTTTAAGATAATTTTATACTTGTTATCTTTCAATTCAACGTGAAATATGAAAATATACATTCGCGTGGAAAACAGACCCCTAGTATTGATGTGACACAATGGTCAAATCTATCCTCTGCATATCATCTTATTTTCTAGACCAATTAATATATTTTTGTCTATACGTAATTTTGTATCGTACGTATATATTTATATTGTACGTATACAGGTCAACAGTTTGTTGGTTTGTATATCTTTAAAACTTGTGATGGCTTTAAAAAATTCTTCCTCTTTTTAATTGTCTTAGTATTATGTGCGGATAAAATTAGGAATAAGGAAAGACTAGTGTCAATATATAATTTAAATATACATTACTAAAAATCAAGCTTATTATATTCTAGCCACAGTATAAGTATGCAATCAGTATGGAAACTAGCCACGCGGCACTCACTAGTCACTACTGAAAGAACGCTTTTGACAGCGTAGCGAGCGTTTGTTCGTAGTTGCCATACTGGTTGCATAGTTATACTGTGTCACAATGCATAGTAGTATAATTAACGTGAAATTAAATTATAATGCAATTTTATTATAAATTTTGGTATATTTAGATTATTTAAAATAAGGTAGTAAATCATTACCCCATTATTAATACTGTATATACTATCATATTAATTGGATGTTACAAATAGATAACACATAATTATGTAGAAGTAAAATATGTATTTCCAAATAATATCTAATAAGCTACGCAACTGATTTTTGTCTTTCGATTTCCTATAGAAACTGGGCATCACCGTATTTTCAAACCGAATTCTCAAATTTTTCACGAATGTGGTGAACGTTACCATAGATTATAGAGAAAAAAATAACGTCGTAAGACCAGACATGATACAACTTCTGATGGAGGCGTCTAAAGGTAATTTCTATTTAATTATATACCCATCATTGTCGATCGTTTCCTGGACATAAAATAATTCTATTGAAAGCAGCCAAGACATATCTGTCAAATTATGTTAAATAGTTACTAGTAGCAAATGTATTGGTACGAATACTAATATGTAATCAAAATCGGACGAGTAGTCTTGGAGATAGGTTTGCACACACAAACTACCCCTCACCCCAAACGCATATGCAGCCTCCGTTCCGTCGCAGGTAAAAAATTAAGTCGATTTGTGACATGTGATTACAATCTTTAATCAATTTATATTGAATTTAATAAAACTATTTTTATATTCCCGACTTCACATCATCTATGATTACAGTAGGTGTATAAGACGTCTTAGCTCAAAGTTATTTTTATACTCGTAACTCCTTCAATATTTTTTTTATTACCCATCTGAACATGTCTAAAATAGTTTTAAATCACTTATAAAATAATATCAACCTTTATATGTCCCAATGCTGGGCAATGGATCCTCAAAATCAGGCGAGGAGGATGTTGGGCCATGGACCGATGTTCTGGCCCAATGCGGGTTGGTGAACTTCACACACCTTCAAAGACTTTTTATCTCATCAGGCATGCAGGTTTCCTCACGATGTTTCCTTCGCCTGTGAACAAGCGAAGTTTCCGTATTCTGCTGTTGTTCTGGTGCACTATAAATTTATAAAAACATATAATTAGACCAATATTATATTTGTCTAGTTAATTTTCCTTATACAAACTATTTTTTTATATATTCGTTCTTATGTCTGATCTTATGTCATGCTGATGATAATGATGATGATGATGATGATAATAATAACGTTTGTAACCCACATACAACAATTTGGAAGACAAAATCGTGTCCTCATTAATCAGTGTACGCTCCCCAGGATCGCTATATCAGATGACACGTATGTCATCGAAGGATCATTAGCTCAGCTCACTCCAGTAATTTTAAACCTTAGGAACTTTATTCCACTTGGGTCATATTTAACAATGCCTCATCTGAATATACATATTAAAGAGCAATAACTTTTACAGGCACTTTAAAAGCTGAAAATGAAGACGAGGTTACAAATGAAGAACTAATCAAACCTCCTAGACGTAAGTAAAGTTTTTGTTCATTAGTTATTAGTTATTATCAAATAATGGCGTCTGAATTTTAATTTTATCTGCAATTTTCTTTAATACAGTTAAGATGGATAAACTCTCAAATCACTTAATGGTAAATATTCAATATAAGATTCAATGTCATCCATGAACTTAATCTATTTTTCCTCGAACTATAGAACCTAGAACTAGAACCATAAAGTACGGACAGAGGTGCTCAAAAAAAGCATGCACTATAATAACTGTTCACAGTTGGCAGCAATAAGCACTCTTCTTTATTTTATTTAATAGTTTATTAGTATTTAATAGAATGCTACTGAGGTAAACTGTACAGACGCGTTTGGAGAGGAGAAGGCTCTCCCTTCGACCTGCGCGACCTGTATTATCAATCAAAAGTCATAATCAAATGTCGGTTCAAAATAAGCATGCTTATTACTAGGTATGTTGTGACACACATGCTACTAACACTTGCTCAATAAAAGCATGCTTTCGTGTTAGCAAGGAGCACGTCTGTCCGTACTTTTAGTGCGGAAACGCAATTAAATTAATTTATGCATTGGCTACTTTAATACGCAAAAGTATATTTATGTAGTATGGTGTGTCATACGTTCTCATTAATTTTATAACAATTTTCCAAAGCTATTTTAATAGACTCATAATATCTGTTTCGCTCTTTCAGAATGGTCAAGAAGCGACTTGATGAGTCAGGTTTTCATATTCTTCGTTGCTGGATTTGAGAGTTCAGCCTCGGCAGTTAGTTTGGCCATTCATGAACTGGCACTAAACCCCCACGTTCAGGACAAGTTGTACCAGGAGATCGAAGAATATCATGTGCAAAATGGAGAACTGAATTTCGATAGTATTCCATCATTGAAATATTTGGACTGTGTTTTTAACGGTAAAATATAATATTCTTTGCATGCACTAAATCGTGAGTATTATGTAGTATTGAATTATAAACATATTTTTTAGAAACATTGAGAAAATGGTCACCTGGCTTGATAATGGACAGAGTGTGTGCTAAAGAATATGAACTTCCACCACCAAGGGAAGGCGCAAAGCCTGTGAAGGTAACAAAATTTAAAATAAAAGAGCTTTTGGCAGTAGTAACATCCCAATCGGCTTTCAAAGAGTAAATTTTCTAAAATGCATATTGTCATCCGGGTGACAGCTAGACTGCAAAATAAAAAGTCTTCATATTGACCTTTACTTGTTCTAAATTAATATTCCATACTTTTAATAACTACGTATATTGCCAAATGCAAACAATAAAATAAGATACAAATGCATTTGACCATGTTGTATTTGGAGTACCCAAAGGGGCTTACTTGAGGCCTACTCTCTTTCTTGTGTACATAAATAGCTCATATTACGATTCAAGTTGAATAAGCACTGGTAGCAAATGCAAATGATAGGTACTCTAAAACTGTACATAGGATCACATCATAAGGACATTGGAAAAAGGTCGACTATTCACTAAGATTACACTTCAGTTACATAATATATTCGAGTATTCGATTTTGACACAGGGCGCCAAAATTCGATACATTTAATGTGTATGCTTCACATGCTATGGTAACTTTCTGTCACTATACCTGCAGTTGGTGTTTTGGCTGTAGTTTAAACTAAAAACTGCCTGTACGTCTGTATGTCGTACAATACACACTTCTTGCATGCTATTTTTACACATTAAAAAAAATACATTTTACAGCTCAACCCAGGAGATATAGTTTACAACATGATTAACTGCATCCACATGGATCCTAAGTACTATCCCAACCCCGACGTCTTTGACCCGGATAGGTTTCGAGATGATAAAAGGCACATTCAACCGTTTACATTCGTGCCGTTCGGAATGGGACCGAGGAACTGCATTGGTATGAAAAATTCATGTTTATATTTTTTTTAATGTCTGCCTTGGCCGCTAGTCTTAATAAAATATTGCATAATCTTATATAAATAAATCAAATGTCATATAAACGTCAAATAGCGTCTCATAACGGTGGTAACGGTGTCACGAATCCGGAGATCTCACATCTTAAAATATGCGTACCGCGCCTAAAGAAGTTTTCACTTCAAAAAACTTTTCACACCGTTTGTCCGCGATGAACTACTAAATCGATTTTAATAAAATTTTGCACACTGTGCAATTTTGTCGTCTCGACGCTTAGGACAGTTTCCGGCACGATTCACTATTGGCTGAAAATCATCAGTAGGAGCCACAATCACATAAAGCTATTAGGTAAAAGTTTGGATGTTTTGATAGATTGTTGTTCAAATTTGAAATAAAGATAGATGGAACAAACCTTAGTTTACAATTTAAATCTGAAAATTCTAGTTCCTTAGAAAATCGTTATTGACTAAAGTATCTTACAATTTGAGACTTCCCTAATTTCAAGATTCTATGTCAATTGGAAGTACCCTATAGGTTTTTTGACAGATAGACGGACAACGGAGTGATCCTAAAAGGGTTTCGTTTTCTTATTTTGAGAAACGGAACTCTATAAACGGATCAACTATTTAAAACTCTAGATAGATAACGTAACTAGAAATAACTAGTGTTATCATAATGCAAAATATTTCCATACAAATGTTCATGTTTTAGATTACCGTATTTGCAAAAACTTTCAATTTTAACTGATGAAATTTTATACAAATTTTAAAATCTCGAATGAAATGCCTTTCGATAACTGAGGCAAGCATATTAATATAATGAAGCTAGTGCAATGGATTCATAATTTAAAAGGTTTTATTTGATTTTTCAGGCATAAGATTTGCGATTCTTGAAGTGAAGGTGATACTATACTATTTGGTGTTGAACTTCAAAATACTGAAGTCCCCAAAGACGATGGACCCCATCCAGTTGGAACCACACAGTTTCATCATCAAGGTCCAGGGCAATACCTGGGTTCGGTTCGAGGCTAGGCAATCGGATTTATAAAACGTTATATGTAATTTGGATAACAATGCATAAAATGTAATACTTGTTTATTGTGATTAATATACATACAAGTAATAATGGTTTTTATTTTGCCTTCGTTCAGCGGTAGATTATGTACGATATGGGATGTTATGAAAAAAAACAATAAACTGCAAGCCGAAATTTTAGTAACTTTACTCAAATACATAAAGTGTTGATGACCCGCTAGAGATATACTCGTATATTAATTTCACGTACTAAGTGCTATTCAAACTATTTGCGTGTGAAATCCAGTCAACACACCACTAGAACTCACCGCTGGCTGCGATGCGTTTATGCCTCGCTCGTCTGAATGAGCTCCACCATCCTGTTTATTTTTTCCCTCAAACAGCTTTTCTGTATCTCGTAAAGAATAGCAGGAGGGGCATAGTATGTACTAGCAGATTTATCACCTTACTCGGGATAGGTAACTACCACTTATCGTCAGGTAGTACATCTCCAATCCAACTAATAAAAAAAAATCAAAATTAAATATTGGAGCCCTAATTGTTGAAGTCATTCTAGGAGCCTGGCGTACGGAGAGGCTACGCAGTTTCGCTTTGCAAGAAAATGTATGTGATTGTTTCCACTGCAATCGACGGACACGATACACATTAATTGATATTTTCTTGCAATTGACATTTTGACACACGTGCGTAGCCTCTGCGTAGCCATAATAAACACTGCCAATAAAATCCGAATTAGCCCATCAAATGTGCAAATAAAGGACATGAATATACATTACCAGTGAATATAAAATTGTTATAAATTACCGAATAAATAAAGCCGAATTATTCGAGTTATTTTCGACGTATTGTGCCTCTCTTTGTGTTCAGCTCGGCCACCCTAGTAATTCCATCGTTCCCCGGATATACCGCTACCACTCGTCCCAGCATCCAGAATAAGGGTGGTTGTGCCTTCTCCTTAATGAGAACCAATGTCCCTACTGCAACTTCGCTGGTGGAAACGCGCCACTTTGTTTTCTGTTGCAGCAAACAGACATATTCGAGACTAAATCGTTGCCAAAAATGCTGCTTAATGTATTCCACTCGTTTGTATCGTTCGAGACGAGTGATAGTTAGGTCCCCAACTGGTGGATGAGGTACCGATAGAAGTGAGCGTCCAATCAGGAAGTGAGCAGGGGTGAGAGCGGATAGGTCTAGGGGACTGGAGGAGAGAGGGGTAATTGGGCGAGAATTTAAAATAGCCTCTATTTGAATCAAACAAGTAGCCATTTCTTCGTAGGTAAAATGAGTGATCTTTAGTAATCGCTTAAGATGATATTTAGTGCTTTTAACCGCCGCTTCAGCGACACCATTAAAATGAGGAGAATAGGCAGGGACAAATTCAAATTTGCCTTCTTGTGCTACGTGGGTAACACTGAAAATGTTTAGAACTGGCCAGTTAGAAACATTGAAAATGAAAACTTTTTTTGAATTTAAATTTTAGAACTCTTTGGTAACCTAATGTAGTATATTGCATCCATTTGTCATTTGTTTTTGGAATTGGCGGCAAATCTAAAACTCTTGTTACACGTGAAAATGAACATAACGCGAGAAAATTTTCGGTCAATGATTTATTATGACTTTCGTTGTGGGCTTACTCAACAACAAAGCTATGATAGGCTGCGATTAGCATTTTTTAATGATGCCCCATCTCGTGCCACTATTTACAATTGGTTTAACTATTTACAATTGTACATTACCATACAATCTTCCACCGAAAATTGGTCTGAACGAGATCTAGTAAGTATTTTTTTAATATGTCATAAATGGTGAACCGCAACATACCTTTCATTAAATCAACTTAAATATAAAAATAAAAAATAAACATTTTATTTCATAAACATAAACCTTATGCATAAACCGTAAGCCATTATTTTCTAATAATAAGTCTGTAATAGGTGCCTCTTAATTGTACGGAACGCTTCGTACGCGAGCCGACATGCACTTGGCTGGTTTTTTCTCTTTATGGCGCCATGAAACTCAATTTTGATTATTTTTAAAAAATTATGTATCCTTTGATAGCTTTGTGTTTTGCCCTCAAAACGATCTAATAAGATATAATTGATCAAAATCGGTCGAGTCGTTGTGGAGTTGTCAACCAGTTTAAACACGTCGATATTACTTTTTCCATCACTAATCGCAGCGAAAATTTGCCCTATTTCAGTGCGATACGAGGTGTATAGGATCCCATATTTTGTTTTGCCTGTAATTCCTAAACTAGCTGTCAGATCCCGGGGCGACGGTAGATTAGGGTTCATCAATTCACTGTCTATATCAATAAAGACCAAAATTCTCATTTATCTTTGATTTCGCGCCAGAAAATGGATTTTAGTCTGTTAAAGGAGGTGGGGTCTATTAGACCGCGTATCGCCCTAACGTCTAGTCATGGTGCGGGCCGATAACACCTCGTGCCGCAGGAACGGAAAGTATGCAAAAATTGGTGCCGCAGCGAACGTGTTAAAAATTAGTGTAGTCTCCACCATTTTGTGTTTTTTCTAATTAGGTTGATTTATTTTCCCAAGAAACGAATATGTTGCTATTTTTTTTATAATAATAATAATAATAAAGTTTATTCACGCTCACATAGACACATCGGTATACAGATAGATTATTAACAGAAATGACAAAAATAAAAAATAATAATAAATAATAACAACTCACAACAAAAAATGTAGAAGGTACCATTACCTACTATTTAAACTATTATCTAATTAGTAAAATAAAAGAAAGAAATTAAAACAAACACAATAAAATTAACACATCATGATATAAGGTACCTACCTACCCACATAAATACAATAATAATAAAACTAATAGGATAAAGATAAAGAAAAAAAAATTAAGAATAAAAGTGGCAATCTGTATAGTGATGTATTGATGGGAGCACTGAAATGAAATGACGCTCGGCATCTGTTGGAAAATCGAGATTCTTCAACGCCGATTTTCAGCGTCACCCGTAAGTGGGAAGCGGAAAACAGTTCATATAACAATGACAAGCATATAATAAATAGCAAGCAAATAACAATTATACATATCAATAGTTGGTACACATAAAAAATACTTAGTAATTAATATAAACAATAAATACTTAGTAATGAATACAGCAGGAGTGCGATTTTCTATATTATATCCGACTAGCGAATATTCAAAATATGCATCGATAAGTACCTTTTAAACTTGATACATCAAGTGAAAGAAGAGTGCAACTTCGCAACAACTGGTACAAGATATTCAGCAGGCATCATCAAGGAGCTGTGTGCTGCTTCACCCGAGCAGGCTACCAACCTCATTTCGCGGCCGCACTATGGCTGATTCAACAAAGATATGTTTCGCGACGTAGCTCATGTTTGCTGCTTTCGTCATAAAAAGATGTAAATATACGTAGATGTAAATTATAATATATCCATATTTAAATAATAATTATTATAGTGCATCTTGTAAAATTCTATGACACTTATGTAGATAAATTTTTAACGTATAATTTATTAAATCCAAAGTACCTCCTTATTTAGTTGTGTATTTGCAGATTTAGCAAGTGTTCTTTTAGTTTAATTTTGAAATTATTTACCGTTTCAAGAGATCGTAATGGCGGAGGTAAATTATTCCAGCACTTTGTTGCCATATACCTGAAACTGCCCCGAAATGCTGCTGTTCTATGCGCATGTGTCATGAGCATGAACGCTGATCCTCTGGTGTTATGATTAAGTTGCCTATCACATGCCCATTGCAGTTTATCATAAACGTAAGGTGGCGTTCTGTATTTAATTATACCAAATAGTAATGTAGCAAAATGTAGCTCCATTCTTTTGTCCATGCGAAGGATCTTTGCCTCGTGGATAAAGGGCGATACATGCGCACGGATAGGCACGTCAAAACAAAATCGAGCACATGCGTTTTGTACTTTTTGTACTGTCTTTTTTGATCTATTTATAGTATCGAACGCACGTGAGTAATCTAAGAGGACAAGAATAGTGCCCTTGCCTTCATCTTGGGCCGATAGCACATTGTCAATCACATCCGCAAGCGCCGTAGTAGTACTATGCCGCTTACGGAAGCCGGACTGAGTAAGTGGCAATATACTATTTGCATCAAGATATTCAGTCATCTGTTCGCATACAATTTTTTCCAATACTTTAGATAGACACGGCAATATACTAATCGGACGCAGATCTTTAATGTCCGTGACGTTATCTTTCTTAGGCACAGGCTTTACTATGGCAGTTCTCCATATTTTTGGAGAATTTTATTCTTCTTCTCAGTTACGCTGTCCCAACAAAATTGTTATATCGTTCTAATGAATTGTCCTCGGAAGTAGGTTGTCAACAGGGTGATCCCCTTGGGCCTGCAATTTTTAGTTTGGCTATAAATTCGATAATCAAAAGTTTAAATTCTAAATTCAACGTTTGGTATTTGGATGACGGAACCCTATTAGGTGATGTGGATACTGCGTTTTCGGACCTTTTTTTAATCAAAAATAAATTTGAAGCCATTGGTTTGGAGCTTAATTTTAGCAAATGCGAACTTTTTATAAATAACTGCGACTTAAATTTAAATGACGTAAAAGAAAAATTTAATATTTTGGCTCCAAATATTAAAATAGTTAACAGTAATTCCCTTTACCTTTTAGGTTCTCCAATTTTTGATGAATCTATTTCTGAATATATTAATAATTCAATTACTAAATTTCAAAATTCTGCTGACCGTCTCCTTGAAATTAGTCCACATTATGCATTTTGCATCTTAAAATTCTGTCTTTTCGTCCCAAAATTTACGTATGTGCTCCGTTGCTGCTCCTTTTGGAATCGCCCAGATCTTTTGGCACAAGTAGACGATTTAATCAAAATTAGCTTAGAATCGATTCTTAATATGCAGCTGAACGAGCAATCTTGGTCCCAAGCATCCCTACCCATCCGTTATGGTGGTTTAGGGATTCGCAAAATTTCTAGTGTCGCTTTACCAGCCTTCCTATCTTCTGTCCATAGTTCAGCAAATCTCATAAGTAAAATTTTAAGGGCATCCCCTTCAAACTTTGAGATTGCTGGCTTGGAAGAAGCTAGAAACGCTTTCTTAATTGCATGCCCAGGTCAAAATTTTCCATTTTCTCCAAATTCACAGAGGAGCTGGGACGACATAAATTGCAAATTGACTTTTGAGAATCTTTTGAGCTGTAGTACAGGTTCGGCGCGTGCTAGGCTTTTGGCCGTAGGTACGCATGAGGCCGGCTACTGGCTTCACGCGTACCCTTCGTCAAATACAGGAACTTTTCTTGAGCCTGACACGCTCCGAATCGCAACCTGTCTACGGCTTGGGGTTCCGGTCTGCGCTCCCCATAAAAGTCCCTGTGGCAGTGATGTCGACAAGCTAGGACATCACGGACTGTCATGCCAAAAAAGTGCAGGCCGCTTCTCGAGACATGCTGCACTCAACTATATCATACGCCGGTCCCTTGCCACCGTCAACGTGCCAAGTCTACTTGAGCCGACTGGTATTGCAAGAGACGATGGCAAGAGACCGGACGGTATGAGTTTGATTCCATGGAAGATGGGCCGGGTGCTGGTGTGGGATGCAACCTGTTCAGACACGCTGGCCCCTTCCCATCTACATGGAACCAACAACAGAGCTGGTGCGGCTTGTGAAGCGGCTGAAAAAGCTAAAATTTGCAAATACAGGGGTCTAGGCTCCGAATATGATTTTGTCCCATTCGGCGTCGAGACCCTTGGTCCGTGGGGTCCTAGCGCTTTAAGGCTCTTTAAGGAAATAACAAAAAGATTAGTCGACATCACAGGAGACCGAAGAGCTGGCAGCTACCTCGGACAAAGAATAAGTCTAGCAATTCAAAGGGGGAACGCTGCCAGTATCTTCGGGACCTTGCCTAAAGGGACTCCTTTTTATTAATATACCTACTTAAGTTATTTTATTTTATTTTTTAAGGTTTTTAGTTTTAGGTTCTTTATAAAGATGTTAAAGTGTAGATGTTTAGTGTTTGTGATGTTAAGTACATATTTTTCTCGTCTATCTTCTTGTAGTACTAAATACCCTAGAAATAATAAACAAAATTTATAAATATAGGTAATTTTTGGAAATGTATACGTAGTTATAGACCTGTTCACTATTTCCGTTAAGACTTCAAGACTGTTTGGCAGCGTTGATAATAATATATCAAGGGAGATACCGTCTATTCCCGTTGCATTGGATTTTAGGGATTTTAAAATTCTCAGGACTGTACGTTCATCTGTAGGTTTAAGTGAGAAGTTCGATGTGCAATATCTATCATTTTCATACAAGTGAAGGGTATTCACTGATATAAAATCACTTCCAGGAATATCAAGGAAACATTTGTTGATTTTTTTTGGATCCTTAAGGTGTTCAGGTAATTGGTATTCCTTATTTTTCGTTATTGTAATATTTTGTTTTAAATGTTTCCAAAGAATGCGTGGGTTATTTTTATTAGAATTAATGTATGTATTAAAATAAACATTCTTTTCACGGGCTATTGCGCGCGCTACCTGGCGCTTCATGTCCTTGTAATATTCAATAGAGGAACTAGTTTTAGTAGTACGCGCTCTCTTACCCGCGGCATTTCGCGCCTGCATCATAAGTTTTATGTTATACGTAATCCACGGATATTGGTGACTCTTAATTGTTAGCATTTTACTAGGAGCAAATATATTAAATAAGCATAACACCCGCTCTGTAAATTTCACTACCATACTGTTAACATCGTCGACTTGAGCTAAACTACTCCAATCAATACATTCGAGTGCCTCCTTTAGAGCTGTTTGATCAATGTTTTTGATTCCTCTGTACATAATTTTTTTATAAGGTATTTTAACTTTTGGAACGTTGAGATCGAAATGAATAAAGGAGTGGCTACTCAGATCTGGAATAAAGTCAACCCAAACTCGGTCTAGGTTTGCAGTTGAGCAAACAAAATCGATCAGGGTTTCACTATCGTTAGTGAAGTGTGTCGGTTCTGTTGTAAATTGCGTAAGTCGGTGCAGGCTAAGAAATTCTTGTAGCATCTTGTAGTGATGATGACGAGTGTTTAGGTAATTAACGTTAAAGTCACCCAGCAATAGAATGTGATCAGCACCCGGCAGTGCGCTGATTGTGTTTGATAGTCCGTCCAAGAAAACTCCAACCGATACCCACGGTGGCCGGTACGCTGTACCAAGAAAGTACAATTTTGCACCAATGTTAAGTGATATCCACATCTGTTCAACCATTGGAGTAATTGGGTGGGAATATGTACGCACCGACAGTCCGTTACGTATGTAAAATCCAACTCCTCCCCCGCGCGCCCGTATGGCGTTCGGGCGCGGTATGTGACGCAACAGCGCCCGACCTTCTTCACCGTCCTTTAGCCAGGTCTCATTCAATGCCAAGATGTCTATATTATGCTTTTCAATGGCGACCAGTAACTCGTCATGCCGAGTTCCTAGTGAGCCAGGGTTTAGGAAGCTAATTTTCAATTTTTGAAGTCTAGGCATCATTACTATAGATTATGTAATATGTTATTACATCGTTTATTAAATAGATAAAATTATAGGATGGCATAGGGTATGTTTTCAATTATTGTAAAATATGAGGGACGTATGTGTTCCCATTTACTAAATTTAACCACTCGCACACTGTATATCTGATAAATAAATGGACAGTAGCTTAATAATAATATGTCTGTAATATTATGGTATATAATCAATGAAATACTTATAATATTTTATATAACATTGTGGCAGTATTAATAAACTAATAAAGAAAATAATAATACATATACTATAGTAATTATATGCATAATAATAATAGAAATATCGATATAATAAATAATGAAATAAGTTGCCATCAATATATTGCTCTGCATCATATTCGCACATTGTTCTCAGCTCCTCCCATACCACGTCACCATAAAGATGCTGCGGCATTGTCCAAACGATTACAATTATTTTATTAAAGTAAGTAACACAAAAACATATTTTCAATAATAAGTACTTCTGAGAAATATTTTACTAAGTTAGAACTATAATGAATGTACGATATAAAGAATAATGATACGATAAAGTAACAAAGAACATGTGTAATAATAAGTAAAATTCTTATATGCCAACGGGGCTCCCACCAAAACTTCGACTTATGTCGGCATCGGTACGAATGCGATTGACACCGCCTTCCGAGTCCCGCCGCGCATATATACGTCCGCCACGAGTCCATACATAACGCCACTTGAGTCGACGTCCCTCTTCGCGAGATTTGTAAAATAGTAGCCGGTTGGTACGAGTGAGATACTCATTAATATAAATACGTCGCACCTCCCCGTCAAGTATACCAGAGGTATCGACACCACGGCGCGTCCGAGCAGCGCGGAGTATGTCATCGCGCAAGGATCTCCGCGCCAGCCGCACTCTGATTAGCCGCGGCCGGTTCTGGTCTGCGCCTTCTGTTTCTGTGCGCCGGGGACCCCTACGCTCAGCACTCACAATGTCGCTCACACTGATGTCGATTCCTATTTTTTTGGCGACTAGCGACGTTAGGTGGACGGGATTCTCTTCTATTTTCTCTGGCAACCCTGAAATCTCTATGTCATTTAGAAGGTCATCCTGTTCACGTTCATTCAACTCTGCCTTTAATTGAGTTATAGTGTCCATGAGGCAGAATTCACTCGGAGAAGTTTGACGCTGTTTCACCAGCTGTTCAACAGCCGTCATTCTTTCCTCGACAGTGTCAACCCGCTTGTTAAACTCCGTCATGCTGGAGTTTAAATTTGCCAACTCCAGTCTGAAGGACGACATTTCTTGGCGCACCGATGCCATCTCCTTTCTCAGCAACCTGATTTCCTGGGCCAGAGTGGTAGCCACACTCTCTCCTACACTAGCGTCCTGGAACAGGTCATCTGATGCGGCATCAGTGGCATTTGTAGGAGACTTTCTCGATCCTTTATCCTTACACAATTGGCATCGCCAACTGCCTACTTTGCAAGGATCAAACCCCGACGCACATGATCTATGCATGACCACAGCGCATTTCGTACACTTGGTGCCATCTGTAGCTGAAATGAACTTACCACATACACTGCACTTATTGGCCATAATGTGATAGTGTGCGTCTAGAAAGATAGATGGCACTAATTTTACTTTACGTAACTGGTTTATCTTTATATTTTAAATAAACTTATAATAATATTCTGAAGTTATTTATTATAATATATAATTTTACTTAACCTGTGAGCTGGTAAGTGGGAGCAGCGAGTCCTACATACCCGCCTGGGGAGTCCCACTCCACAGCGGGATGCCTCAAAGCATTTCCCGGCGTTAAAGAAAAAAAAGGCAATCCCTAAATTTAATCAAAAGAACGAATTTCTTAGAACTCTCTTGCTGACCGTTGAGGTAATTACGGGCTAGACAATAAAGTGACAAAAAAAACAAAAAAAAATAGTTTTTGTTGCGTTTTTACTAATTTTGGTATTTATACTTATTTTTGGCATTTTAATGGCGCAATGTTGTCGTTATTGTGAGTGGGTGTGACATTACATAGATATTGTTGTATGGAAAATAAACTTAACTGCTAAACCATAGAGGTAGGAATATATAAACCAACCAAAGTTGAATGATTTCGACACTTTAGGTAGTTTGTCGTTAAATCGAGTGACGTTACATGGAGTTTACATTGTAACTACATGTAAACTCCATTTAACGACATAGTATATGAAACCTGAATTCCAAAATCCTTACGTTTCAATTAAATCATTACTGGTGCGTGAGCGAATTCGCGGGCACAGCTAGTTTATAATAATAAGCTACGCCACTGATTCTTTCAATTTCTTACAGAAACTGGGCATCACCATATTTTCGAACCGAACACTCAAGTTTTAAGTGAATCTGGTGAACGTGAAATAGATTACAGAGAAAAGAATAACGTCGTAAGACCAGACATGATACAACTTCTCATGGGCATCTAAAGGTAATTTCTAATTAATTTATATGCACATCATTAGTATTGGTCTATTTCCGTTTCCTGGACATAAACTACTTCTATTGAAGGCATTCAAGACACATATTTCAAATTCTTTTAAATATTAGGCCCTTGCGTATGAAATTAGCGTTTTGTCATAGCACCTTTGATCTCAAATATTTCCTCTTTGGTTTGAAATTCCAAATTCAAATTAATACAATTATTTCCTCATGCATTTTCGTTTCGATAACCGCAATTAATTTGTTTTTTCCTCTTTTGTTTTACATCTTTGTGTTTCAGTTTACATCATGATAAACTTAAAATATCGCGTTATTTACCACTTCGAGCTCCGTGGCACCAGAAACGGCTCAAAGGATTAGTGATATTGTCATACCAGCCATACGCTGCGGTGTCGCAAAAGAAAACACAGTGCGTTTTTGGTTCCAACGTTTTCGTTCTGGACATTTCGACTTACAGAACAAGTCCCGTGGATGGCCGTAGACCAAAAAGATGATAATGAGGAATTGAAGGCTATTGTGGAAGCGGATCCATCACTAACTTCGAGTTAGCGGCAGGCTATATTAGTGATAAATCTGTTTCAATCAACTTGAAGCTAATTGGGAAGGTAAAAAAGCTTGAAAGGTGCATATCTTATGAATTGAGTGAAACAAACCGACAAGCGTTACATTACTCAACCGACACAATAATGAAGGATTTTTAAGTCGAATCATTATATAATATACCGGTGGGAGGGAAGCGCTGTGCCGTGCTCCCGGCTGCATGGGTACCACCATCTTGCTTGTTTCTCCCGTGAAACAGCTTTGCTGTGTTTCGGAGAGAAGGGCAAGACAGGTAGTGTAATTACTGGCACCGAGACTTAACATCTTATGTCTCAGGATAGGCAACACATAAATGAGTTGCCTGGGCTCGTTCCAGGTAAACTAGTTTATGTTCATGGGCGACGTCGACCACTTACTAGCTAAGCTAAAAAAAGCTAGTTGGTCAGCAACCGAGGCTTGACATAGCCGCTATCGCTCTAGGTCACTGCTGCTTCAGGATAACGCTAAGCCACACTGCAACAGACGGCTACCAAATTAGAAGAGCTTCAATTGAAATGTCTAAGATACCCACCGCACTCCCCGGGCCTTGCTCCAACAGATAGCTTCTTTTAAGGGAAAAAACTTAACTCCGATGGCAGTCCGAGCCGCCTTTAAACATTTTATTGATTTCCGATTGGTTTTTGTAAAGGTATCAATGAACTAGGTACATAGGAAATGTCAAAAGTGCATAGGTTGCAATATTATGCTTCGATTAATTAAATTTTATTAAAAAATTGTACTTTATATTCAGACCATTCTCTATGTAAGGACCTAATAGTTACTAGTAGCAACTGTATAGGTACGAATACGTAAACGTAAGCTAATATGTAAAAAATAAAGTTGAATTTGTGATTTACTATACAATAAATACTACAATCGTTTGATGCGATGCATGCGGTTCGTACAATGCGGACATGTAGACGCTTTTTTTTCTTCTTTAACGCCGGGAATGCTCTGAGGCATCCCGCGGGGGAGTGGGTCTCCCCGGGCGGGTACGTGGGACTTGCTGCACCCGAAAGCTGGTAAGTGGATGCACCTCTACCCACTAAAACCCGGCGAGTACCACCAATGCCGCCTTTGATGAGGTGTCCCGGATCTAATAAACAAACAGGGCACCTCGACGGCTAGTCAGTCCCACAAGGGACTGACGCTACCTCCACAGAATAATCCCTCCCAACGTCGGAACAGTACAATGGGGTGAGGTTCCCATCCTCGCCCCTTGCTCCTTGCTCTTTTGTCAGATGACATAGTGATTCATCGAAACATCATTAGCTCAGCGCAAACGAGTAATTTTGAACCTTACGAACTTTATTCCACTTGGGTTATATTTAGCAATTCCTCATCTTAATATACATATTAAAGAGCAATAACTTTTACAGGCACTTTAAAAGCTGAAAAAGAGGATGAGGTTACAAATGAAGAACGAATCAAACCTCCTAGAGGTAAGTAAGGTTTTTGTAAATTAGTTATGTCAAAAAGTGGCTTCTAAATTTTTTTTTTTTATCTGCACATTATTCAGTTATCTATACTTAAGATGGATAGACACGCAAATTACTTGACTAACGTATTCAATGTCATCCATGAACGCCAACAATTTTTGCTTGAACTAACACGATTATAGAAACGCAAAAAGCAAGAGTACTTTCGCTATAAATGGTATGATGTCATGTGTATCATATGTTCCCACTTATTGACATAACAATTTTCCAAATATATTTTAGTTTTAATCATGATTATCTGTTTCGCTCTCTCAGAATGGTCAAGAAGCGACTTGATGAGTCAGGTCTTCATATTCTTCGCTGCTGGATTTGAGAGCTCAGCTACGGCAGTTGGTTTGGCCATCCATGAACTGGCACTAAGTCCCCACGTTCAGGACAAGTTGTACCAGGAGATTAAAGAATATCAGAAAAAAATGAGGAACTGAAATTCGTAGAAACATTAAGAAAATGGTCACCTGGAGTTCTAATGGAAAGAGTATGTCCTAAAGAGTATGAACTGCCTCCACCAAGAGAAGGCGCAAAGCCTGTAAAGGTAACAAATTTATGATAAGAGAGCTTATATGAACAAAAGGTTAATTTTAGACAGCAAAATTTGTATGGTGATCTTTCCTGGAGTATATTAATTATATATTATAGCCATACTTTTATTAACTGCATTTATTGAAAACAGTAAAATAAAACAATTACGTACATACATTTTACCATACTGTGTAGTAACCGTTCGGCGTACCTAACGGTATTATCTAGGGTCCTACTCTTTTTCTTGTATATATAAATAGCTTATACAATAAATAACTACCTAAACGTACTGGTACCTATGCTAGTGATACCAGACGGAGATTGTTCGAAGGTCGATGGTTCTCAAATATTTACCTGAATGAAAAGTAGAATATGCCTAGAAAGAAATTCCATATACGGCACTGTACCTGTAGTTGGTTTTTTGTCTGCGACTTAGACTGAAAAACTGCCTGCACTATATGTCGTTAAAAAGACCACTTTTCAGCTCAAGCCAGGGACATTATACAACATGGTGAACAGCATCCACATGGATCCCAAGTACCATCCCAACCGTAAAGTCTTTGACCCGGACAGGTTCCGAGACGACAAAAGGTATATTCAACCGTGTACATTTGTGTCATTCGGAATGGGACCGAGGAATTGCATTGGTATGAAAAGTTCATTTTTATATTTTTATCACAATATATTTTTAAGTATATAAAAATCTCGCGTTATGGTGTTTTTATGGAGTAAAATCCAAAACAATTCAACAGATTTTGATCAAAATTGACTTATTGTGTTTAGTACGGTCCAAGTTTAAAGATAGGATAGTTTTAGACAGAACATAGCAGTGCTATAATGTGTATGGTAAAACAGTGTCCATCTTAGCCACAATTTTTTTGATAAAAAAAAGTTTCACATTGTCCAGCGTGATTAACTCAAATACTAAACCGCTTAACTACACACTGTGCGCAATTTGATCATCTTGACACTTGCGATAGATTTGGGCACAATTCACTGTTGGCAGAACATCATCAGTCAGGGCCACTAGAAAGCTATTACGTAAAAGTTTAGAAGTTTTGATAGATGTGTGTTGTTGAAAAATTAAGTTTGTTGTCCAAATTTGAAATACAGATAGATGGAACAAACCTTAGGCTACTATTCAAAACTATAAAATCCTTAGTTCCTTAGAAAATACCTATTGTAAGTTGTAAGACTCTTACTATTTGAGACTGTGAAACTGAGACTGAAAACCCGATCTCTCGATAGTCTAATCACTAGTCTGACTTTGACGCTGAGGGTTCCGAGAATGTGTTTCTTTAATGTAATATAACAACAAATTAATGGATTTTTTCCCTTGTTTATATTGTTAAATTTCGTGATTTTATGTCAATGGGAAGTACCCTATAAGTTTTGGTTTGGAAAACTCTAAATACGAATTTAAACGAAATAACGCGTTATATCATAAATTCTTAGCGTATTTCTGCATTATCTGCATGCGAAATATTTCCATACAAATATTCATGTTCAAGATTACCGTATTTGCAAAAACTTTCAATTTCAACTGGCGAAATTTTATAAAAACTTTTAAAAGCTTGAAAGAAATACCTACTAGTTCAATGTTTATGCTGATTGCATTATATAGGTAGTATTTATGTTATCTGATGATACTAGTGCAATTGATTCATAATTTATAAGGTTTAGTTTTATTTTTCAGGCTTAAGATTTGCGATTCTCGAAGTGAAGGTGATACTCTACCATTTGGTGTTGAACTTCAAAATATTGAAGTCCCCAAAGACGACGGACCCCATCCAGTTGGCACCACACAGTTTCATCATCAAGTTCCAGGGTGATACCTGGGTACGAGGCTAGACAATAAGATTTATTTATAACTTTATACAAACATACAAGTAATATGTGGTTTTATTTTGCGTTCGTTCAGCGGTTAACAATATAGCACAATATATAAAATAATAATAAATATTAATCAACATTCTCAATACTACAAGCTGAAATTTTAGTAATTTACTCCAAATACATATTATAATATATTAAATACCTGCTCTATCAGGTACATGTACCTCTAAGTATACCCATATTATATTGATTTTACGAATCAATCGCACTTAGTTCAATTAAACCGGCAAACCTTTACATGTAAACTCCAGTCATCAGACCACTAGAATTTACCGCTGGCTCCCGCCTGAATGAGTTCCACCATATTACTTCCGTATTTCAGAATGAATGGCAGAACAGGAATAGCATGTACTAGCCTCTTACTACGGATTAACGGGTGGCCGATGGGGCAATAAGATTCTAGAGTGGAGGCCGCTTTTCGGCCTAACCAGCCGGCCTACTCTTGACACTCGATCCTATCGAAATTTAGGATTGGGATCGAAAATACGCTACAACTAGCGCACAATTCGACTCGATTACAGTGAAATTTTATGTAACTAATTGAAATCGGGATTTCTCGATCTTGTTCATACATATTATTTCCATAATTCGTACTCTTGACAACATTTTGACGTTGACGTATCGACTTCGAAATTGAGATTGGGATCGAATTTACACAGTTCAACAAAACTAAGTTTTTAATGTTCGATTGCGTTGTTTAAAGTGTTTTTTATTAAAATTATGGCACGATTGGCACTTCTTTTTGGATATATTAGGATAGATCTAAGACAAAGGCGAAATCTAAGAAGAATGGCGCGTTATATGCCAATAATGCGTTCACCATGAGTGATGAAGAGTTTAAGAGATATTAATATCGCCTCAGCAAGGAGCTTTGAAGTTGTTCATAGCGATTTGGATTTGTATCTACTATCTAGTATCTACATTCTACGCGTTATAAGGTATGTCAATAGAAATATCTATAATCTAACCTCTTCTATAGTTAATCTTTTCTCTTTATTTACGGCCTATGTAGGATACTTAAAAAATATATCTCAAATTATTTTATTATTGATTGGTTCTACATTCTTCCTCATATTATGTGATACATATCTATTAATACAAATCAAAGTGCTAATTATAATAATCTATTTGTCTTATTGAGTTACGTATATGTATTTGTATTATTTTATGAAAACTTCCAAATAACATCCGTAGTAAGTGCTATTGATGGTACTCATATGGCTATCATACGTCCAGCCGAAAATGAGAGGTTTTATAATAGAAAAGGATTTCACTTAAGAAATGTTTTAATTGTAAGTTGACTCTTGGATTCTGTAATTGTATAATTTACTTTTAATAATGCCTTTTCTTATATTAGTAATACCTTTAAATTGTATATAGGTATCATATTGATATAATATATTATACAATTTAATTATATATATTAATAGGTATATTCTTTTAGTAATACCTTTGAATTGGCTAATAACATAAACATTATAAAGGAATCTTAAAATGTGTTCATTCATTTTTAATTTTTGGGAAACTTGTTTATTTACTTGTTAATTCTAAGTTAAAATCATAAGAAAGTGATAATTTGTTTCATTAATTAATATTATATTGCAATAATTATATGTTTTTAGGAGACTCGGGCTATGCCCAAAGAACTATTATGATGACACCTACTTGGATGCTCCTGTTAGAATTATAAACGCTTATTGTGTTTTACACAACATTTGTAATGAAGCAAGCTTGAGTCAGAATGACAGTGAGGATACCATACTTCAGTAGAGGAAAATAACAATAATAATTTGTATGTTGTCTGTCAGAACTTGAGCTATTATTTTGGAAAGCCTTGGCACCAGCATTACTGGTAAATTAAGATGCTTTCTAATTTTCTTTTGTTTACTTTATTTTGAGCTATTTTGAAATTTGATGTCTATTCAAAATTCCGCGTAAGCTTTTTTTTATAACAGAAACACATTATGCCAGAATGGGTATTTTATTTAGCGTTTAATGCTTTAAAAAATAAGTTTAGGTTCAATTTAAGGAACTACATTATTATAGATAATAATTCATTATTGGAGACATATTTTAATTTAAAGAAAAACATAAAACATCATAATATGTTGAATTTTATTTTGTTATTATATTTCATTATAATGGCCACATCGGTCGTCGATTCCAATTTCAATTCAATCGTAATCTCGATTTGTTCAAGAGTACCGATATACTCCAGATTGGAACTGGAACTGTATTGAATTCGTATTGTTGTGAGATTGGAACTGCAGTCAAGAGTAGGCCGGCTGATGGGAACTCGATCTCCGTGCGGTAGCCGGTCCGTGTTGGATGCGGGTGGCAAGGGATCGGCCGTCTTGGCGTTCATTGAGGGAGGCCTATGTTCAGCAGTGGACGGATAGAGGCTGACAATGATGACGATGATTGGAGATCTAATTTTTAAAGCTATTCAGCCATATTAATAGTCATTTATAGAAAGCTAGTCGAACACATTAAACACTGTCAATAAAATCCGAATTAGCCCATCGAATGTGCACTAAAAATACATGAATATACATTATGAGTGAATATAAAATTGTTATAAATCACCATAAAGCCGAATTATTCGAGTTATATTCGTTAATGGGATGGGCGAAAAACTGCAGAACGTACTGGCACTGCTGGCGACATTTTATTGAATTGCACATTAAAAACATTTTTGAACACTAGCATAAAATAAAAATACACATTTATCAACTGTAAAGGGTGGAAACATACGGGATGTAATTGTATATACTAATCTAGAAGGTTCTCTAAATCTACTTCCGAACCTTTAAAACTTCACTTCAAAAAAAAATCACCCTCAACCCTGTTTTTCAATCATCATTTCAATAACTCAATATTTTTGCAGAATTATCAGACTTTATCTGGCAGGAATAGACTGGATGAAAACAACTAACAGGAAAAAAGGAGGTAACTGGAGAGGCCTATTCCCTTAAAGGGATTAGTCATAATGAATATCGACCACAATATCGACCAACAGTCCAAAGGCAATGTAAACTAACAAATGTGATTCTGCTATTTTACTAATTTCCTTTTAATATGAGATAAAAATTATACTTCATCGTCGCCACTCACCGCTATTATCAATTTTTTTGTCCACTGCTGGACCTCTTCAATAAACTCCAAGATGACCGGTACCCCGCCACCCACAAAAGTATATTTGGGTATCTTGAATGGGAATGGTAACGACATTTTGTCCCAGCATCTACAAAACCAGTTGAAACTAACGTAGCGTTCTCGCTGTCAATATGGAGCTGTGTATTTGTGCCCCTAAATTGCGTACATTTGGCAGGCTTTCATGGCGTATTTTTAGAACAAGCACATTTTAACTCACCGCGGAAGCCGTTCGAGGTTTTAATTTGAGATATTACATACGAACCTAATCCATACGTGTGATAGGATCCCTCTTAATATTCCTTTTAATTTTCTTATAAAACCCTTAAATTTAATATTTTTTCCGGTTATGAAGCGGTTATGAAGATTGCAAGATGGTTCTTGTCTCACATAAACACGTTAATTTATTCCGCGCCTAGTATTTAAGGTTTTAGATCCAGGTGACTCTTCCATTCTGTCCTCATTTTTTTATTTCTGGTTATTTCACTAAATTAAAATAAAAATTAACTCTAAGTAAGTGCAAGTGAAGTGTTACTAACAAAGTTTAAAGTTTTATTAACTAACATCATTGTTTAAAATTAATTATTATGTATAATTAGGTTAAGGTATTTATCTATGGGCCTATGCAGCCTGAAAATAAAGGTTTTATTATTATTATAAGTTAAAAATATATCTGTCAAAGCAAATCGGAAATAAAAATGTGTGTGTAATATAAACTAAAGATTCTTTTAGGGCTTGTTCACAATTAGCGACAACCGCGCGATTTCAGTATCGTGTGGGCACCGCGCGGGTCTTATTTACATGTAGATATTTATTTAGGGCTTGTTCAGATACGCAGGAACCGCACGTTTACATGTCAAACTAGAATTTAGAGTTCTGAAGCTGCGTGATTTTGCCGTGTCTTATCGAGTCCGTGTCAACATTTGACTGTGATTCGACCATCAAGTGCACAAGGATTTTTGGAAAGACAATTTTTAAGAGGCACTCAGCTCAGCTCAGATATGATTCGAACCTAACTTCTTTGAGTCTATTCTATAACAACATCCCCGATTATAGTTCTTTAAAACAGTCTCAACTAAATTGGTCACTAGTCATAGTACAATTGAGCGTAGTTAAATGTTAATGCAGACGCCAACTGCGGCTTCCCGATAATAAATTAACGTCCTCACTTTGTCGCTTTGTCGTCCGTAATCTCTTTCTTACTTAATAGCTTTGTTAAGAATAGAATCAGTTTTACTCTTTTGATTTATGTTTTCTTGGTTTCCCATTGTGTTTCTTTATATGGTTAAAGTTGCATACGGTCCACCAGACTTTATCGATCGCATTTTACACGTTCTACCTCGGAATAAGGTGAGATAGAGATTATCGATGAACTGCGTGCCCACTTTTAACATCGACAAAGACGATTTGGTCAAACTAACAGATTTCCTCAAAACAATTCCGTTACCGCTAAGGAAGCGATACTCAAAGACCTGAATGCCCCTGTCCTTTCAACCCCACCATGGCTCAGGCCTCGACGTGGCGGTGGGGCTCAGTAGCCTAGGGTGAGCCCAGCACCTTGGGCGAAGCTAATTGAGGCGAGGGGGCTTTTTGTACCCCTCTTATAAGAAAAGGGGATAAAAGAGCAGGGAGCGAGGGGCAAGGACGGGAACCTCACTCCATTGTACTGTCCCGACACTGGGACGGATTGTTCTGTGGTGCGTGACAACCCCTCTGTGGCACCTCCACACCTCCTCGCGGGACTGACTAGCCGTCGAGGTGCCCTGTTTGCTCATTAGATCCGGGGCACCTCACCAAAGGCGGCATTGGTGGTACTCGCCGGGTTTTAGTGGGTAGAGCTGCGTCCAGTTACCAGCTTTCGGGCGCAATGAGTCCCACATACCCACGTCGGGAAACGCACTCCCTGCAAGATGCCTCAGAGCATTTCCCGGCGTTAAAAAAAAATAAGGGTCCTTTCTAAACCCCCACTTTCAGGGAGTGAAATAGCCATGGAATTCAATTTATATTCATAATTACATTAATTTACATTTTTTAAATTAATAAAGGCGAATCACCTCAGGCGAAACGGGGAAAGTGTTTGCTAAATCAATTTTTTGAAATATTTACTATTAAATAAATATTATAAAAAATAACACACCTAAAGATCAATTGTGAAGAATGTGCTAGGTTACACGATAAAATGTACTTTACTTCATCATAAGAAATCCTGAAAAACAGGTTAAAATTTCCGAATTGAGCTCTCTCAGTCAAAACAGATATTGGGTAAATAATAAAAAGAAAGTTTTACTCGCAACAATCTTTAATGAATTAAGTACAGTCGTACTGCTTGCTATGATGTTCTTTAAATGTTCAGTCTGGAGGTTTGGTTAACATCTATGAGGATTCAAAATATTATAAAGACTGATTTGAAATGTGTTGAACGTTCAAAAGATTACTACGACCCTAATATATTACTACATGAAGTGGAGGCTTTTTTTTCCGGAGGGATCTATGCTAATGGCCCGAAGGCCCTAATGCTTCATCGGATAAGTGTGAGCTCATTCGGCTCACTTTTGATTTATAAAGTGGGGGGTTGCCCCCCGCCTACCGTGCAGTCTGCGACCACACGGCCTCCTGGCGTCGGTTGTGTATCAGTGGCGGGACTCTGCCGCGTCACCGTCGGGTGGAGTGGAGCCCCAGGCGGTCTACCCCTACCGGGTGGGCTCATTGGCGTGAGGACCCGGCAGATGGCGCCAGCGATACTGGGGTCCACTCCGCCGGTCGGAGTTGCAGCGTCCGCCACAGGAGGTCTTGATGAGGGTTGTTGGGCGGGACCCCCTCGACACCCCGCGGTGGGCATCGCCTATCTGACGCGTTAATGTTTATTAACGTTATATTAGAACTAAACGAACCCAATACGGTCGACGAGTTGAACTCGGTTCTATTTATGTGAGGGCCGGCCCTCTCCTCTCCCTCAAGTGGGGGAGGTGGGTCGTGCACGGTACCCGTATAATCAGACGGTAGCGAAGTGCTACCGTTGTTATCGCGGTCTGTGTTGATGTCGACTCGTGTTGGGTTCGAGCCTAAATTGTCGCGATCGATCCGGATCGATTGGGTATCGATGTGTAGGGAACGACGTCGCTCCGGGCCCCGGGGCCCAGGCGGTGTGCGTGTGTACAACCCCGGATGTTGTATTTCGGAGTGAGTGTTTTAGTTCGCGTCGCGCTTTTGCGTCGCGCATAAGCAGCTGCGAAATTTCGTCAGCTGGATCTGTTATTATGTTCTTAGGTAGCCTACGCCTATCTGGAGCTAAGCTATGTGGGGTGTAGTTCGCCGCGCTCACGATGAGCGGGTTCGGGTGGAGGACTGCCTTTTCAAAGTGACGTTCTGACATCGCTTTGAAGTGGCCCTTAATCGAGTCTAACCTGAGGTCTCTATGAAGGTCGATGTTTCTTACGTACCACGGGCAACCGGTTGCCATGCATGCCTTATACAGCGTGAGCTTGTGCCTGAGGGGCATCTTGCTATTTTTATTAATCAGGTAGTATAGACGGCTCATCGACATCGACCTATCGAGGGTGACCCCTAGGTATTTGACCTGCCCTACTCTAGGGATTACTGTATTGTTTAATTTGATTGGCGCCATTGTCCGACGCCGCTGTCTGAGTGTACCCTTTCTTCTCGTTAATTGTATGGCGTTACTTTTTTCCGGGTTTATCTCTATTCTCCATTCAGCGAACCACTCACCTAGTTCGGTGACGGATCGCTGAAGGAAGATAGAGGCCCTGGCAGCTGACGGGTGGGTCACGTACAGTGCAGTGTCGTCGGCGAATAGAGCCAATTTCGTATTCCGATTTCTCGGAATATCTGACGTATAAAGTGGAGGCTGAATGTAACTATAGCGATTGGTGTAAAATCTATATATATGGTTCCAAAAGAGTAAATGTGGGTGGAGCGGCTTTTTATCATAAAAATATAGGTTATAGAGCTACCTTCAAAATAAATGAAAATATTTCTATTATGTCTCTGGAACTCATTGCAATATTTAGAATAGAATAGAATAGAAAAGCTTTATTCGATGTTCAGTACACGTCACTGCAGTACAGATAGGACGTATCAAACACAAAATTTTACATAGTAATAAAAATCTATACATAAAAATCTAATACAAAATAAGTAAAATAAAAAACAGACATCAGATACAAACCAAAATATAAAAACAACGGTGTTATCATCTGCAAAGCAATTTAAATTTCAAACGGTAGTGTATGCCTATAGTCAAAATTTAAATAAGGTTACAATATTTACTGACAGTTTTACTGTGCTTTGCAACATATGGCTCGATGCGTCTCTGATTGCCTATGATATTCTCAAAATTATTAATATATTTAATAAAGATGAGACTCGAATTATATTGCAATGGGTTCCAGCACACATAGGGTTAAGGGGCAACGAGGAAGCCGATCGTTTGTCGAAGCATGCAGTTGTTGCGGGGAATGAGTTGCCGTACACTCCAGACCATTGGGAATATTATCCTAGTTGTAAAGTAACATGTTTTAACAAATGGAAAAATCATTTTAATGAGACATCAAAAGAAAAAGGGTTATGGTATAAGGTAATACAGAATGAACTTTTCCGCAGTCCCTGGTTTGACGATTGTGACTTAGGTGCTGGCTACGAAAAATTAGCATTAAGACTGCGGTCCGGACACTATCCATCGGCAAAGTTTGCTTATCTTATGAAAAAGGCTGCTTCACCCTACTGTGAAGTGTGTAATAAAATTGAGGATGTGCAGCATTTGCTGATGGATTGTGTTAGGAACCAAAATAGAAGAGAATCACTGATTAGAGAATTTCGTTTAAATAGCTTTGATGTAGGTCTAATACAGAGCTCAGCCAAAAACTGAACTAGCAAAGAAGATGTGTAGTTTGGTACATATTATGCCTAATTAGTGATTCTCTTGATGAATGTTTCTTTTTTATAATTTTTTATACATTTATAAGTAGGTTAAGTTTTTTATGTAATAAGATACATTGTACAAGGTACTGTTATAATACAGCCCTAGTCAGTATTGCTATATTACAGCCCTAGTTAGATCTAAATAATGTCGCCGAGCAGCACTTCTCGTTTCTCAGTTAATTACACAATCCTAAATAATATCGCTGAGTAGCCGTCCTCGTTTCCAAAACGTGTATTATTCCTTTTTGCGCACATAGCAAAGTCATCTTGAAGAAGATGATGCAAAGATTGGACAGATCGGGTTTAGGCTTCGTTGTGGGCACAATGTTTTAAAAGCACAAGTCTTGTTGTATCTTTAATATTTGGCAATAAAGAGGAGTTAATTCAAGTTTTTATTTCATAAAACCCCACCCCGTAACAGTACGATGAGGTTGGCGTATCCATGTGGATAAAAACCCCCTTTAAAATTTCAATAAAGATTAAAAAAAAAAGGTTAAAATAAAAACTAAAACGAATAACTTACTAATAAAATATGTAATGCACATCATTTTTATATGGAAATATTTAATTTTCAATACTGCAGAAAACGTGCTATTTTTTTTAATCTCAAGTCCAATTTTTATATTCAAATTTATCCCAAAACTTGAACTCTAGCGTTTTGAAGATGCCGCGATTTATTTTGTACCGCGACGCCCACTACCCCGCCAGTCCCGGTGACTCGCCTTAAAAATTTCCTAATTTTAAATAAAAAATTTGGTAAACTATTTTATAATTATAGATTATGTAGTTTTGTGTACAATAACATAAATAAAAGCTTCTGGCAAAGCTACTTAATACAAAGTGATCAACGTCACCCATTAACATTAACGAGTTATGAGGCTTGTCTATGTGCTGCCAAATTCCTTCAATCCTAAGGCACAAAGTAGCAAGCCTCTGTACACTGTCTATTCTTTCCAAAATCCAGCAAAACTGAGTTACAAATAAGCAGGATGGTACCGATGCAGACGCGAGCGCTCAGCGCATCCCTCCCATTTTTTACCAATTAAACGCCATACCTTTTCGGTCTCATTATACAAATTATATTCGTCGGTATCGGACGGGCCATCGCGGGCTTAGCAAATATTATTTATGGTAATTGTTCGTGCCTGAGCACCGATGTTCAGATATTACAAAGAAAATTATGGTGGGAATTAATGAAGCTTATTATGGACCACATAGGTATACCCCCCAAACAAATGGTATAAATTACATATTAGTCATATTGTAATTAAACCTGCCCCTTCATAAGTTGGGGGTTGCTGTGATATTTATTACCCCCAGCCGGTCTAGATTAGTATTTATAGACCCTAGGGATTTCAACTATGTACTAGTTCTGAGCCTTTGTGAAGAATTCTAAATGTCTGTTACAGACAACAAGATTATGCCAGTATAGAACAAAATTTTAAATATATTTTTTTCAGTCCTTAAATATTTTATTATTATTATTATTTATATCAAATTTGATAAAACAAAACATGTACAATCTTGTATGTTGTTTTTATAAAATAAATAAAAATTAATTAATTAAAATTAGAAACCATCGCATCAACACAAAATAAAAAAAATATAATAATGATGATGATCATGAAACATTTTTGTCAGTCTGGTGTTCTCTCCCTCTCTCTCTCTCTATCTATCTCTCTATCTCTCTCTATTTAAGAGCCTTGCTCTTGTCGGTGGAGCAGTCGCCAATCCTTCCTTCTCTCCGCTATCACCTTCACCTCCTGATACGACACGACCTGTACCTTCTCTTGATCTGTTCCATAAGTTCTCCTCGGTCTACCTCTTCATCTCCTTCCCTCCTTCTGTGATATTTTTGAAAATCGGATCATGTCGTATTAGGTGACCAATCATATTTCCTCTTCGGTTCTTTATGGTATTAATGATGTTTCTATTATCTTTTACCTTTTCCAAAACCTTTTCATTTAACAACATTTCTGTTCAAATTATCCCCTCCATCCTCTTCCAGCACCACATTTCTATTGCTTCCAATCTTTCTCTATATTTTTGTGTCATTGTCCATTATTCACTTCCATAAAGTGCAATGCTGCAATTAAGACTCTCGTGTTATATGATATATAAACCATATTAAAATAAGCTATTTACTTGGAGATCCCTTATCGAATACTAAATAACAAAACAACCTCACTTTCACATCCACGTACGACTCGTAAAATGAACGTACATCTATACATATAAATGAGTGGAAACCGCGTGTCTGTAAATAGCGAACCTTTTAAAAAGACGAGTTTAGCCGATTAAAATAGAGTAGTTGAACTCAAAAAATATTTTACAGATGACAGTTATAAAAGCTTATGTCATACTACATATTTGAGCAAAGCTACTCGCAACAGCTAGCATTACCTATAATGCATAAAATACGTTATCAACACCATACGCCATCTTCATATTATGTTCGGAGGTCAGTTGACAAATTTTTCTGCAATCCAATACTTCCTTCAGATGCGTATAGCTTTAATAAATCTATAAAATACGCATACCTATAAAATGCACGTACAACTTATAAAATGCACGTACAAGGTATAAAATTCACGTACAATATACACGTTCAACGTATAAAATACACGTACAATATACACGTACAAGGCATAAATAGGCGGAGATCGGGGTGTAAGCGAGCCTTACACACAACAATGATAATTCCCAAAGAAATCAGTTTCGTTGACACTGCGTGACGAAGTCGCGGTGTCATAACGTGACTTGACTGCGTACGGATGGTGTATGGTGCACGTGATGAAAGAGCGTATACAAAGGAAGTTCTCGAAAAATTGTAAGCAAATGCTTTTCCTACATCGCAGGGAAATCCTTATGGATGCAGCCGAAAATGAATCAACCTGAAAAGGATCTTCGGACCAAATGTGGGACTTGCACTTGGGAGTACCCACTCTTACTAAAACCACGGCGGGTGCCTTCAACCGCTTTTTGAGAGTCCTGGATTTGCAGGCAACAGGATCCCCGACAGGCTGGACCAGGAGAAGGCCTGACTACTCCTCGTAAGGGTTCAAAATAAATATCTCTTATTACAGAGAGAAACTCAATTTCGTTTTAATTTACGGTGTCGCCTAAATAATATAAAATTCATCTTATATATATATATATATACAAGAGTTGCTCATTTAAAGATATAAGATTTAGCTTTTGCTTACGCGGGTGGGCGAGGAAGCCATATATATATATATATATATATATATATATATATATATATATATATATATATATATATATATATAATTGGAATCTCGGAATCGGCTCCAACGATTTTCATGAAATTAAGTATATAGGGGTTTTCGAGGGCGATAAATCGATCTAGCTAGGAATCATTTTTAGAAATTGTCATTTTATTTTAAAAAAAAAATACCGAGCAAAGCTCGGTCATCCAGGTACTAATTTTTGATGATAGGTGCTCGTTTTGCCGTAAGCAGTTTCGAAGTGCCGGAACACTTCTGAAGCAGTCATATTTTTTTTAATTTCTGATGTTACATCTTCCTATTGCATATTTATCCATTATACAAGGCAACCAACTTATAGAGTAAGTCACATTATAGTACCGACAATAAGTAATATAGGTAATTAGGCTTAGAAATGTGCAGCCTGATTATTTATTATATTAAATCGATCGATCGATATTCGATATGAAAAATGGGTCATCGATATGTCAAGCTGACAAACTGGGGCCGCTGGTGGGGCAGCTAGCTCCCCTACCGGTGTTTGTGGCTGGGGACCTCAATGCCAAGTCCACGGCATGGGGTAACCCGGTCACGAACCCAAAAGGGAGGGAAGTGGAGGAGTGGGCGCTAGCTGCCGGACTGTCCCTGCTTAATACAGGGACAGTCCAGACGTGCGTGCGTTGGTCGGGAGGTTCCGTGGTGGACGTCACGTTCGCCACGCCGGCCATAGCACGCAGAGTGGAGCGGTGGAGGGTGGAGACGGGGGTGGAGACTCTCTCGGACCACCGTTATATAAGGTTCGAGGTGTCTCCAGTCCCCGTCAGTCCGGCGTCGTCGTCGTCGTCCAGAGGGAGAAGCCCGTTTCCGCGTTGGGCACTCTCTAAGTTTCGTGGTCATTTGGAAGGAAAGGCTAAACTAGCCTCTAAGAAACTTGGCGTGCTCAATAGGGCGAAGCAGTATTTCATGCCTTCACACCGCCTTCAATTATACAAGGCGCAGATCCGGCCTCACATGGAATACTGCTCTCACCTCTGGGCTGAAGCGCCCAATATCAGCTCCTTCCATTTGACCGCGTCCAACGCCGGGCGGCTCGAATCGTCGATGATAATGTGATCTCCAATCGGCTTGATCCCTTGGCGCTGCGTAGAGATGTCGGATCGCTCTGCATCTTCTACCGCATCTACCACGGGGAGTGTTCTGAGGAATTGTTCGGATTAATACCTGCGGCAGAATTCCACCACCGGACATCGCGTAAGAATTCCAAATTTCACCCACACCATCTTGATGTCCGGAAATCCACAACATCTAGATTTTTACGGCATTTCCTGCCTCGCACTACAAATATATGGAATCAGCTGCCACCTATGGTGTTTCCGAACCGATACGACTTAGGGACCTTCAAGAAAAGAGCACACTCACATCTAAAAGGCCGGCAACGCACCTGCTGATCTCATGGTATAGCGGGTGTCTGTGGATGTCGCTATTCACTTACCATCAGGTGAACCGACTGTCCGTTTGCCCCCTCTTCTATAAAAAAAAAAAAAAAAAGCTCGACCGGGAACTGGCAGAGGAGGCCGCTATAGTCAGCCGGTGGAGTCTGATCTGTTGGGGGTGGATGAGGCGGCGGACCGGCTCTGCGACGCGTTCACCGCAGTCTGCAGAGCGGCCATGCCGCCCGCGAGACGTCCACCCCCGCGGTGGGCGCTCTACTGGTGGTCGGACGAGATAGCCGGTCTCCGGGCCGCTTGCAATCGGGCCAGACGGCTTTATACCCGGAGCAGGCGGCGGCAACCCCAGGACGTCGAGAGAGACGACAGGCTGCGTAGGGTCTACGCAGAATAGCGGAAGATCCTACAGCATGCCATTTGCCGAGCCAATGAGGAGGCCTGGCGGGAGATGGTTGAGGGTCTCAACAGAGACCCCTGGGGCCGACCATACATATGGGCGCGGAACAAGCTCCGCGCCCAGTCAGCCCCAATCAACGAGACGCTCCAGCTGGGCCAACTGGGGAGGATCGTCGGGGAACTTTTCCCCGACACACCCGTGGGCTATATGCCCCCCAGGATGGCTCGGCAGACGCCGGACGATGAGGGTGTTCCGTCTCCCGTCACGGAGGCTGAAATGGAGGTGGTTCTGTCCCGCCTCCAGAGTAAGAAGAGGGCGCCGGGTCCAGACGGGGTGCATGGGAGAGTTCTCGCGATCTCTCTCGCGCACCTCGGTGATAGCCTTCGGGAGCTGTTTGACCGCTGCCTGCCGGGCAGTTTCCGAGGGCCTGGAAGGAGGGTCGACTGCCTGCTGCCAAAGGCAGGGCGGACCCCGGACTCGGCTTCAGCGGTGCGACCAGTGGTGTTGTTGAGTGAAGGCCCTGGAAAGAATAGTGGCGTTCCGGCTCGTTCAGCACCTGGAGGAGGGCCCAGGACCGGGACTCTCAGAGTCCCAATTTGGGTTCCGGGCACGCCGGTCGACCGTTGATGCCCTCAAACGTCTTCGGACAGTGACGGGTGAGGCGGAACACAGAGGGGAGGTGGTGGTCGCGGTGTCCTTGGACATCGCGAACGCCTTCAACAGCCTAACACACAGTGTGATACGGGAGGCACTGAATTACTTCGGAGTGCCCCTGTATCTAAGGAGGCTGTTGGAGGCGTACCTCTCCGAGAGGAGGGTAGCCTGCGAGAACCGGTGTGGATCCGTAGAGTGGTGGTGAGTCGGGTGCGGTGTCCCACAGGGATCGGTTCTAGGTCCGATCCTGTGGGACATCGGCTACGACTGGGTCCTGCGAGGCCGCCTCCTCCCCGGGATGTACCCGGGATGTACCCTCGTGTACGCCCGGGGACGAGGCTATAAGGAGGCGGCGCGGCTGGCCGAGGTCGGGCTCGACCTCGTGATCAGCCGCATAGAGAGGTTAGGGCTTCGGGTCAGACCTGAGAAGACCGAAGCCCTTCTCTTCCGCGGGATCGGGCGGAAAGGACCCCCACCGGGGGTTACCCTCCAGATCAGAGGGGTGAGGGTCAGGATGAGTCCCCACATCAAATATTTGGGGCTCATTCTTGACGGAGGCTGGACCTTCGGCCCACATTTCTCAATGTTGGGTCCGAAGGTCGTGAAGGCGGCAAGTGCGCTGGGCAGACTCCTCCCGAACATCGGGGGACCCAGTGCCGCCTGCAGGCAGCTATACTCCGGAGTCTGCCGGAGTATGGCAACCTACGGTGCACTCATCTGGGCGGGTCATCTTACCACGAGGAATAAGGCCCAGCTGCGCTCGGCGCAGCGGGTCATCGCGGTAAGAGTGATCCGGGGGTACGACGTACCCGAGATCCTGGCTACATGCGTAAAAAGCATTTCCCTGCGATTAAAAAAAAAAAAGAAAAAAAAAAAGCTGACACAACTATTTTATTTTTATTAACTCAGCCAATACTATTAAATCACTTTGGTTATCAAATGTTAATCCATGACTACATAAAGGCATTTATTGAAAGCTATAATATTATGTATAATATTGCTATCGCCTATTTTATATTATTATCGCTACAGCTTGTATTTTACATTCAAATATGAATCTCACATCTCAACAAGGTCACGAAATCTGAAAGAGTAAGGTATCTTTGGTTATTACTTTATTTTTACTTAGTAAAACGAAATTTGTCACCCAAACCTGATTGGAAGGTTACACTGCTCGGTTTACTTAGGGTGGATTTGGTTTTCAAAACGTAAGAGAATAAGGATTTTGGGTATAACTTTATTTTCGTGTTTCGTAGCACCAAGTTATACAAATAATCTCATAAAAATATAGAGATTTAGTAATTATCACCATCCTCATCATCATCATCATCATCAGCCTCTATCCGTCCACCTATTCACCTAAGATTAAAATGTGTAAAAAGAGAAAACATAATATTTATAGTACAAATTACCTTTTATTAAAAACCTTATATCTATACAAATATAATAAAGCTGAAGAATTTGTTTGTTTGTTTGAACGCGCTAATCTCAGGAACTACTAGTCCGATTTGAAAAAATATTTCAGTGTTAGGCAGCTTATTTATCGAGAAAGGCTATAGGCTATATAACATCACGCTGTGACTTATAGGAGTTGAATAACGCGGGCGAAACTGCAGACAACAGCTAGTAAACTAATAAAGCCTAATCTTTACCATCTAATTTGGGAGAAGCACATTCAAATAAACTCTTCAGCTTTCCAAATGTATCAACATTCCGTTTTTAAAACCACAATTTTGCCTACATTGCAACAGGAATTCCTGTCAAACCGTTGACAGTGAGGCGGTGATGAGGTAAGCCGGTTCACATCCAGAGCTGTCACTACACAGTACACACACCTCAAAGAGAATCGTGCTAGATATTTTCACAAGCTTCTACTAGCTGTTACACTCGGATCTACATGTATATGTACAGCGTATGACTTTTTATATTCTTTGAGTAGGATAGGCAGACGAGCCACATGATGGTTATTGGTCAGCGTCACCCATAAACAGAAAAAATGAAACCGGGACAACTTATTCACGTGTTGTCAATCCTGAGACAAGATGTTAGGTCTCGGTGCCAGTAATTACACTGCCTGTCTTACCCGTCTCTCTGATACACAGCGAAGCTGTTTGACAAGAGAAACAAGCAAGATGACGGTATGTGTTTGCGGTGGCCCATTGGGGCGATAGGGAAAAGGAGGTCAACATATCTACATAATCTCTGGTTATGGATATGTGTATGGGCGTCGGTATTCTAAAGTCGACTGCTTGTTTTCCCCTCTATGCTATAAAAAAACCCATGTAGCCGTAGCGCGGCTCCAGGACATTTCTTCCAACTGTATGATGATAAAACTATTTAAAATGGAACATACTGTACCGATCTTTACCTCGATATTTCAGCATCGTCTACGCCTCGCCCTGCCTTGTTCCTGAGTCTCGAGCTCCGCGATGAATATTTCGTTTTAATAATAATAATAATTCTTTATTTCTTTCTCAAACCTGTTTTTTACGATAAGTGGCCTGAACCTTCTTTTATAGCATAGGAATGTCTGTATTTGAAGATTCAGCTCCATCAACATCAGCATACTCCAAAGCGTCCATAGATATTATTATTATTATAAATTCAGCTCAAGTTTTATAGTTAAGATTTTTCTGACTTCTTTCTTTTTTTAGTATAATATGTAAGTTATACGATTTGTGGGCCTAGTCTGATGACTATAAATGTTTACTTTATATACAAACGCATATAATACGTATTAACATAAAAACACCAGATAACATAGACGGGATTCGAACCCACAATAGTAGTGCCCACCTGCCTGTTACACGTTTGGATTATTGGAAAAACAAAAACATCGTTTACATTCCCAAATAATCTCAATTATTTCTAAATATTGTGTAATAAGAGATCTTATTTATATAAATTGTATCTTTCACGTAATGATAAACAAACAGACGGTCGACACAATCAATTAGGCTTTAACAAATAATCGCTTTACGTATTAACGATGCCTCCTTGTTTAATTATTGTTTACGAATACATAATTGGGGAATATTAAATATGTACTATCATTATCATGTTAACCACAAATATTTGAAATAAGATGTTAACGAAAGTCTCTTTGGCCGTGTTCATATATCTTGTAAGTATTTGTAAGAGACAGTGCCATGCTGTTTTGCAGTTGAATTGGGCCGGCACGAAGGGTGGTGCACCTCTCGCTCACTTAACACAGGCGTCAAGTGACAGCCATGCTGTCGTGTGTCCTGTGGTTTGTGAGTTTCCGGTGACATATTGGGGGATAGGGAAAAGGAGTCAAGCGAGCAAAGAGGACCACGTATTTCTTCTGTTAAACATACTTTTATGTGTTTCGGAAAGAAGGACAGGATTGGCACCGAGACTTACCATCTTATGTCCCAAGATGAGACCAATGAGTTACCTGGGCTATTTCTAGATGAACTTTTTTTTTTTTTTTCTTTAACGCCGGGAAATGCTCTGAGGCATCCCGCGGGGGAGTGGGTCTCCCCACGCGGGTATGTGGGACTCGCTGCGCCCGACAGCTGGTAAATGGACGCAGCTCTACCCACTAAAACCCGGCGAGTGCCACCAGTGCCGCCTTTGGTGAGGTGCCCCGGATCTAGAAAACAAACAGGGCACCTCGACGGCTAGTCCCCCTTGCCCCCTGCTCTTCTGTCCCCTCTTCTTATAAGAGGGGTACAAAGAGCCCCCTCGGCCCAATTAGCTTCGCCCAAGGTGCACCGCTCACCCTAGGTTACTGAGCCCCACCACCACAACAAGGCCTGAACCATGGTGGGGAGATGAACTTAAGTTCATGGGTGACGCTGACCACTTACCATCAGGTGGCGCGTCTGCCCCTGTACCTACCCAAGTAAAATAAAAGAATTAAACGAATTATGTTAAGTATAGTCAGTTATTTGCCCGGGAAGACGGAGGTTACATGTACCTTCAACAATGGGACAACGATCTCCATGCAGTGGCCGGTATTAGATGGATGCGAGTGGCGGAAGCTCTGGCGTCATTAAAGGATGATAGAATCATCATTAGATGATTAATAATGATGATGATGATAGTCTAATACACTCACACTACACGTGATTGTCAGAGAGACATTAACGTCAACTGTCATCTGTCAGTTGTCAATTGTTACCAGCCAGTAACATATCTTATTGTCATAACAGTACCGTCGTATATGTTTCAGGGCTATGTCAATATAAGAAGAAAGGGACTGAACGTGTTTAAGTTATACGTGTTGTAGTTATCCAGCAACACACAGAAGGGTCGCAGGTTGAAATTCCACCTCGCTCATGCGAATAAACAAACTTTTTTTTATGTTAGTTGAATAGGCAAACTGGCGAACGTGCCACCTGATGGTAAGTCGACGTCGCCCATGAACATAAACTAGTATACCTGGAACGAGCCCAGGCAACTTATTTATGTGTTGCCTATCCTGAGACATAAGATGTTAAATCTCGGTGCCAGTAATTACACTGCCTGTCTTGCCCTTCTCTCCGAAACACAGCAAAGCTGTTTCACGGGAGAAACAAGCAAGATGCAGCCGGGAGCGCGGCACAGCCCTTCCCACCCACTTCACTCACCCTTTTAGTTTTTAGCCTTATTAGATGCAGGATTCCTGATTTAAACACAGCCTTTAACCCAAACTCATTTTGAAACCTGAATCTACCAACTAGACAATATATAGAACACGGAATACTTTAGCTTTCATCTCGATAGCAGAGGTGAAACTATCAAAGGTGTCAAAATGAAGTTAAAACTAGTTCAAAGCCGAACGAACAAAGCGCCAAAGTTGGTAAGCTTCTGCGGGAAGGCTTTGGAGGTATCAGCTTACGAGTTTAATGGTTGGAAGTTCCATTCTTCAAACTGTGCAAGTATGAGATATGATAACCACTATGATCAAATTTAAATTAGGGCAGGGCTGGATTTGGGCAAGCAAAGACCCGGGAAAGGGGGGAGGGGGGCACTTAAAAATTCCAAAAATCAAATTTGGACTTGTCATCCATTTTTTTTTGCAAACAGTATTTTTTTAATTTCTACGAAAAAACCAATCTTTTCTGTTTCTGGACATAAAAATCAATTATTGTGAAGTGGAAGACAAGGGTGTTTTTTTATTATTAAGTAATCGACCATTTCAAACTCTTCACGTACACTGTGAAACTATTCTAACTTCATCTATTTACTGACGATTGACAGACGTATTGAAACTTGTAGGTACGTACAGACGGACAAATGACACTGAAAGTAAAGGATTGGATTATATATGAATTGTAACGCTGTTGGTTTTCCAATAAATAAATAAATAAAATTTCATTGACGTATGCACCATTCATAGAACCCCAAAAACTAATTAGAAACAAGTTCAAACCTAAAACCTCGAAAGCGAACAGAATCAATGTAACAAAGATCTAAACGAACGGACCAATTAAAAAACGTATAAAAACCGGCTGTAATTTGCGGCTCAGTCTCCCCGGGCATTTGTCAAATCTGGCGTGACGTTTGAAAAATTTCACCGGCACAATACGGGAATGAGAGATCAAATCGCAAAACAACGATGTAACGTCGCACGAAGAACGATTTTTAATTGGATATTTAGATCGACAAACGATTACCATGAAAATAGCTATGGTATATTTTCACACAAACTTTTCCATTTTTTAACCGACTTCAAAAAAGAAAGGAGGTTCTCAATTCGTCTGTATGTTTTTTTTTTTTTTTTGTTTTTTTTTTTTTTTGTATGTATGTGACACGATATCTCCGCCGTTTGTGAATGGATTTCGATGGTTATTTTTTTGTTTGAAAGCTGTAGTTTCCAATTTGGTCCCATATTAATTTTATTAAGATCTGACAAGCCGTTTTTTAGTTATTCCCAATAATGTCTATTTGGTTGGATTTGTTTATCTTGATGATATGATCATTTTATTACGTGTCGATGTAATAATTATATTGGATGCTTTGGTAGCACACCATAGTATGTCGCGGTCATCGTAATCATCATCATCATCACCATCATCATCATCATCCTTTATCCATCCACTGCTGAACATGCCTCCTTCAATGAACGCCAAGACGACGATTTGGATTCGGTGTCGTATTTGTTGCTGTACATTACCTACCTACCTACCTTGGCTGACACCGACTCCAAAAGTAACTATAATGACGTGGTAAACGCAAAGTTTGTACATTAGTAGAAGATTAAGTTGATTATATGTTGTAAGCACAAACATTAAAGAAACTGTTATTTTATTACTTTTTAGTTTACTATTTTTGAAGTCGGTTTTAATTTTTTGTAAAATGCTTTTATTATATCCCAAAAGAGAGAAGAGTCTTTTTTCTGGCGGGAAATGCTCTTAGGCATCCCGGGGGGGTATGTGGGACACTCTGCGCCCGAAAGATGGTAAGGTGGGCGCAGCTTTAGCCACATAAACCCGGCGAGTGCCTCCAATACCTTTTATGAGGTGCCCCGGATATGTTGAGCAAACAGGGCACCTCGACAGCTAGTCAGTTCCTCAAGGGACCGACGCCCGATCCTCACCCCTTGCCCCCTGCTTTAGGGGTACAAAGAGGCCCCTCGGCCCAATTAGCTTCGCCCAAGGTGCACCGCTCACCCTAGGTTACTGAGCCCCACCGCCACGAGAAGGCATGAACCATGGTGGGGGTACCGAGACTTACCTGCCCTCACCTCTTTATATCCATGAGTGATACCATCTCTGTCAGTTCACTTATCTAATCGACATAAAAAACGCAAAGACGTAACAAAGATATCCTCTACAAAGAAGATATTCTCTGAATATGGTGATATTTACTTAGAAGTTGTTGCTTAAAGTTGCTCTAAATTCTAATATAAGTAAAAACGTACCACCTGTGCAGCATACTAGGCTTATAATTTTGATGTTATCAATCTGTCATGTTGTCTGTGCCATTGCTACTGTTACACGTAAACCCCCCGGTATGCGTGCACTTTGTAACGCAACGGCTTCCTTTGAAGCGCAGCACTAATATTGATTTCGTGCCTGCCTCGTAATCAATTTCGAATAGCCGTCTGGACATTAGGCACGGGATACCTGGATCAATAATGAAAAGGGATATATATACGAAAATTGTAGCTAGCTAGCTGCCAATTTTGGGAAAATGAAATGAGGGCCTTATCTGAGTGATGTGACCCATTTTTTTTTTTTTTTTTCTTTAATGCTCTGAGGCATCCCGCGGGGGAGTGGGTCTCCCCACGCGGGTATGTGGGACTCGCTGCGCCCGACAGTTGGTAAATGGACGCAGCTCTACCCACTAAAACCCGGCGAGTGCCACCAATGCCGCCTTTGGTGAGGTGCCCCGGATCTAGAAAACAAACAGGGCACCTCGACGGCTAGTCAGTCCCGCAAGGGACCGACGCCACCTCCACAGAGGGGTTGTCCCGCACCACAGAACAACCCCTCCCTACGTCGGGACAGTACAATGGGGTGAGGTTCCCTTCCTCACCCCTTGCCCCCTGCTCTTCTGTCCCCTCTTCTTATAAGAGGGGTACAAAGAGCCCCCTCGGCCCAATTAGCTTCGCCCAAGGTGCACCGCTCACCCTAGGTTACTGAGCCCCACCGCCACGACAAGGCCTGAACCATGGTGGGGAGTGATGTGACCCTGGGATGAGTAGCTTCATTTTCATATTAATATCATAGTCCCGACGTTTCGAATAATTTGTAGCAACTATGTGAGTTTATAAATAACCTACAAAGAGAGTGGTTGGTATAATTGCAGTATTGTTTTTTTTTTGTTTTAATTACTTTAATTTTAACCTCTTCCAGATCCACGTGGTCCTTGTACAATCGGCCGCGCATCGTTCTATCATTTTAATCGGTTTCAGGCGAGCAGGTGCGAAGTGCCGCACTCCGGCACCCCGTCACCCCGCACCTCGGCGTGGGGTGCCAATTGTCAACGAAATATTTGTATTTGTTATTCCGATTGTTTACGATAAGTTAAGCTTTTATTTTACGATTTTAGTTACAACACTAGATTTTTATAAAATTTATATTATGAGTTAAGCTAAAATTTATTGTATTCACAACACAATCCGCGTGAACGGTAGCAATTTTTTATCAGTTTTACATTTAAATTGAGAATACAAAAGCAAAAATATTTCGCAAACATAATAATTAATATAGTAAGAACTATTCATAACAAATATTGTTATTTTTTGTACAAAACAGCAATCGAATTTGGAAAGTGGTAGAATTTTTTTATAGACATCTGAATTTAAATTATGAATTTGTACCAATGAAGCAAAGTTATCGAATATAAAATAAAACGCCCTAATTAAAATTCACAACTAAAAATTGCGAACTATTTTATAATCGTCAGAAAAAAGTTTTGATTCCTACATAATATTAAACTTACAAAAAATACATTGCAAAAACGTATTTTGGAGGTGCTGGGATTTGAACCCAGGACTTTCAGCATGCGAAGCAGACACTCTACCACTGAGTTACACCCCCGATGCATATACTCGTAAAATCAAACATTAGGTTTTGATCAGACTTTCACTACAGTTTTGACATGACAAGTGACAACATACGGCCATAAATCACTATAATAGTTAACACAGTTATTTGAAATGTGGAGGAAGACTGGGAGGAAGTAAAAACGGTTGTCTGTAAAGTCGGTTTACTGACGATAGTTGAACGTGACAACGTCATAAGAAAATACTGATGGAATGGTTGCAATTTTCAAAAGAAAATTTTAATTTTATTTGTTTGATAGATATTTTGTATGGATATAGAGAAGGAGGTAAATGGAAATCACAATTGAATTGATCAAGTTACATTTATTTGTACGCATAAATACAATTATGTCAATTTTTATTGAATGGAACGCCTCAGAGCGATGTAACGCATGATACATGTTTTTTCGTGCGTGCAGCCTGCTCCATCGAATTATAAGACGTTGTCACGTCAAAAACGTAATAAACTGCGATAATATAATCTGTAAAAAGTTCTTTCATTCATTCATTAAGGTAGATTATTTATTTTAATTTATTTACTCTTTAGTTTACAATTATTGAATATAACAATTTAATTTAATATTCATTATAATCATCATCACCCGTTACCGTCCACTATTAAGTGTGAACCTATTTTTTTCTTATGCTCCAGGTATGTGGGACTCGCTGCGCCCGAAAGAAGCTAAGATGGACTTAGCTTTACCCACTAAAACCCGGCGAGTGCCACCAATGCCGCCTTTGGTGAGGTGACCCGGATCTGTTGAGCAAACAGGGCACCTCGACGGCTAGTCAGTCCCTCAGGAGACCGACGCCACCTCCACAGAGGGGTTGTCCCGCACCACTTCGCCCAAGGTGCAGCGGCTCACCTAGGCTACTGAGCCCCACCGCCACGTCAAGCCCTGAACCATATAGGGGAGGCATATTCGTATCTGCTTGGCATCCGTGACCTTATTTTACTCTTGGTTCAGTTGAAAATCAGCGTCAGGAAACATTTTCCTGTCACAATGCTTAACTGGACCATTTTCAACCACACGTGAGACACACGCATTATAATATGTATAACAAATTTTTGTTTGCAACAATAATTGTTTTAAATTTTATTGTCTTATTTTTAGGTTTGTGCGATCAAAAATGTTTTTCTGTGTATCTCTTTCTGTCTTCTGTTTGTGTTGAAAAAATGTTTCTTTCTTTCTTTCTTTCCTTTAATTATCTTAACTCTCTATACTTGTATTTTATAGAGGTAAGATTTCATTGATTCGATTTTTGTTATTACCATTTAACTCAAATATGTTCTACATACTCGATCGATTTAAAAAATTCTTTCACTCATAGAATGACAATAAAACTGGGTTACAAAAGCTATAGAAGTATTCATCAACAATCCGGATACGGCTGTAAATCTAAGTTAACGTGGGCGAAGCGGACGTCAGCCAGTTGTTAATGACAAAATTAAAGTTACTGTCTGTTTTTAGTAGCATTTATTTTTACCGATTATTTGTAATCTGTGGCACAATCGTAGTAATCGTTATGTGTGGGACATCACTAAGGGGGCGGTACCGTCCATAAAGTACAATATTATTTGTATGAAATTTAACTTAATACGAAACTTCATCGGCGTGAGCTGTAAAAAAAACATTAATAAAATGTACAAAGTTTATGTATATTTCAAACATACCTATTCACTATTTAAAGCTCATTTGTCGATATAAATGTCATAAAAAGTGAAAAAGTGTATAAATAAAGTGGAATATTTGAGTTTACGTCCTTTACGAGCAACATTTAGAATTCGGCAGTAAATGAGAACGGCGGTGTTTTAGTGCGCCACTCGTAAAAGGACAGGCGACGGGATCTCTTTATCATTAGACCTTCGGATGTCCTTCTGAATCAGGGGAGGGGAGTCCAGGGGATTATGTAACTATGGCTCTTCGGGAAAATAACGGTTATATTTGATGTAAGACTTGTTGAAATGTTCTTAGAAACTGTTTTTGCTGAGATTCTGTTGCCTGCATATCCGAGACCCTCAAAAAGTGGCTGAAGGCGCTCGCAGTAGTTTTAGTTTAGGGTAGGGCATTCCCAAGTGCGAGTCTTTACATCGAGTCAGGAGCCTTATCCGAGGTACACCTGGATCATGCAAAAGCATTAATCTGCGACATCTAAAAAAAGGTGACTTCAACTTGCACGTGTCGTGACTCGAAGAGAAACTTCCAAAATAATCCGTTAGAGGGAACCACTGCAATATCACTCCGTGGAATGTTGACAAAAGTCACGCGGATTAGATTTGTCTCAAATTACTATATCATCATCTATCAATGCTGTCATATCAGAAAGAACAGGTGAGTTATGCCAATTTCAATAAACTGAACATAGGGCTCCCTGAGAGATTCAAGAGTGAAGGCCGCGTTTAGGTAGACGAAGAGTAGGTGGGAAGACGATCTCCGTACAGCCGCTGGTCCGTATTGGTTGCGAGTGGCAAGGGATTGGTCGTCTTTGCGTTCATTGAGAAAAGGTAATTTACGTTTCTTTAATTAGTATATCCATTATAACAAGTGAAATGGGAGTTTTTCTTATAATAATCGCAGTTACTGATCCTAAATACTAATTTTTTGTGTCCTTCAACACTGCAAATCGTCATGTCTGCATCGGGTACCGCCAGCCTTATATTATCCGTGGAACAGCTTTGCTGTGATCCAGTCAGTAAGGAAAGGACAGGCAGTATAATTACTGGCACATCCTTATGTCACAGTACGCAGAACGCATAAAATAGATGAACCTGACGCTGACCACTTACAATGGTGGCACATCTGGCATTCGCGTCCTTTAACAAACATTAAAAAATTGCAAATGTGAATTAATATAACGCTTATTTTAAATAAAACTCAATTTTTATATGTTTGAACTTTATTTGACTTTATTATACTCTATTACTTTTTTTTTACTTTATTTTTTTTACTTTATTTATTACTTTTTTACTTTATTTTGTTGTGTACGATTATGTTTTATAATAACATATCTTTTGTTGTGGACAATAAAATATTTTTCTTTCTTTCTTTCTATTAGTGGTGTGCAAATAAACTATTTTATGATAACGTGCTATGGACTATAAACTATATTTTTCTAGCGCGCTATTTTATAGACTATATTATAACGTGTAGTCGCAAGACTAGAATTACGTAACTCGCGTGAGCCGGCCGGGATAGCGCACGACACATCTAGCGCGAGCGCGCGCTCGACGCTGACTGACGTATAAACTTAAACTTAACTATAAATTAATAATTATAACGTCTAGCGTCTACGATCTAGCACGTTGGTGTAGTTCGAATGTTATAAAGTTATAACTACGGCCTACGCTAGCCGCCTCGCTACATACCTAATGTAGCGAGGCGCTACGTTATAGCGCCGAATAGGAATTTATATAGCGTACGCTATACGTTGAGTATGAATAGCGCGCTATAAATACGTTATGGCGCTATGCGTTATATTAACCACCACTACTTTCTATTAATACATCAAAAATGTACCTACTTCGTACAATACGAGTCCTATTTTACTTTGTACAATAGGACTCTTTGTCGCGGCTATGTGTTGTATCATCCAAAAAATTCTATTCTAAATTCAATCGAGACGGACCACTTCAAACATTTCAATTAAAAGATAATCATGTCCAACGCAAATAGTTTGCGTTGAAATGCGTTAATTGCATTTACCGTTGACAAACATAGCGTTGTTCGGTTGCGTTGCCAAATTGGACCAAATTGAAATACGACCCGAGATGTTTGTAAAGTTAGAACTCAATAGCGCGACCTATTTATTTAGCCGTGTTCAAAATTAACCCGTTCCACGTATGCCATATTTGTTAAATTGAAACGGGTATACGTTATCAATCATAAAACTTTGATAAGGAATGACTGGTTACGGAGCCAAGAATGGAGAATTAGAGTGAAACTATATAATCATATAAATTGAAATTCAACCTCAGGGGGGAAAATAGTGAAAACTCTGAAAAGCACGTTTTTTTATTGCTAATAGTGATCGTCTTATTGATCATGAATAATAAATAATTATAATAATGTGAACAAAACCGCCACTCGAACTGTAAATTACAAGTGGACCTAACAGACAGACAGTACAAAATAATTTTGTTCGACTTGTGAATATAAATTGCGAATCTGTTTGAACACGCTCACAAAATTCCAATACTTAACATCATTTTTCAAGTTTTTGAAATAATTCTTGAACCACAGCACGTGTGTGTGTGCTTGCATGCACACACACACACACACACACACACACACACACTCAAATTTTTATACTAACATTTTACTATAACGTGTAAAGCTTCCTTGATATTGCAGATGTTTAGCCCTGATCTTGGGCTAAAAACCAGTGGCCAAGGTTACGGGCATCAGGCGCCAGCAGGACCACGCTCACGGCACCTCTGGCGACACATGACTACTAATTGGAGCTCAGCCGATGTGGTTTGTTATCATCTTTTCAAGATCGCCTTGATGTACCTAAATACCAATTTTTCAGTGGTATTTTGTGCTATATCGGAACCGGGATTTTCAGCGATGGGAGAGATGAGTTTTGTGCAGCTCGTCTCCAACAGTACTGGCAAAAATTTACAGTAATAAGTGGCATCAAGGTTCACTGGCATCTTTTTATGTTAGTTCGATAGGCAAACTGGCAGACCACCTGATGGTAAGTGGGTAGATCAACTGTGTAATCTATGTAACTGTATCTATCGTTTGTTAAATCAAGAGTGTAGGTTAAATATCCAAAAATGTATTTTTATTACTTCAATTTTAAAAGTTCTTTGCTTTAAAATAATCATCATTTTCTTCAGCTTTTATCAACACCACCTTACTACCATTAATAGGTAACTTACCAAAGAGCTTTAGGTAACACAAACAGTGGCTTAAGTTAGCTTATCACATAATCAGAATTTATGACACCTCTGACGCCGGGCGCCGGGTGAATACTAAGTTTATCTATGATGCGTGTCGGGAATGTTTCTTACGAAGTAATGAAGACGGAGTTAGTATACTTATCTACATCATGTCGTTTGGCAAAAACTTACTGTCATACGTTACTGTAAAACGCCTGACACCTTATCTTCATCATCAGGTTTGGAAGACTTACTTGTACTTTACCGTAAAACCCGTGAGCGCGCCTACATGTGTACCGTAAGAGTACGGTACGGATTACGGAATAAGTGACCCTTGAGAGGGTGGGTCATGGCTTGCGTAAGTATTTTCTTCAACAGGTAGTTTGGACAAAACTTACTTTGACGTACGTACTGGGCATGATTCTGCTCATTTATGCCGTAAAATAGCTACGTTGTGATATAGCACGCTGTGTTTAGGCTTAATGTTTCAGGGCAGGTAACATTCGTTGCCTACCTTTGTCACCCTTGCGGTGAGTTGTGTACGAGGACTACCTCGTCACTAGACATGCCGCTTTGCAGCCAAATAGAACCGACACGACCATAAGGCCGGTAAGGTAGAATCGTCCCCGCCATGGTTCAGGCCTTGTCGTGGCGGTGGGGCTCAGTAGCCTAGGGTGAGCCCAGCACCTTGGGCGAAACGAATTGAACCGAGGGGGCTCTTTGTACCACTCTTATAAGAAGAGGGGACAAATGAGCAAGGGGCGAGGACGGGAACCTCACCCCATTGTACTGTCCCAACGTTGGGACCACAGAGGGGTTGTTCCGCACCGCAGAACAACCCCTCTGTGGAGGTGGTGTTGGATACCTGAGGCACTGACTAGCCGTCGCAGTGCCAACAGATACAGGACACCTTACCAAAGGTGGCATTGGTGGTACTCGCCGGGTTTAGTGAGTAGAGCTGGGTCAGACCTGAGAAGACCGAAGCCCTTTTCTTCCGTGGGGCCGGGCGGAAAGGACTCCCACTGGGGGCTGCCCTCCAGATGGGAGGGGTGAGGGTCAGGATGTGCCCCCACATCAAATATCTGGGGCTCATCCTTGACGGAGGATGGACCTTCGGTCCACATTTCTGGTCACATTTCGGGAGGACCCAGCGCCACCTACAGGCAGCTATACTCCGGAGTCTGCCGGAGTATAGCGACTTACGGTGCACCTATCTGGACGGGTCACCTTACCGCGAGGAATAAAGCCCAGCTGCGCCGAGCGCAGCGGGTCACCGTGGTAAAATTGATCCGGGGGTACCGTACGGTATCGTGGGCGGCAGCCACTGCCCTGGCCAGTGACCCTCCGTGGGAGCTCGTGGCGGAGGTTCTTCCCGAAACGCACTCCTATGTCTCGGAGGAGGTCGCTCGGTGAGAGTCTTACGCTGGACGGGATCCTGCGGGTACGACGACTAGTGCAAGAGGCGTTAATTTAATGCGAAGGTGGGGAGAGGACCTGGCGCGGCAGCCGTATGGTTTGCCTAACGGTTACTCTGCGTCCGGTCCTTGAGCGGTGGATGCGCCATAAGCGCAAACCCCTCACCTTACGTACCTGTTGTTTCTTTGGTGAGTACCTGTGCCGGACGGCCAGCAGGAAGCCGTTGATAGTGTGTCACGATTGTAGGGCGGCGATGGACTCGGCCCAGAACACCCTCGAGGTGTGCCCGAGATGAGCGGCGCTGCGTCATGATTTGACAAAGGGGACTTGTCTTAGCCGAGCGTCATCACGCGATGCTCGGTGACGACGAGTCCTGGACGGCCATGGTTTCCTTCTGCGAGATAGTAATGTCCCAGAAGGAAGCCGACGAGCGGGTGAGAGAGGAGGCCGCTGACGAGGCCTCCCCCCGTGGGTAACGAACGGGGGTGCGTAGGACGCACTACTTAATGCGCCTCCAGTAACGCCCCTGTGCTCGTGTCGGATTCAGGATGGGAACCTGGGTCCAGTATGACACGACGTCGCGGGGACTGCCTAAGCAGCCGGGCAGTCCCCCCTTAAGAGGAGTAGTCTGGCCTTCGCCGGGGCCAGCCTGTCGCTGAGGTGATCCTGTTGAATGCCTATCCGGGACCCTCAAATGAAAGCGGCTGAAGGCGCTCGCAGTGGTTTTAGTTTACGGGTAGGGCACTGCTAGGTACGAGTCCCACATAGGGTCAGGATCTACCCGAGATCCTGGCTACATGCGTAAAAAGCATTTCCCTGCAATAACACAAAAAAAGAGCCGATCTGTTTGTTTATTATACACCACACTGTCCACAGCTATTTATAACATTATTTCAATTCAGAGCAAAGATGGATGGACCATCCGTTTAAGTAAAGGTCTTGAAAATTCCTTGGGCACAAAACCCTATAAATTAAAATCATTGTTACTACAGCTGAGCCATGTCAGCTAAGATCCACTGGGAACTTTAAAGTCCGTTAGAAACGCAATGTTTACGACAAAAGGACCTCTTATAAACAAAATTTTCAGACAATAAATTGTTAAATTCTTTACCCCTTTCTTAGTCTAGTCACGCCACTGCTGTGTCTAGACTACACAAATATATAAAGTTAATATCAAGTATCAAATGCAATTAGTAAGAAAATATCTCTAAAGAACGCAGTTTAATATATTTTGTAACTATCTTTATTTGCATCCTCTCCGTCTTTCAAATACTTACCGGGAAAATCACTACAAATTGAACTAATCTTCAAAAAAAATTTGTATTAATTAGCCTGACCTCAGTCCTCCCGTTACCATGGTTGCTGTAAAGTATCCGAAACGCGGACCATGAAAAAATCTTAATAAAGCGCGTTACAAATACATAAATTTTGACACTAATTAATTATTTCATTATAAAGAAGAATTAAATTAATTAATTAATACTGGTGATGACAATAGGCTATTTACAACCAAGTAATAGGAGAACATAAATACGGAGTATAGAAATTTCAGAACAGTCTAGTCATTACTGTGATTTGTGGAGCTATGAGATATTCACTATGGAATTACGAATATAGGGAAGGCAAAATGTTTATGACTTATGACATGTTTTAAGGCTAATAAGCGAAGGATTTGTATACCTTCCATTGTCCCACTGTTATACACGCCAGTCGGGTATGAGACCAAATTTTTCGTATGGCTTACTTTACACATTTTCAAAGACAATCTAGTCAGATATGTAGTTTTTCACGATATTTTCGATTACTTGTTAGCAGGCGTTTTTGAGAGTACAGGAAAAATAATGGAACAAAATCAGAGTTTCGAATGTAGACTTCTTATTTTAAATACCGAGCCTACAATTACTTTCAAAAAGGCCAGGACAAGCAGTAAGTAATTACTGGCACCTATTCTTAACATCTTACTTAGGCTAGGCACGGTAGTGCTTTAAATTCATGGGCTATACCTTCCAGGTAGCTCACCAGTTTGCCAATCAAACCAACATTTAAAAAACTAGGCTATCGTTAAGCTAACAAAGTTCAAATCTATTTCGTAATTTATCACCATAATAAAAAGGTAACTTTCTTACAAAAAGTCATTAAACTCTTTCCCCACGAGTTCACATCCCAAATTGCTCGATTAGGAGGGACGAATAGGTGTCCTCCAGGTGGATCGCATTCTCGCATATTGGAGTTACCCAGTACGGGGTACGGGTGTTCCATTTATATCTAATTGCTTGTCGCTCCTGTTCGCCTGGTACACACATTTTTTTAACATTAGCATTTTTTTATTATAATGTTAACAAAACATGCCTTCAACACCAGATTCCGCACAGAGCCTGCAAAGAAGTTTTTCTAACGAAGCTGGTTTCCTTGTGATAGAATAAATTTTACACAGAAACACAAAAGTCGAATCAACTCTAATTTACTTGCACGCAGCTTCGCCTGCGTTAACTTACTCAACTTAATTACTTTTAGTCACAGCGTGAAATAATATAGCCATAAAGCCTTCCTAGATAAATGGGCTATCTAACACTGACAGAATTTTTCAAATCGGACTAGTAGTTCCTGAGATTAGCGCGTTCAAACAAACAAACTCGCTATATTAGTATCGATTTTTTAAAAAAATCGCCCTTTCAATATCTGACACCTTAGTCCTTCGTTGGTTGCTGTAAAGTGTCTGAGTAGTCAGAAAAGTAAAAATCTTAGTAATCAAGTATCACTTACTTCAAAAGCCATGCAATGTTTACGCGAATTTCATAATGAATATTAAAAGTATTTTTTTGATTGAGGTTTACATACAACGTGGATAGGCCGACGTGTCAGAAATACTTCCACAAAGTAATTTGAAGTACCCTATGATAACCCTAATATCGAGCATATAGGTAATCGAATAGAGTAGTAATGGAAGCCATAAAATTCCGAAACCGGTCAGTGACTTGTCGCTGACGTAATAGCAATTGCATAATGTACGTCCTATCGACCATCCATCAATAGCCATCAGTTCGCAAATCGGAGCCCAGAACCGGCACAGCGTCGCAGCACAAATTTGGCGGAATTTGTTTTTATACCAAAACTTCCTGCTAGTTTCATACTCTATTCCGGTTATATGCTCTATGTCCGAAGGTAATGTAGACAAAAAAGGAATCCTTATTATCATTGTCACCTTCGGCCCGTGTCTATCTAGTTTTTATTATTATATACTTATTATTATGTAGATTGCCTTAAAATAGTACCAACTATTTCCCTAGACAGTACCTACATACGAGAATGAAACCGATAAATATCCAAGAAATCCATTATATAAGATATTAAATTATATTATATTAATTAGCAATTATCCCGCGAAACACGCAGTCTTTACAGCAAATGTGTGAGTGCACGCATATGCATGCATATAGCACCGCCCTCCTTTCCCACACTGCATATGCGTACACTCGCATGCACCACCACCCCACATGCACCACAACCACAGTAAAAGACCACCACCAAACAATCTACGTACGTTTCGCCCCGACACCGAGGCATCCTCAGGATGTAGACTCTACGATTCTAATCGTAGTTGCTGTAAAGACTGCGTGTTTCGCGAGATAATTGCTAATTAATATAATATAATTTAATAACCGATAAATATCTATCTCGACAGAGTATAAATATCGCATTATTGTTTTATACAGCTAAGACCTTAAGCTGGCTCTAACATTATAAGTTTATTAACCAAATTTGGGGTTGAACGGTAATAAGGAACATGGGGCCGAGCGAGTTAATCCTGTAAGCCAACCGCGGTGTTACCAGACAGTGTAGACTGTAGTTGAATTAAATGTTTTGTTTTATCTCATCAATCGTCATCAACAACCCCTTTCAGTACACAGGATATAGGCCTCTTTATATAAACGCAAATACTGCTGATCCCCGACCACTCGCATCCACCCAGGTGTTAGACCTCGCTAAGTTCATGTGCCATCTAGTGGAGAATAGCATGAAAAATGCTACTCTCCAGCATAAAAACGAGCATAAAAACCTTCATGACAAATAAAATAAAATAAAATAAAATGATCCTGTCTGTTGCCTGCATATCCGGGACCCTCAAAAAGCTGCTGAAGGCGCTCGCAGTGGTTTTAGTTAGGGTGGGCACTCCCAGGTGCGAGTCCCACATTGGGTCAGGATCTACCCGAAGGCTGCTGCATCTATAAGGATTTCCCTACAAAGAAAAAAAAAAACCCTGTGACATGATGACGTTGTCGAATTTTGTTGACATATGTAAATTGACAGACGAAACACCAGGTGGTGAGTCCCCACCATGGTTAAAGCCTTGTCATGGCGGTGGAGCTCAGCCTAAGGTGAATCCAGCACCTCAGCACCTTAGGCGAAGCCAATCGAACCGAGGAAGCTGCTCTTTGTACCCCTCTTATAACAAGGGGCGAGAATGGGTACCTTAGTCCATTGTATTGTCCCGACGTTGGGAGGGGTTGTTCTGTGGTGTCAATAAAAAAATAATTGTAAAGTTAAAAGGTTGGTTAAAGGATAAAAAATATAAAATCTAAAAATTACGTTAGCGCGGCAAAGTTAAATTTGAACTACCAGTTAAAATTGTAACAGTCGTCCGGTTATTTATCCACTTGGTTTCTTAACCGTTTAGTCAAAAGTCCACTCGTTCACCGGTAACTGGTTCAGTTAGCTAACTACTCAGTTAAAGTTATCACCAACTAAATTTACTTCTTGTGTGGAATTATAACCTCTATTCAGTTTGTTTTAGAGTGGAATATTTTCTGAGGAAATTGTTTAACTCGTATTTTAGCAATTGTGGCCACTAAAAGAGAGTTTTCGTATTTATATTTTTAGACACGTTTTTGTCAGGCGTAGCTACAGAAGTAATAGTCAACTTAAACTTGAAATAATAAGAGTATTTATCGGTGGGGGCGTGCTCTGTCCGTAGCTATAACTGACTTATTTCTTCCTACAAACGTATTTGCTGTATTTCATCTTATTTTCATACGTTAGTTAGTAAGATGTCATGTCTTAGTGTCAGTAATTACACTGTACCTGCTCTTCTACGGGATGTATGTATAAGCATGTTTTAGAATAAGTCCACTATTGACGGCGACAGTCTCCTTCTGTGAGGCAGTAATGTCCCAGAAGGAGGCCGACGAGCGGGTGAGAGAGGAGGCCGTTGATGAGGCCTTCCCCCGTGGGCGAAGAACGAGAGTGCGTAGGATTTAATGCGTCTCCAGTAACGTCCCTGTACTCGTGCCAGATTCAGGATGGGAACCTGTGCCCAGTATGGGCCCGGCTGGGTAGTCCCCCCTTACGAGGAGTAGTCTGGTCTTCGCCGGGGCTAGCTTGTCACTGAGTCGATCCTGTTGCCTGCATTCGGGACCCTCAAGAAGCGGCTGATAGCGCTCACTGCGAGCTTGGGTTTTAGTTTACAGTTAGGGCACTCTCAGGTGCGAGTAAAACATCGGTCAGGATCTACCCAAGATCCTGGCTCAAGGTAAAAAGCATTTCCCTGCTATAACAAAAGAAGGATGAGTCCGCTGTGTTAGTGACCCCTGCGTCGAAACAGAAACTTGCGGCCAATTAAAAGTTGATAACAATTACCGGCGCCGTCGCACCAGCGCCACAACTTCATGCACGCATATGCATTCATTGTTTAAAGGAATAATGACACGATAAATATCATCATCACTATATTCTTAATCTGCGTGCCGCACAATACGCATCCGATACGATTTTCAATGTAAGTTCTTCTGTATGGTTACTATGAAGAATCTGCAACGTCAGGAAAGTTATGTTATTATAAAATGGTGCTCATAACGACAAAATTTCGCCTAAAATGAGGAAAACACTTATACCTAAACATTCAACGCCTAAATATAAATCAAGTGCTGATGATGACGACGAAGGACCACCTATACTCACCCCAAGTACCAGGGGTCGTCCCGAATCAGGCCAGCACCAACCCACTACGGATAGATTATAAAATTATTTTCCAACCAAACGAACCGGTATTTTACACATACATATCCTAAGATATTACATTACAAAGGAATAACGACAACAAAGGTTTATTAAAAATTCCACTGAGATATTTTTGAAGTCAATAAATCGGATTTTATATTAGCTCATGGTCGATATATTCGACAGAAATGTTTTACGAAAAATTTTAGTCTTTTTTTTCTTTAACGCCGGGAAATGCTCTCGTGGGTATGTGGGACTCGCTGCGCCCGAAAGCTGGTAAGTGAACGCAGCTCTACCCACTAAAACCCGGCGAGTGCCACCAGTGCCGCCTTTGGTGAGGTGCCCCGGATCAGTCAGCCCCGCAAGAGACCTAGGTTGTCCCGCACCACAGGACAACCCCTCCCAACGTCGGGACAGTACAATGGGGTGAGGTTGATATCCTCGCCCCTTGCCCCCTTCTATTTTGTCTCCTCTTCTTATAAGAGGGGTAAAAATAGCCCCTCGGCTCAATTAGCTTTGCTCAAGGTGCTGGGCTCACCTTAGCCTACTAAGACCCACCGCCACGTCAAGGCCTCTATGGTGGGGATAAATTTTAGTCTAGTTTAAACTTGTATAGGTACAACTAGACTGCACTCCTGTTATTTTTGGACTGACAGTTCTCCCGCTTTTGCATCCAGCTAGAACCACGATGTTCATCATCCCATAACGGGCTGATAAACGGCTTTTACATATAGACTTACTTTTTTATATAGAAGAGGTGGCAAACATTAATTTTACCTGGTGGTAAGCCAGCGACATCCATAGACACACGACACCAGAAGATTAGGAATGGCATTGGTAGCGTTTCAAATATGAGTGTGCTCTTTTTTTAAGGTCCCTTAAGTGATCAACGACGCCTTTTTAACATAAAGGAATTTGAATAGGACTACCACTTATGATAAGCCCAGAAAATCATCCAAGGCACATTAATGAGTTGCCTTTTTGTGTTTTTTTATAACGCGGGGGAATGCATTTCACATATATGTAGGTTACCCGGGTAAGTTCCTAGACCTATGTAGGTCTCGCACTTGGGAGTGCACCATATTGCTCATTGCATCACTTGGGAGTGAACTAAACCACGTGCGATGCGAAAACCATCACCCGCTTTTTTTAGGGTTCTGGATCTGCTGGCAACAGGAACACCTCAAGCGACAGGCTGGCCCCGGCAAAGGCTAAGGCTAAGACTACAGCGCGTAAGGGGGGACTTCCCAGCCGCCACAAAGCAGTCTCCACGACGTCGTACCTAACTGGACTAGGTTTCCATCCTGGCCCGAAAGAAGCACAGGGGCGTTACTGTAGTCGCATTAAATAGCACCTCCGATGGCAGTAACCGTACAGGTATAGATACTCACCAAAGCAACCATTCCCGGTGACCACCTGTGTCAGACGAAAGGTGAGCGGTATGGGCTTACGGCGCATATGACGCTCGAGGACCGGACGTAGAGCAGCCTTTTGTCAAACGGCTGCAGCACCAGGTCCCAACCTCCGCACGAGTGCCTCCTGCCCTAGAGCGCCCTCCTATCCAGGAATGAGTTACTTGGGCTAGTACTGGGTGAAATTGTTTACGTTAATGGTCGATGACGACAATTTACTAAACTATGCTTATTTGCTTAGTTAAGAAAAGGAATAAATTTGTTAGGGACCCTCAAGAAAAGAGCGGACCGCACCTGGAAATCTACCAATGTGTCGGGTGTCCGAAGGTGTCGGTGGTCACCGACTCCCTCTACTCTAACTCCATTCCCACCTCTTCTATAAAAAATATTGGACGTCAAAGAAATAAGAATTCCAAAGATTTAACCTTACTTTTTCTTACTTGCTTACCGTTCCTTGAAAGTCTTGGAGAAGTCCAAATCAGAGAACTACTATATCAACGTAATGATTGCTAAATGAAGGTTTTTTTTTTTCAATTTTACATCATTTTTCCCGATCTGTGAACACAAGCCTCTTAACCGTCTCGTACTCATCCGAGCCAGTCCCGAGGGTCACAGGATCCTTGTACATATTGTATCAGAACATGTTGGAATAATTAACTAATTATTGTCTAGAGACCGAACGCCGGAAGGCCCTGAATTGGGAAACTATTTATATTAAGTACCAGTGTATGATACTAAGTAGAAAATGAAAACTAACAATTCTGTATTTTCATAACTTTTTCATAATTATCAATATGATATTCCCATTGTCAGCTTGGACTTAGGCCTCTTTTAATTAACTCCGAGACGGCAGCTTAGTCGCCACTTGCATCACAATTGAACCAGGGACTGTCCTGTTATTAATATTAGATTTTGTTACATCTATCAACGGCGACCTCCTCGAGGTAGCGGGTTCAAATCCCGACAGGGAAAAAATAGTTTTCTGTGTTCCTGGGTCATGGTTGTGTGTTATGTGTAGTATAGTATAAAATTATTAAATATATAGTCTAGTCCCTTTTCTAGTGCCCGTAACACAAGTTCTTCGAGAAAAGAAAGAAAGAAAAAAGAAACTAGAAATACAGTCGCATAGATGTGACTAAAAATTGTATAATAATATAGACTCCAAAAATATCATTATAAAATAAGTTCACAACAACCTTTATAATCAAATCATTCGATAAAAACCCACCAAGCAAACAATTTATGAGGGTAAAACCGGATCCTATGAAGGGTAAAAATAAGTAGAATTTCAACATCAACCTCGCAATGAAAAGAAGACTTTACAAAGGGAAACATTTATCTCGGAGATGCAATAAATGTGTGTAAGAATAAACAAGAGCATCTCTCATAATCAACCGAAATAAAACGGTAAGAATACTTGGTGTACACCAGGGGACAGGAAAATGGTGACAAATCTTTCTGAAAATATACAAAACGGTATATATTATAACGTTTGTTTGTTTGTCTATGAATATGAGGCGTAGACAATGTTAATAACATCGATTTTTACGTAATTTCCTGTCTCGCATGACAACTATATGGAACGTGCTGCCTTCCATCTATCGTATTTCCAAACCGAAACCACTAATGGACTTTCAAGAAAAAGCATACTCATATTTGAAAGGAAACGCACCTTTTTTTCTTTAACTCCGGGCAATGCTCTGAGGCATCCCGCGGGGGAGTGGGTCTCCCCACACGGGTATGTGGGAATCGCTGAGCCCGAAAGCTGGTAAGTGGACGCAGCTCTACCCACTAAAACACGGCGAGTGTCACCAATGTCGCCTTTGGTGAGGTGCCTCGGATCTAATAAACAAACATAAAACCCGTGAAACAGCAAAGCTGTTTCACGTGTTTTTTGTTTTTATGTTTTTTTATGTTTTTTTTTGGTTTTTTTTGGTTTTTTTTTAGAAACAAGCAAGATGGTGGTACCCATGCAGCTGGGAGCGCGGCACAGCGCTTCCCGCCCACCGGTCAGCTTCCCTTATTACTTTATGTGTGAGGTTAGCAATAAGGACTGTACATATTGTCTATATTGTGTATATTATGTAGTTTAATTATTTATTGAATATGTTACTGCGGCTCTACCAAATAAATAATCAAAATGTAAAAAACACAAGAAAGAACGGAAGCTTCATATAATTTCAAATATAATGATTACATTATATATTCAGATTGCAAGAAAACTGGGAGGAGATCAAAGATAGGGCGCGGTGGCGCTATCTCGTATCGGAGGCCAAGATCTACTTCGGGTTGCTGAGCCAGCTGAGTAAGTACTTAAAAAACAACAATATTGTTTCATCCTCCACTCCATTCGAATCATTTGAGTATAAATTTCTTCTATAATGTTCACGTCCCAAAAGGGCCCAGCACAATCCCGCCATTCACGTCACGCACCAGATAATTGCGCCACAAATGAGAACAATCACTTTTATTGCACCGCGGTGTACAGCAATTTTGCGTGGCGTTACTCTAACACGCATGTCATTTGTTTTGATTAGAACATTCCCGTCTCCCCCCGTCTCCCGCGTCTCCCGCTGGTTTTTTTATTATTTATCCCATATTCGTCTCACCCACATAATACATCCATTATCTTATTACAACTGACATGTTTATTTAGATCACTTTTTATATTGCAGCGCTTGGGAAATCTTCCGAGTTCACGTAAGGTGGAACTTTCTAGAGTAGCATATTTCGCACGCAATGGAACAAAACCTTTTCTTCGTTTCCCTACATATACAGAGATAGACTTTTTGAAATGAAAGCCGAGATGGTTTATCTCGTGATATCTCCAACTTGTGGACCAAGGTTCCACTATTGTCAGGCTAATACACTGATAGTAATGCTGTTTTAAGTTTTTTTTAGTTTAAAGTTTCAAATGATTTTAAAGTGAAACTTCTTTACAGACATATGGAAGGAACCTTAATTATAGCAATTTAAAAAAAAATACATCTTGCCATCTTGAAAAAAATCGTTACATTTTCTGTCACGGCGCGGCGCCGATAAATATATATTATAATAATATATAAAATAAAAGGCGCCGATAAGTGATATAATAAATGGACTTATTGAATTTCATTTAAATTAATAGTGAATGTTAAATATTATTTTTATTGTATTAAAAATCGTCACGTGATTGTGGTTTTGTATTATTTTTATGTTGACCTCACTTTTGATTGTTAGTATTAGTAAATGTATATTTATAAAAAAAAAAGAAGTTTCACTTCAATAACAAATATATTATTATCATGAAAAAGTTTCAATTCCTAAGTACGAGTACGAGTACAATTTAATACACACGCACATCTTTTTTATAACGCCAAACTTTGCTCCAGCCATTTCTAACTGTTTTGGTAACAGGTACTATTTTCATTGTTTTTTTTATTTCACGATCAAACGATTCATGACGCAAGAATGATAGCAAAAATATCATAAACAGACAGACGCAAGGAATATTTTTACGGAAACCCTAAAATTGTTATAATAAAAATGCTTGATATATTTCGGATGTTTTATTATACCCTGGTACAATAAGGTATGAATAATAAGATAAATTCTTTTACGATGTTATGTCGGGGAGAGAAACTCCCCAGAAACACGGAGCAACACGTGTGCTGTCACAAATTACCCCCTCGCCCACTATTTGTAATCTCCCGCATTTATCCCCCCCTTTTTCGGTGACTAATGTTTGCGACACGGTATGTGTGATTTTGTGTGATGCCGACGTTACCGTAAGAAGAAATAGGGTTGTCAATTTTATTATAATTTAATAATAAAACTTAATAATATAGAGTTATTTTATTGAAATACTAGCTTCGCCCGCGTCAACTTACTTAACTCCATAAGTCACAGCGTAATGTTATATAGCATTTATAGCCTTCCTCGATAAATGGGCTATCTAACACTGAAAGAATATTTCAAATTGGACCTGTAGTTCTTGAGACTAGATTGTTCAAACAAACAAACTCCTCAGCTTTATATTAATAGTAAAGATAAGCAGTCTTTAACTATATATCAAAGTATAAAGCATGATATTATTAAAGTATATAAATAGTTTAAATTTTGAAAGTATGAAGCGAAACTCAAGTAGTGAATGTATACATATACATACATCACCTTTTTATTTCAGACTAGCTGTTTGCTGCAGCTTCGCCCGCGGAACTTAACTCATATATGTCACAGCGTGATGTTACATAGCCTTCCTCGATAAATGGGCTGTCTAACACTGAAATAATTTTTCAAATCGGACCAGTAGTTCCTGAGATTAGCGCGTTCAAACAAACAAACAAACTTTCAGCTTTATAATATTAGTCTATATAATTATAACAGCGAATGTGCTTTTGTTTTGGCTTCGTATTGGCAAATCATTCAGATATTATTGGCACGTAGGAGAGGCAGTTTCAAACAGGTACTATTAATTATTAAAAGTGATTCTATTATGAGTCTGCCTTACCTAGATCCATGATTGCCTTGGCTTCACCTTTAGATGTTGATAGCAATTGTTAGATCGAATATCTCTACAAATGTAATGAACAGCCCCAGCCCTACACAACAGGTGAGCAAAGTGTGCAAACCCGATTTGCGCCTTCCGATAATTTTCCGCTCGTTGTTTACATCTGACAAGCATTTATTAAGATTCAATATTTTGAAAAGAAAACTTTTTAGGTGGATTCTTTGGGTGAAAGTAAACTCGCGTTTGGATTGAGGCTGGAGGTTTACTTAGAACTCGACGACGTCATTATGTTCGAGTCGTTGACGCACTTAGTCGTGGTATACTCGGCACCACTCGGCATTGTGACAAAACGAATCTTGTATACTTAATTCCACTTGGCATCATGCTTGGGTCGGTGATGCATTAATTTGATGATTAATTGATTGCATCGTGTATACTCGGCTCCACTCGACATCAAGCATGTTCGTGTGGGTGACGCATTGTGTGATCTCGTCGATGTCGAATTGAATCGTGTATACTCGGCTCCAGTCATCATAAAGTATTTTATGTACATTATGTAAGAGGTAGTGCCATGCTGCTTTGCATCCGAATTGGGTCGGCACCACCGGGGTGGTACCTCTCACTCTCATAGCACCGGCGTTAAGTGCTGTCGCGTTTCGTGCGGTTTGTGAGTTTCCAGTGGCCCATTGGGGGATAGCCGTCGAGGTTTTAGTGGGTAGAGCTGCGTCCATTTTCCAGCTGTCGGGCGCAGCGAGTCCCACATACCCGCGTGGGGAGACCCACTCCTCCTCGGGATGCCTCAGAGCATTTCCCGGCGTAAAAGAAAAAAAGAAAAAAAAAAAGAAACATGTGCACCTAACATTTTTTTGAAACTACAGTAAATGGACAAGTTTTTAAAATAATGGGCACCGACTGCGTAGTACATTTTTTTTATACCACTCATATTTTGGATGATTTGTTAAAAGCAAGGATTAAAATTTCAGATTTCTTTTTTCTTTAGAGCTTATAATTTCTTTTTAAATTCCATTCGCTAGTACTATTATTCACCCGTGCAATACAAAAAACAGAGAAATAATGTCATTTGTTAAAGTTACAGTCACATTAGTAAAGTATTTATTGATTTTTGGCAAATATTGAAAAAAAAATGATAATTCCAAAACCAATGACTAAAAATGTTTTTAAAAAAATTATGTGGTAGGTGAATACCTGTACTATAATTGACTTAACGTTGGACCACTATTTACGACACACTCTGTATATTATGATTTTTAACCGACTTCAAAAAGGAGGAGGTTATCAATTCGTCGGAATCTTTTTTTATTGAGAGTGATTATATTAATGGACCAGGGTAGAAGGTAGCCTAGGGCCAGGGTAGGTAGATAGCCTTTAAAAATAATAAAAAGTGGGTTCCATCCTACTATAATGTTTTTCTGTTTCAAAAAATATCGACACGGGTATATAAGTACTACTCTGGAATACTTCTGATTAAATCTTCAATAGTTTTAAAATTCTTATAAGAGGGGTACAAGGAACACCTCCCTCGCCTCAATTTGCTTAGACCAAGGTGCTAGGTTCACCTTAGACTACTGAGTCCTGTCGCCACGACAATGCTTGAACCATGGCGGGGTGCGTCTCATACCTACAACAAACCTATCGAATTTTACTTTCACTCTCGTTTCCTTGTTAAAATAACAAAGAGTCGTTTGACTAAACACGGCTCTTAAGAAATTAAAAACCACAATGTCAAACCATATTGCGTAGTTCCTAACCTACATTAGACAATGCACACATACACAGAATACGAGACACATGGATAAGAAGCCTCCGTCTCAGAAAGCTCAAACAAAATCATCTGCATGAGTTTCTGACAGAAAAAATATACTTAAAAGAAAGTCTAAATAAATATCTAAAAACCCTTTCTTGTTTTTCTTTTTTGTTTAGCCCTTCTTAAGCTTTGGTATACGAACAACGAATACTAAATATTATCAATTTATATTTAACAATTAAAATGCGATTATAAATAAATCAGTCCCTAGTTCCACATTTTTCTCAAGAAATCTTTTTAAGTCCTTAATTTAAGGGAGAAATTCCTGTCACATTAATTCTCCAAGGACAGCCAAACTAATCTTCCAGAATTCTTTGATGTAGAAAGGACTATTTAGGACTGAATTTGATCACTCTATTCATCATAATCAACATCATCGACCTTTATATTTCCCACTGCTGGGCACGGGTCTCCTCCTCTTTGGGCCATAGTTCACCGATGCGCTGGCCTAATGCGAGGTGGTCACTCCTTGAAAGATCTTTTTATTTTATCAGGCATGCATGTCTTCTCCTAATTATGTTTTCCTTAACCGCAAATGATTTGCCCATATTCAAATACAGGGGGAAATTTAGAAAAACCCATTTTAAGTGCACCCGGTAAGGATCAATCTTCGATCTTATATAAGACTTTAGCATTGTACAATTTTTAACCGAACCGACGGGTCAAAGCCCGAGAGATTCGAGGGAGAGACCTCATAAAAAAGGTCATCAATTTTCCCAAGTCTTAATCATAAACATCAAAATAATCTAGGCGTATCTCAAAAAAATTATTAAAAATTGTGTTATTTTTAAAATCTCATTAATTTAAGCCCGGTATTATTAGTCTATCTAGTAAAAATACTACATGGCATGAAACAGATCCATATCTCATAAAAGATTAAGTTGTGTCTCATGGTTTAATGAGATAGACAACCTGAAACGGCTTTTAATCTCATATTTTCAACTTTTGGCCACAGCTTTGCAAACGAAAATTGACAATGGATATAATATATGGCTTATAACCAATTTTTCATAGCTTCAATACTTAGTCTATGTAATACCTAAAAAAAGTTTTTATCATAATATCAGTATGAAATAGCGCACATTCCCACAAGCGGCAATCCGTCTTCCCTGACGTGCAGACACCGAATAGGTTATTACGTTAGATAGTTCATACATTAGAATTTCTCGTCTTACGTCACCGAGCAAATGGAATTTATCTTCCAATAATGGAACCCGTCAACATTATTTATGCTAAAATAACAGCCACGCCTTCTGTGCTCCTAGTATTTTGTACTTGTTTTACCAGATTTGCAGTTTTAAACTGATGATCATCAAGTTTCATCATTAATCATTTGATGAACGTGGTTTTTGATTATTTCAAAAGTCATTATAGAATTAAGGGTTTACCTAGTGGAAGATGATGCCAATAAGAATTTTTCCCATAACCCTACATTTTCCTAGCTCATATTTTGCTCGACAAAGTTTTTAGCTAAGCCAATTCGCTTATTTATAATATAACTAGTGGCACCGACAGACGTACACTGTACAAAATATATATATATATATTTTTGTGAATCTAAACCATCCTCGAATCCCCTTGAACTCACACAAAAAATTTCATCAAGATCGGTCCAGCCGTCTAGGAGGAGTTCAGTGACATACACACGCACACAAGAAATATATATATATATATAAAGATAATGCGAACTTTTATTTTATTTTATGAAATCTTTGCGCCTCTTCTGGGCCCCGGTCGGAGGAGTAGACCCAAAAAATGCTGGCTTGATGTCATCAAGAAAGACATGCGTGTCAATGGTTTCACAATACAGGATGCCAAAGCCGTACAAAGTGATTTATAACTGCCAATTTTTGGATTTGACCTCTCTGATCAAATCTAAAAATTGGCAGTATAAAATTCAAATACATTTGCGTGTCTGGATAGACATGGAGTATTTAGCTCTACTCTAAAAGAACTACCTGGGTGAACATCACGAAAAACGTAGACCAAGCTACTTTATCCTATTTTGAGTATCCCATAAACACACAGGATCTCCACAGGTCCTTTCATTTATTAAGTTTATCTCAATTTTGCGGCACATTCTCGCCGTAGTTCACTGGGCGTTACTTTGATCCTTTGAAACCCAATCTATCCCTTTGCCAGTCCACTTCAATTACGTAGCTCCATATTTTTTACCTGTTAATAAACAAGCTTATTCGCATAATAAAATTTTATTAAGATAAACAAAGTCAGTTTGCGAGTATTATTTTTATTTGGTGGAAAAATATTTAAGTATTTTCCTGTTTATCTTCGTTAGTCGATTATTGTCTTATTTATTGCTTTATAATATTATATTGCTTAGCCATTCTATAATCTCTACAATTATTGAGTGTAGCTAATTTACGAAAGTGTTTGACTGTTTGAAAGCCACCCATTCTGCATTCACTGTATTTAATAAGCTAACGCCCGAATACTCAAACGAATCTCAAATGTAAGACGTACTTAAACTCATGCTATGACGTGTCAGATTCAAAGAAAAAAAGAGGGACAACAAGAGTTTAAGTACGTCTTAAATTTGAGATTCGTTTGAGTATTCGGGCGTTAGTAGTTATTTTCGTTTTTGCTTAGTTAAACTATGACTTTACTAGCTAAACTGTGCGAAAATTTCGCATTTCATAATAACAAACCTATTTTTCGTCAATAGCCAGGAACATACCTACGCTCTAAAATGAATATTTATATATTGTTCCTTCCCGCATCCGGATTTAGCAGGAAAGGCAGTGGAAGCTATATATATAATTATCCGGAATTCAAATGGGGAAGAAACTGTCCGCGTTATATCACGGAGCTATATAAAATTGTTCAATTACCTAAGCGACGTCTTGAGCCTTCTCCGGTGTGTCGATGCCTCAACTATAAATCTAATTAATACTAACCCCTAATTGGCCAATCGTATTATTAATGCTAATTGATCTATATACTTATCTGAGACAACTTCTATCGGACACGACGCATAGCGGAGCTTCACAAAATGGCGGCGACACCTTTTCACACTAACTTGGTTTAGGCAATTAATCGTTCACAATAGTCAATACACAATATTTATATTATTCATTATACTCAAATCAATCAATCTACGTGACTAAGCCCCAAATAGGCGAACAAAAGAATCACGTAACAATAGCGCCCGCCACGTCAATACGGCAACAAAAGGACGACGTCGTGCCGGTGAGCGATCTCGCGGTGAACTGGTAGCACGACTGCTACAGTGGCGCTGGCGCCAAGTTGATAAAATTGTAGTGTAGTGCGGCTCGATACATTGGTTCGTAACATCTACCCGCCTTGGCCAGGCCTACCTGGCCGCTAATTAACTGCTAGTCGTGATAAGGTTGATACCGCTCTCTTCAAGACCGAACCGTCCACCTGAACCTCAGCAAAACGGGGTACACCATCTGTCCCAAGTCTAGATTGAGAATGCGCCCCCTGCGCCAACGCAGTGGCGGTGAGTTAACATCCTTAACCAGAACGAGGTCGCCAACATGAAGTGGATCAGTCTTATCAGTCCACTTAACGCGCTGCTGGAGAATACGCAAATATTCCAAATTCCAACGCTTCCAAAAGCTCTGAGTGAGTTGTTGGACTAATTCAAACCGAGAGAGACGATTGGGTCTCACATCAACAAAGGGGTATTCCGGCAGGGCGTTGAGTTGCTGTCCAATCAAAAAATGGCCCACCGTAAGGGCTTCAAAGTCATTAGGGTCTGAAGAGATCGGACACAACGGGCGTGAATTCAAAACGGCTTCAATTTTGCAAAACACAGTTGCGAGCTCTTCAAATGTCAATACGGACTCGCCAATTACTCGTCGCAAATGTGTCTTGGCAACCTTTACCACGCTTTCAAATATACCTCCCCAGTGGGGACATGATGCAGGACTGAACTTCCAAGTTATTCGGCAACTAGCTAGTCTAGACGCAATTTCAGTCTCATTAGACGACAAAAAATCATATATCTCTCTTAAATAATTACTTGTGCCTTTGAAGTTGGTACCGCAATCCGAACGAATCAAGGACGGTAGTCCTCGTCGTGACACAAATCAATCTAACGTCGCAACAAAGGCCTCTGTCGAGAGGGCTGAGACGAATTCCAAATGTACCGCCTTGGTGGACAGGCAAACAAAGACACACAAATAAGCCTTGACCATTTTACTGTTCCTGAGGGTCCCTGCTCATGCGGCGCTCCATCGCCAACAAACGCTTCTCAGCAATAGGTCGCGAGAAACCAAGAGGCGGCCGTACTGCGTATCAATGGCAGTCATGTCATAATCCGGCCAGAACGGAGGTAGGTAGTGTGGTTCTGGTAGAACTGTTCACACTCCTCATGTTCCGGATCAGTGCGGGGAGCTTGTGGTGGCCCCTCAACTTCCCAAAATCTCTGCACAGCGTCAGAGAGGGCGGAGCCCACCATTAAGGCCGTTCCAAGTTCGGCAGGGGGGGGAGCCTTCAATACAGGCCCTATCAATGCAAACCCAAATATGGTCCGGAGGGCCAGGGAAACCAAACGCGGCCTTCAACAGTAGCCACAGGGGCGTTCCCAACACCCCTTATCAAATCAGGGTACTGTTTAATATTTAGGCCAGTCTGCCCCACCAACCAAGACGAGGCTATGCACCCTTGTGAGCCTGTGTCCAAGATAACTCGGACTACAACCGAGGGGCCCGTCCGTCCCCAGACCCTGACATAGGCCGTGGGTAAGAGGACGGTCTCAAAGGGGGGCAGTGCATAGCGGGGGCAGACGCCAACATCCTAATGTTGACGCGGCGACGATCGACGGCCGCTGTCCCGGGTCGGCCCGTCAAAATGGGGGAAGGGTTTGAACTCCTTCTCCGCTCGGTGACGACTGCTACGAGCCATATACAGCGGTTCGTAGTGCCGAGAACGTTCATGCTGAGGGTTACGCGACTCCAAACGGGGACGTTCCGCCAGAGGGGGGGACGGCAATGGCGACGTACGTGCTCCACGGTAGTCGTGGTACACGACTGGAGGTGACCTTGGACACGTGGGGACAATGGGGGGGAGCGGGACACGAAGTTGCGGGATTGAACCCGGGACCCGCTTCCATACCCGCCCGTGGGGCTGCGCGCCGGAACATGTGGGCGGCTGACGGCAGCATAATCTGCGCGGCGTGAGGGGGGTGAGTCAAACTTCAATCTGGGAGTCTCGTGCGTGGTCGCGGCGGCCATTCGCGATGGCGCACAGCAATTTCAAATGTTGCCCTCCACAAATCGGACACGGTCGCGTGTCGGGGCACGCGCGCTGGTAGTGGTCCCCGAGGCAGTTGAAACACCAGCCTCGGGACCGTGCAATCCGCCTACGAGAGGCCACATGCAGCGCTGCAAAGTCTGGGCACTGTGCCGTTCGGTGCCCTTGGGATTTATAAAAACGGCAGTCCGGTCGCGCTACCTGCGCGGCAGCAAAGCGAGGACTCGCTCTTCGCTTTGGTGAGATTTGGGCGGCACGTCGTTGGTTAGAGGGCGTGGGCCCTGATGGCTCAACCGGCGCATCGGCGACCATAACGTCACCCATGCGACACTCGTCCTCGAGGAACGACAGAAGCTGATCAAACGTAGGGAGAGAAGATGCCTCATCCCTAGCATGCTCCTGCTCAAAACGTGCCCTCAAAGACACCTCAATATTGCCTTCGTCCACTCGTCTTTAATTATTATCAATCCGGATACCACTCTTATAATAATAATAATAATATCTATGGACGCTTTCACACCACGTCAATCTGGTGCCGTGGTAAGTTCTCAAAGAACTTGTGTTACGGGCGGGCAACAGCTAGTAATGTTATATAATATGTGTATTAAAGTATTCATAGTGTAACATTAATTAAACAGAACTATACCCAAAAAGGAACCACTAGTATTAACACACAAACATACACTATGCATAACATTTCTAGAATGATAAATGAATTTCAAAAACAAACCACATAATTTATTTCATAAAATAAATTCAACGGGCCCGCACGAAATAAAAAGAGTCAGTGATACGTCCGTACTATTTACTTTTACATTCAAAATGGCGCGCAACATGGCCGCTGTTTGTTGAGTCACTTTTAGTTTTTATACCGTCGCAATGTCCAGTGTACATTGTAATTACAACAAAATGGAATGATATTTTTCATACTAAATTTAATTACTTATGTTGAGGTATTATTTAAAATCTTTGCGCCTTTTTAAAATAGGAATGTTCAGTTTCTCAAAATACAATGAGGAGAATATCAGTCAATGATAATATCTCAAATCGATATTGATCAATACGTCATCATCTTTATAGATACGGCTAGTATCTTAGAACTAACAGCATAAGGTTTTTTTTATAGCGTAGGAGGGCAAACGAGCAGTCGAAGTAGTTTAGTGACTATCGACGTACATACATATCTGCACAACCAAAGATTATACAGATGTCTTACCTTCCTCTCCCTATCCCCCTATTACTTGACTCCGGTGTTATGTGAGCGAGGTACCACCCCAGTCGTGCCGGCCCAATTCAGCCATTTTTATGTTAGTTGGATAGGCAAACTGGCAAACGTACCACCTGATGATGGTAAGTGGTCGACGTCGCCCATGAACATAAACTAGTATACCTGGAACGAGCCCAGGCAACTCATTTATGTGTTGCCTATCCTGAGATATAAGATGTTAAGTCTCGGTGCCAGTAATTACACTGCCTGTCTTGCCCTTCTCTCCGAAACACAGCAAAGCTGTTTCACGGGAGAAATAAGCAAGATGGTGGTACCCATTCAGCCGGGAGCGCGGCACAGCGCTTCCCTCCCACCGGTATCGCTTCCCTCCCACCGGTAGCCTTAAAGTACGAAAACAAAAAAAACAAAAAACCTACCTGTTGTCTGCAAAGTCGGTTTATGGTCGATTAATTTACGAGATAACGTCATAATGCATCACAAGCCGAACGCTTAGGCCGATCGTGTCTCTATCGCTTGTTTCGCGCTCTCGCTTGCAAGTTCGCTTCAGGCGGAACGTGCCACTTTTCCATGCGTGCATTCGCGTTCGTCGATTTATAAGAAGTTATTACGTAAAAAATTTAATCAGTTTAAATAACTCTTTTTTATTATATGTATGCTAAGATCGTATGTAAGTCGCGCTATTCTCTTCCCCTTTTTGAGGAGCCTCCAAAAGGGGAAGAGAATGGCGCGTAACCCAAAAAAGAGATTAAGGGTGAAAGGAAAAGGATTCTCGGCTGGTCCCTGTTCCCACGTGTAACTCCCACGTGAACTCTAACCGAAAGACAGTTTACGACACCTATAAACATAAACGATTTCCTCCGAAGTAATCTGTAATGTACAGCCCAGATGAAGAATAGTCTCTTTGTAAACGAAATTTATAACAGTTTCGTTTCGCAAAAAACGTTTCACGGGTAAAATAACGAATTTTTCTCTAACCCTTTCTAAAAATCCAGGAAACGGCGCCTATCTAAAGTTAATATTTTATGTCCCTCACGCGCCTGACAGCACGTAGCCTGTGACGTCACATTATCGTCCCCAATATCCGATATTTTCAACGGTTTATGTATTCCTGGTACCCAACGGTGGAACGTTTATGAAAATTGCACTACGAAATTTGAATTCGGTATAGTGTGGGGAAGGTTGGGTGTTTTAATACCAACTAGCTTGTTTTTTCATCAGCACCGATAATTCCGAATTTTTCTGCATGCTTAAAAAGCTGATGGGCTTAAAGTGTTAATTTAGACAAATTCGAATTTCTTTGGATATTTTATCCAAAGACCATTTATAAAAAAAAAAAAAGAAAAAAAATACTTATTCACAGGCCCCGAATTCAATCTCGAGCTACTTACTAGCAGCGACTAACAATATTAAAAGTAACGTCTAACAAAACAAAAATTTATAATTCCTAGATTGCTTTAATATGTAATGTTTTACAATATGACAATCACTAATTTTAATTATTATTAGTAATAGACGCTGTTTTTCTTTTACGCCGGGAAATGCTCTGAGGCACCCCGCGGGGGAGTGGGTCTCCCTAGGCGAGTATGTGGGACTCGCTGCGCCCGAAAGATGGTAAGGTGGACGCAGCTCTACCCACTAAAACCCGGCGAGTACCACCGATGCCGCCTTTGGTGAGGTGCCCCGGATCTGTTGAGCTAACAGGGCACCTCGACGGCTAGTTAGTCCCTCAAGGGACCGACGCCACCTCCACAGAGGAGTTGTCCCGCACCACATAACAACCCCTTCCAACGTGGGGATAGTACAATGGGGTCAGGTTCCCATCCTCGCCCCTTGCCCCCAGCTCTTTTGTTATAAGAGGTGTGTTGCTCTTCTTATAAGAGGGGTAAATAAAAAGAGCAACTCCCTCGGTTCAATTGGCTTCAACCAAGGTGCTGGGTTCACCTTAGGCTCTACTGAGCCCCACCGCCACGACAAGGCTGAACCATGGTGGGGATTAGTTGATGCTCCAGAAAAGGTAATATTAAAATTAATTGAAATACGCAAAATGGTAATGAACAGGCCATATGCCCATGAACAATGCGCCAATGAGGTTCTTGAGCAGAGGACGGAAGGTTAGTTGGCTAGTAATCGACTTAAATAATGACGATGGAACAATAAGTTAAAAAAATTAAGCACTTAGTTCTTTGTAATTTTTATCCCCAACACAAACAGCGGCGTTTCGAGCCGAAGTCGAGTTTGTTTATTGGCTTGGCGAGATCAAAATAGGTCGTAATTAATATAATTTATGAATTCCTCCTCACTTTGGGAACATTTCAATTTTGCGAGGTAATCCAATTTCACACGGCGCTGGATATAAATGCTGTAATACTCCCAGGTTTGAAAGCCACCCGGATTGGGATAAACCAACTTACTATGACATACTTTTCAACTCGGTGGAGTTGTAAAAAACTATTATTTGCATATTATAATGAATACTTTTTCGATTTCCTCATTTGACTCGTTATGAACGGAAATGCATATGACATATTTTCAAACACCTTTAGATTAAGCTAGCCCTTACTTGCTTCGCTTGCTTTAATTTGAGACGATTTTAGATGATTATAGATTAAGATCATATTTAAAAGCTGCTAAGCTGTAATGTTAAAGTTTCAGAATAAAGCCATTATCAAACGCCTGAAAGTCTTTTAAGTACATAACAAAACACACTTACTGTACTTTGAAATTTCATGGAAATTGATTTTAAATTTTTTATTTGATATTCAGCAGTTCCGGCAGCTTTGAGAATATTTGAGACAACTTCAGTTACTCTGCCAGATCTAATTAGAATCTGAATTTATTTAAACTTCTGGTGCTCTTATTACGGAGCAGTAGAAATTTACACTTGATCTAGAGACTTAATTTGTCGTTTACGTCCTTTAGTTATAAGCTCGCGCGCGTATGAAGAGCCTCGCCCGCTCAGGACGCTCAGTCCCCTCTGGCGCGCCCCCTTAAACTATAAAGTCGAATGTACATTCTTGGGATTTTCTGGCGGTATAAACGTATTTATTTCATTAATTTCGTTCTCGTTCTTGTCCACTATAACCATAGAACTAGTCGGCGGTTTGCCTCAGAGCGGCGCAATAATTTCTCCTTACGAAGCCTATCTCGAGTGACATAATCGGTGAGCGCTACAAGCTATTCACATCCAAAGGCAAATAGGATTCCCAAACGTAATTCATGACGTACATGGAGCAGACCATAATAGTGAGGAAACCCGCACTAAAATACAGTAAATAATATAGAACATAAAGACCGTGCTTTAAACAGAAATTATATAGTTAGACTCAGGGCTATCTTTTCTGCTTTTTGAAGTGAAAACTTCTTTAGGCGTGGTACGCGTATTTTTATATGAGATAAAATCTCTGCATTCGCGACACCGTTACCACCTTTAGGAGACGCTATTTGACGTTTATATGAAGTTTGATTTTTTATATAAGATTTTGCATTTGTCATAACTAATCGTCAAACACACTGAAATGTCAATGTTATGCCCTCATTTTGTGCGCCATTTAAATTGTATAGGTTGGGTTAGTTTTTCTTTTTTTTTTAGACATATTGAGTCGCAAAGAGTAGTCAATCTCGGGTATACTAACACGGAACGACAATAAATGTGAGATATGTTTGTTTAAAAATAAATAATTCATTACAGACATTTCCAAATTTAATGTGGCCAGTTCCAGTTGGATGCGAGCGACAGGATTCGCCGACCAAGCGTTAATATAACGAGGCCTATGCCCTTCGCGAATAAAGGCTGTTAATGATGATGATGATGATGATGATAGTATTATCATTTCTATCTTTCGCGGTATTTGAACCTGCAACCCAAAAACAACAACAAAGTACAAAGAACAGCTGCCTCTGCTCAATTTTTTTCGCCCAAGGTGCTGGGTTCACCTTAGGCTACTGAGTCCTACCGCCACGACAAAGCTTGATGAACCATGGTGGGAGTTGCTTATCCTTAGGCATAAAATGTTAAGTCTCTGTCTCAGTGGCCTGTCTTGCCCTTCTCTCCGAAACACAGCAAAGCTGTTTGACGGGAGAAACAAGCAAGATGGTGGTACCCATGCAGCCGGGAGCGCAGCTCAGCGTAACATATAGATGGGAGGGAGTCCCACCTATATGATATCTATTATACTCATTATTATCATTAAAGAACAGATCAGGGTATAATATATACATACATATCTTATAACGTATTTCATTATGAATGTGTTCAGTCACGAACAATCTTTACCCGTTAGATGACTTAATTGAGTATGTATCATTAATGAGCTCGTTAATATAGATCATGATCTAAGAACCATAATTTCATATAAAACAGAATTGTATTATATTGCAGAGAGCAGATATTTGTGTAATACTTATGTATATATTTGTGTATTACTACACTGATTACACTGATTAAAGCTGAATATGTATTACAATATATATATACAACCAAGACCTCACGTGGCGGCTGTCATTGCCCCCCCCCCCCCGGCGGAGTGGGCCCCAGTATCGCGCCATCTGCCGGGTCCTCGCCTCAATGAGTCCACCCGGGTAACGCGTCACAGACCCGCCACTGAAACAAGCCCGACGCTAGGAGGCCGTGTGGTTGAAGACTCCACGGTCGCATATAAAAATCAATAGGTGAGTCAGCTGGCTCACCATCATCCGATGTAGCATTAGTGCCAATAGGCCATTAGCTTTTATATTTCGAAAAAAAAAAGCTAGTCTTCAAAACTACTTCAAAATGTTATCCCCTGATAGCCTATATAATTCCTCGATCCATCACCTTATAACAAATACAAATTAATATTATTAGTACAGTTCATCCGTCGGCCTAGATAGTACTAGGGTGTCCAATGACCGGCTCACATTGGAAGTGATCTAGTTTGGGTCGGGCGAGATTAACGATCAGCCCACACCGGCTGTCACCGGTCCCTTGTGTTTACAGTTTCATTATCATCATCATCAGCCTCTATCTGTCCACTGCTGAACATAGGCCTCCGTCAAAGAACGCCCGACGACCGATCCCTTGTGTTTACTCAGTGCTTATTGCTCATTACATGCCAAACGATGCAACTAAGTTTATTTTTGGTAATGTTTAAGTAATCTATAAGCATTAAGCTACAAAGTTAGTTGTTTGTGTGAACGCGATAATCCGCATAAAAACATTAAAAACAAACTACCTGAAAAAACAATTTATTTTAGCAAGAAATAATAACAAAAAAATCTGGAATATAATCAGAGAGGCCACCGGCACAAAAAAAATAAATCACTGTCCAGTTGACCTTTTAAATGTTACAGACAATCCTAATAAATCAATAGATTTAATAAATAAACACTTTGTTAGCGTTGGAAAAACTATAGCAGACAAAATAACTAATAATCTAGGTGTAATAAATTGTATTGATCCCTTCTCTCTAAATAATCTTACCACAAGTAACTCTTTTGCCTTGGTTCCAACGGATGAATCTGAAGTTAATCTCCTAATAATGAGCTTAAAGGATGATTCATCACCTGGCTGGGATGAAATCTCTAATGTAATACTAAAAAAAATTAAACATGTCCTTATAAAACCTTTAACATTCATTCTTAATCTGTGCTTCGAACAGTCAATTTTTCCAAATTGTCTCAAAAAATCACTCATCCATCCTATCCATAAGGGTGGGGACGCTACTTCTTTGGGGACCTATCGTCCAATATCAATACTACCTGCCTTATCCAAAATTTTTGAACGTGCTCTTAACAACAGACTAGTTAATTATTTAAACAAAAATAATATACTAGCAAACTCACAATTTGGCTTCAGATCAGGCAAATCTACAGCCGATGCTGTTCAGGAACTTACCCAAATAATAACATCCGCTATGGACCGTGGTGACAGGTGTCTATCCATCTTTTTGGATTTGGAAAAAGCATTTGACACTGTATCAGTGCCTGTTTTAGTATCTAAACTTGAAAGCATCGGTGTAAGAGGTAAACAAGCACAACTTTTTTGTAATTATTTGAGTGGAAGGTCGCAAAGTGTTGTAATCGGCCGATACAGGAGTCAGGAACTTCCCCTGGAATATGGCGTCCCACAGGGTAGTATTCTGGGTCCTACGCTCTTTCTCGTTTATATAAACGACCTTTGCCTTCTCCAACTTACTCAAGGTAAAATTATCTCGTACGCCGACGACACAGCCCTTGTGTTTGTAGCTGGTTCCTGGGATGAGGTGTTTTGTGCTGCACAACAAGGATTTGACAAGGTCACTTGTTGGTTGTCGAAAAACTCGTTATCACTGAACACTAAAAAAACGAGTTACATGACCTTCTCGTTAGGATCCCCCAGTCAACCATCCCGAAATATGACCATTACAGCCCATGGTTGCTGTCTGAATAATTCAAATACTTGTTCTTGTCTACCTCTTGATCGCAAAAAAAATCAAAAATATTTAGGTATCATTTTAGATTGTCATCTAAATTTTAAAGAACATATTGCTGATTTAACGTCAAAGCTTCGAAAATTAATCTATGTTTTTAAACACCTGCGAAATGTTGCCCCTCCTCACATTATTAAGCAGGTTTACTTTGCACTCTGCCAGTCGCTCATAACTTACTGTATCTCTTCCTGGGGTGGTGCTCCAAAAACTCTGTTACACGGACTGGAAGTAGCTCAACGAACAATACTTAAAGTTTGCACATTTCGGCCTTTCCTCTACCCTACTAAACTTCTATATGAGCAGTGTAATGTTCTTACAGTTAGGCAACTTTTTATTTTGGAGATGGTCTTACATCAACATACCAAACATCCAGTAAATCCAAATAGCATAAAGGATAAAAGACGGAGAGATATAATATATAAGATTCCAATAGGCCTAAAAACATCTTTCATAAGAAGATTTGTTACCTTCCTAGGTCCATACCTATACAATAAAGTAAATAAGCACGAAAATTTAGTTCAACTTAATTATCAACGCTGCAAAATCCAAACTAAATTATTTCTCCAAAACCTTAGTTATGAAGACACAGAAAAATTACTTTTGGTGATCTCTTAAGTTATGCTCTTTCATACTTTCAAATATGCACAATGGTACACACACACATACGCATACAATCACAAACACACACATACGCATACAATCACAAACACACACACACACACACACACACACATTCTCGTGCACACACGTACACGATAAATCACACATTAACCACACACATTCCTTGTCACAATAATAAATTGTATCGCACTTTTGTACAGGGGAGCTCTGTTTAACCTAAAACACAGGGTTTTTACCCTAATTTAGGGAACAGCGGCAAACCATTATGTTATTGTATTAAGACTCATCTAAACTGTTTAAAAAAAAAAAAAAAAAAAAAAAACTACCTTGAGAAAAAACGCCGGGAAATGCTCTGAGGCATCCCGCTGGGGAGTCGGTCTCCCCAGGCGGGTATGTGGGACTCGCTGCGCCCGAGAGCTGGTAATTGGACGCAGGTCTACCCACTAAAACCCGACGAGAACCACCAATGCCGCTTTTGATGAGGTGCTCCGGATCTTAAAACAAACAGGACACCCCAACGGCTAGCCAGCCCCTCGGGGGACCGACGCCACCTCCACTGAGGGGTTTTCCCGCACCACAGAATAACCCCTCCCAACGTCGGGACAGTACAATGGGGTGAGGTTCCCGTCCTCGCCCCTTGCCCCCTGCTCTTTTGTCCCCTCTTCTTATAAGAGGGGTACAAAGAGCCCCCTCGGCTCAATTAGCTTCGCTCAAGGTGGTGGGCTCACCCTAGGCTACTGAGCCCACCGCCACGACATGGCCTGAACCATGGTGGGGTGTACACACTACTGGTCTGATACTGGCGATTACGTTGAAAATGATTTGGGAATGAAAGGTATTGTAAATACAGTGGCTTGGCAGTTATATTAATGGACGTGTTTGTCCATCGAGTTATCATATCGGTCGTAGCATCACGTTTCCTCGGTCGCACCTGTTTAAAACGGATTGTTGTTAATATCCACTGTACACTGTACAATGTATGTACAATACATTGTAGCGTCGGGTCGCAGGTCATTCATTGTTTGGTCGATCTCCACGTAATTGCTGCGGCCCTGGTGAAGTGAAAATAAATACACCTCAAAGAGCTCTGAGCAATTCATGCAGCTGCAGCATGCATGCAAATAAATTTGCCATGCAAATAAAAATGCAAATACAAGTTATGGGAGAATGTTGGTCATAGTTCACCGATGCGCGGGCCCAATGCCGGTTGATGAATTTTACACGTCTTCAAAGACTTTTAAAAATCTCATCAGGCATGCAGGTGGTTTCTTTCCTTTTTTCCTTGATGAAGAAATTGAAGCAAGAGATGGAAATGAACAAAAACCCATTTCCAGGTAATTTTATATTTGCGAAGCGGGACATTTGTCAAAGTGGTTTCTGAAATTCTCAAAAAAATATTCCATAAAATAAATTTTTTTTTTGAATATACACTACAAGGATTCCTGAACACTTTTTACTGATAAAACATAAAAAAATCGTGCAAAATATTAATCGCATAAAAGAGTGGAACTCATTGTAGCAGAATTCGTGCGCGTTTTCTCTCTAAAAAGTCTGTTCATGTTCTTTACTTGAGTCAACCTTATACTTTAATGTAACATGTTCCCTATTCCCGGTCCATGTAGCTTAATTAAATATTTTAGTAATTGTATCAGATATACCAATTATTATTATCTTGCTGTTACGGGTTTAAAACTGTTCAAAACATTTTCTTTTTATATGTAATACTCGAATAGCATACACTTTATATTTTTTACATTATTGAATAGAATGAATAGAATAGACGAAAATTGCAATTTTCATTTCAAGAAAATTTCTTAATCTGTCTATAACAGTAACAAACATTTCCATCTGTAATTCTGTATTTTGTCCCGAATATTTTTGTAACGATACATCTGATAATGTGAGCTCATAATTAGTAATGAGGGTAGGATACTAACAACTAACAAGACCATATTACACGTTACACAGTCTGTTGGGATTAGTACGTCAAATGCATTTATGCTAATTTTGTAAAGGTGTCTATGGATGTCGCTGATCATTTACCACCAGGTGAACCAACTGTCCGTTTGCCCCTCTTATATAAAAATGTAAAGATATATGCTGTTTAAGGCACAGTTTTGCACAGTATGGATGTGATGGTATTTTTTGGGCTAGATAACTAATGTGGCCCATTAGTAAAAAAGTATTATACAATAATACACACAGTTAAGCCTCACGACTCCTTAGTTTTCAGGAAATTCGACTCCTTGGCGAAATAGTGACTATGTATAAAAATATTGATTTTTATTGTTACTATTCATGTGTTCACAAATATGAAACTAAAACTATTTCAACACTCCTAGTAATCCTTCCACAACCGACGCCAGGAGGCCGAGTGGTCGCAAACTACACGGTAGGCGGGGGGCAACCCCCCACTTTATAAATCAAAAGTGAGCCGAATGGGCTCACACTAATCCGATGAAGCATTAGGGCCAGTAGCATAGATCCCTCCGAAAAAAAAAAGTTATCCTTAACATCTCCCCGTAAACTTCAGTCTCGCGAACAAGACATTCCTAGATATTGTCTAAATATCGAGCTCCGCGAAATAAAAGTAAAAAAATATAGTATAATCTTAATATATATATTTCTTGTGTGCGTGTGTATGTCACTGAACTCCTCCTAGACGGCTGGACCGATTTTGATGAAATTTTTTGTGTGAGTTCAAGGGGATTCGAGGATGGTTTAGATTCACATAAAAATTGTACAGGACAACGTCTGTCGGTGCCACTAGTAAATATATATAATAGTAAATGTCCCGATTGAAATAATTTTAGTACTGAAAATAACTATGGAATATTCTAATTCTTATAATACGAGAGTTTCAATCACGGATTAGATGTTTTTACTACAATCTCAAATGGAAGAAAGACCAGATTTGTGAACATACACGTGCAGAAAGCGAACTAGTTTATTTAAGACTAGCTGCTGCCCGCAGCTTCGCCCGCATTAACTTAGATTTACAGCCGGACTCGGATTGATGATGATTATTTTCATAGCCTTAGTTACTCCTTATAACATCAGCTATCTGCCAGTGAAAGTCTCATCAAAATCAGCCCAGCCGTTTCAGAGATTAGCCGGAACAAACAGACAGACGGACAGACAGACAAAAATTATAAAAAAGACTATTTTGGTATATGTACCGCGTATACATCAATATACATTTAATAAAAAGCTGTTATTTAAATATTACAAACAGACACTCAAATTTTATTTATCTGTATAGACTAACAACTTGATAGATTTTCAACGTTATACAAGCCGCTGCCCGCAGCTTCGCCTGCGTTAATTTGGATTTACAGCCGTGTTCGGATAGATGATTTTTATAGCCTAAGTTACTTCTTATATTGATTGATTTTATAGCCTAATTTACTCTTACACATAAAAAAGTCAGTCAGTGATAGTCCCGTTGAAATCGGGAAATAGCAAATCGTTATCCATCTTCCGCCTTCCGTTAGCCATTACCCGTTTTCCGATATCCGTCATACGCTATTTGTGGGCAACATCCGCTATCCACTATCAGCTATCCGCTATCAGCTATCCGCTATCAGCTATCCGCTATGAGCTATCTGCTATCCGTTATTCGTTATCTGTTACCCGTTATCGGTTATTCGTTATTCGGTATCTGTTATTTGTTGTCTGTTATCTTTTATCATTCATTATCTGTTACCCGTTATCAGTTATCAGCTATCAGCTATCTGCTATCCTTTATTCGTCATTCGTTATTCGTTACTCGTTAATCGATATTCGATATTCATTATTCGTTACTGGTTTTTGTTTTTCGTTATCATTTACCCGTTACCCGTTCGTTATTCGTTAACGGTTATTCGTTATTTGTTACTGATTTTCGTTATTCGTCATTCGTTATTCGTTTCCCGTTACCCGTTACCCGTTACTCATTATTCGTTATTCGTTATCCGTTATTCGTTATCCGTTATCTGGTATCTGTTATCTGTTGTCTGTTATATGTTACCAGTTACCAGCTATCAGCTATCTGCTATCCGTTATTCGTTATCCGCTATCTGCTATCCTTTATTCGTCATTCGTTATTCGTTACCGTTTATTCGTTATTCGTTACTGGTTTTTGTTTTTCGTTATCCGTTCGTTATTCGTCATTCGTTATTCGTTATTTATCTTTCGTTATTCGTTACCCGTTATTCGTTATTCGTTATTCATTATTCGTTATTTATTCGTTATCCGTTATTCATCATTCGTTATCGGTTATTCGTTACTGGTTTTCGTTATTCGTTATTCGTCTTTCCTCATTCGTTATTCGTCCTTCGTCCTTCGTCAGTCGTCATTCGTTATTCTGCATGCTTTATTCGTTATTTGTCCCGGCTAATCTTTGAAACGGCTGGGCCGATTTCGGCGGGTTTTTGTCTTTTTTTAATTGATGTTAATGGGAGTAACTTAGTCTATAAAAATTATCATCATCAATCCGAACACGGCTGTAATTAACGCGGGCGAAGCTGCGCAGCGGCTAATTATAAACTTTCTTAGGAGTTACATTATTAATTAATGTTATGTAGAAAACAACATGAAAATCGATGAGTTTTTCGCGTACAGACAGACGAAGCCGAGGTTTTTTTTTTATGTAATAATCTCAGATGAAGTAAAAAAAGGTAGATAGCGCACTTGGAACAAGAAAGTGAAGCCACTTTTTTAAGTATGTGTGAGTGAATGAAGGGTTGCCATTTTTTAAAATATCCCTTAAAATTGTATATTAATAAAAATAGGTAATAAGTGAATGCGACAGTGAATATTTTTATAAAATACAATAATATTACGAATATGTAGGAGGCGTGTAGGATCACTTTATAAACTGTCTCAATAGATATCTTATTGACACAATTGTTTTATTTATTTATTTATTCCCATGAATGTAGTAAATACATAGGTGATATTAAAAAAAATAAACAAGTTCTATACATTCTACCATAACATGGTGTGTGAAAATAAAACTTTACATAAATAAACAATTAATATAAATTAACAGGAATAAATAGTTACAATTAAATAAACTTGATAAATACAACATGTCCTTAAAATCATTGTCAGAGAATAACAGTTTCAAAATAATTGATTATAATAGTAATTAGAAAGTCACATTTTATCAATACACAATTTAAATTAAATACATAATATTATGTCGTTTTCCATTAAAAAAAACATTTAAATTATAAAAACATTTCTCTGCAAGCCACACTGTTACATTTTTTTAAATTTATTAAATGGTAAATCTTTGAATTTATAAATAATTAAATACATAGTCCTGCTGTGGGTACGTGAGTCCCAAAAAAGATACAACATAGGTTATACGAGGTCATTTCGATTCAGTCATTTAGCGATCAAATAATAAAATAATAATTATGTCACCTCTGTACTTAATTATTTTGCTATGGCTTTGCCTGCAATTGATTTACCCACTATTGGGCTATTAGAAATACTAACTTCTGGCAACACTCTTCCGATACGTCATTTCGGGGCAATAATATTATTTATGTTGATTAACCTCAAAATAGTGTTAAAATATCTTAAAAGAATATAGTCTTGTGTTTATTTATGTGTGAAACGATATTTCTTTAGACTCTTTGGTCACTTTTGTATTGTTTTTACACCATTTAATTACACAGAACGGTATTTTTTTGGCAAACTTACTGCACGACGACTCGTAAGATACTAACAAAAATGAGCTTAGTTTTGGTGTATGTGTGTGCGTGAGCGCGTGTATTTACATGAAGGAGCTTAGTTTTGTGGCTTCAGTATTAGCAAAGGCCGTGCGTCATCTACCTTTTTTTACTTCATCTGAGGTAATAATAGATAAGGATTAATACCGTATTCGTGTGAATAGCTTTTACATTACCGCTTTATAATTGCCCATTTTCTAAGGTATTAAAATGGATATGACATCTTTAAGAGATAGACATATGCCACACGAACTTTTCTGTAGATGTATTACAAACGAATATAAAAAAATAAAGATACACAATTCCACCATACATTATTTGGTTATATCTCAAAGGGTTTAGGCAGCGTTTTAGTTGAAAACTCCTAGTCCCGCGGACTTCCTATTCCCGCGGGAGTACAGGCATGAATAGCCTATATGTTATTCGGATGTATAAGCTATGTTATTGTAAAGTTTCATTCAAATCCATTCTCAGTAGTTTTTGCGTAAAAGAGCGACAAACATACGCTATTACAAACTTTCATTTATATATTTATAATACTAGTAGGAAGTAGGATATGATACACCCAGCAGGTTGGACGGACGTCATTCTGCCATAGAGAGCACCACCTGTAGTCTTAACTATCTATAATATATCTTTAAAGTTGTTTCAAACTACAAATTGTGCAAGACTTCATTAAAAGCAGTTCAGTTGTATATTTAATCACTGGCATGTAATTTTTATATATTCAGATAACTTATTATGAAATAGTTGTCTTACTACACATTTATACTATGACTAAAAGGCACAAACACAAGTTTGATGCGGAAAAATAATTACATTAATAACAATAATAAAGTAAATAAAGGAAAAGAACTCCAATTAGATATGCAATACGTCTGTCCGTGTGTTGATACTATTATACTTGTTCTCTTTGTACCTTGTACGTATTAGTCACATATGTTACATTATGGGTAATGAATATGTCGAGAAGCATTAGACTATGTTTGTGTATCAACATTGAGTTTTTATTTCTTTCGCAAAGGTGGTTCTATTCCGCCAAGTGCAGTGCGGTGGGGCTCAGTAGAGCCTAGGGTGAGCCGCTGCACCTTGGGCGAAGCTAATTGAGCCGATGGGGCTCTTTGTACCCCTCTTATAAGAAGAGAGGACAAGAGAATAGGGGGCAAGGGGCAAGGATGGGAACCTCACCCCATTGTACTGTCGCGACGTTGGGAGGGGTTGTTCTGTGGTGCGGGACAACCCCTCGGTGGAGGTGGCGTCGGTCCCTTGGGGGACTGACAAGCTGTCGATGTGCCCTGTTTGTTTATTAGATCCGGGGCACCTCACCAAAGGCGGCAATGGTGGCACTCGTCGGGTTTTAGTGGGTAGAGCTGCGTCCACTTACCAGCTTTCGGGCGCAGTGAGTCCCACGTGGGGAGTGGGCGTGGGGAGACCCACTCCCCCGCGGGATGCCTCAGAGAATTTCCCGGCGTTAAAGAAAAAAAACTGTTTTTAAGGTACATACTAAATGTTCCTAATAAACCTTTATAACCTCTTTGTAAGAGGTAGTGCCATGCTGCTTTGCATACGAATTGGGCCGGCACGACCGGGGTGTTACCTGTCGCTCACAGAGCACTGGCGTCAAATGACTGCTATGCTGTCGCTTTTTGTGCAGTTTGTGAGTTTCCGGTGGCCCATTGGGGGGATAGGCAAAAGGAGGGCAACGCATCGTCACAATTTCTGGTTGCGCGGATGTCTATGGGCGTCGGTAGTCACCATAAGGCTCCAACTGCTCGGTTGCCTCCTTATGATCTCAGTAGGTTTTATCGATCGTTTCATTGTTTTTAACCGACTTCAACAAATAGGAGGAAGTTATCAATTCGATCGGTATTTTTTATGTAATGTGGACTATTTTATGTATGTTATGTATGTTATGTATTTATTTTTTGTATTTTATGTGGACCGATTTTCAAAATTATTTTTTAAAGGTACTTGCCAAATAGTCCCATGATAAGAAAACCAGGGTCTGATGATGGCATCTCAGAGAAATCGAGGGGAACTTTCGAAAATCGTAGGAGCGACAAGTGCACAATTTTTTTTTTTTTTATTAGGCATTTCAAAGCACTATAATTTAATTAAGGTATAGAGTCGATCTGATGCTGGAGCTGAAAGACAGTCGAGGAAACTCCTCGACGATTTACTTCAGTAACCTTGTGTTTGGGCTTGATTAATTTGTATTGATGAGAACTTTACAGCTAGATGGGTTGTGACTATCATTAGGGGTCTGATGATGAAGACAGTTAAGAAATTTCCTCAACAGTTTACAGTAGCCACCTTGTGTTTGGACTTAATTAATTTATATTGACGAGAACTTTGCACCCACATGGGCGTCAGTAGTCACCATAAGGCTCCGACTGCTCGGTTGCCTCATGATCTCAGTAGTCGTTTCATTGTTTTTCTATTTGTATGTTTTTCAATTCTCCGCATAAAAAACTCTAAAACCAAACCGCATAATACCAGGATTGTATAAAACAGGGATAGTGACGCTGTAACCTATTTATTTCGCGCTACTATAATGCGGAATCTCCTTTAACAGTAACATACGTTGACACTCCCCGACGCGTAATATATGAAAATCTCGACAGAAAACGTATCCACATTCAAAGCTTAAAAAATGCTGAAAATAAACTGAAAACTCAATGTTTGTGAGTGATGAGAGCCGTGTGACTTAATGTTTTTTCAAACATTTTAGTCTATTGACAAACCATGTAGGTAATACACAGTGACTATTAATTTCATTTGAGCTCTGTGTCGTTAATAGATCAAGTATGTAATATATTTTATTTTTTTTTTTTTATAGAAGAGGGGGCAAACGGATAGTCGGTTCACCTGATGGTAAGTGAAGAGCGACATCCACAGACACCCGCTACACCAGTGGATTAGCAGGTGCGTTGCCGGCCTTTCAGGTATGAGTATGCTCTTTTCTTGAAGGTCCCTAAGTCGTATCGGTTCGGAAACACCATAGGAGGCAGCTGATTCCATATATTAGTCGTGCGAGGCAGGAAATGCCGTAAAAATCGAGTTGTTGTGAATTTCCGGACATCGAGATGGTGTGGGTGAAATTTGGAGTTTTTCCGCGATGTCCGGTGGTGGAATTCTGCTGCAGGTATTAGTCCGAACAATTCCTCAGAGCACTCCCCGTGGTAGATGCGGTAGAAGATGCAGAGCGATCCGACATCTCTACGCAGCGCCAAAGAATCAAGCCGATTGGAGATAACATTGTCGTCGACGATTCGAGCCGCCCGGCGTTGAATGCGGTCAAATGGAAGGAGCTGATACTGGGGCGCTCCAGCCCAGAGGTGAGAGCAGTATTCCATGTGAGGCCGGATCTGCGCCTTGTATAATTGAAGGCGGTGTGAAGGCATGAAATACTGCTTCGCCCTATTGAGCACGCCGAGTTTCTTCGAGGCTAGTTTAGCCTTTCCTTCCAAATGACCACGAAACTGCACATCTCTCGATATATCGACGCCAAGTATCCCAATGCTGGCTGAGGCGGTTAGGGAAGTGCCTTCGAATTGTAGAGGAACGACAAAGGGTGATTTTTTAGCGGTAAACGCGCAAACTTGTGTCTTGTTGGGGTTAAATTGGACTAGGTTAAGTCGCCTCCATTCCGAGATTCTGGCCAGCAGAGACTCGATTTCAGACGCAAGTTTGTTCCGACACTCATTGACTTGTTCCCGAGAAATATTAGGGCGGCCAGTGTATAAAGCATCTCCAGTGCTGTCATCCGCATAGCAATGAATGCCGCTGGTTTTCAGCATATCATTGATATGCAGAAGAAACAGGGTTGGAGATAGTACACAACCTTGGGGAACACCAGCATTTACAGACTTGAGGTCCGAGCATGCACCGTCGACAACGACCTTAATGCTCCTGTCTGCCAAAAAACTGGTGATCCACCTACATAATTTCTCGGGAAGCCCATAAGATGGTAGCTTTGCAAGAAGTGCTTTATGCCACACCCGATCAAAGGCCTTCGCTATGTCCAAACTAACCGCCAGCGCCTCCCCCTTGCTCTCAATTGCCTCCGCCCATCGTTGCGTTACGAATATTAGAAGATCACCAGCTAAGCGATTCCGTTGAAAACCATATTGGCGATCGCTAATCAGCTGGTGCTCCTCCAAATAACGCCGGAGCTGGCAGTTGATTATGGATTCCATAATCTTTGAGAACAAGGTAGTTATAGCTATTGGTCTGTAGTTGGACGGGTCTGAGCGGTCCCCTTTCTTAGGGATCGGGTGTACCAAAGCTGTCTTCCACGAGCATGGGACGACGCCTAATGAGTAAGAGTGCCGGAAAAGACGCGTAAGGACGGGTGTCAACTCAGGAGCACAAGTTCGTAGCACTAACGGAGGGATGCCGTCAGGCCCACTCGACTTATGGATGTCCAGCGAAAAGAGTGCTTTGCGTACGGAGCTCTGTCGGAAAATTATTTCCGGCATTGAAGTATCACACCGAGGGATCGTCGGTGGTATTTTTCCCTGATCATCCAAAGTTGAGTTGGAAGCAAAAAGAGTGCTTAGAAGATCGGCCTTCTCCTTCGCGGTGTGGGCCAACGAGTCATTCTTCATGTGCAGAGATGGTAGGGATGGCTTACAAAAATTCCCTTGAACAGCCTTGGCAAGAGACCAGAATGCACGAGTTCCCGAAGGAAGTCGAACCAATCTCTCGCCAATTCTGTTAACGTACTCCGCTTTTGCCTCAGTAATAGCTCTTTTGAAGGACCTGGAGGCAAAGTTATACTCCTTTTTCAAAGCGCTGGTCTTTACATCCTGGGACATCGATGCTTTGGCCCAGGCTCGGTAGCTTAACCGTTTATGGCGTGCAGCCATCTTACAGGTTTCACCAAACCAGGGCTTGGATTTGCCGCCTATAGGCACTGCAGAGCTTGGAATAAAAAGCTCCATGGCTTGCAGCACCACATCGGCAACAGAATCGCAACGATGTCTGGATTATCCAGCGAGAAGCAAATTCGCCCCCATGGGTAGGATGCAAAGAAGGACCGCATCCCATCCCAATCAGCTGACCTATAGTGCCAAACGCGGCGACAGCCCGCAAAACGAGGTCATGATGGGCTTGCGACGGGTACAGAACTCCGGATCAGACAGTGGTCCGATGAGCCAAGTGGAGCGTCCATGGAGACCACGTAGTTGTCCGGGTGAGAGGTCAGCAGAAGGTCCAACAGGGAAGGCGTATGATCTTCCACATCAGGGATACGAGTTGGTGATACCACCAATTGTGTCAGATCATATGCTGAGGCAAACTCGTAAACAGATCTTCCCGCATGATCGGTTGTACGAGAGCCGAGCCACTCGGTCTGATGGGCGTTGAAATCACCAAGAATAACGATCTCTGCGGATGGGATCTGTTGTAGCACGGAATCTGTAGCCATTTGAATGTGCTCCACAAGTCGGTCGGTTTTGTCATTACCGCTATGGGACCTATATAGGCAGGCATAGACGCGGGGATGGTCGTCGCTGTTAATGCGCAACCAGAGGATGGAGAGGTCCCTACCTTCAAGACTGCCAAGGCGACGAGAGCAGACATCCTCTCTGACGTACGCGCAAACTCCAGCCCGCGGTACAAAAAAGTGTTCTAATTTGTACCCCGGACAAGAGAGATAAGAAGTATCAGCCGGAGAGGATATCTGAGTCTCGGTTAAAAAGAGCAAGTCCGGCTTCGCCGTCTGGAGGTGGTAATGGACGGCGTCAAGATTGGTATGAAGTCCTCTAATGTTACAGAAATCCACGGTCATAGTGGTAGGGGACTTCTGCCGACGGCTCCGTTTACCCCGGCCAGTTTTTGTGTTGAGCACAGATTCACCCCCCTCCCCCCCCAAAATACGCGGGGCTGCCCAGGTCTCCGGGTTCAAGTACCTGTCCTGAGCCCGGAGGTCTAGAGAGGGATTCTCCGGTGCTTGCGCGACCGGTACCCTCCTGGGGTAGTCTTTGAGTATTCTGTGCTGTCATGTGTGTGTGGGGGGAGGGGAGGGGGGTGGCCCACCATATGCTTGGGCATTTTTTCTCAAAAGACATATCGTTACAGTTCTTGGCAAATAAAACCATTTAGATACAATCTAATTGAATATAATAATGTATATACAAATTATATTATTATATAGAAGAAAATATGGGCTAGAAGAAATTAAATATATCCTTTTAAATTTCTAATATAGGTATTCTTTATCACTCTTAAGTTAAGGTAACAAATATAATTACAAAATACAGTTATATACGTTAAAACCGCTGATCACTTTTCTCTAAAATTTTGCAACCAGGCAGATAAAAGCTTAAGAAAGCTAAGGTTATGATATATTATGAATATTTTTATTGAACTGTCGTAACATTTCTAAGTCTATGTTTCATTCGTAAAAGATAGGACGACGCACGCTCGCAACCCCAACCCGACGCCAGGAGGCCGTGTGGCAGACTGCACGGTTGCCGGGGGGCAACCCCCATTTTTACAAACTAATCCGATGTAGCATTAGGAGGGCCTTCGGGCCGTTAGCATAGATCTATCCGAAAAAAAAAAAAAAAAGAAACGCTCGCAGGCGGTACTCTGCGCGTAGAGTTAATAACAAGAAGAAGCATCACCTAAGAAACTTTAAGATAATTTAGCAATAGTGAGTTTCGTCGTTTGAGATAAAGAAAGCTTTCCTGGTAATGAAGAAAATTTAACTTTATCTTTAGTTTTTTTTATTTAGTTTAGTATCTTTATTTCTCTAATAATAAAACTATATACTTTCCTATCTGTTAGTTTAGTTGTAGTCTTTCTACATAATATGTTTAAGGTTTCAACCTAGTCATATTATAATCGCGAAAGATCGTAAGAATTTATAGATGTATGTTTATTTCTCTTTCTCGAAAAAAATTCTGTATGGATTTTATTGAAACTACAACAATATATCTTATACATCAGAAAAACATAAAGGCTATAATTTATCCCTGTCCCCCCACGGGAACCGCGTGTCGCTGCTACTATTTCATGAAGTTTATCGTTATATTTTTCAATTTTTTTATTTTATAAGGAGGCAACCGAGCAGTCGGAGCCTTATGGTGACTACCGACGCCCATAGACATCCGCACAATCAAAAGTTATGCAGATGCGTTGCTGCCCTCTTTTCCCTATCCCCCCATTACCGGAAATTCACAAACCGTCATAATTGTCATTTGACGCCTGTAGTATGTGAGCGAGAGGTACCACCACGGTCGTGCGGGCCTAATTCGACTGCAAAGCAGCATAGCACTACCTCTTACAATTCATTATAATAAGAAATACGAGTATAATATTGTTTTATACTAAAAGTTAATTTCATTCAAATCAAATAACTATAAACTGAGTAATAAATTCTAGCTTCGAAAAGAAAATATTGTTTCATCAATCATAGTTAATATTTTTCAAGTCGATAAAATTAGCTCTAAATTTAATGTTTACTGTCATAATTGAAGCTCCACAAGGTTTTTAATAATATAAAGGTTTGATAACAAAATTAGATCGTCTGGTTATTTAATGAGATTACTTTCATTTATGCCTTATTATATATTTTTTATCTAATACCTTTCCACATAATCTATTTTATCACCATCAGCCTCTATCCGTCCGCTGCTGAACATTGGCCACCTTCAATGAATGCCAAGACGACGGATCCCTTGCCACTCACATCCAACACGGTCCGGCTGCTACACGGAGATCGTTGTCCATTAATAATAATTTTATGATAATTAAACATAATCTACTTACCATTCTTAATTTCTATTAGAGTGATTCTCATTATCGTTTTGCAATATGTCCGAGTCCTATATCTTTTTTATCTTAAGTCTGATTAAAAGTAATTTTACAAAAATGAAAAGGAAATAGATATAAGGAAATAAAGAATATATTAACACCATATTCTTCAACAGAAAAGTAGTGAATATATGAACCGCAAATATGCACGATTGTAAAGAAATGCCCGCTTACCTGGTCTAGATGGCAAAGGCATTACTGCAATAGCAGGATAAGTGGTTCGTCTCTAAGTTTGCCAACAATTCTACAATTACATACAGGTCATCGTGTATCTAGTTCGACGTCGTTCCGAATTTTCCCTGTATTCCAGAACTTAAGAAAGATAGATTATAAAAGATAGAAGATTAAGAGAAAAAGAATATTTATTTATTGCATATAAATACATAAAATGAATCAATTAGTTAATTCCGAGCTGCTAGTATAACAAAAAACATATACCGTCATAAAACGTTAACACAACAAAATAAAATCTGAATTCAAAAATCGAATACATTTCCAATATGGAAGGAAACGAAGTTCGCGCGTAACTTCATAAAGTTGCTGATAATTATGGAGAAAACTGGGAAAGAGCACGTCGGGCTATCAGTTCAGAGAACTAACTTAATACACAAAATACTTTTTTACTAAAGAAGTAGCTCGCAAGATTGGAATTTAAATACAAGAAGTTTCGTTCATCTCAAAAATCATTTTACAAAAAATTAAAACCGACTTCAAAAATACTAAACTAAAAAGTAATAAAATAACAGTTTCTTTAATTTTTGTGCTTACAACATATAATCAACTTAATCTTCTACTAATGTACAAACTATGCGTTTACCACGTCATTATAGTTACTTTTGGAGTCGGTGTCAGCCAAGGTAGGTAATGTACAGCAACAAATACGACACCGACTCCAAAAGTAACTATAATGACGTGGTAAACGCAAAGTTTGTACATTAGTAGAAGATTAAGTTGATTATATGTTGTAAGCACAAAAATTAAAGAAACTGTTATTTTATTACTTTTTAGTTTAGTATTTTTGAAGTCGGTTTTAATTTTTTGTAAAATGTTTTTATTTCTTAATTTTTAGTGATTCCGAAATTCGTCGTCTTGGCGTTCATTGAAGAAGGCATGTTCAGCAGTGGATGGATAAATGATGATGATGATGATGGTGATGATTGGTGATGATGATGATGATTACGATGACCGCGACATACTATGGTGTGCTACCAAAGCACAGAACAATATTACCCTAGCGTACCAAAGCATGCTATACAATTGTTACATCGACACGTAATAAAATTATCATATCATCAAGGTAAACAAAACCAACCAAATAGGCATTATTGGAAATAACTAAGAAACGGCTTATCAGATCTTAATAAAATTAATATGGGACCAAATTGGAAACACCAGCTTTCAAACAAAAAAATAACCATAGAAATCCATTCACAAACGGCGGAGATATCGTGTCACATACATAACATACAGACGAATTGAGAACCTCCTTTTTTTTTTGAAGTCGGTTAAAAAATAATAAAGACGGCTAAAGTATGTTTGACACCTAGCACCGCTTAGATTTTCTCGTAGGTATTGGGGCGATGATATTATATGACGTATAAAAGAGGTAGATATGCGTCACAAGCGCGCTGAAAATTAGGCGCCTAAAAAAAGGCAATCGCTCTCTCGATACAAAGACGATATTATTATGCACACGTTTATTGTTGACAGAGTTGCTTACAATTTAACATACAGCATTAAAATGCCATTTTATGTTATGCGTAAATGCACTAATTACACAAGTAAAAAGTAAAGTAGGAAGTAAAAAAACAAAGATTATGGAATTAAGAAATAAATACTATAGATAAGGAATCATGTGTTATTACAGCATTTCATTTGATTTCATTATTTCTCTAATAAAATAAATATGACGCCATGACGTCGCGTGTCAAACGTAAGCCTGTTTAAAGTAGTATAGCTGTCTTTTTTACTCGTATAGTTATAATAAAGCTATCTCTTTTATATTATTTATCAACGTACTGAAACAAAGTTTGATGTGTTTGTGTTGTAGATCTGTTCGGAACAGTTTTTTTGGTTGATTTATGAGTGCATAACGCTATCTATACTTATAATATAATTGTATTGGGGATACACTGTATATTTAATATCAGTCAAGAACAACGAACTACTCAATAAAGACCCCTACAAAAACCTCCCAAGAGCCTCCACAAGCACGAGGTCCTGACAAGAGAGGCTACAATAGAAGGCCCCGAAGGAAGTGCAAGAAGACTTGCCCGCTTACAACTCCCTAAGGCCCCTGATATATGCCACCATTTCTCACACGCCGTGCTCTGCATATCCCACTTCATTATTCTATCTCCGAAGAACGTCTCTGTGAGTGATACGAGTTACCTGACAAACAAGGAGGAAATGGTTGTGTAAAGATATGTTTTAAATATTATATTTGTGTGAATTTTCCATTTATTGCATAGCCCATTAGGGACCATTCGTATATTACGTCACACGCTAAGGGGGAGGGAGGTTGACAAAGTGTGACATTGTGTGACAACGTGCGGGAGAGATTTGACGTCACGTCACAAAATTTAGGATCTTCCACCTCGAAATATCTAAATGATAAAAACACAAAATATAAACTAATAAAGAAAAAATAGAAACGAATTTCAATATGTAAAAATTGCGACGTGTGACAAGGTCGGCGGAGGTGTCGAAATATCATGTTATTCGTGTGACGTAATTTATTAGCATATAAAGAATACTTTTTCGTCTTTGCGTTCATTGATTGAGGCCTATGTCTTGTAGTTGAAGGGAAAATGTTGATAGTGATGACTATGATGATACAATGCCATGTTTTTTTTTTTTTTTTCAAAACTGTAACTAGTTATAGCACCCATTATCTGATCCTAACCAACTAAACCAGTAACCAGACAACTGGTACATACTTATATATTTCTAAATACATACATATTATAGATAAGTTACACCCAGACACAGAAAAAATGATAATGCTCATCACACAAACATTTCTTTGTTTGGGTGGGGATTGAACCCACGACTTTCTGGTTTAGCTGTCAGCGTCACTAACCACTAGACCAACAGGCCCCCACCAAGGTTCAAGCCTTGTCGTGACCGTGGGGCTCAGTGGCTTAAGGTGAGCCCAGCACCTTGGGCGAAGCAAATTGAACCGAGGGAGCTGCTTTTTGTTCCCCTCTTATAAGAAGAGGGGACAAAAGAGCATGGGGGGACAAGGGCGAGGATGGGAACCTCACCCCATTGCACTTTCCCGACATTGGGAGGGGTTGTTCTGTGGTGCGGAACGAGGGGAGGTGGTCTCAGTCCCTTGAGGGACTAGGACTAAAATATCGTCGGCAGCTGGTTCCATGCATTAATTATACAAATTAGCGAAATTCGAACCTTGGACTACAGGTTATGACAATATCGCTTTAATACAACAATCATTAAGAAATGATATCGCATGATTTTGCCATACCGGCCGAATATCAACCTGCAAGTTTACATCAATTAATAACAAATACATCTAACTATGCCAAGATAAGAAAAACATTGAATAAAAGACATCAGACAAGGAAAATATGGATAACTTTAACTGAAGAAATATCAAAGACATATTTAGACGGAGAACAAAATATACAGTTTAATGATTTTTACCTTGAAGAGATTATGGAAAACATCAATGATCAAAAATCTTTACCTACAAGTTCAGTGAAACATTGGAGAAATTATTAGAGAAATTACTCGAAGAAAAACAAAATAAATCTGAAACTCAAAATTTGGAGAAAATTTCAAAAGATTTTGTGATTGAAAAATTTTCTGGTAGAAATGCAAATGCTCACCAATGGATTAAAGATTTCAACAAAGAATGTGAACGTTTTCATATTAATGAAGACAGAAAAAAAATTGAAATATTAAAACATTTTTTAGAATATTCAAGTGTGAATTGGTACAGTTGTATGTTAATGAAATTTACAGTAGAATCAGAGTGGATTAAATGGGAAAAAAACTTTTGTGAAACATTTGGAAACAAAGGTTGGTCGCCGATCAGGTATGCTCTTGGTTTTAAATATCAAACGGGTTCTTTGCTTGAATATGCTTTAAAAAAAGAAAAATTGTTATTAGAGGTTAGAAAGACGATTGATACTCTTATAGATCTTATAGCCGCAGGCCTGCCTAACTATCTAAGTGATAAAATTGACCGAGAGACGTTACAAGAAACCGAAGATATAATGAGATAGGAAAATTAGAACATCTTGTTGGGAGGAACAAATATGAAAAAAAGAACTACACATACTCTGACATAAAAACAAAAAGAAATGAAGAAAAAAAACCATGCCAAATTTGTATCACTGAGAAAAAAGGGAAACGTTTTCATCCTGAGGAAACCTGCTGGTTTAATGGGAAAAATCAGAAATCAGTTATGAAAAGTGTGAATAACTCTGAATTAGAAATTGAATTAAATAAGGAGAATCCAAAAAACTAGAAGTACCACCATTAATAAAAGTAAAGTTATTATTAAATGACACATTAAAAGTTACCGCAATATATAATTCTGGTTCGAATGTGTCGTTAATTAATTCAAAATTATTGAAAATACATGAAAAAAAGAAGACACACTTATTAAACAAACAGCTAACTTGAAAACTATTAATGGTGAAAAGAAAACAATAGGTATGGTAACATTGAAAATAAAAATATACAACATTGAAAGAGAAATGAATATTTTTGTTATAGATAATGACAATTTTCACTATGATTTTCTCATTGGTTTGGATTGTATAAAAAAATTTAAATAAACACAAAATGAAGACTTGAATATAATACAATGTAATAATCCACAAAAAGAGAATAAAGTAGACAATGAAGAGGATAACAAAAATAAAAACTTTATTAAAGAATTAATGAATGTTGAAATTCCTGATGTACGAGGTAACAAAAATGAACAAGATGTTTCTCTATACCCTGGGGTACGAGAACAAGAAATAAACCATATAAACAGATGTGAAGTAAATTTCAATGAACATATTGACTTCAGTGAATTTGAAATTTCAGTGAACCACCTAGATTTATGTAAACAAACTGAAATTGATAAATTAATTAAAAAATACAAACCAGTCTTTGCTAAGGACAAATATGACGTTGGCATGGTACGAGATTATGAAGCTCACATAGACTTAATGGTAGATAAATATTGCTGCAAGCGTCCATACAGATGCACAGCCGATGATAGAAAAGAAATTGAAAATCAAGTATCAAAGCTATTGAAGAACAACTTAATTGAGGAATCATATAGCCCTTTTGCTGCTCCGGTTACCCTGGCGTATAAAAAAGAAAATGGAAAAAGATCAAGACTGTGTATAGATTTCCGGGAATTGAACAAAATTGTTATACCTCAATCACAGCCATTCCCCTTGATTGAAGACTTGATGGTAAAGACTGTAAACTGTGAGTATTATTCCACTTTTGATATAAATTCAGCGTTTTGGGCCATTCCATTGAAAATTCAAGATAGATATAAGACGGCATTTGCCACGCAAGAAGGCCATTTCCAGTGGACATGCCTCCCATTTGGTTTAAAGACAGCTCCGGCTATTTTCCAAAGAATACTGAGAAATATAATAAGAAAATATAAACTCACAGATTTTGCAGTGAACTTCATCGATGATATCTTAGTGTTCTCTAAAAGTTTCGAGGAACACATAATACATATATCAAAACTACTTGAGGCAATACAAAAAGAAGGATTTAGACTGAAATTCTCGAAATGCACTTTTCCAAACAATCATTCTAAGTATTTAGGTCACATAATAGGAAAAAATTCAGTTAGACCTCTCAAAGATTATTTAACAGCTGTCAGGAACTTCCCCATTCCAGAAACAAGGAAAAATATACGCCAGTTCCTTGGGAAAGTAAACTTTTATCATAAATTTGTACCACACAATGCAATTATCCTTGAACCACTACACAATTTATTACGGAAAGATGTAAAATTTATATGGACCAAAGAATGCCAGAAGTCATTTGATAAAATAAAGGAATTACTATGCTCGAAACCAATTCTAAAAATATTTGACCCAGAAAAACCAATAAAAATTTACACTGATGCCAGTATTAAAGGAGTGGGAGCTGTGTTAAAACAGGAATATGAAAACGGAGAAAATAAACCTGTATTTTACTTTTCAAAAAAATTGACAGACACTCAAAAGAAAAAGAAGCCAATATATTTAGAATGTCTGGCAATTAAGGAAGCTGTAAAATATTGGCAACATTGGCTTATGAATAAAGAGTTTATAGTATACTCAGATCATAAACCACGAGAATCTAAATGTCAAGTCTAGAACTAATGAGGCACTAGGTGATTTAACATATTATTTATCCCAATACAATTTTAAGGTAAAATATAACCCGGGACAGTCAAATCAAGAAGCAGACTGCTTAAGCAGAAATCCAGTCTTGGAACCTCATGACAATACTGAAGATTTTTTAAAGTTGTAAACTTAATAAATATAGAAGATATAAATAAGGACCTTAAATCTAAACTTACAAGATGGAAAATCAAAGTTTATACGGGAGAGATATATTTATTACAAAACGAATAAAAGAAAGAAAAAAATTATACTATCAGAAGCATTTAGCAAAAAACTAATAAGAGATGTCCACAATACTTACTGCCATATTGGGAGAACCCAGATGATAAATAAAATAACCCCTTTCTATACAGCAAAGAATATCATCACAAATATTGAGAAAATTTGTGATGAATGTGACATTTGTATAAAAACAAATCAAGAAGGAATCCAAAATTTGGTTTGATGTCACATTTAGGCCCAGCAACACGCCCATTTGAAATTATATCAATTGATACAATTGGAGGGTTTGGAGGATCACGGTCTACAAAAAAATACTTGCATCTCCTGGTTGATCATTTCACACGATATGCTTATATTTTGACGTCAAAAAATCAAAACTCCAATGATTTTATCAAGTTGATAAAAAATGAGACGCAAAGCAACAACATTGATATGGTATTAACAGACCAATACCCTGGCATAAATTCCAAAGAATTTAAAGACTTCCTGAAAAAGAAAAATATAACACTGGTTTTTATTGCTGTTGACGCACCATTTTCAAATGGACTTAATGAAAGGCTTAACCAAACTTTAGTTAATAGGATAAGGTGCAAAATAAACGAAGGGGACAAGAAAACAGCATGGACTACTATAGCACAAAAATGTGTAGAAAAATATAATGAAACAGAACATATAGTCACTAAGTTTACTCCAAAATATCTGTTGGAAGGAGAAAAGATGGATATTTTGCCACAGGAATTAAAATCAAGATTCACAATAGAAGATCTCAAAAGAGACAGAGAACTAGCATTTGAAAATTCAATAAAATCTCACAACTATAATAAAAAAAAATATGATCTTCATAGAGAAGAATATAAATTCGAAGTAGGTGATAGAGTATATGTAGAAAACGGAAACAAACTAAATAGGAAGAAAATGGATGAATTAAGGATTGGACCATACAAAATCCTAAGAAAGATTTCAAATTCAATCTATGAAGTTGATGCTGGACATAAGAAGGTGGAGTCAAACTTCTACCATGTTACAAAGTTATCTCCAGTGAGGGTTGGCTCTAATCGAACAACCAATTTGATTTGTTCTCTCCGAGGGTGGGAGATGTAAAGAATATCACTACTCTAGTGCCATTCTTTTCTTTATGGATTTATTATCTATAGAAAATTGAGCAACTCTTCATGTTTTATTATTAAGTATTAAAACTTTGGTAAAAACTCAACATCAGAGATTATTTACTTACTAGAAAAACTTAACTTGAAACAAAAAAATTATACTCCTTAATGGCCAACTTAAAATCATCTTTTATCAAAATAAATTTGAATGAACTATTTTTCTAAAAATTTTCACTCGACTTGTTATTCTTATTTTTTTTGTATGCTACTGCTTTGTAAAACTGATAAGATTTCTGAGCAAGACTCTTCAAAATTGATACGAGTTTGCAGTTCAACTTGATCAATCTGTTTTGTTTCGCTCTTTGATCCATAAATTATTTAACAGACTAAAAATTCTTTCGCAAAAGGCGTCACTTGTTGGCATTGATAAAACAAAACCAACTATTATCTCTAGATTTATAAATTCATTAGAAAGATTAGTTTTAAAAGGACCTCTAAAACAGCTTTCAGGCATGAGAACTCTGTATAAAGTGAATCAATGTTAATTGCATCTGCAATTTCCAATATTAATATTCAGAGAGCTCTTCCCACACTAATTTCAATTCACCAGATTTAAGAGACAAAAACTCAAACTTTTAACAAACAGTAGTATCTAAAACCATCAACATCAACATCTTGCATTTCGGGACAGTACCTAAGGTGCAAGTGGACACGGGACCACACGAAAAATTCCGGGACTTACCCGGAATTCTCTGCCATCTGGCAACCCTAGGCACATCTGCAACCAGACCTAGTTTCATGTCCAATTTTATCATTCTATGCCAAAGGCAGTATAGACTGCAGGTTTTGGTTTAACAGACAGACAGACAGAAGGACAGAGTGATCCTATAAAGGTACCGTTTTATCATTTTGAGGAATGGAACCCTAAAATTCTCTTAAATAAATAGCAAATCGCTTCCCTCAATAATAATTGGACAATCAAATACAAAAAGATATTTTTCGTCAGACTAATAGTTCCGAAAACTACGCGTTACTAACACACTTTGCCTTGAATATAAATGATTAAAAAAAACACGCCAGAAGAAATAACGAATGTATTTGAAGCACAGATACACAGCGTCACCGGCGGGTGCGGCGACCTATGAAATTTCCAATATCGCGTGAACTACGCTAATGAGCTAGCGTAATGGGTGATAACGACCACTGGAGACTATGAGGTAGTGCCATGCTGCATTGCAGCCGAACTGGGCCAGCACGATCGGGATGGTACCTCTCGCTCACATAACACCAGCGTCAAGTGACAGCTATGCTATCGCGTTTCGTGCGGTTTGTGAGTTTCCGGTGGCCCATTGGGGGGGAAAGGGAAAAGAAAGGCGGCGCATCTACGTGGCCTTGGTTGTGTGAATGTGTATGGGCGTCGGCGCCGTGAGACTCTGACTACTCGTTTGCCCCCTGATCACATAAGAAAAATGAGGGCATCTAGTCACGTCAACCACAGCTAGACATAAGTGTCCTCTAAATTGACTAACCCTGTGCTGTCCGCATCCAGAGGATACCTTCACAAGGACGTTAATCCACCTTGTGGACTTTTACACTCTTTTTACTTGTCGCAAACGGACAGACGAGACCTGATGGTAAGTGGTCAGCGTCGCCCATGAACATAAACTAGTTCGCCGGATACTATCCCAGGCCATATTATATTCATACCCACCATGCTTGAAACCTTGTCGTGGCGGTGGGACTCCGTTACCTAAGCCCAGCACCTTGGGCGAAGCAAATTGAGCCGAGGGAGCTGCTCTTTGTACCCCTCTTATAAGAATAGTCACAAAAGAGCAGGTTCGCAACCTCACCCCTTGTCCCCCTGCTCTTTTTTTATCTATATTTTATATATTATTTTTATATAAATTATTTCATTGTACTGTCCTAACGGTGGGAGAAGTTGTTTTATGGTGTGGGACAACCCCTCTGTGGAGGTGGCATCGGTCCCTTTCGGGAGGGACTAGCCGTCAAAGTGCCCTGTTAGCTCAACATATGCGGGGCACCTCACCAAAGGCAGCATTGGTGGCACTCGCCGGGTTTTAGTGGGTAGAGCTGCGTCCATCTTACCATCTTTCAGGCGTAGGGAGTCCCACATACCCGCCTGGGGAGTGGGTCTCCCCAGGCGGGATGCCTCAGAGCATTTACCGGCTTAAAAGAAAAATAAGGCAACTAATTCATGTTCATCCCTCCCACCGGTAACTACCATCCACCCTCTCTATCTTCCAATACGCAGTCGCCATTCTAAGACCATAAGGCCATCGGTATGTAGATGAATGCACCAGAGATCGTGGGTTCTAATCCTGAACACCTATAGTAACGACCCAATACGTTGACGAATATAATATAGCCAGGTGAATTAATTAGATCGTGAGTTTAAATCCCACGCAGGGCATATTTGTATCATGAGTCTAAATACCGGTGTGAATAAAACGTTACTTCTTATGACCCACGTCTGCATGAGCCCCAACAAGCACGACCCTCCTGGTTATTTCTTTCGAGTAGTCTTGGTATGCTTATAAGAAGGGTCGGACAGGACATATTGTAATTACTTTAAATCTTACGTCTCGAGAGAGTCATTAGATGTACCCATGTACCCGCCATTTGAAGTCATTGGTACAATGTGACTAGTGAAAGAACATATTTCCATTTATCACAACTATTCTTATTCCAGATGGAGTCTCGGCAAGGAGACAGTAAGATTTGTTTGAGAAAGTTCCAGAACGTAAAACTATACTTTAGGTAGTAAAGTTTGAACTCACTGGTGGCTTGTAGTGTTGGTAGAAACAACTGCTTTCTTTGTCGATCGAAAAAACATATGCAGAGTGAGTGTATAGATTGTTTTTTAATGTTTACACGAAATGTACTTGTTATGATGAGTTTTTGACATTCCCGACGTTTTGGATACTTTACAGCAACCGTGGTACAACTTGACGTGGAAATGTAAAAATAGTGTAATTTTTTTTTCATGCATGTTACAAATACTAAAAGATCTTGATAGTAATTAATCGTTTTAATTTAAGACTATCTTCTAGACTAAATAATAATACCTACGGATGATAATCCTTACTCCTTACTAATATTATAAATGCGAAAGTAGCTCTGTCTGTCTGTCTGTCTGTCTGTCTCTTCTTCACGCCTAAACCACTGAACAGATTTGGATGAAATTTGGCACGAAGATAGTATGGAACCCGAGAAAGGACATAGGATAGTTTTTATCCCGGATATCCCACGGGAACGGGTTTTATGCGGGATTTATGCGGGTGAAACCCCAGGACTGTTTATCTTCAGAACTACCGAACAGATTTGGGTGAAATTTGAAACGAAGTTACTTTGGAACTCAAGGTAGGTCTTAAAATAGTTGTTATCCTGAAAATCCTACGGGAACGGGAACTATGCGGGTAAAACCCCAGGACTTTCTATCTTCTAAACCACGGAAAAGATTTGAGTGAAATTTGATATGATGATACTTTGAAACTTAACGTAGGACTTTATTGAATAGTGCCATCTATTTATAAATTGGTGAAATAAAATAATTCTTATCCTGAAAATCTCACGGGAACGGGAACTATGTATGCGGGTATAACCTCAGGACTGTCTATCTTCTAAACCACGCAACAGATTTTGGTGAAATTTGATATGGAAATACTTTGTACATTAACGTAGCACATAAAATAGTTGTTATCCTGAAAATCTTACGAGAACGGGAACTATGCGGGTAAAACTCCAAACTGTCTATCTTCTAAACCATGGAACGGATTTGGGTGAAATTTGATATGAAGATGCTTTAAAACCTGACCTAGCACATTAAATAGTTGTTATCCTGAAAATCTCACGGGAACGGGAACTATACGGGCAAAACCCCGGGACTGTCTATCTTCTAAACCACTAAACAGATTTGGGTGAAATTTGATATGAAGATACTTTGGAACTTAACGTAGGACTTAAAATAGTTATTATTCTGAAAATACCACGGTAACGGTAGTTGTGAAGCTAAAACGCCGGGACTATGTATTTGTTAAACCACTGAAGAGGTTTGAGTGAAATTTGATATTGAGATAGTTTGAGACCCAAGGCATAAGATGTATAAGTGTAACAAGAAATTTTTCAGACGTGTCAATAGATGGCGTTAACACAAAATGTAGATCACGCTATCTATTACAAGATGCACGGGAACGGGATTTATTCGAATCTAAAGTTCGAAAAACACATTATACGCGCAGTTAGCAATTGCTTTTATAGGCTGAAAGTTTTATATAAAATAAGGAACTGTCTAACTACCGAACTCCGTATTAAACTTTGTGAGTCATTAATTTTGTCAAATTTAAACTATGCAGATGCTGCGATCGGGCCATGCTTACTTAACCGTTCTAAAAATCTAATACAAAAGGTACAGAATGCATGTGCCCGATATTGTTTCGATGTTCCCCCACGCGAGCATGTTTCCCCCTTCCTCAACAACGCTAAGATACTCCGCATGAATCAGAGAAGGGAGCTGCATTTTGCCACCATGCTCTTCGGCGTCATTAGATACCGAACTCCGCCATATCTGTTTGACAAGCTTCAATGGGCCTGTGATAAGCAGCTTACTCATTCCACGAGAGGATCAGCGTATATGCTTATTACACAAATGCACAAAACTTCAGCATTCCGAGGAAGTTTCAGGTACTTGGCCACAAAGTGTTGGAATAATTTGCCTCCACCCATGCGATCACTAAAAACAGTTAATAGCTTTAAATGTAAATATAAGAAGTATTTGCTAAGCATGCAACTTACTGGTACTAATGAATTTTCTTTTATGTAGTGTTTTTTCTTTTCTCTATTTTTTTGTATTATTAATTTTTTGGTCATTTTTGTACACATTATGTATGCATGTTTAAACAGGATTATAATATTATAATGATACCTAATACACGCTTGTGTGCAGGTACCTGTCCGTTAACCTCCATAGAGACCGCACACAACTCCGCAGCAATGCCAGAGTACCTCAAGACTAATTGTGTACCTGTATTCAAAACTTTCTATTTATTAAACGTATGTATATATTGACTTCTTATTGTATTTTAATATTTATATTATACATAACTTTTTTTATATATTTCTTATTGAGCCATTAATCTTGTTATCATTTTAAGTATTTAATTAGTATTTATCTAACTCGTCACTGCGTTCCATCCGTCTGTCCTTCTCAATCCGGATGTGACTGAAAATCGGTGTTGGTGTCCTCCAACATATGCCGAGTTACATCCCTTCAGTGCTCCACATTGCACTGCTTTGCAGATGATAACACTGTTATTACTATTTTTTAAGTTTGTTTTGTATGTGATTTGTATGTTTCTTATTTTTATTTTATTTTTGTACCAAATGTTTACATTTTATTTTTTATTTATTTTTTAATTACTTTTTAATATTTTGTGCTGGATACTCATCTGTACTGCGGTGCCATGTATGTTTATCTGAATAAAGTTGTTTCTATTCTATTCTATTCTATTCGGGTAAAACCCCGGGACTGTCTATCTTCTGAACCACGGAACAGATTTGGGTGAAATTTGATATGAAGATGCTTTAAAACCTGGAACGGTAAACTATGCGGGTAAAACCCCGGGACTGACTATCTTCTAAACCACGGAAAAGATTTGGGTGAAATTTGATATGATGTTACTTTGGAACTCAAGGTAGGTCTTAAAATAGTTGTTATCCTGAAAATCCTACGGGAACGGGAACTATGCGGGTAAAACCCCAGGACTTTCTATCTTCTAAACCACGGAACATATTTGGGTGAAATTTGATATGAAGATACTTTGAAACTGAACGTAGGGAATAAAATAGTTGTTGTCCTAAAAATTCCACGGGAACGGGAACTATGTATGCGGGTATAACCTCAGGACTGTCTATCTTCTAAACCACGCAACAGATTTTGGTGAAATTTGATATGGAAATACTTTGTACATTAACGTAGCACATAAAATAGTTGTTATCCTGAAAATCTTACGAGAACGGGAACTATGCGGGTAAAACTCCAAACTGTCTATCTTCTAAACCATGGAACGGATTTGGGTGAAATTTGATATGAAGATGCTTTAAAACCTGACCTAGCACATTAAATAGTTGTTATCCTGAAAATCTCACGGGAACGGGAACTATACGGGCAAAACCCCGGGACTGTCTATCTTCTAAACCACTAAACAGATTTGGGTGAAATTTGATATGAAGATACTTTGGAACTTAACGTAGGACTTAAAATAGTTATTATTCTGAAAATACCACGGTAACGGTAGTTGTGAAGCTAAAACGCCGGGACTATGTATTTGTTAAACCACTGAAGAGGTTTGAGTGAAATTTGATATTGAGATAGTTTGAGACCCAAGGCATAAGATGTATAAGTGTAACAAGAAATTTTTCAGACGTGTCAATAGATGGCGTTAACACAAAATGTAGATCACGCTATCTATTACAAGATGCACGGGAACGGGATTTATTCGAATCTAAAGTTCGAAAAACACATTATACGCGCAGTTAGCAATTGCTTTTATAGGCTGAAAGTTTTATATAAAATAAGGAACTGTCTAACTACCGAACTCCGTATTAAACTTTGTGAGTCATTAATTTTGTCAAATTTAAACTATGCAGATGCTGCGATCGGGCCATGCTTACTTAACCGTTCTAAAAATCTAATACAAAAGGTACAGAATGCATGTGCCCGATATTGTTTCGATGTTCCCCCACGCGAGCATGTTTCCCCCTTCCTCAACAACGCTAAGATACTCCGCATGAATCAGAGAAGGGAGCTGCATTTTGCCACCATGCTCTTCGGCGTCATTAGATACCGAACTCCGCCATATCTGTTTGACAAGCTTCAATGGGCCTGTGATAAGCAGCTTACTCATTCCACGAGAGGATCAGCGTATATGCTTATTACACAAATGCACAAAACTTCAGCATTCCGAGGAAGTTTCAGGTACTTGGCCACAAAGTGTTGGAATAATTTGCCTCCACCCATGCGATCACTAAAAACAGTTAATAGCTTTAAATGTAAATATAAGAAGTATTTGCTAAGCATGCAACTTACTGGTACTAATGAATTTTCTTTTATGTAGTGTTTTTTCTTTTCTCTATTTTTTTGTATTATTAATTTTTTGGTCATTTTTGTACACATTATGTATGCATGTTTAAACAGGATTATAATATTATAATGATACCTAATACACGCTTGTGTGCAGGTACCTGTCCGTTAACCTCCATAGAGACCGCACACAACTCCGCAGCAATGCCAGAGTACCTCAAGACTAATTGTGTACCTGTATTCAAAACTTTCTATTTATTAAACGTATGTATATATTGACTTCTTATTGTATTTTAATATTTATATTATACATAACTTTTTTTATATATTTCTTATTGAGCCATTAATCTTGTTATCATTTTAAGTATTTAATTAGTATTTATCTAACTCGTCACTGCGTTCCATCCGTCTGTCCTTCTCAATCCGGATGTGACTGAAAATCGGTGTTGGTGTCCTCCAACATATGCCGAGTTACATCCCTTCAGTGCTCCACATTGCACTGCTTTGCAGATGATAACACTGTTATTACTATTTTTTAAGTTTGTTTTGTATGTGATTTGTATGTTTCTTATTTTTATTTTATTTTTGTACCAAATGTTTACATTTTATTTTTTATTTATTTTTTAATTACTTTTTAATATTTTGTGCTGGATACTCATCTGTACTGCGGTGCCATGTATGTTTATCTGAATAAAGTTGTTTCTATTCTATTCTATTCTATTCGGGTAAAACCCCGGGACTGTCTATCTTCTGAACCACGGAACAGATTTGGGTGAAATTTGATATGAAGATGCTTTAAAACCTGGAACGGTAAACTATGCGGGTAAAACCCCGGGACTGACTATCTTCTAAACCACGGAAAAGATTTGGGTGAAATTTGATATGATGATACTTTGGAACTTAACGTAGAACATTAAATAGTTGTTATCCTGAAAATCTCACGGGAACGAGAACTATGTGGGTAAAAATCCGGGACTGTGTATCTTCGAAACCACGAAACATATTTGGGTGAAATTTGATATGAAGATACTTTGAAACTGAACGTAGGGAATAAAATAGTTGTTGTCCTAAAAATTCCACGGGAACGGGAAATATGCGGGTTAAACCCCAAACTGTCTATCTTCTAAACCACGGAACGGATTTGGGTGAAATTTGATATGAAGATGATTTAAAACCTGACGTAAGACATTAAATAGTTGTTATCCTGAAAATCTCACGGGAACAGGAAATATACGGGCAAAACCCCGGGACTGTCATTTTCTAAACCACTAAACAGATTTGGGTGAAATTTGATATGAAGATACTTTGGAACTTAACGTAGGACTTAAAATAGTTGTTATTCTGAAAATCCCACGGTAACGGGAGTTGTGAAGCTAAAACCCCGGAACTGTCTATCTTCTAAACCACTGAACAGATTTGGTTGAAATTTGATATGAAGATACTTTGAAACTTAACGTAGGACTTTAAATAGTTGTTATTCTGAAAATCCCACGGGAACGGGAGTTATACAGCTAAAACGCCAGGACTATGTATTTGTTAAACCACTAAACCGATTTGAGTGAAATTTGATATGGAGATAGTTTGAGACTTAACGTAGGGTATAAAATAGTTGTTATCCTAAAAATTCCACGGGAACGGAAAATATGCGGGTAAACCCCCAAGACTGTCTATCTTCTAAACCACGGAACAGATTTGGGTGAAATTTGATATGAAGATGCTTTAAAACCTGTCGTAAGACATAAAATAGTTGTTATCCTGAAAATCCCACGGGAACGGGAACTATGCGGGCAAAACCCCGGGACTGTCTATCTTCTAAACCACTGAACAGATTTGGGTGAAATTTAATATGAAGATACTTTGGAACTTAACGTAGGACTTAAAATAGTTGTTATTCTGAAAATCCCACGGGAACGGGAGTTGTGCACCTAAAACGCCGGGACTATGTATTTGTTAATCCACTGAACTGATTTGAGTGAATTTTGATATGGAGATAGTTTGAGACCCAAGGCATAAGATATAGAAGTGTAACAAGAAGTTTTTTAGACGTGTCAATAGATGGCGTTAACACAAAATGTAGATCACGCTATCTATTACAAGATGCGGATCGTTATGAGGATCGCACTTTTGTATAGCACGCGTTTTTAATGAATACAGGGCCTGTAGACAAAGTGACATCGCTTTGTAGCCGAAATTCGTTATCGTCTTTGAGATAACGATAATAATTTTCTAGCCAATGATCAATCAAAGATCGTGACAGTGCAACGACAACAACTGTCAAGTGTCAACAAAGTTCGACAAGAAGTGTCAAATCGGACCAAAAAATTAAAATTAATATCTATGTAAATAGACCTCATACACACTATAACTCATAAAAATTGTGAAAATGTTACCCTCCATGGCCCACGCCCACGGATAACGAATCAATATCAATAATAAAATAACATAAGTTTGACATAAGTGTTCGATAACCAATTGACAGTTTATGATTTTGTTACGAATTTTAACATTGTCTACCAACTTGCGATAACGATAACGAGTGACATAATTGACGACGGCTTATGTCAATCCCATACATTTTATTCTTTATCGAACTACGTTATCGTTTTTTTAATGTTACTTTGTCTAAGGCCTCTGTTTCCGTATTTTAGTAATTTATCCAAAATGATTTATTAATAGAATTCATCCTTACCTCCTTACTAATATTATAAATGGGAAAGTAACTCTGTCCGTCTGTCTGTATGTCTGTCTGTCTCTTTTTCACGCCTAAACCACTGAACAGATTTGGATAAAATCTGGCACAAAAATAGTATGGAACCCGTAAATTGCAACCATATTATTTGAAAAATAAGATTTCAAAAATACTTCTTACATGCGGACGAAGTCGCGGGTAAAAGCTATGAAATAATATACGGTACTTACATTAAAGAAATCAATTTTGTCTGTCTGTTTGTTCCGGTTAATCTATAAAACGGCTAAGCCGATTTTGACGAAACTTTCACTGGCAGGTAGTTGTTGTTATAAGGCGTAACTTTGGCCATAAAAATAATCATCATCAATCCGAACGGCTGTAAATCTGAGTAAACGCGGGCGAAGCTGCGGGCAACAGCTAGTAATAATAATATTTATGGACGCTTTTACACCACGTCAATCAGGGCCCGTAGTAAGTTCTCGAAGAACTTGTGTTGCGGGTACCAGACAGCGAAAATAAACCCCTGGTGGGATTCGACCCACTACCTATGGCTTGAGCGTCAACGCACACTAACCATTGAACCACAGAGGTCGTTTGGTATTCTAGTATTAGGCAATAGTTAAAAAAACACTGGTATGTTAAGGATAGTAAGATGAGGGATTGTTTTGTTCCGGTAAGGTTTCCGCCTTATTGCCAGAACATAGCAAAACCACAGCATAAGAAACAAGCAAAAATAAACCCCGTACCCTCAGGCTGACAGAATAAAAATACTTTTTTTCGTTAGGAGAGTTAAAATTAAACGAATAGAATTGGCATAATTAGTTTCAAGTTTCAACACAATCCTCCGTGTACGGAAAATTTTAAAATAACCGTACAAAATCCTTAATGGCCGCTCCAAAGAGTAAAATATCGTTTTACATTATGATGAAATGAACAAATCTCTCAAAAAAATACAAAATGGTGGAAAAATTTCCAATTAGTTGTGAAATTCCGACCGATATGTATTGGGAAGGCGGCCGTGCCCGCGCATACTAAAAGATGATCGTATTTTAAACGGAGACCTGCAACTAAACGTGCTTTTACGTCCAATGAGTTTATGGCTATTTAAACGATGACAGTTTTTAAGAAGCTGTTATATTTTATTTGGACTATTAAGTGCTTAAACATATTAGAAATGGGTGGGAAATGGGATATGGTGTAAGAGAGACGTCGTTAAGTTGTTAAAACTACATCAACTATACCTCCCCCCAGGCTTCAAGTCTTGTCGTGAGGGTGGGGCTCAGTAGCCTAGCCCAGCACCTTGGACGAAGCTAATTGAAGCGAGGACGCTGCTCTTTGTACTTTGTAAAAGCATAGGGGGGCACGGGGCGAGGATGGAAACCTCACCACTGTCTCGAAGTTGGGAGGGGTTGTTCTGTGGTGCGGAACAAACCCTCTGTGGAGGTGGTGTCGGTCCCTTGGGGGAGTGACTAGCCGTCGAGGTACCCTATTGCTCAACAGATTCGGGGCACCTCACCAAAGGCGGCATTAGCGGCAATCGCCGGGTTTTAGTGGGTAGAGCTGCATTCACCTTACCATCTTTTGGGCGCAGCGAGTCCTCCTCCTCCACGGGATGCCTAAGGTCATTTCCCAAAAGGAAACAAGAAACTATACCGTATTTCTAAGTCGTACACTCCAGCGTGGTCATGGTCATATAATGCTCTAAGTGTTCAGGTGCGACTATTGCGATACTCGTCAAGTGTTAATCATGGGGGCAAACGAGCAGTCAGAGCCTCACGGCGCCGACGCCCATACACATCCGCACAACCAAGGCCACGCAGATGCGCTGCCTTCCTTTACTCACAAACCGCACAAAATGCGACAGCATAGCTGTCACTTGACGCCGGTGTTATGTGAGCGAGAGGTACCACTCTGGTCGTACCGGCCCAGTTCGGCTGCAATGCAGCATGGTACTACCTATTACAGACATTTAAAAACAATCAGTTTGACATTTAAAAACATTCAGATGACAGTTTAATACCTGAAGCTGCCATAATGACTAAAATCTATCGGAAAACTAGATCGAATGTTAATTAGTTAGAAATCATTAATTTCAGTAGACCTAACCTGTTCTTAGAATTCATACATAACTCGTAGTATACACAACATATTATACTTCCATTAATTATACAGAATGCTTCTAATTTTCTATCTATATAATATATCTAATCTCCTAATCTTTATTCTGAAATATTCGATGAAATCTTTTCTAATTTTTTCGTTTTTTTTTTCTTTAAATATGCTATTCTTTTCTATTAACAGTGAACTTATTACGTCATTTAACTTCTGTGAGAGCTGAGAGGTCCTGGTTCGATCTTGACCCCTGCGATGCCTAGAGATGGCTTTTTTTTTGTACGTGCATCTGAACATGAGACCATCGCATGCTCACCGGCGAAGGAAACATCGTGAGGAAACCTGCATGCCTGATGAGATTAAAAGTCTTTGAAGGTGTGTGAAGTTAACCAACCCGCATTGGGCCAGCGCATCGGTGAACAGTAGCCCAAAACCCTCCTCACCTGATTTCGAGGAGGAGACCCGTGCCCAGCAGTGGGAGATATAAGGATTGATATTATTATTATTATTATTATTACCAACAACCACCATCTTATTCCTTCCGTGATGGCTTTGCTGTACTTCGAAAAAGGGGAGGACAGACAGTGCTACTGTAATCTCAGGTTTCAGTTGAATTTGAAGAATGAGTTTCTTTTGCAAATTCCTAATTGTATTTTATTTACGCATATCACCAGGGCCTTGTTTTATAAACGTAATTTGTAAATTGTATTTGTATTTGACACGTTACAAATCTACAAGTAAAAAATACAACTTAAAAGTCTATATATAATTTATACTAGCTGTTGCCTGCAGCTTCGCCCGCGTTACTCAACTGCTATAAGTCACAGCGTGGTGTTTTATTTTTCAAATCGGACCAGTAGCTCCTGAGATTAGCGCGTTCAAAATAACAAACAAACTCTTCAGCTTTATAATATTAGTATATATTATCTATTATGTAATTTTATTTTATAAATAAAGTATTGCTTTTAATGCACCATTTGCACACTCTGAACGAGTAGAATATGATGGAACTTATTATATAGCCTAAGGTCCTTGTAAAAACCATATTCCATGCAAATAAAATATGATGATTATGATTATGAAAAAAAGCTTACTATTGTGGAAAACTGACAAAATTGTCAAATCTTTGAATATATTTTGTCAAATAAATCTTTATCGTTTAATATATGTAGAATGTTTATTCTATATATTTTATTTATTTAATTGTAGGAATAAATTGCAATAGCTAGAATTATCTCTAAAGATTTTTCTTTACAGGTTGAATTTACAAATTGGCTTCCGACAGGTGGATTTATCATAATATTGTCTCAATTTACAATTTTTTAAACATATCTATGACACTGACAAATTTGTAGTTTATGTAAAACCTTCTTATTAACTTTACAAATTTGATCGATTGTTAAACAGAGCCCTGACAGTTAAGTGCGATTTGGCATAAACCCCCGGCCCACTAATACCGGCCACCAGTAGAGTGTCTGGGTTTGTCTGGAGGAACACACGTATATGGGCGATGCTGACCACTTGGTCTCACATTAAACAACCAACCAGGATAATATAAATAAACAAAAAGCGTATCAATATGTTCGCAGACTCTTTTTAAAATACCTCTCCGGTTGCAGTGAATTTTTAAAAGTGCTAATTGGTTTACCTTTTAGTTTCTCGACAGCTGTGTTTTTGCTGTTGCCCTGGTTTCGTCTTTTATAATTGCTATCTTTTATTTTTTATATGACGAAATTCGGTTTTTTGCCTATTCAGATTGTATGAATCAATATTGTATTGATGTACGGAATAATCATGAGTGTATGTGCAGCATGCTCGATATTTATTGTTTTATAACATCGCATCAGATCTATTTCTAGAAGTGAAGTTAATAAAAAATGTTATTGTAAATTTTTTATTAATCCATTTTATTTCCTATATAAAAATGTTTTCAAATATTTAATTCGGTTCTAGTAAAGCGTGTTTCTTTATGTTAGTTGAAAAGGCAAACTGGCAGACATGCTACCTGATGGTAATCGGTCAGCATCGCTCATGAACATATATTAGTTTACCTGGAACTAACCCAGGCCACCCGTTTACGCGTTCATTAAGATGTTAAGTCTCGGTGCCAGTAATTACCTGTCTTGCCCTTTTCTCCGAAACACAGCAAAGCTGTTTCACGGGAGAAACAAGAAAGAGGGTGATACCCATTCAGCCGAGAGCGCGGCACAGCGCATCCGGTTTGTTTGGTTTGGTTTTTTAAACTATAGGTAATTTGTTTTTTAATTTTTAGTATCGATTTTATTGAATAAATTTTATTTGTATTTTAATCCTTTGTCACTCGCGCAACGAGTGCAGCGCCACACTGATACCACTCAACTTATGGCCTTATTACTAACGTATTACCTGAGAACGAGTAAGAGACTAAAAAACATATGAATAATGAAGATAACTTGTGGGCCTTATGCCTTCGGATATGATATTCTGGGTATCCTGATTAGGATATTGGAACAAACTTATTTTCGTGGAAAAAGTATGCAAATGTATCAATTTAATCTGACGTCTTAAAGTGGGTAAAAATAACGTTCAAAGATCACCGTTACATAGATAGTCCATCTACAGGTGAAGATAATAAAAGCATGTAAAAAGCAAACGAAGAACACATTCTCAAAATAAAAACCAGGTTATAAAAGCGTTGTATATTATTAGATACTCGTTAATAACCTCCCCGTTTCTTTCCCAGCCCCTCCCATCCTCTCACTCCCTCTCACCTCCCATCATTTGCATTCAATTAGTGTTGTACAAATGAAGGTCTGAATAATAAGTGTTGTAAACGATACCCGCCATTTATTACAAAACAATTTTTATCTTACGGATTCCTTTATTGAATCTTTATTGAAGACATAAATAAATAAATGAATAAATGTATTAATGAATACATTAATAAATGTGTGAATGAATGAATAAAAGAACAAATGAATGAACGAGCGATACATTTTATTGCACACAAAGCACCCATTACAGTTAGAATGATAAGATGAGATAGATTGCGTAGGAAGTAATTTAATGTGGATGAGTTATGTGTTGGTTTTTCTATAATATAATTATATTATAGAAATAATAAGTGCTGATAAAATGGTTCTGCTTATGGTTGCGCTTTTGAATATTAAAAATAGATTTTTTACAACTTGTAAACCCTTTTTACGGTTCTATACCTATAAGTAAAGTAGATACAATTATTGTATGGTATTTCTCCACCTGCCACAGAGCATTACTACATACTACTAACACTGTGAATTTTTCAGGCGACATCTGTGGTTTAACTTAATCGTTAATAGCCTAAATGACATATTTCATTAAATTAAACTCATAAAACTCTTAAGCAGTAAGGACAGGAAATTAATCATTAAAAGCTTGATAGTAAAAACTCTGATCTGATTCATGCAAAAAAAATCTAAAAGACAATCTAGGGGACACCCGGGTTTGAACCGGGGACCTCTCGATCTGCAGTCGAATGCTCTACCACTGAGCTATATCCCCGACGAAGGGTCTGTTGAAATTAATGTATATAAATGTAGCCTTTAAAGTTACATCTAAAAGGGAATGTGAAAAGGTTCTGAGTTCAAATACATGACTCAGGCCAAAGGTTCGCACAGATGATACAAAAATTAGATAAAGCAAATCTTTATTTTAGAGCTATAAACCTTTTATTTAACTCGCTTTGTATGCTTTGTATTGCTATGTAGATCCAAATGAAGAAATAACCTATCCTTTTTATTTGTGAAATTATTTGCATGGCATTCAACTAATAATATAAAATAAAAATTTTGCTCTTTTATCACCTCTTCAAGCATACCTACATATATGAACAACATTTGTCGGGTAGCCCACAGATATTTGAAATAAGATCAGCCAATTACTAATAAGATATGTTGATGAATATTTTAAAACGTTATACATATCTTGTAAGAGGTAGTGCCATGCTGCTTTGCAGCCTAATTGGGCCGGCACGACCGGGGTACCTCTCGCTCACATAACACCGGCGTCAAGTGACAGCTATGCTGTCGCGTTTCGATATATTTATTTAAAATTGGTCAACCTCAATAAATAAACCTGATTTTAGACATTTCTGTTTTACAAGACCATTGTATGTTACATATAAAAATAGGATTAAAAAATATATAAATGAAGCTTACAAGGTAAAGTAGATTATAGAACACGTTTACCGGGACTTAGGACCCGTTTCCCCATAAAATATGAGGGTAAATAAATATGAAATAAAGACATCCTGTTTTGGTCTAATGATCCAAAAATATAAAGGGTATTCCCAGCAATACGACTAATCTTATTGAGGAAAGCCGTCATCGCATTGATTGAATTTGTTCAACAGGACATGAAATATAATCATAGTTGATGATATTTCATTAGTCACTGCCAAATTTATTTTGCTCCTGGCAGCAATGGACTACCGTCTACATTCGAGAAAAAGTTTTGCTGTATATTCAGAACGGCAAGTCAGACAGTGTTCGCCGGGTCATACCTTACGTCTTAGTCATGCACTGTTAGGTCGAACAGAATGAAGACTATTCCTAGATGAATCTCCCATTTTCGTGGATGTCGTCGTGTCTCTATGAATAGGTTTTTTTATATTAATTTAGAAAAGTCGTAACGCCCTGGCGATCCTCATCTCTATTCGGCAACTGGTGCTCGGAGATAGACCAGATCTGACTTCAATAATATAAAATTCTTCAATAGGGTACCCTAAAATATCTACTAACCCTACGGGAAAATAAACCTCGTTAACCAGAACCCTCAAAACGCTAGACAGTTTAATATCATATTTCCAATCTACCAGGAAAGTATAATAACGAAGGTATAAAAACAAATCCCTAAAACTGGCTCTGCATTACCGCTCGTAATATTAGATTATGAATATTTCCTGTTAGGCAAAAAGCCCTGGGTATGAAATAAAGACTTCCCTAACGAAGTTAAATGGTTTAGTACAAGTTTTATACTAACCCGTGGCCACTGGATAAGCGTGTTCACTTGCACTAAATGAACTGTTTTAAAAATGTATTTTATTTACTTTTCACAAAAATAAATAATGCCAAGGAAATGCATCAATTAATAAACTATTGTTTCATCATAAAAATATCATTAAGCTTTTCTTGGTCCAAATTGCTAAATGCAGAATGTGTACAATATGTCATACATAACCATAACAATTTATCAAGTACCCCTGTCTGCTAGGTCTCACCAGCGTTGTTTTGGAGTATACTGTAAAGTGTATACAGATCAATTTTCAAACTAAACTTTTCTGCTTGAATATCAAACTAAATACCAATTATAAATCTAATCATATTTTTTATCTTTATAATAGTAATTGTACACACGTGGTACACATTTTGACCTCTTGTAATAAACGTTATTGTAATGTTCGATTCGATTTATAATTATCTGTCATGTACTTAGTAACTTGATTTTTTTTCTTCGTATGTTTTTTTTTTCTTTAACGCCGGGAAAAGCCCTGACGCATCCCGCGGGGGAATGGGTCTTCCCACGCGGGTATGTGGGACTCGCTGCGCCCGAAAGCTGGTAAGTGGACGCAGCTCTACCCACTAAAACCCGGCGAGTGCCACCAATGCCGCCTTTGGTGAGGTGCCCCGGATCTAATAAACAAACGGCACCTCGACGGCTAGTCAGTCCCCAAGGGACCGACGCCACCTACACAGAGGGGTTGTCCCGCACCACAGAAAAACCCCTCCCAACGTCGGGACAGTACAATGGGATGAGGTTCCCATCCTCACCCCTTGCCCCTGCTCTTTTGTCCTCTCTTCTTATAAGAGGGGTACAAAGAGCCCCCTCGGCTCAATTAGCTTCGCCCAAGGTGCTGGGCTTACCCTAGGCTACTAAGCCCCACCGCCACGCCAAGGCCTGAACCATGGTGGGGTTCTTCGTATGGTACGCCATCGCTTAAGAATTTAATTATGTTTATTTTGATTGTAAAATAATGAGAAGAACAGTTTAATATTTATTTCATATTTCATATTTTCTATGTAATACTTTGCCACAAGATATAACCTAACAAAATAAAACCCAACCAAATCGCTCATGCAGTGGCCTTACGGCAGCTAATACAGGATGGTTCGTCGGGATAATGTGATTATTAGTTTATGAGACGGGCGCGTGACGCACCGACGGACGCACGCTCGTTACACGGCTTATTGGAAATTTTCCACCGAACGAACTTGCCCGCGGATCTCCGGATAGTTTTTAACTACTGTTAAACAACTTGTTTGTTCGCGACTAGCCAATTTATACTTCTGCTATTTCCAAAGTTTTACATCGCATCAAAATTAATAAGATTTTTATTAGATTTATTTTATTTGACAATAGCTTGCATGTTTAGTTTCTAATTATAATATTATCTTTCATATGTAAAAATATTACAACCCGTATTACAACAATAACAGAATTAATATGATTATTAGGATAGCATTTAAAAGAAATTTAACTCGTAAAGTTGCGTAAATCGGTAGTAGTAACTGGGTCACCGTCTAATGTCAACACGTCGTGGAGCGTGCCTCTATTTATCGGGCGTCAGCTTCGCGTCAGCGTTTTTGTCTTGGCACCGAAGAATACTGAGTCTGCTGAGCATGCACTGTGCACGCCCCGCGACCCCGCTCCCGTCCCTGCAGCTCCTTCTCGTACTGCTGGCCAGCTAGATAAGGCATCGAAGCGGGTTGATGATGAAGATTTTATGACGGTGCAAAGGACGAAGCATCGTCAGAAGGCTAACAAGAACCGCAGTGGCACGGCTCCAAAGGAGCCATACCGTATACGTGTCGCAGGACCGAACACCCCGGTGTAAATCTCCCTCCCACACTACACCACTGAGGCGAAACACATCGTGGAGTACGTACGCCAAAGGACCACGTACACAGCGAGAGTGCAGTTACTGGGGACAACGTCAACTTCAAGGCGTTCGTGGTGCAACTACCGACATGTTTTTTGCACCTCGTCATGTAGGAGAATTTCTGGCCACAGGACGTGGTGTTCCCACACTTCCGCAGACAAGTACCACCGTAACGCACTAAGACTTACGTGCAAGTGTTGTGTTACTAACATAGTTTTGAGTTTTATTTACTAACGACCTTGTTTTATAATTATGTATGTTTAGGTTATGGTATTTATCTATGGCCCCACCAAGGTTCAAGCCTTGTCGTGGTGGTGGGGCTCACTAGCTTAAGGTGAACCCAGCGCTTTGCGCGAAGCAAATTGAACCGAGGGAGCTGCTCTTTGTACCCCTCTTATAAGAGGGGACAAAAGAGCAGGAGGGACAACTGGCGAGGATGGGAACCTCACCCCATTGCACTGGGACGGGTTGTTTTGTGGTGCAGGATGACCCCTCTGTGGAGGTGGTGTCGGTCCCTTGAGGGACTGACTAGGCATCGAGGTGCCATGTTTGCTCAATAGATCCGGAGAACTCACCAAAGGTGGCATTGTTGGCACTCGCCGGGTTTTAGTGGGTAAAGCTGCGTCCACCTTACTATTTTTCGGGCGCAGCGAGTCCCACATACCCATCTAGGGACTTCCTCCCTCTCCAGCAGATGCCTCAGAGCATTTCCCGGCGTAAAAGAAAAAAAAACGACATTTATCTATGGGCCTATGCAGCCTGAAAATAAAGGTTTAATATTATTATTATTCCTCGCGGTAAGGTGACCCGCCCAAATAAGTGCACCATACGTCACCATACTCCGGCAAACTCCGTAGTATAGCTGCCTGCAGGCGGCGCTGGGTCCTCCGAGGTTCGGGAGGAGTCTGCCCAGCGCACTTGCCGCCTTCACGACCTTCGGGCCCAACATTGAGAAGTGTGGGGTAAATGTTCACCCTCCATCAAGGATAAGCCCCAGATATTTGATATGGGGCTCACCCTAACCCCTTCAATCTGTAGGGTAGCCCCCAGTGGGAGGACCTTTCCATTGGGTTATTAAGATTGAAATCCACGTAGACATAAAGAACAATATTGTCTTTGTAAGCGTATGTTTTAATAAAGATATTTAATATAATGTACTCGCAGCACATATTGCAAATAAACATTTTCTGCACTTCACATAAACTCGCCAAACACAGCTCCGTGCGCAATACGCTTACAAACGGGCATAAAGAATTCTCCTCACGTATTAATGTGAAGATGCTTACTACTTTATTTTCATCGCTATTTTGATGATAACGATGAAAATAAGTATCGAATTAAAAGTGTATTTTAAAGGTCAAAGTAAGTTATCATCAGCTTTTTCCGTACCCTACTAGATATAGGTCTTTCACAATAAACGTCAAGACGGCCGATCCAACACTCGCACCCAACATAAACGGGCCGCTGCAAGGAGATCACAAACTGAACACGCAGATAAAACCTAGAATATCTTTCAACGCCGTAAGTCAAAAATAACTGACTAAATAATAGCTGACTATAACTAATATACAGAATAAGAATAGATGCAACCGAATTGGGCCGGCACGACCGGGGTGGTACCTCTCGCTTACTACAGAATAAGAATAGATGCAACCGAATTGGGCCGGCACGACCGGGGTGGTACCTCTCGCTTACTACAGAATAAGAATAGATGCAACCGAATTGGGCCGGCACGACCGGGGTGGTACCTCTCGCTTACGCAACACCGGCGTCAAGTGACAAGCTATGCTTGACAGCAGAAACGTGACCGTTTCGTGTGGTTTGTGAGTTTCCGGTGGCCCATTGGGGGGTATAGCGAAAAGGCAACGTATCTGCATTACTTTTGGTTGTGCGGATGTCTATGTGCGTCGGTAATCACCATAAGGCTCCGACTGCTCGATTGCCTCCTTGTGACATTAATTTTTTTTCATCAAATACAAGTATAACTTACTACGTCCGCTTACATCCGGAATCGAGCAATGCACGGAGTACGGTGGTCGTCCAGTTGATTCTCAAGTTAGTGGTCGACCAATCCTCCAACTTATTATTCCTTCATTCTTAAAAATATATTTAAACGCCTATAGATAAAATGCTAAAAAAATTCGAGACACTATATTTATTTTTTCCACATACTCACAAAACATCATTTTTTACAAAAACACCAAGTCATTATCTACACACGACAGTTGAGGAAAAACTGATCCCGTGCGTTAAAATATAATTAACGATCCGCCCATGATCGCCCACCCATCACGCCCGCCCATCATCAATCGTCTTCCGCTCGATTTGCCAACTTAATCAGATGACGGCGCAAAGTCACTGCGTAAAATATCTTGTCCGTGTTTCGTTTATGGGGTCCTGGTAAAAATGATGATAGCTTTTATATGTCGTCCTTTTTCTTTTAGTCATCATCATTTTCTGATGACCTTGCTGATGGAAGTGGAATTTAGGATACGTAGGGATAACCTGTCATAGGTTATGTAGGATTGCTTTAAATCTTAGCTGATTTTAGAGGATGGAATGATCTTTAAAAAGAACATGCAATACTACCCTGAGGCAAGAGAGAGTGGACTTGAGAAAACTTGTTTGCAAGAAGAGTTCTTTCTAGCAGGACGAAATTACCATCAAAAAAATTAAGTGCTAAATTAAATATTAGGACATATTTATGATAAAGTTTGTTTGAATTTAGTTTTAAAGGGAGTCCAGCGGCCAGCAACAAATTTTCAGGACCAATTTCTTCCCAGGCTTGTAAAATGGTTGAGAGGATTGAGATTCCGTTTATGAGTATGTGAGTTTATGAGTTATAGTATATATATTATTATACTCTTGGTTGAAATTTGTCAAATTGAAATTATATATTATGATAATATTATCCGAGATGGTGTATGTACCGCCGCCACATTCACACTCTGGATCGCTTCCACCTTAAATTGCTCCGCACCATCATGAAGTACCATCGGTCACGTATCTCGTATGATGAAGGATAGAGTGGCGAAGCGCATCTTCTACTCTGAACTGGAGGAGGGCAAGAGGAATCATGGTGGACCCGTCCGGTACAAAGATGTCCAAAAGCGACACATGAAGGTTGCAATAGAGCCCTCTCGCTGGGAATGTTTGGCAGCACAGCGGCCAGAGTGGGGCAGGTTGGTGAACAAAAAAGTACGCGAGTTCGATCGTTTCACCTGATGGTAAGTGATAACCGATCTCCACAGACACCCGCTACATCATTAGCAGGTGTGTTTCCAAACTTTCATATATCAGTATCCTCGATTCTTGAAGGTCCTGAAGTCGTATCGGTTCTGAAATACCGCCCCGCCAGTGGTAGCTACTATCATTATTTTTCTTTCTTTGTCTGCCGTCCATTAGACAAGATTCCTACGACGGCTTGCAGCTGCAGTGGCCGGTTTTAGTTTTGATGAAAGTCGGAAAATCCGCCGACTTGGTGTTTATGGAAGTAGACAGTGGCTGGAAAAAGTTACAATAACGATGTTAAGAATGATGTCAGATTCAAACACGCGCCCTACAAATATCGCTCAACTCCTCTTAAACCGGTCCGTCGTAAATAAGACGAAATAATTCATTGTGAATTATTTTTATTAACGTTGAACAATAAATTTCTCGGCAAGATGACAAAGTTATGGCTAAAGTTAGTCGGGAACTTCGCTCCTGATAATAAATGCACAAAAGGAAAGAGCCGGCCCTCATTTCAGGCTTCATAGAACATTACCGAACCAATTTGTTGCTAAAATACCTTGATAGATCCTTTTGTTTCTGGTGGCCTGGTATTTTATACATAGATATTATGGGAGAGCACGATCACCCGGCTAGTATCTGAATGTGTCCAAAGTGGTTTCGATAATAACTTTCTACCTGAACCATGCTTTTTGAGAGATCTCTTAAGAGAGTTTAAACTTCGCCACCAGTAAGTATTTAAAACATCTAAAAATTATGGTCTTTTTCTCTTTGCTTCGACAAATGGACAGACGAGTCACACGATGGTAAGTGTTTAGCGTCGCCCGAAACATAAACAAGATTAACTGAGAATTGCACAGGCAACTTAATCATGTGCCTATCTTGAATTTTTGCCAGTTACACTGTCCTGTCCTGCCCTCTCCACACAGCAAGCTATTTTGGAGAGTAATATCCACTGGAAAGTGGACAGGAGTGTAGCACAGCGCAATACTCCCACCGGTAAGTCTCAAGGTGGACCAAGTTCCGGTATATATTATATTGGTATACTTCCACCATTTTAACTCAGAACTTAGAACTCCTCCCCCTCCCCCCCCCCCCTAATTACGCCAACATCATAACCACTCAGCCGCCCGCGCGTCAAAACATAGTATAATGCACACGTCCGCGCGCGCTCCCCGTAAAAAATCACGTCTATATATTGTCAGATATTGTCAATGACTGGGCATAGATCAAGTTTGCCAGAACGTCCATAGACGCGGCATTTTTGAGGACCATCTATTATCGAATAAATGGAACTTTTTGAAAATTTTAATTGATAAAAATTCGATTAAACGGCGCAAGATGGCCGGGTGGCTAGTTTCGATGGTGAGCAACTGGACAATTATTTGAGAATCCATGCGCCTGAAATGATAATTAAATCTGCAAGCTTGAAGCTGATTGTTCAAAAAGGCTTAATCCCGGACGTAAATAAAAGTATATCACTAGGAAAACATGACGCTCGGTGAATGGTTGCCAAAATGACGTCACACCCGTATTCACAAACAATACTTTTCTCAGTAAAGTAGCAACGCTATGCGAAGTAAGGCATTTCTCACTGCGTTGCATATGGCAAGCCTTTTAATTCATAAACAATACTCAAGCGACCCTTGACTAAGCAAACGCACAGCGTTGAATAGAGCTCTGTGATTGGTTCGTTTGTGTTGCTAAGATCACTTCGCTCGCTGTTTGACGTTTATTTCATTTGTCATAAATCACTATTTTAATTCAAAACTATTTCGTCCGTCTTCGTGTTAATTTAACAGATTGGAAATAAAACTGTCTGAAATTATTAATTGGTTTTTATTGAAAATGACGGGATATAAACATGCTTCTAAAAAGTAGACCTTCTCTGTTTTCTCCTCTTGACTGTGGAATATTTGTTACAGAATGTTGTGTATTTCTCTCACTTTCAATGTGTTCAATAGCACCACGAGCTCTGCAAATATTATACAATATTGCAGTAGCTACAATAACATGGCATGTAGTGGTCAGTTTTGTTGCCATCTTTTTAGACAAACATGGAAATATTCTTTTCCAAACCCCTATGGTTCTTTCCACATTATTTCGGGTGTTTATATGCGCCTTGTTGTAATTTTCTTCTGAGCTAGTTTCTGGCTGCGCCACTGGTGTTAATAAATATCTTTGACAGCCTGAAAGCTGCCTGAAGAATAAAATCTTAAGGCCACAAGCAACTGATAAATAACTGGTACTGGAAGTCCTCTAGCAGTTAATTTTTCTAGGTCTTCATTTATCAGTGGCAAGAGTATAAAAAGTACCACATCTTTGGAAAACCTGTAGCGTCGTCGGAATTCATCCAAACTATAATAATCAAAAGGATTTAGGAAATCCCGTATCACTTTTCTGGTAATTATTGTGCTTCTCTCATTGATATAATTATCAAATTCTTCTTCACTACTATAATCCATTGTATAAGCACGCTTTCTGAGAATCCATGCGCCTGAAATGATAATTAAATCTGCAAGCTTGAAGCTGATTGTTCAAAAAGGCTTAATCCCGGACGTAAATAAAAGTATATCACTAGGAAAACATGACGCTCGGTGAATGGTTGCCAAAATGACGTCACAGTAATAAATTTAGATTAAGTGAGCGCGGGCCGCGCGGGCCGGAGCGAGGCGTAATGATATATAGCGTGGCATATAACTTACTGACAAACTTACTATCGCCACCGCGTACACTGGGAACCTGCACACAAACATGGGCGTGTACTTATGACCATAGATGTGAAAATTTTAGGTTGTGAAAAACTTAACAGCATCGATATATCAGACAGTCAGACAAGTCAACTTGATTAATCAGAACTGAAGACGAGCACAAAAGATTGACATCGCTGATATCGGATAATATCATCAACCCCACCATGGTTCAGGCCTTGTCGTGGCGGTGGGGCTCAGTAACCTAGGGTGAGCGGTGCACCTTAGGCGAAGCTAATTGGGCCGAGGGGGCTCTTTATACCCCTCTTATAAGAAGAGGGGACAAAAGAGCAGGGGGCAAGGGGTGAGGATGGGAACCTCACCCCATTGTACTGTCCCGACGATAGGAGGGGTTGTTCTGTGGTGCGGGACAACCCCTCTGTGGAGGTGGCGTCGGTCCCTTGCGGGACTGACTAGTCGTCGAGGTGCCCTGTTTGTTTTCTAGATCCGGGGCACCTCACCAAAGGCGGCATTGGTGGCACTCGCCGGGTTTTAGTGGGTAGATCTGCGTCTATTTACCAGCTGTCGGGCGCAGCGAGTCCCACATACCCGCGTGGGGAGACCCACTCCCCCGCGGGATGCCTCAGAGCATTTCCCGGCGTTAAAGAAAAAAAAAAAAAGGATAATATCATCAACGATACTACTAAACAGAACGCTTAGTACTTTTGGTAACTAGTTTTGTGGTTTGGGAATAAGGGCAGACTGTTTTTGGAAAAAAAATACCTACTAGCATCGAGATCAACTTGATTGTCAAAAAGAAACTAAGCATTTACTGTTCATTATTGCAGTCAAGTCGAACTCTGCTCAGCTCAACTGGCAAAACAGGTGAATGTCCCGATTGAAGGCAATGTCCATCAGGGGCTAGTTTCGGTTAACTCTTCAACTAACCAACACCCATTTGGAAATACTTATCTTGAAGCTAGCTAATTTATGGATGGTAAAATGCTTATGCCGTTATTATCTTATTTAAACGTCTAACATTCTACCAACAGAACATACATACTAGTACAATAGTAATTCTGAAGCACACGTATGCTAATTGTGTTACAAGTCCACAGTTTACATAGTCCGACCGTCGTATATTTGAATGCCGCAGCATTCCGGCATTTATATCGCGAGATGTGATTCTCTGAGCTTGAAAATTTGCAATAATTTATCCTGACGTACCCGGGAATCGCCACTGCCTAATAAATGCTCCTCTGTTTATATTAACTGGTCGTTCGCTCTTCGTGCATACATTTCTAACTAAGTGCACGTTAACTACAGGTTATCACTAACTCGATCTATCTCTGTAATAACTCCAAGTGTGTTAGGCCTAACGATGATCCCCACCATGGTTCAGACCTTGATGTGACGGTGGGGCTCAGTAGCCTGGGGTGAGCCTGGCACCTTGAGCGAAGCGAATTGAGCCTAGGGGGCTCTTTGTACCCCTCTTATAAGAAGAGGGGACAAAAGAGCAGGGGGAAAGGGGCGAGGATGGGAACCTCACCCCATTGTACTGTCCCGACGTCAGGAGGCGTTGTTCTGTGGTGCGAGACAATCCCTCTGTAGAGGAGGCGTCGATTCCTTGGGGGACTGACTAGCCATCGAGATACCCTGTTTGCTCATTAGATCCGGGGCACCTCACCAAAAGCGGCATTGGTGGCACTCTCCGGGTTGTAGTGGGTAGAGCTGCGTCCACTTAGCAGCTTTCGGGTGCAGCGAGTCCCACAAACCCGCCTGGGGAGACAAGAGTAAAAGAAAAGAAAGGCCTAACGATAATTGCATACAGGTGATTCTTACTAACAAATTATTAGACGAATATGAGTATCGGTTCACTTCAGAACTGTAGCACAGTCTTATTAGCAATGCTACACTACTGTAGAACAGCTACAAAAATAGAAATGCTACTCCACTGTAGCACTGCTACGAACTGCACCACTTTAGCACGTTTTCCAGTCTACTAGCACTGTTAGAACCAGCAGTGCTACGCCACCGTAGCACGACTACAAGTTTACTTGTAGCACTGTTACAAACTTATATATGCTCTAGGCAAGAACGAATGTTTCGTTTTCATAGTCCCTCAACAACCCCTTGTATTACGCATACGTTAAAAAGCCTAAAAAAATAATGTCAAGTGCATATATGAGAATTCGTTAGTCCGGCCACGTCCAGTTAAATTTACGGCGTGGTTGTGTAATTCCAGAAACAAAGAGTAAAAAGTTTGGCGAGCGCGGAGCGTGGCGGCTCCTAGAAACTCGTATTGTCCTATACTATCATATTTTATGGTAATAAACATTAATTATTTGTATTTGTACGGGAAACTTTGAGACGCAATTTGTTGTTTTGTGAATCGAAATGGTTGGTAATGTTGTAGTAAAAAATGTTGACTTGTATTTTTTAACGTTTTTGAGGAGGCCTTAGAGATGAAGATTTTTGAATATGTATAATGTAGAAGTAACTATAGCAGCCAGGCCCATCTTTTCCCCTGGGCACTTTGGGCAGGTGCCCAGGGCCCCGCGATCAGCAGGCGCCGTAATTCCTATCAAACTTTTTAACACAATAGTCCTTGGTCAATTGTAATAGAGGCCCCTCTATCCTAGTGCCCAGGGCCCCAAACACATTAAAGACGGCATTGATAGCAGCCCTGTTTTGTCAAATTATTAAACCTGAAATCAAGCAATGCAGAGTTGATAATAATGACGATGATTATAAAAAGCCAGGTCAATTAAGACCAGGCCATTGAAACTCTTTACTAAAAAGTTATCACCATTCAGTCATTTAGTAAGAGGTAGTGCCATGCTGCATTGCTTCCGAATTATTGGGCTGGTGCGACTGGGGTGGTATCTCTCGCTCACATGATGCCGGCGTATAGTGACAGCTATGCTGTCGCGTTTCGTGCGGTTTGTGAGTTTCCGATGGCCCATTGGGGGAAATAGGGAAAAGGAGGGCAACGCATCTGCATAACCTTTTTTTGTGCGGATGTGTATGTGCGTCCGTAGTTAGATATTTCTTACATGATTCTAGTGTGTTAACCGCATTTTTTTAATCTTTAAGGAATAGAATAGAACACTTACCGTAGATAAGTTAGTCTTCTTATAACGATAATATTTATACTTTCGGGGTATAAATCTTTGGATGGTTTTATCGGTTGTTATCCCAACATTACGGAGGCCATATCGCAAACGATTTCCCAAATCTTAATTTGCATCGAATGTAACAAGTGAAACAAAATCGTCTTAAATCGCCTTTTATTTATTGGATTTGCTTGAACATTATAAATGTCGCGGCGCCTCCCCGCCATTACTCAACTCGACTTAACTCCTTGAATTTTAACTGAGATTCGCCGTGCTCCGTTTAAACTTAATGGACCTTGCAAGTACGGACAGACAGACGAACAGACTACTTTGGAAGGTTTCTGTGCAAATTAACAGGGGCGCAGGACTCGCCAGGGTATCATCACTGCGGCAGCTGTGAAGACATTCCAGCTTGGGCGGAGGAAAGAGAGCCATTTGTCACCGAAGTGTGCGCGGACTTGTCGTACCCTGCGGTCATTCGAACAATGTCTTTCAATGAGCCACTTTTCCTTCTGCGAGGTAGTGATGTCGCAGAAGGAGGAGATGGAGCGGGAGAGAGAGAGCACTGGCGCAGAAGAACGCGGCTGTGACAGGCGGTCGCACCACCGTGAGGGACCTGTGGACGGCCGATCAGGAGATCCGCCGCTTCCACGTCACGTTCGGGCTTCAAGGCACACTTATGTGCTCAGATTGCCTTAAGCGGAGTAGTAAGAGGGGACGTCACCACTTGTGCCTTCAGAGAAGAGTACCTCCAGGCACACCGTCACCGTTGCGGCCGACCATAGTTCCTGCACCGGGCCAGCATGACGAGGATCACACCGCCGGGTTTTAGTGGATCGAGCTGCGTCCACCTTTTCAAAGCAGTGAAAGCACGAATGATTTGTTCACGGGTTTCCTACTTTAGAGGAAGGTGTCGGCGAGAGGGATACGCTGGGTCGCATCCTTGTATGTATGGGTACCACAATTCAGCTCAATTCCGTGTAACATCGTTGCAGTGTATTTGCGAAGCATACAAACAAGCACAGGGGAAAAACTCAAACTAGCGTGAGTTAGTTTTTTAAAATACTTGCTTCTTTAAAGTTTTGCAAACAGACAGACGAGCCACCTGATGGTAAGTGGTCAGCGTCACCTATACACGAGCATGTCGCCTGATTACTTTGACATTACAGCAACCATGGTCACGGGAGGACTTTTTTATGTTAGTTGGTTAGGCAAACTGGGAAACGTATCACCTGATGTTAAGTGGTCGACGTCGCCCATGAACATAAACTAGTTTACCTGGAACGAGCCCAGGCAACTCATCTATGTGTTGCCTATTCTGAGACATAAGATGTTAAGCCAGCAATTACACTGCCTATTGTTTTCTAATGTTTACGCGAATTTCACTCATTATAATAAAAAAATTTTTTACGGATTTTATCGCGGTTTATTAAGATTTTTACAAGCCCGACGTTTCGGATACTTTACAGCAACCATGGTCACGGAAGGACTGAGGTGTTATAACTCATATGTCCTATCATTACAAAGTTATTCGAAACTACCCTATGATACATCAATATTTTGGTCAGTCCTATCTACGCAGAAAGTGCTAACTGTATCTTTAATCTGTGACATATTATGCTTAGATTTTGATTTGATAATATTAATAATGGGATCCCAAGCAGGTGGTAAGAGCCTATTCTTTATTGAAATTAGGATGTTTTTTAATAACAATAGCCTCACGGTTCCTTGGTTGAAATCGGTGTTATTTTTATTTGACAGAACCAATAAGCAGTATTGTAGGGACCCACGCAGACGAGAGTGTGGCACAAGCGCGTGTGCTACGGGTATAGTGTGACTGTTACTTGTAATTTAATTACCTTATGTTTCAACATTATTATACCTGGCACTCCCCACCATGGTTCAGGTCTTGTCCTGGCTCAGTAGCCTCAGGCGAAGTGAATTGAGCTCAAGGGGGTCTTTGTACCCTTCTTATAAGAGGGGACAAAAGAGCAGGGGGCAAGGGCCGAGGACGGGAACCTCACCCCATTGTACTGTTCCGACGTTGGGAGGGGTTGTTCTGTGGTGCGGGACAACCTCTGGAGGTGGCGTCGGCCCCGTGACTGACTAGCCGTCGAGTTTCCCAGTTTGCTCAACAGATCCGGGCATCTCACCAAAGGCGACATTGTTGGCACTCGCCGGGTTTTAGTGGGTAGAGCTGCGTCCACTTACCAGCTTTCGGGCAAAGACCCACTCCCCCGCGGGATGCCTCAGAGCATTTCCCGACGTTAAAGAAAAAAACCTGGCACTAGCTATACACAGCTATAAGATGTAAGGCGAGCACGAATTTCGCCATTTTATATCTCGGGATTAGCGAAGACCGCGCCATTACCAGACGACCGTAAAACGAATTAAAATCGACCTATTTACATATAATGTATCTTTTACGACCTGAAACAACCGTAATGATCGTCAGGCCGCAGCAGTCCAAGACTGGAGTCTGCAGCATTCATGTATCTTAATAACCGCGACGAAACACTTAAGAATTATATTCATTAAACACCACCAAAATCAAAAATATCTTACAATAACAAACTTGTAACACTTCATCATAATTATCAGGCTCTATCCGTCTACCGCTGAACATAGGCCTCCCTCTATGAACATCAAGACGGCCGCTCCCTTGGCACTCGCATCCAACACGGACCGGCTACTGCACTGACGCTTATGACACTTGACACGCGTCAAATAAAAAGGTAACCAAAAACCCTAAAAACCGTGAATAAAGCTAGATCGAATGTGAATGTCTTAGCAAACATTGTCCTATCATAGGTCACACTAAACTGAAAATTAACAAAAATGGCCATCCCTCGATTCCGAAGCTATCTTATCCCACAAGTCGGCGCAATCATTACATTTACAAAAATTCATTAAAATCGGTTGAGCGGATTCGAAAATAAAGGTGAAAGAACCCCGACATTTTTATAAACATCGTGTAATATAAGAAAATAATAACACAATTTATATTTCCATAGTATACAAGGTTGATAAAGAGGAGACGCATTATGAAGGGTTAATTAGGAAGAAATATAAAATAACTGACTGCTGGTTAGGATGAAGTCTTTAATGGACGAGCTTTCTTGAACGACGTGACAAATGTTACGTGCAAACATAACAGATAAATCCAATGTAACAAGTGCATAGATAATTAAAAATTAAATGAAGCGTTATTGCTATATAAAAATCGACAGGCGCTTCAACATGCCCCCGGGCGTTGAAAGCCGCGCTTTCAACTGGAATCTACAACTGGCAACGGGCAGATTCTGTTAAATGCTCTTCTTATTACTCCCGTTGATGTCTGTATGTCAGCAACACGAACAACTCCGTCGGTCCCCGGATGGACGGCAACTATTCGTCCCAATTTCCATTTCAGAGGTGGTTGGTTTTCTTCTTTTATCACCACTAGTGAATTCAGCCGCAAATTGTCCTTGCATGAACGCTACTTAGTACGTTGCTGCAATTCAGCAACGTACTCCTTACTCCATCTCGCCCAGAAATGTTGGCGTAGTTGCTAAATTCTTTGGAACCGAGTTAAATAATTCGTGGAGTGATCTTTATAATTCGGCTGTGAAATGGAATTAAGCGGACGACCGATGAGGAAATGGCCTGGAGTCAGCGGAGTATAGTCAGCAGGATCTGAAGACAGCGGTGTTAGCGGACGAGAATTTAGTATTGCTTCAACTTGTACTAAAATGGTGTTAAATTGCTCGTACGTCAAATTACAATTTCCCAACACTCGCTGAAGATGATATTTTGTTGACTTCACACCCGCCTCCCAGAGACCGCCAAAATGAGGAATATACGCGGGAATGAAATGGAACTTTATTCCATCATTGGCCATTTTTTCACTCAAGCAATCGCTATTAGTTTTAAAAAATTTGGAAAGCTCATTGTACGCACCAACAAATGAGGTACAGTTGTCAGAAAAAATATTTATCGGTTTCCCTCTTCGCGAAATAAATAGGCCAGTAAATAGCTATTACTCGTTAAGTCACCGACAAGTTCCAAATGAATAGCTTTGGTGGTGAAGCAAATAAAAATTGCTATATACACCTTCACTAACCTACATCCGCGACCTTGGCGACTAGCGCACGTCATCGGGCCGGCATAATCTACGCCGGTTGTCTCAAAGGGATGACCACCTGGGAGGACGCGCTCCCGTGGCAAGTTACCCATTAAAGGAGTAACAACCCTACCTTTCATCCGATGACACCGTACACATTTATAATAACAAGCCTTCGCTAAATTGCGACCTCCTATAGGCCAATAATTTTCTCTTAATGAAGCTAACAATAGCTGGGGGCCAGCGTGCATCAATTTTATATGCTCGTAATTAAATAATATTTTTGTAAAATGATGAGTGGACTGTAACAACAATGGGTGTTTTTTATTATAAGGAAAATGAGAATTTTCAAGACGTCCTCTAACACGCATTAAATTATTTTCGTCTAAATAAACATTAAACTTCAAGAGAGGACTACCTTTTGGTAAGCTTTGTTTTTTAACCAATAAACTATATTCTGGGAAAGATTCAATTTGACATTTCAAAATAATTAAATTTAACGCATCCTTTAATTCATCGTCAGATAAAAACGTATTCGCTGGTGATGTATTCCTGCAAACTCTAACAAACCGCAACACATAGGCTACGGAACGAACAAGACGTAAATAGTTAGAAAAACGCTCAAATTGAATTAACTTATTATACAATGTACTACAATTGTCAACGACCGTGCTCAACGAAACGTCAGGTCGAGTTTCTGGTAAGAGCTCAGAAAGTTTGACTTGAGAAGGCCAACGAGTCGAATCCTCCCTTAAAAATTCGGGACCAGACCACCACAAATCCAGTTTGTGCAAAGTACTAATATCGACACCACGAGATATTAAACCTGCCGGGTTTAAGGAGGTTGGAACGTGTCTCCATATACAAGTGTCTGTCTTTTCTAATATATCAGCAACTCGGTTGCGTACAAATGGCTGAAGTTTACAAGGCAACATCTGTAACCAACCCAGCACTATCGTCGAATCGGTCCAGCAGTAGACACGACTTATCTTTGCTCGAAGCGAGTTTATGACCTTGTCATATAAACGGGCTCCTACCAAAGCTCCACACAACTCCAATCGTGGTATTGTCGTGGGTTTGATCGGTGCTACTCGACTTTTAGCCGTTAATAAACGAACCATGCAATAGCCCTTATCATTTAAGGAGCGGACATAAACGCACGCCCCATATGCGCGTTCAGATGCATCTGTGAAAATATGAAGCTCCAATTCTTTATATAAATCACAGACTATAATGCGAGGAATACGAAAATTATTTAAAAGATGCAAATCTTTGACAATGCTTTGCCAATGTGCGCTAATTTTGGGCGGCAATGTGTCATCCCATGATAACTTGTCTAACCACATTTGTTGCAATAGCATTTTCATGCTAATGACACATGGAGACAACAGCCCTAAAGCTTTGCAAAAAAATTTTTGCAAGTACCTGTCAGATGGATGGACAGCTACTTGTCTATACATCTTCTCGACGTCAGCTGTTAAGACGTACTTGTGCTGTCTGAACCGAAGAAGTATAGACAACAGATCATCCTGTATGGTTGGTCCTACCATCTGTATGTCATTAAAGGTAACACCTGATGAAGTAGGGCAGCTTGCATTAAACACTACACGAAGTTTAGTAGTAGCACTACATTCGCGTAGAACGCCGTGATGCGGGATAAAATAACCACTGTGGTTTAGCTCACGTTTACATTCTGTCATGTGACCTAGCAACTCATATTCGGACATAAATTGGTGGTACATTTTATCAAAATCAGGAGTAGCTTTTAACTTTCGCTCAAGAGACTGTAAACACCTTGTAGCTCTTTGAAACGAATCACCAAGAACAGACGGGCTTTGTTTAAGTGGTATACGAACGCAAAAACGACCGTCCGCTAAACGTGACGTGTTTTGAATAAAATGTTCCTCACACCTCTTTTCTTCCGGCGAATAATTAGAAGACTTCACCAGTATCTCTTCTAATTCCCAGAAGCGTGATAAATCGACTTTAATTTGGTCCATATCACTAACAGGTGAAGAACTAATGTTGCCAAAATTGCAACATATATTTTTTGAAAACAATGTAACATGCTTGTTACTGATAGTACCAGAGACTATCCAACCTAATCTGGTTTCACACAGCACAGGCTTTCCATCACCTAAATTTATTTTATGTGACCCTAACAAGTCCCAGAACAGGTCAGCGCCTATTAGGATGTCTACATCAGAGGGCTTATAAAAGGTAGGGTCAGCTAAACAAATATCAGAGGGAATATTTAAATGAGATAGGTTTAATTGACAACTCGGCACCTGATTAGTAATTGATGGTAAAACAAAACAATAAACGTCAGTAGAAAAACTATTATCTAATCATGCCATGGTAGCACGACATGTTTTACCTACGTGAGAGCTCATGTTATTTATGCCTAAGATTGATCTATTTATCTGACTAGTTGCTAAATTTAATCTTTTACACAACCTCTCAGTCATAAAACTCGAAGTACTGCCACTGTCAAGAACGGCGCGAACGGTATGCACATGATGATTACGATCATAGACATTTATCAAAGCAGTTGATAACAGAACTTCGCGCTGTTTAAGGTCACCGCAGGATGTGACGTGAGCTGACAGGGCTACATTGTTTGTGTCGCTCGTAGTACATGGTGATGATGATGACGAAGGTCTATCGTTAACGTTATTAAACGTGTTGTCGTTGCGAATATTCGATATACCTTTAGATTCCGAAATATGAATAAGCGTATTATGCTTACGTTTACATAATTTACAACCGGGTTTTTTACAACGGTTAGCAAAATGACCCTTATGAAAACAGTTATAACACACCTTATAATCTGGCAATAATTTAAAACGATCACTGTTATTTAAAGAAAGAAACTGTGGACAAGTATTTAGATTATGGTCACCTTTGCATTTTGGACAAATTTTCCTAACGAAATCTGTACCGGAATTGATGGGACTTTGAGACACCATAGACTTCAACTTAGGATCCTTTACAAATGAATTGGATACATTGTTTCGCGACAGTTCTATTTTTTCAATTAAATCAGCGCGGTTACGTATAAACCTAATGAACTCCTCAAATTTTATAGAATTATCCTTATCTTGACGGCCCTTGAATTCCTCCCATTCACGAAATGTTTTTTGATCTAACTTGCGTGTTACGATGTAAATTAAAAGTGTGTCCCAGTACTTCACAGGTTCACCAAGCGATTCTAACGCTCGCAAGTTTTTATTTAATTGATCAATGAGACGTTTCAAGGTTAACGATGATTCCTTTACAATTGGTTCAACATTAAATAAAGCTGAGATGTGATTTTGTATTAACAAACGTTTATTGTCAAACCTATCGCACAATAACTGCCAAGCCACCGAATAGTTACTCGATGAGAATTCGATCGATTGAATTACCACCGCAGCAGTTCCCTCCAGGGAAGCGCGTAAATAGTGAAATTTATTAATGTCATCTATTTCATCGTTAGAATGGATGAGGCTGGTGAAGGTGTCGTGAAACTCCAACCACGTTTCATAAGAACCGCTAAATTTTGGCAACTGTATAGTAGGCAACTTAACAGGTTTATGATTACTAGCACGAGTACTTTTATTACTACTAATGGAATTATTGTCTTTATTAAACATAGTTAACAAACTCCGAGCCTTAGCTAAATATTTATAATATTGCGACTCAAACTCGGATCGCTCAGAGAACTGTACGTGAACATCTTCGACTATACATTCTAAACGCATCTGTACCTCATCGTATTGTTCGTACAACGACTCAATCTTACCCAGTCGCAATTGTATCTCAGTTGCATCGGACGCGTTCAATGTTTTTACACTGAGCGCGTCGAGATAGTTTATAAAAGCAGTTAATCGACCTTTAAAGCTTCCTCGCTTTTTTATTAATTCTCGTTCCTCTGACATTCTGGGAGTCGAGTGCTGTCAACCTGGAATTGATACAATGATCGGGTTTAAACAAACAATTCAATAATAATGATGATTAACAGAAATCTAATGTATGTAACTGTGGCTAGTATAATTAGGTAGGTACACAATCTACGCTAAAACAACTAAAATTACGTAAGTAAAGTGAATACAAACAAATTTATATTCGACATAAAACAAGTTCTTACTTTTACAAATTTACAATTAAAATGAAAGTAACCAAAATAACAGCTTTATTTGTATTAATGATTAGTAATAACTGATAAGTTCGTATATTATAAATGGCAACAATTATATCGGTACCAATGAATTATTTTAATAACACAACGTAACGCAAAATATATTTGTAGGTAACCAAATAAACTTGAGGTACATACAATGATACGGCAATTTTAACTGCGCTCGCCGCTAAACTTACTAGCAATACCCAACGTAAAACTATACATATAATTATATTATGTTACAAATACCTGTGTATAACTATTTAATAATAATTAATATTGTTTTATAAAGCAAACTAAGCTAAAATGATGTAAGCATTAAAACTTACTGTACCTTAAAACTAGGTACGTGTTTTAACTTGAATAGAATAAGTTGCTACACAATATTATAATAGCTAAATAATGTAAGCGCTAATTCTTACTGTACCTAATAAATCTAATAAAAAATAAAAATAATAGATTATAGGTACGACAGGTCTATTAAATTAATAATATATGTAACACAATCTTCTAAGATAATATAATGGCGAACTCACCTTATAAAATAATCTTTTGCTAATTTATATTACCTGAGTGTTGGGTTACGATAATATTATGGCTAGTAAATTTAAATTAAATTCAATATTTAACACCATTGAATAAATCCACTTCATCCACGTTCCACGATTCCAAATAAATCATTCTTCCTTTAAATCCTTTATAGAAAATAATCCTCAAATATAACAGCTGATTCTTCTCTGAATAATATCCGGTTCGTAGTTCGACCACATGAAGGGTTAATTAGGAAGAAATATAAAATAACTGACTGCTGGTTAGGATGAAGTCTTTAATGGACGAGCTTTCTTGAACGACGTGACAAATGTTACGTGCAAACATGACAGATAAATCCAATGTAACAAGTGCATAGATAATTAAAAATTAAATGAAGCGTTATTGCTATATAAAAATCGACAGGCGCTTCAACACATTAAATTAAACCATGTATACTATGTACCATTTTCATGCTACACACCAAAATTTAGACCAATAGAATCAATAGTTTAGTCACAGGATATTTTTAAAGTTTTAAAGCCGCTCCGCTTTGATCGACCCGGTGAGACGCAACCTGTGCTGTGCGACGTTGCCTTTTAGTTTCGAAGGACATTTTACAAAGGTTTACAAAAAGTTTTTACGTTTTACTTTGACTATTCACGTATTTAAGTTCTTTGAAAAACTTTTTTTTTATTGCTCTCAAACTATTTTTTTATAGTTTCGTATTAACCGTAAGCATGTGTAGTATATGTATGTGCCTCTAGCTTTTATCAATCTTGTGGTTATTTGAATGATAGAAATTGTGTATATAATATTATTAAGTCGGTAGTTGTTAGATTAAAAAGAATTTTATTATATAGGTAGATAGTTGCATAGGTCCTATAAAATCCGCATTCTTTTATTGAATGTAATACGTGAATGTTGCGTAAACATTATAAAACAATATAGGTATGCTGGCCATATTTATTTCCCTATGATCTTTTACTTAAAACAAAGAAAGCGACACATTCAAACCTATCTGAAAAATGTTAAATATAGTTAAGTAGTGGTATGCTCATCTCACTTAGAAAATGGATCCTTGAGCCAGTACAGCTTGAGTTTACAGAACACCATGTATGTACCGGTGGGAGGGAAGCGCTGTGCCGCGCTCCCGGATGCATGGGTACCACCATCTTGCTTGTTTCTCCCATGAAACAGCTTTGCTGTGTTTCGGAGAGAAGGGCAAGACATGCAGTGTAATTACTGGCACCGAGACTTAACATCTTATGTCTCAGGATAGGCAACACATAAATGAGTTGCCTGGGCTCGTTCCAGGTATACTTGTTTATGTTCATGGGCGACGTCGACCACTTACCATCAGGTGGTACGTTTGCCAGTTTGCCTATACAACTAACATAAAAAAAATGTATAGTATACCTACCAGCATCTAGTAGTAGAGTAGAAAGAGTAGTAGAAATCTAGTTCTCTGAGGGACAAAATTGAAACTAAGCTCGAGTTTTAATTTGAAACATTCATTCGTCGAATTTCTATGAAAACCGACGAGTTATGTGGAATGTAAAGTCATGATCACGCGGGATGTATACTCTATTTTTTGTGCAACATTGCAGATGTTTAGGTAAATGTAAGTTAGTTTTGGTCGGCCATTAACCAGGTGGGAAGACGATCTCCGTGCGGTGGCCGGTCCGTGTTGGATGCGAGTGGCGAGGGATCGGCCGTTCTTTGAGGGAGGTCTATGTTCAGCAGTGGATGGATAGAGATGGATGATGATGACAGATGTACTGTACTAACAGTAAAGTCTCGCCTGTCGGTTGTCGCCACACGCGGCTTAATAATAAACCTTCAAATACATTCTACCTATTACGGCACAGTTGTGTGTTGACTAGACATTTTTCCAATAAATGTTTTTATTTTGTTTTCTAAAGAAAGTTAATGAAAGATATGAATAGATAGATGATTGTGTAAGATTATTTATCAATCGACAATGGTTGAAATTGATTTATTTAATAACTTATGGACTTATCCGTTCTTTGTAGCAAAGGCACGAATAAAAATATATGTGTAATATAGGTACCTATATAATTTAATTTAGAGTGTAAATAGCTATACTGGTGGGGGTCTAATAGTTTGTCAGTCTAAACCTAAGACAATCATACTAACAGACCCCCACCATGGATCCAAACTGTCGTGGCGGTGGGGCTCAGTAGCCTGGTGTAAGTCAGCTCCTTGGGCGAAGCCAATTAGACACAAGCAAGATGGTGGTACCCAAGCAGCCGGAAGCGCAGCACAGCGCATCCCTCCCACCGGTAACCTACCTCCCCCCGGTAAATAATGACCATAATAATGAATGGAGACAACACAGAATTACCCTATAAAATAACAACACAGAGTACAGTCAACATTCGTTTATTGGTAACATTATATCACTGCAGCACCTTACTGGCGTAAATCAAACAGACGGACAATATTTTCAAGAAATCTTAGTACATGACAATACAAATGATAGTCGGATCCATATGCTTGCCCACCCCAATGCTGTTTGCTCACTCTCCAGTCATGAAAAATATTATACTGGATAAATCGCTTATTCCCTAATTTGTTTTACTACCTTCAAATCTATTGTGTTTTACGTCACTCCGTTTTACATAAAACTAACATCCAACAAATATGTATTACCATCTTTTTAATTTACCCAGTAGGTATACATCAACAACAATTATATTTAGTGTCTTTATAACGTAAACAATCGGATATATATTTAACGTATACGTAATGTAAAATTATTTGTAAAGAAAAATATTTGTATCTGTTTCTAAGTTAAACGCTCGGAAGTAAAGTTATTCATACACGGCAAGTGCAGAAACACATTATGTACGTGCCCCAAATAGATTACGTAAATATTATTATGAAATGATCACAATATACTGTCAAGTGAGAACACAAAATCCAAAAATCCTGCTATTTTCTTCTAAAACGGGGTCCACAATTTAAAATCCACTTCAGGGGCTTGTTTTCAAAAAGACTAATCGATTGTTTACATTATAAGACCAAAACGACAAATAATTATAAAAGTCATATTTAAAGTATTAGAAATGCACAATTTAACGACAAAAATGAGTTACAAAAATAGTATTACATAGTGACTGGTGTAGTAATCTGCACATATAATAATATTTTATTAAAATAAAACTATGCCTCAGTATTACATTCGCGTCACAATCATACCTTATAATCACAGATTATAATAACAATGGAATTTTTCAACAATTCGCACCCTCCGGGGAATAAAGTCGTAATACACAAAAGTGAATTGTTCAGGAAAAATAAAAAACTAATTTTTCGTTATAACTTAATAAGTATTAGCGGTATATAAGTAGTTGAGGTATATATTTAAAGGTTATTTTTTTGCCTGCTACACTATTAAAAGATTATGATTCTAAATATAATACCACAGCAGATATTCAATAAAACATATATTACCGACATCGCTATCTTTTTTCGACACCGCAATGTCATATTACGACTTTATTCGTCGTAATATCGAAATTAAATTCTTAACGCAGAAAAGTGTTGCGGGTTTATTAGTTGTGTTTTACATGCATGCGCGATTCAGTAAGATCACATTACGGGTTTATTCGCGGTACATTTAAAGTGACCACTTTTTGTATTTGCATATTACCTTCTAATCTGGTAAATAACATTAGCTGTAAAATACTATTTTATTCTTCCCATTGTAGAAAATATTCCTCTACGAACATGAAAAGCAAAATTAATCAAGCCATCGTAACATTCCACTAATTGTGCACACACAAACAATACAAATTTAAATAATCATCATCATCAGCCTTTATTTGTCCGCTGCTGAACATAGGCCTCCTTCAATGAACGCCAAGACGGCTGATCCCTCAGATATTCGCCAGAGAACTAAAGTTACCGAATACCGATATCAACCGAAGAATAAGCACGTTGTTGTGGCAATGTGCTGGTGCAGTGGCACTCAGGAGAACAATGTGAATATCAATATGTCACGCGCTCCAGCCCATAGGTGAGAGCAATATTCCAAGTGTGGCCGGACCTGCGCCTTATATAATTTTAGGCGGTGGGAAGGCATGAAATACTGCTTCGCCCTCCGAGCACATCGAGTGTCTTAGAGGCAAATTTTAGCATTTCCTTCCAAATGGCCACGAAATCGCACATTGTTTTACAATCTACATGTCGACGCCAAGTATTCCTATACTGGCTGAGGTGATTAGGAAAGTACCTTCGAATTGGAGGGGAACGACAAAGGGTGATTTTTTAACGGTAAACTCGCAAACTTGTGTCTTGTTGGGTTGGTTAAAGTTGACTAGATTAAGTCGCACCCATTCTAAAACTTTGGCTAACAGAGACTGGATTTCAGACACAAGTTTAGAGAGTTTAGAGGGATATTAGGACGGCCTATGTATCCTCGGTGTTGTCGTATTCATACCAATTAATGCCGCTAGTTTGCAACATGTCATGATATGCAGAAGAAACAAGGTAGGACATAGTACACATGAACCGTTGACATGATATTCCTACCTGCCAAAAAACTGGTGATCCATTTACATGATTTCTTGGAAAGCCCACAGAATGGTAGTTGTTAGAAGCCACGCCTGATCAAAGGCCAAGTTATGCTACGCCTGATCAAAGGCCTTTGCCTTGTCTAAACTAACTGCCAGCGCTTCCCACTTGCTCTCAACTGCCTTAGCCCACCGCTGTGTTAAGAATGCTAGAAGATCATCGGCTGAGCGATTCCGTTAAAAGCCATATTGGTGATCGCTAATCCGCTAGCGCTCCTCTGAATACCGCTGGAGCTGGCAGTTAATTATGCATTTCATAATATTTGAGAACAAGAAAGTTAAAGCTATTGGTCTATAGTTGGACGAGTCTGAGTGGTCCCCTTTCTTAGGGATCGGATGCACTAAAGCTGTCTTCCATGAGCGTGGGACGATGCCTAATGAATAAGAGTGCCGGAATAAACGCAAAGGATAAATTCCAACTCAGGAGCACAAGTTCGTAGCAATAACGGAGAGGTGCCATCGGGCTCACTCGACTCATGGATGTCCAACGAAAAGAGGGCTTTGCGTATGGAGCTCTGTCGGAAAATTATTTCCGGCATACGGGATTAAAGTATCACACCAATGTATTGACAGTGGTATTTCTCCCGGGTATCCAAAGTCGAGATGGAAACAAAAAGAGCTTAGAAGATCGGCCTCGTCATTCGCGGCGTGGGCCAACGAGTCGCTCTTCATGTGCAATAATGGTAACAATGGCTTACAAACATTCACTTGGACAGCCTTGGCGAATGACCGGAATGTCGAATTCCTGAAGGAAGTTGGACCAATTTCTTGTCAATTCTGCTCACGTACTCCGCTTTTGCCTCAGTTAAACTTCTAATGAATGACCTGGACGCAAAGTTATACTTACTCATTCTTTAATGCGCTGGTGTTTACATCCTGGGATATCGAAGCCCAAGCTCGGTAGGTTATGACATGTAGGCATCTTTTAGGGTCGAACAAACCACGGCTGGGATTTGCTGCCTCTAGGCACAGCAGATCATAAAATAAAAAGTTCCATGGCTTGCAGCACCACCTCTGCAACAGAATCGCAACTATGTCTGGATCATCCAGCGAGAAGCTGCTGATGGGTATGATGCAAAGGACCGCATCTTATCCCAATCAGCTGACCTATGGTGTCAAACGGAGCTGCAGCCCGCGAAACGAAGCCATGATGGGCATATAACTGGGACAGAGCTTCGCACGAGACAGTGGTCTGACGAGCCAAGTGGAGCGTCCACTGAAACCATCTAACTGCCCGTATAAGGTCAGCAGAATGTCCAACATAGAAGGCGTATGATCATCAGAGATACGCGTTGGTGTTACTACCAATTGTGTCAGATCATATTCTGAGGCAAAGTCATAAACAGATCTTCCCGTATGATCGGTGGCACGCGATCCGAGCCACTCAGTGTGATGGGTCACCAAGTATCACGATCTCTGCGGATGGGATCTGTTGTTGCACGGAATCTGCAGTCATTTGGATGTGCTCCATGAGTCAATCTGTTTCTTCATTACCGCTGTGGGACCTATATGTGGGCAGACGCGGGGATGGTCATCGCTATCTATGCGCAACCAAATAATGAAGAGGTTTCTACCTCCAAGACTGCCAAGGCGACGAAAGCAGACATCCTCTCTGACGTACGCGCAAACTCCAGCCCGCGGTACAAAAAAGTGTTCTAATCTAAGGATAGATAAGAAACATCAGCTGGAGAGGATATCTGTGTCTCGGTCAAAAAGAGCAAGCTCGGCTTACCTGTCTGGAGGTAGTAGTGGACGGCGTTTAGATTTGAATAAAGGCACCTAATGTTACATAAATCCACGGGCATAATGGTAGAGAACTTCTGCGGATTGCTCCGTTTACCCCGGGCAATTGATGTATTGAGCACAGATTTGTCCCCCCCCCTCCCCCTCCTAAATACGCTTCTAAATAGGCTTCCCGTCTCAGGTACAAGTCCTGTCTGTTTGTGACGGAGTTCAGAAGTCTGAGAGTGAGTCTCCGGTGTTTGTGCGACCGGTATCCTCCTAGGGCAGTCTATGCGTAGTTGTATGACCGCTTCGATTAAAATATTGTTTGCTTCCTTAATAGGTTATTACTGAAACAATATTTTACGAATAGAACGCTATATTATTTTACTGTTTGAGTGAGGTGTTCGATATTTTGTAATGTAGTATTACTGTAAATTCGACCATCACATTTGACCAGAATAAAGTCGTAATGGAGATTGCTGTTTTTGTCCTTAATTTTTTTTCCGTTGAATAAAGCAATATTTTCTTGTAACTTCTTTATTACTGTTACAAAAAATCTGAAATAAATTCCAGAGATGTATTATGCCTCGCAGACTACGTTTATAATAACATTAAAAAAAGTCGTAATGTCACTTTGCGACTTTATTCGCCGGAGGGTGCGAATTGTATTTTTCAATTGGAGTCGCTGCTAAATCTTATCAATAAGGAAGTTTCCATTTTTTAATTTATCTTATAAAAATAGCACTAAATTCACAATGTAGCCCATTGTTTTATTGAATAAATGATAATCGTTGACCCAGCGAGACTTGTGACTTCACAGAGCAAATATCCGCGCGCGTTCGGGATTCAGTAAAAGTTGATTCGTTTTTTCAGTTTTTAAGTTATTGAAATAATTCTTTCACCATAAAATATTATAATTTCTTTGCCTTACAATTTATATAAGAATTTTATATTTTTGTAAAAATAAAAACTTCCTTATTAACGAGATCGAGAATACAACCAGATATAGTAAAAACCATACAATTGCGAAATACGCTAGTGATTTGTCACTAATATAAGAGCAATTCAACCAACCAGTGAATTGATATTACGAGTGTAAGTCCTATCGGCCAAAACACATAACATATGCTCGATGATTAACGACATCTATCGGTCAGTATTCAAAATAATTACCATACAAGACCGTCATCTTAAATGTATTAGTTTATATTACTTCAAGTCAGATATCTTTTTAAAACGACTATCTAAATTACAATTATACGTACTAATGGGTCACTTATTCAGTAAGCGAAAAAATCACGCAACTCTCTAAGCGATGCTAGAATTTCGGCCTAACAGTACACCATCTCGCTCGGTCGGAGATCTCCCTTTGGGCCTTTCACATACATCCCACACCCACTTCCAGCTTTAATATTCTTGCTATCAATATGTACATAATAATATTCCTATATATTATGTACATTTTACCATACAATTCATGTTCTACACACCATTAGCGGTAATGTGACTATACTAAATAATAATTAAAAAAAATTAAACGCCTGATAATATACTCTACAGAAATAGAGAAACTTTCAAGCACTTCGACCTACCTACAAGACTTCTGTCTAAAAATAAAAATAAATCTAGAAAATTTACATCTTAGAAAATTAACTATATGTCCGGAAAAACATAAGTGAATTCTGTAAAAAAGTTACATCCATAGTAGGGATATACGGAATAGAACACAGGCTAGATGTACCAGAGATTAGACTCACAAAAGTAAGCAATTCTTTTAAAGGCTGGGATTTTCAAAACCTCCCAATTAAAAAAATCAAAAAAAGTTATTAAATAGCGTTTGTGTGGTAAAGGATATTATAAAGTAAAAGATTTTATGAAAGATACCACGCCTTGCCAATAGGGCGTTTCTCCCAAGCATTTCAGGATAACAACATGTGTTATAAAATATTTGAAAAGATTAGTATGTTTCGCCGGTTCTTTTCAGTGGTCGCCTCTCTGTTAGTACTATTTTGAATAAAAAAAATGATTTGATTTGAAGAAGTTGTCTTTGAAATCATTTTAAATCTTTGGTAACATCGCCGCTACTCCTAACTCCCATCTCACATAACCACTGAAGCAAGTCATTATTTGCCTATCCAATAGCAATTTGCATTTATATTCATAATAATAATGTTCACTGTACATACTGCTAAAACACTTACCTTTACATAAAGGATTTTGGAATTAACTATAATTACTTTACTAAGCCAGGCTGTATTATATTCACTAAGCGAAGGCGGGGAGCGTTCATTTGATTATCTACAAATTTGACTAACTTACACCTACTCTTATCACAATTTAAATTCGTCGGTTGCCGTCGATTCTTCTGGAATCAATCATACTCCATACCTAAGAAAAATAATACAATTTTTAATATCTGCGCTCTCAACAATATAATATGAGTTTAATTTAAAAAGCAAATACAGAAATGAATTGAATGCTATCTTGCGTATTTTTCTCTCCAAACAGCTTTTTTCCGCAAAGAATAAGAAGTCTTTTAGGTAAGTTCGGCTGTTATATGGGCGACGTTTACCTTTTAGCATAACGTGGCTTGTCTGCTATTCATTTCCTTCAACGGTTAAATAAAATAACTTAGTTTTATTTAACACAAGCTGACAAGCCCACCTGAATAACATCAACCTCTCACAATTCCAAGCAAACTGCTTCTTCCTTATTCTAATTATTATTTAATATCTTATCCTATCCCTAGGTACTCTAGGTCCTTTTCCATCTGTAACATTCCACCTACCAAGTATGAACATGTTGAAGCTAGTCGATACACGAAACTCTTTCAACTAATAATCTGGAACTCTATCCTTTCTCTCGTCTCTTCTCTAGATCATTCTAAGACATCTCGAACATTCCACCTACCAAGTATGAACAGGTCGATGCTGGGCCCCGAGACGAAGCTCCTTCTGATCTCCAGGTGCAGGTCCGTCAATAGACCCTGCTGCTCCGCGCTAAAGTTCCACATGATGTAGGGCCGCTTCTGCTGTTCGAACTCTTTGAGCACAGACACCAGGTCCTGTGGAGAAGATGATCATTTAGATCCATAAACAGAAGTGCAATGGGAAATAGGACCGCAATACGGAACAGAAGATGAAGATAAAAAGAAATTAATATCTGAATGAACAAAACACGTGCAGAGCTTAAGCGAGACAATTGTAAATATTACATATACATATCGGTGTGATAAAACATGTACGTATATCACAATTGTTCTTATTTAAGCAAACAGACATTCACAAAACAAAACGCAACGCATAAAAAGAGCACACAAATTCTATTAAACGCTTCCAAGATTTTAGTGCTAATCGAATAGTTAAAAAAACATTTTCATAAATAAATAATTGTATTAATACATTACAAAACGTATAATAATAAATAAATAAATGATCGTACGAACGAATTAGTAAATTAATTAACAAGTGGGCGGTAGTGGGCGGGGCCTACCTCCATCACGGCGAGGTCGGCGGCGGTGAGTCGTGCCCCGTCGATCACCAGCAGCCGGTCTCTGACGGACCGCAGCACGTGCACCAGTCGCGCCGCGCCCGCACCCCGCACCGCACCCACCGCCGACACCAGCGCGCACTCGCGGGACCCCACCTGCGGGCACGCACACGTTAGTACACGCATTCACACGTTAGTACACGCACGTACACGTTAGTACACGCACGTACATGTTGATACACGTTAGTACACGCACGTACATGTTGATACACGTTAGTACACGCACGTACACATTAGTACACGCACGCATACGTTAGTAAACGCACTCACACGTTAGTATACTTACGTAAACGTTAGTACACTCACGCACACGTTAGTACTCGCACGTATGCGTTAGTACACGCACACACACTTACTAAACGTTACGTAGGTACGCGTCATCATATCATACAACATAAGCTACTCATATGCCACCTCGTGGGAGGCATACCGCATAGGTTTCCTCGCAATCGTTCGTGGAGGTTTTTGGGGCATAGTTGTTGGGTTTGTGAGCTACACACACTCTAAATTAAATGTCATCAGGCATGGAGTTTACGACGATGTTCGCCTTCATTGTGCATGAATTGTGTTACATTGCATGCTTGCTTTATATAATATCTTGTCTGTAAATGGGAATTAATTAATTTAAGCTATGCACAAAAAGGACGGGAAATATAAGTTAAGAAATGGTTTCTTAATTTTATCAAGTACTAGCTGTTGCCTGCAGCTTCGCCCGCGTTACTCAACTCCTATTAGTCACAGCGCGCAGCGTGATTCTAACACTGAAATATTTTTTCAAATCGGACCAGTAGTTCCTGAGATTAGCGCGTTCAAACAAACAAACTCTTCAGCTTTTTATTATTTATATTTATTATATATTAAGGATATAATTCAAAATACAAGACCTTGAAATTTAAGTCATTTAAATAACTATTATAGTGCTACAAAGTACACTACGGAACACGTACCAGGATTTATCAACGAACGATCGCTCCTAGAATTTATGCAATTCTTGCTGAGATAAACTGTAGGCTTTTACTCTGTCATACCTTGAAGTGTTTAACGGTGAGGTTCGGACGCGCCGCGGCGGCCACCACTCGCAGCGCGTCCACCGCCGCACCCGACGCGATGCCGTACTCCAGCCCCACGCCCGCGCCCACGCCCACCGTCAACGCCCACACACACAGCTCCGGCTCTGTGGACACATTATGCCCACGATTGACAACAGATTAGATACGACTACTGCGGACCACGGGACACGTCACCACCTCATCGTGAGCAAGCTTGATAAGAGGTTAGACGCCTCCGCCTCTTTGGACCACAAGACGCGTCATAAACAAGTAATAATAAACAAGCAATAATCTGGTAGAAATGATATATGGGATCGGAAAAGCCGATGACTAGGTTGATGGGACCGTAATTATAACTTCACTGTTCGTTCAAACAAAAGAGTTGTAAGAGTGCCATGCTGCTTTTCATCCGAATTGGGCCGGCACGACCGGGGTAGTACCTCTCGCTCAAGTAACAGCGGCGTCAAGTGAAAGCTATAAATCACATTTCGTGCGGTTTGTGAGTTTCCGGTGGTCCATTGGGGGGATAGGGAAAGGGAGAACAGCGCATCTGCATAATCTTTGGTTGTGCGGATGTGTATGGGCGTAGATAGTCGCTAAACGGCTTCGACTGCTTGTTTGCCCTACTATGCTATAAAAAACAATCACTAACTAGTATCTCGATCAGTCACTGGACCAATGTTTCCCCATCAGCTGCTGAAACAGACTGCGTGGTTCTCGGAATTATTGCTAACGAATATATTAAATATCTCATATCATGGATTTCGTATGTGACGCCTGATTTTATTAACTATCCTACTAATATTATAAACGATGTATGGATGTTTGTTACTTTTTCACACAAAAACTACTCAATGGATTTTAATGAAACTTTACAATAATATAACTATTACATCAGAATGACATACATGCTATAATTTATCTCTATACTCCCACGGGAATGGGAAGTACGCGGGTGAAACCGAGGGGCGCTGCTTGTTGATTATATACCTTGTTATATCTAGTTGTAGGTATTATATATCACAAATAACCAACTGCTGTGTCTCCACAGTCGCCGCGGCACGGACAGGTCCACCAGCGAGGCCATGGCTACCATGATGACGCCGGCCAGCGACGCGCGCGGGATGAAGTAGAACGCCTCCGCCAGCAGCGTCACCGCCAGCAGCACCACGCTCGCTGCAACACACTACCATGAGGGCTCCTCGAAAATAAGCGAGGAGGGTTGTTAAAATTGTATAATATATGTACATCAAAAGAAACCATTAGCGCCATCTGTTAGCATGGCCGTCTTTCCCACTGGGCACTCTGGGCACGTGCCCAAGGCCCCACGATCCATGGGGCCCCATTTCTATCAGAATATGATTGAGTAATATAATATAAATATAAATAAATGTAATATAATATAAAATAGGTACAAAATGATTTCTGATTAGAATACCTAGTACAGCTCTTATTACTAGGTTTGTTCTTCTCTAATCCAAAAATCAGGCTCACAGATAAGAGAAATTGTTGTTTTCGTCGGGGCCCCATTATCCTACTGCCCAGGGCCCCCAACGGGTTAAAAGGTGCCCCTTATAGTAGTAGTAGTAGTAGTATAGTCTGTTGGTGATATTTCGGGTCTAGCTCGGAAAGTTCTAGATGTATTGCGTATATAAATTAGCGCCATCAATATTTGATTTGTGAGTCACTCGTTCCTTTTAATCAATAAAAATTTTCCCTGTTCACTGGCTACAACCATCCAGTCAAGTCGTTTTATTTACAATTATAGGGTTCATCTGAGCGCTCAACAGCACTAACACTACACTATATAAATAAATAAAAGCAAACCCCTCAACATTGATGATCTACGATTGAGCCTGAAAAAATATAATATCGAAAACAATAAGCCTGTTATAAAAATATAATATCGAAAACAATAAGCCTGTTATAAAAATGGACCTTCTTTATCAGTGGGAGTCATTCGCTAAGTGTCGCATCTGCGTGTATACCACCATCATTTATTACGCCATCATGCAGCTATTTTGTCGTTAGACAGAAGATTAAGACAGGTAGTCTAATTACACCTTAACTTACCCCTTTTTTAAATGCATGAAGTAGTTGCCTGGGCTGATTTCGGGTAAACTAGTTCATGGGTGATTTATCTTACCAGTCTACTAATTTTCTTAGAAAACTAAATCACAAACTCTTTCGTTCTCTCTCTCTCTCTCTTCCTCTCCTCCCCCGCTCTCCATCACTCTCTCCCTTTCCACTAACCTTTAAAGAAGGACCCGGCAGGCGTGGCGACCCCGCAGGCGTGGTTGAGCGCGGTCCGCGTGAAGGAGCCGGTGGCGGGCATGGCCTGGGCGAACGACGCGACCAGGTTACACGCCCCCACCGCCACCATCTCTTGCGTGCCGTCCACGCCCTGCGCGCCCGCTACACGACACGATATGAACTAAGTTACATTCACAAAACTTTTGCGGCGAGGCTTGCCGTACGCGCGCGAGTTTATAACTAAAGGACGTAAACGATAAAATGGTTTTTGTTATTTTATTTAGTTCGGAGCGATAATTGGAAAAATTCTTTGTACATTTTAAAGAGTATGTATAGACTCATCTACGGATAAAGTCAAGAGGATTAAACCGATCCCGTTTTCCCATAAGATGTAAATTCTTTTTTTTTTTTTAAGTTTGATACTTATTTCTTTCTCTGTTACAAAAGTTACCTAATCATGTATTGAAAACTAACAAAATAAGGTTTTTATCATGAACTATTAGGTCACCAATCTATATTTTCATTCGTTTTGGAATTACTGAAATAAATTGAAATTATTGACACCAAAATTACTAATGCGTCCTCTTTAGTGCTGTTACAGCCGGACGATTTACGATTTACCGCGTGTAATCAATACACGCGTTTGGTTTACATTAGATTTTATTCCAAAACCAAAAAACTAACTAACCAGGTGGGAAGACGATCTCCGAACAGAGGCCGGTCCGTGTTGGATGCGAGTAGCGAAGGATTGGTCGTCTTGGCGTTCTTTGAGGAAGGCCTATGTTCAGCGGTGGACGGATAGAGGCTGATGATGATGAACCAATAAACACAGGTTACATACTTAAATTTAGTTGACTCACCGAAAGCCTTAGCAATGGCGATGCTCTCGAGTATGGCCACCAGCGGCATGACAAGCCCCTGGGGCCCGTACACCTCCAACATCTGCACGAAGCCCAGCGTCGCGTTGTTGACCTGCGTGGAGAAGGGGGGCGGGCCGAAGTGGGGCAGCCCGCTGTGGATGGGGCCTGGTGAACACACGCTAAAGTCTCACCTATTTTCTTTTATAATGAAACAATTATTAGAGTAGAGGTTGCTGTTGTACTAAGTCGCGGGAAGGGTGTCCTCCCCCCTCCCTACCTGTGAGCGCGAAGGGCGTCTCCCCGCGGCGGTGCAGCACGTAGGCGAGCGTGGCGGCGGCGAGCACGACCAGTGCGTTGCGCGCACGCACCACGTGCTGCCACGCGCGTGCCAAGCATTGCCGCACGCCCGCCGTCGCTGATGGCGACACCGACGTGCCCTAGATAACACGCAAAGGTTAGTCATCCGATCTATGGATTTCTTGAAACAGATTCAAAACGTCTTACGTATGAAACGTAACTAGTAACAATGGGGAAGACCACTGTCAAATAGTTCCTTGTAGAGGGCGCTACATGTTTGCTACAGGGAAGCTGTCTAACTCCATATAAAATTAATAAATTTCGCGATTTTTTACGTTTTTATCATAAATGGGTCGGTGTGTGGCTTTTGGGTGTGAATAAATAGGTTCACATAAATTCCCTTCTAATTCCACCCTAATAAGGAAACGGGAAAGAGCACTGAAAAGAGTGAATTTTAAAGGATCTGATTATTCTAGGCTATGTTCTAAGCATTTCAAAGTTACAGATTTTGAATTAAGTTCTAAAGAAACTGGTATGTATAATTTCAATAAGATAATGAAATATTTTGATACAACAGCAACAAACCTACTACTGCTGCTAACAGCCGGAGGCTGCGGGATTTGAACCCGCGATCTCCGGATTGAGCGCCAACGCGTTTACCATAGAACCACAGAGGTCGTCATTATACTTGTATTTGTTTTAGGTTTTCCACTTAAGCGGAAATTAAAAAAAAATCTGCAGTACCAACACTGTTTTCTTGGAACATTGCATCTGGTCAAGACACTTCTGCACGAGCTAACCGTTTAGAAAGAAAAAAAAATAAGCGTTGCCTTATACCCAGCACTGTAACAGAAACTGCTGAATCTGTAGTTGACAACACTGTTGTGACTCGCTACCAAATCCGCTTTCTTTCCCTGCCGCGAAGCGCCTCTTCTTTTCAACTCATTCTTTAGATCTGCCAAGTAGAATACATGTCGAATAACTTGTCTTAACCAGACAACAATCGCATCGACATCGGATTCGCAAGAAAAAACGCTACAAAAAAAACGGAGATCTTTTGACATTTAACTGAATGTAACAAACAAACAGCGCCCTCTATTGGAAAAGTTTCCAGTGGTCTTCCCAATTGAAACATGTCAATTAATAAAAGTCAGTAAGAAATGTTGCAAATAAATAAAAATGCCTCTTTTTAAAAGAAACCAGAGAAAGAGGGTCTAAACAGAGGTCAAAATAATTTACATTGTCAATACATAGCATTATATTTTAGTAATAAGGTAATAGTATTATAGCATTAGGTATACGCGCAATCAGATTTTAAAAGTATTTGTTTGAGTTGAAGAAAAATAATCAAAGCGGACATAAACATTTAAATAAGTAATGTAACTTACAACAAACTCGCCTGTAATTATCTGTAATCGGCAAAAATGTAGTGGAGCCTTTACCTTTATAATGAACAGCGTGGCGATGGTGAAGAGTCCCAGCAGCGTGTCCCACAGCTGGACCGTCTGTATGTTACTGAAGAAGTTCATGATCGCCGAGATGAACGTGCCGCCCGACGCGCCTGCGTTGATGTAATTGCATAATACACTTAGATATAATTAATAGACTCCATTTCCAATACACGCTTAAAAGTGTCATATTGAAAGTCGAATAATCTCTACTACCGGTGTGAAGGTATACTCTATAATATGATATGTGTTGTATCTATGCATTATGTTAATGTTTATATTATAACCTTAAGCTATGAAATATAATCAGCATTATTCGGGCATCGATGCGTTTCAATTGTCTCCAACCTCGCACCTTACAGGAAGCAAGGTCTGTCCACTGAGAATCACAGGCAAAACAAACTTTTAAACATTGGTACAAACAACAAGGTGGAACATTGGTACAAACAACAAGGTGGAACATTGGTAAAAAAGGTGGAAACAAATTGGTAGCATCAGCCCCGCAGCCGGCGCATCTATTTCTATCATTTTGAACCGCTAGGAGAGCAGCGGTCTTCTCGATACGTTTGTCTACTGCTATCCTGCAAATACTTTATCTAGAAGTACAAAGAAAGAATGAATGAATGAATGAATGAATGACTTACAAGAAATTTTCGCTTTGATACCTAAATTAAATAGTTATTTGATTTCAAATTTCAATACAATTGGTAGGAAATTGTGCGACACGGGTTACTTTTGCTGGAGGCCAATGGCTATTAACGGGATTCGAACTTGCGACCAGGAACAGGTTCGCACATACCAGTGGTCCTGAACAGTGACTTCAGCTGTGAGGCGGAGATCTGCAGCGCGGCGGCCGTGGTGAACCCACTGATGACAGGCTTCGAGATGAAGTCCAGCAGGAAACCTGGAATACACCGTGCATCGTGTCAAACGGGTTTGAACAAACTGGGCATACAAAGGCAATAAACTTGTTCATTTCATTATAAAAAACTCTACTAACTACTAGGTACTTCATCAAAAACTTTTTCAAACAAATGTATATCCATTGATCCATCCATCCATATACATATCCACACACATACATATCTATGACGATCTCTATGGCTCAATGGGTAGCGTTTTGGCGCGTTACGGGTTCGAATCCCGCCAGGGAACAAAAAAGTTTTCTGTGTTCCTGGGTCATGGATGTGTATTAAATATGTGTATTATATAATAAAAATCTTAAATATATGTATAGTATAAAAGTATTAAATATTTTCCCGTTGTCTGGTACCCGTAACACAATCTCTTCGAGAACTTACCACGGGACCAGATTGACGTGGTGTAGAAAGCGTCTATAGATATTATCAAAATAAATCATCAGGTGGCACGTCTGCCACTTTGCCTATCCAACTAACATTAAAAAGTAGCTGGACCTGTTTTGATAAAACATGTGCAAGAACCACCACTAGAAAACCCGCTAACAAAAAAACGCATCCAAGGCGGTGGCCAAGTTTAAAAGCAGTACCACAGAGACACAGTGAAACTTATGCGTTGGGGGTAAATCACGTACCCAGCTGGCATATCCCCAGCAGCATAATAATACAGCCCGTGAGGAACGAGGCGAGGTAGGCGAAGTCCGGCGACAGCGCCACGTATTTAGCCAGCAGCGCCGACAGGATGGCGGTGGGGCCCACCGTAACGTCCTTGCAGCTGCCCAGCACCACGTACACCAGCCCGGGGAACACGCTCGAGTACAGCCCCACCTGGAGTGTGTTGCGTACATCATTATTATCAACTAGCTGTTGCCCGCAGCTTCACCCGCGTTAACTTAGATTTACAGCCGTACGAGGATCGATGACTAGAGAGGTTTAGCTCTCACTAAAATTGCATGTGTTTATAGGTGTACTGTGTATTAGTGTGTATTTTATACACAAGATCTTGAAGTGAAGACTAACATAAAAACATTTTCCAAAAAATTAAAACCGACTTCAAAAATACTAAACTAAAAAGTAATAAAATAACAGTTTCTTTAATGTTTGTGCTTACAACATATAATCAACTTAATATTCTACTAATGTACAAACTTTGCGTTTACCACGTCATTATAGTTACTTATGGAGTCGGTGTCAGCCAAGGTAGGTAGGTAGGTAATGTACAGCAACAAATACGACACCGACTCCAAAAGTAACTATAATGACGTGGTAAACGCAAAGTTTGTACATTAGTAGAAGATTAAGTTGATTATATGCTGTAAGCACAAATATTAAAGAAACTGTTATTTTATTACTTTTTAGTTTAGTATTTTTGAAGTCGGTTTTAATTTTTTGTAAAATGTTTTTATTTCTTAATTTTTAGTGATTCCGAAATTCGTCGTCTTGACGTTCATTGAAGGAGGCATGTTCAGCAGTGGACGGATAAAGGATGATCATGATGATGATGATGGTGATGGTGATGATGATGATGGTGATGGTGATGGTGATGATGATGATGATTACGATGACCGCGACATACTATGGTGTGCTAAAGCATCCTATACAATTGTTACATCGACACGTAATAAAATAATCATATCATCAAGGTAAACAAAACCAACCAAATAGGCATTATTGGGAATAACTAAAAAATGGCTTGTCAGATCCTAATAAAATTAATATGGGACCAAATTGGAAACACCAGCTTTCAAACAAAAAATAACCATCGAAATCCATTGACAAACGGCGGAGATATCGTGTCACATACATTACAAAAAAAAAAAAAACATACAGACGTATTGAGAACCTCCTTTTTTTTGAAGTCGGTAAAAAAATATAAAAATTACCTGTGGCGGTAGTCCTGCCACCATAGCATACGCTATCCCCTGTGGTATCGAGGTGAGACCGACGGTAAAACCTGGAACATATTTATTAATATATTAAAAGAACTCTGTAATTCAGAGGTTAATGCCCCACCATGGGTTCAAGCCTTGTCGTGGCGGTGGGGCTCAGTAATATAAGGTGAACCTAGCACCTTGGGCGAAGCCAAGTGAACCAAAGGGGCTGCTCTTTGTACTCCTCTTATAAGAAGAGCGTTGGTCCCTTAGACCTTAGGGAAATGACTAGCCGTCGAGGTGCCCTGTTGTTCAACAGATCCCGGGCACCTCACCAAAGGCGGCATTGGTGGCACTCGCCGGGTTTTAGTGGGTAGAGCTGCGTCCACTTACCATCTTTCGGGCGCAGCGAGTCTCACATACCCGCCTTGGGAGTCCCTCCTCGCCCGTGGGATGCCTAAGAGCATTTCCCGACGGAAAATAAAATAAAAGGATAATTGCAAAGTCGTTATTGAACATTTACAAGTCTACTCAGATCTTGCACAAATTTTCCAGACCAAAAAAATGGTGTCAGACTCTATCTCTTTTGCCTTTTCTCTCTCTCTCTCTGTATGTTAACCTCCATTCGGCCGTCTTGGTATTCATTGAAAGAGGCCTATATCCACCAGTGAACGGAAAAAGGTTCGTAATGATGATGTTGATCAACCATTAATATTTAATACCCAATTTTTTTGATATAATCTCAATTCTTAGTTTGATAGTAGCAAGTGCAGGTATAACCATTATACACTTTTATTAGTTATTGCCTTTTTTAGGTCAAAAAGAATGTTAAATACAATAAACAATCTCGTCAGACTGGTTCCCCCAAACTGGTCCCAGCGAGCATGTGGTCATTGAGGAGACAACCTTGGACGAATCATTTTTGACAGCCCTCCATTGTCACAGAAACAAAAAAACTTTTTTTTTCTTGTTTTTAAATATGACTATAAAATATGCCTCAGCTAGTCTGTGACATCATTAGTGTATTCACATTTATAATTGCTATTAAAAAATATCAACTTTTTTATAAGATGACTAAATAACATAAGACTTATAATGTGGTAACTGTTTAGCGCCAATCACAACTGACAGAGTGCGTCTGTCTTAATTATTGTAGAAATCAAACTAGAAAATTATAGAAAATAAGGATATACCTAGTGTATATAGGTTTAAGTTAACATCAAACATGATTATAGAAAATAAGGATATACCTAGTGTATATAGGTTTAAGTTAACATCAAACATGATTATAGAAAATAAGGATATACCTAGTGTATATAGGTTTAAGTTAACATCAAACATGATTATAGAAAATAAGGATATACCTAGTGTATATAGGTTTAAGTTAACATCAAACATGATTATAGAAAATAAGGATATACCTAGTGTATATAGGTTTAAGTTAACATCAAACATGATTATAGAAAATAAGGATATACCTAGTGTATATAGGTTTAAGTTAACATCAAACATGATTATAGAAAATAAGGATATACCTAGTGTATATAGGTTTAAGTTAACATCAAACATGATTATAGAAAATAAGGATATACCTAGTGTATATAGGTTTAAGTTAACATCAAACATGATTATAGAAAATAAGGATATACCTAGTGTATATAGGTTTAAGTTAACATCAAACATGATTATAGAAAATAAGGATATACCTAGTGTATATAGGTTTAAGTTAACATCAAACATGATTATAGAAAATAAGGATATACCTAGTGTATATAGGTTTAAGTTAACATCAAACATGATTATAGAAAATAAGGATATACCAAGTGTATATAGGTTTAAGTTAACATCAAACATGATTATAGAAAATAAGGATATACCTAGTGTATATAGGTTTAAGTTAACATCAAACATGATTATAGAAAATAAGGATATACCTAGTGTATATAGGTTTAAGTTAACATCAAACATGATTATAGAAAATAAGGATATACCTAGTGTATATAGGTTTAAGTTAACATCAAACATGATTATAGAAAATAAGGATATACCTAGTGTATATAGGTTTAAGTTAACATCAAACATGATTATAGAAAATAAGGATATACCTAGTGTATATAGGTTTAAGTTAACATCAAACATGATTATAGAAAATAAGGATATACCTAGTGTATATAGGTTTAAGTTAACATCAAACATGATTATAGAAAATAAGGATATACCTAGTGTATATAGGTTTAAGTTAACATCAAACATGATTATAGAAAATAAGGATATACCTAGTGTATATAGGTTTAAGTTAACATCAAACATGATTATAGAAAATAAGGATATACCTAGTGTATATAGGTTTAAGTTAACATCAAACATGATTATAGAAAATAAGGATATACCTAGTGTATATAGGTTTAAGTTAACATCAAACATGATTATAGAAAATAAGGATATACCTAGTGTATATAAGTTTAAGTTAACATCAAACATGATTATAGAAAATAAGGATATACCTAGTGTATATAGGTTTAAGTTAACATCAAACATGATTATAGAAAATAAGGATATACCTAGTGTATATAGGTTTAAGTTAACATCAAACATGATTATAGAAAATAAGGATATACCTAGTGTATATAGGTTTAAGTTAACATCAAACATGATTATAGAAAATAAGGATATACCTAGTGTATATAGGTTTAAGTTAACATCAAACATGATTATAGAAAATAAGGATATACCTAGTGTATATAGGTTTAAGTTAACATCAAACATGATTATAGAAAATAAGGATATACCTAGTGTATATAGGTTTAAGTTAACATCAAACATGATTATAGAAAATAAGGATATACCTAGTGTATATAGGTTTAAGTTAACATCAAACATGATTATAGAAAATAAGGATATACCTAGTGTATATAGGTTTAAGTTAACATCAAACATGATTATAGAAAATAAGGATATACCAAGTGTATATAGGTTTAAGTTAACATCAAACATGATTATAGATAAGGATATACCTAGTGTATATAGGTTTAAGTTAACATCAAACATGATTATTTTCATTCCTAAAATTATTTGGAACTTCATGACTTTCGTGAACAAGACATTCTTTCATAAATATATGAATTATTAGGTAAATATGTGAATTATTAGGTTTCTAAATATCTTAAATTGTTTTATAACCTCAAAGTTAAGGCTTTATAATAATTAATTATAGTTTTATTATTTATATGTATTAGAATGTGTTCTTAAAATTGAGTAAAAAAAATATAGTAATACTTTAACCTTATGTTAAGACTAATACTAGGAATAATGCAATAGTCACATACTGGTCCCAAGATACAGGCACTGCCTAGTTCGGGGCCCTCAGTTAACTGTAGTTTTTTTAATCTGTAAGCACTAACATCATTGTTAACTTTAGCTGTAGTCAATTGTAGAATAGTATGTTTTTGTGCCAAATAAAGTTATTATTATTATTATTAATGTCGAAATATCGAGCCCCGCGAAATAAAAGTGAAAAACATGGTAAATATCCTGTTTTAAATCATTTTAGTAATACCTAGTGCTGTATGCACGAATGCTATATGCACGAAATACCTAATGCTATATGCACGAATAGCAGAAATGTATTAAGATTATAGGATCGGCTATAAAAATAGCTTTTCGCGTGATCCTACTAAACATATTATGCTATTTAACGGTAGTTTTATGTATTGAAACCAGTCCGCGCGACTGAACCTTCCACCCATCAAGGATTTTACTGCATTTTATTATGAAGGGGCAAACAGACAGTCCGTTCACCTGGTGGTGAGTGATGAGTGACATCCATAGACACTCCCTAAACCTGAGGATTAGCTGATGCGTTCCTTTGAATTTAAACCAAGTCACGGGCAACAGGTAGCATATAATATACGAGATATCAATGCTATTGTATGAGTAAATAAACTTATTAACGTAATCTTATCTGTCGGACGAGTACTTGTCGAGGGAAGCGTGTTAAGTGCGAGACGCGATGATCGGCCTCTACACTCTTAGACTACGACTTGAAATATAAGAAGGCCTATAATGTTAATCGTCATTATCATCATGCTGGATATAAGACCGAAGATATTTTTATAAATACCAAATCTCCCGTTTTATAAAGCCATGTTGATGGGCAAATTATAGTGTACCTGTTCATATTTTACAATAAACTTTCGACAAAAGCCATTCCAATATACGGACAACTTTCACATTTATATGACTTCGAAAGCGACACCGAAAATTTTTAGAACTGGCCCCTTGTAAACCATATAATAAAAAGTAAGTTTAAATTTTTAAAAAGGCTTTTCACCAATTTTATTGTGTATGGATTTTATCCATTTGTCATTTCTTTTACGATGTCATGTCAAGTCAACTAGAAAGTTTATATAGACTTCGATTGGCCTTTCACGATGAAGTCCTATCTCGTGCCACTGTTTACAACTGGTTTAATGAGTCTAAGCTAAACAAATAAATTTTTCTTTCTTTCTTTCTAAACGTGGTTGCACTAATATCACCGATGATCTGCGTGACGGAAAGACTTCTCCGGCGACGACTGAAGAACTTCAGTGTTGTGCGGCGTATGATAGAGACTGACAAAAGAGTAACCTATCAGAAGATTCGGACAAGGTAACGGTATGAGTCAAGTGCACAAAATCCTCCATGAACATTTACCGGTCAGGGAACTTTGTGCCCGGTGGATACCTACCTCATAATTTGACAGGCCCAAAAACTCCGTCTTGAGGAATGTTAACAAAATGAAGAGAGGAAAAAAGGTCTTTTTTCTTGGTATAAATTGGGCAGAAACGATCCTTCTTCACCACAACGCCTCGTCACACACCGCCAAGCAAACGATCGATTAATTGGCGACGTCAGGTGGAATTACTGGCTCACCCGCCGTAGATAATATTATGTGTATATAGACTTTTATTTCTATTCCACAAATAATAAAAAAAATACCAGCTATCGCGTCTCGGAACAGCTTGTCCAGGCTATAGGTAGGCAGCCAGATGGTGATGGGAAGCCTTCTCCTCCAGGAGTCCAGGTTGCAGAGCTTGGAGGCCGTGCGACGGATCCGACCTCTGGGCCGGTTGCCTGGAATTAGAGTCAAATAATTTAAATAACGGAGAGATGGCACAAGTGTAACATCGATGTTAATATAAAATTCATAATAAACTCCATAACGATGACACCGTCACGGCATTCGAGTCGATTTTACTGCCAAGATTTTTACATTTTATAAGTCTTTATCCTCGTTTAACAAGTTTCAAATGTTTCAAACACGGATTAAATAAGCAACTTTATTATTCTTGCCGTGGTTACAAATTTGATAGCAGGTAGCCTATATATATATATATAACCTAATAATGTCATTGTTCATAATGGTGATAACAGAAGAGAGAACATGTCAAACATACTCATATTATAAACGAGAAAGTATCTCCTGTATACGTGCACGCCTCAACCACTGATATGATATGTATATTTTGGTAATATTTAAAACAGGTCCTAATTTTAATAACGATATTGAAAGACAATACCATAAAAATATAGAACACACACAAATTTCAAAAACACACAACATATCACAAAAACAACTTCACAAAAACACAAAAATATTACCAATAACTCCACTCAATTCCACCATATTCCCATAATACAGAATAAGAATACACTAAGTTTGTGAGAATACGAGAATACACGTTATTCTCTGCTCAAGAAGCGCGTGCTAGTGATGGTTAAACAATAATTTAGATAGTCGCAGACGTCGCAGTATCGGTGTTGGGTGTAAACACACCGCTAGCGATGCGAAATACGACACGCAACCTAATAATATATTTCACAATTTTATTATATGAGAATGATATAATATTCTAATGTCTAGTCTCTATACTAAGCATCCTCCTGGACTTCGTCCGTCCGAAAGGCAGTGAAGACTAACAAGGAGAAAAACATTTTCCGCCTCAGACCTTACCAGGAATACCCAGAACGAAACGCCAATAAAAAAACGGACGGGTAAGTTGCCCTATTTCGGCACTTGTTTTGGGTATTATTACATAAAGCATGGGTATTATTACATACATAATAACTTATACCGAAGCCTGAACTTAAAAAACCAATACTGGTTGGTGAGCTTTACAAGTATAAAGTAAGGTAAAAAGCGACCGCCCTACATGGGCCTATACCGGTTATTTTGAGCCACGAATATCAAACGAAAGTCGAGAAATTAAACATCATCATATAAAATTCCGTACTCTTAAGGAAAATGGCTCGTAACTGTGTGCGCAAGCCAGTGGCTATAAGAAATTTTAAGACTATTTTTCTCATGGTATCATTAAACGCAGGTATCAAGTTGAATTTATGTTCTTGTCAAGAGGTAGTGCCATGCTACTTCACAGCCGAATTGGGCCGGCACGACCGGGGTGTTACCTCTCGCTCACATAACACCGGCGTCAAGTGACAGCTACGCTGTCGCGTTTCGTGCAGTTTGTGAGTTTCCTGTGACCCATTGGGGGGATAAGGAAAAGGAGGGCAACGCATCTGCATAACTTTTGGTTGTGCGGATGTCTATGGGCGTCGGTAGTCACCATAAGGTTCCGACTGTTCTTGTGACATAAAAAAACGTTACTCAGGTATTTAAACCTGTAAAAATACACACGCATTTACATAAAATGACTCGTATAAACATACAAAAACTTTGATGTCGGTTAAAATATAATATATGCTAACGACATTTTTATTAGTTGATATCTTAATTAAACAAGAGATTTTTATAATTGTTCCAGATTTAAATTAATCTCAGATAACATACGTCCACATGAATTAGAGTTAGAAGGACACCATTTTAAGCCTATGGAAGATTGGGACATAATCATTATCATACGATAAAAAGATTATTTGTATGATTACATAGTTTTTAGCTCCGAGACAATAATATATGCAAGATCGGATAATATATACTAGGATCATCGAGCATATTATAACCGGATAGAGTAGTAATGCGAGCCATAAAATTCCGAAACTGGTCAGTGATTTGTCACTGACGTAATAGTAATTCAACCAACCAGTGAGATGTATGTACGACCGATCGGCCAATCATTTGTGCATTCATCAATGGCCATCAGTCGGCCATTCAGATCGTATAACCGGCGCAGCGTCGCAGCACTAGGGCGGAATTAGTTTTCAAACAAAATACATAGCATTACCGTTCTATTCCGGTTATATATATATATATATATATATATATATATGTAGATCGGCAGTCTTGACGTTCATTGACAGAGGTCAATGTACAGATTTATGTACAGACAACTACATTTTTAAAGAAATCTATACTAATATTATAAAGCTGAAGAGTTTGTTTGTTTGTTTGAACGCGCTAATCTCAGGAACTACTGGTCTGATTTGAAAAATTGCCATTTATAGAGGAAGGCTATATAACATCACGCTGTGACTTATATGAGTTGAGAAACGCGGGCGAAGCTACAGTCAACAGCTAGTCTGTAATATTCGAAGATATGTGATTTGATAACATTGAATATTCATGTATTCTATCGTTAAAAATATTAGTTTTAAAATAAGTTTTTAATTATACAGTTTTCTGATAGTCCCCCTTCCTAGCGAGTCTATAACCATAAAAGTCCAAGTTGAATCTAGATTTTAATTAAAAAATATAAAGAAATATAATCTAGACATTTAACACGCTGAAAATATTATAACAACAAAACTTAACACAAAGAGAATATAAATCCAGATGACTAACCCCCAAATACTCAAACGAATCTCAAATTTAAGACGTACTTAAACTCGTGTTGTCCCTCTTTTTTCTTCGAATCTGACACGTCGTAGCATGAGTTTAAGCACGTCTTAAATTTGAGATTCGTTTGAGTATTTGGGGGTAAGTCAATTAGAACAAAACAACCACGCTATAAAGAGATAACGGATACTAAACAAACTGACATTTACAAATCTAAGCAAACAATCATAAAAAACTTATTATAAATTCCTTCCAGCCAGACTACGTTCATATTATAATCCTAGGATCACAACTAATCTGAAAATAAAGATGACGAGCGTTTTACTAAGGGCGATGATCGACGGTTCAGACGGACTATTCAAATCGAAAAAAATTGAATTTAGAATACTAGAAGACGCCCAAGGATGTCCCGTGTAGTTTTTCTGTAAAGGCACCATCCTTTTTTTACGCATGTAGCCAGGATCTCGGGTAGATCCTGACCCTATGTGGGACTTGCACCTGGGAGTGCCCTACCCGTAAACTAAAACCACTGGAGCGCCTTCAGCCGCATTTTGAGGGTCCCGGATAGGCAAACAGGATCACCTCAGCGATAGGCTGGCCCCGGCGAAGGCCAGACTACTCCTCGTAAGGGGGGGCTACGCAGCCGCTACTAAGCAGTCCCCGCGACGTCGTGACTCGTGTCATACTGGGCCCAGGTTCCCGTAAAGGCACCATCCTGCCTAATTCTTCTGCGAAGGTTTGTTTTGTTCTAGAAGGAAGACAGAACAGTGTAACCGGTATCGAGATCTATAGATACCATCCTGCCTCTGGATGGGCAAGTCTCCTGAACACCTTTTTTATATCGCAGGCAAATCCTTTATGGATGTAGCCAGGATAAATATGTTGCCTGGGCTAGTTCCGGGTAAACTACGTTATGTTCATGGGCGACGTCGACCACTTACCATCAGGTAGCATGTCTGCCAGTTTGCCTATCCAACTAATATAAAAAAATATCTTCGGATTCCTAACCCTACCTGGGACTTGCACCTGGGAGTGCATAGCCAAACTGAAATCACTGCGATGTCACTATTTTTCCGCTTTAGATAAGAACTAGAATCGAGCCAGTAAATACGTTAATCGAATAAAATACATATTCAAATAACTGGTTTCGTATTCGTCGAAATATATTTTTAGATGACTGATGTAAAACTTGAACTCTCTATAAGATTGATTATTTTCACTATAAAAACTATTAATTATACCATTTTTTGTTGTTATTGCCTTTATTACGCGTTATTATCGAGATTCTCGCTTATCGGTGTTCGCAATATAAAAAATATATAAAACATGGTACATATCTCGTTTTAACTACAATTTTCGTAACTATTAATCATTATTCTCATATTGAGAATAGGTACAGTTCATCTTGAACCTCTTTAATTAATTTTTGACGATATGATTTGTAAGAGGTAGTGCTATGCTGCTTTGCAGCCGAATTGGGCCGGCACAACCGCTCGCTCACATAACACCGGCGTAAAGTGACATCTTTGCTGTCGCATAGAGAAAAGGAGGGCAACACATCTGAATAATCTTTGGTTGTGCGGATGTGTATGTACGTCGATAGTCCCTAAACGGCTTCGACTGCTCGTTTGCCCTCCTATGCTATAAAAAAAACTAATTTAGGAGATACCAATATAATCAGGATTGCCCTTGAAAATCCTAGGACAAATCCTAAGCTTTAGGCCTAGAATAGAAGAATTCCTAGAAGTGACATAAGATGACATCTCTCGTTGCTAATAGTGACACTTTCTACTTTTTTAACCGACTTCAAAAAGGAGGAGGTTATCAATTCGTCGGAATCGTTTTTTTTTATTTTTTTTTATGTATGTTACCTGATTACTCAAAGATGGCTAGACCGATTTGAAAAATTCTTTTTTTGTTCTAAAGGGTATACTTCCCAAATGGTCCCATGATAAGGAAACCAGGATTTGATGATGGCATCCCAGAGGAATCGAGGGGAACTTTCGAAAATCGTAGGGGCGACTAGTGCGTTTGATATTTTTTTTATAAAGTGTTTTGAAGGACTACAATTTAATGAAGGTCTGGAGTCGATCTGATGCTGGAGCCGAAAGACAATCGAGGGAACTCCTCAACTATTTACATCAGGAACCTTGTGTTTGGGCTTGATTAATTTGTAATGATGAGAACTTTACACCTAGATGGGTTGTGACTGTCATTAGGGGTCTGATGATGAAGACAAAGGACATTTAAAGGAACTCCTCAACAGTTTACAGTAGCTACCTTGTGTTTGGACTTAATTAATTTAAATTGATGAGAACTTTATACCCATTTGGCTTATAAGCGCCATTACAGGTGTGATGATGGAGACCATACACAATCGAGGGGAATCCTCGACGATTTACAGCTTTTATTGGGCTTACTTCATACGGTAAATAATATTATGCCTAAATCATGTAATTTTATTACTTGTCGTTGTGAAATGAACAAAAAACAACTGTGCCTTGGAAACGCATCATAGTTTTTCAAGGTCATCATAATATCCATTCTATATCTATATATTGGTGATGTTCTATACCTATATATAATGGAATTATTTAACGAATAGCAGCAAATCTGCCGTGATTGCTTTCAATTACGTGTATATAAAGTTTTATACAATTCCATTTCGGTTTTTTCATTTGTTATGTAATGAATTAAACCCTTTCTACGATCATCTCATTTATACAGCGCTATTTAATCTGAGCAACGCGTTTAATAGTTCTACCCATATTTCAGACAAATAGAAGCCGGTGTCCTATTTGTTGATGTACCTACCTCCTAACCTACCTACCTTGGCTGACACCGACTCCAAAAGTAACAATAATGACGTGGTAAACGCAAAGATTGTATATTAGTAGAAGAACTAGTTGATTATAAATTGTAGGCACAAAAATTAAGGAAATTATTTTATTACTTTTTTGTTGTTTTTTTTTTTTTTAATTTGAAGTCGGTTTTAATTTTTGTTTAATATCGATAACAGTTCCATCTCATGACAATGATGACCCGTTTTTTGTAACTTCTTATTTTACACGTTTCAAGTGTGTTTAATCTGTTGCCTACGAAATAAATACATTTTGATGTGAATGGATTGTGGAAGGAAATTATCAGGCGCGAAGTATGATGATGGAATATCTATCCAAGGTTGAGTATTGCTAGAGGGAAGTTGGCTAAGGTTAGCGACGTTATTGATAACTGCTATCTACTTAGCGACGACTGACTTAATACTCAACGTAGGTTTTAGGAACGAACTATATGTTTTTTTTTGTTTGTTGCATATTAAATTGTTGCATAATATACGCAAATTGTTATTTCATGAGGAATTATATTTGTTGATCTGTCAACTTATTTCTAACGCGAATTCTTTGCGAAAACTTTCCTTTGGGAAAAAAAGAGAATAGATATAGATAGACATAGATAGTGGACGTAGCTCTACCCACTAAAATCCAGCGGGTACAAAGAGCGTAAGGTGCAGCGGCTCACCCTAGGCTACTGAGTCCCACCGCCACGACAAGGCCTGAACCATGGTGGGGAGGAAGGAATAAAGCCTAGGATTTACACAATAAACACTAGCCCTGGCTGAGCTTGTATGCTAAGTGAATATAATACGTGAATTAAGTGACCATCGTGCTACCCCCTCTGCCAACTTGCACAGCTGTTTAATATATAAAATTTATTGATTACTAAAGAGTTTCTATTTACCTACAGATGGCCTCTAAAACAGTTCGCATCGACGAGTTTCATGTTAGTTTAACTCTCATTGAAACATCCGTACCTCATATCCGACGTTAAATTATAATTGCACCATTTGTGTTATAAAGGTTTCAATCCATTTGTCAAATACTAACAGGTATTACACTAGTCTAGACTAAATATAGACTTGTTTAAAATAAATAAAAATGTGTTGCAACAATGTAAAGCTGACAGAGCTGTAGACGCGCGTTTCTCATGTTGTTAATATTTTTTTATTTTTTCACGTAAAGATAAAGTACAAATGTGGACACTTAGGGAGACTCTGGGATGGGAAGAAATCAAAAAAAAAAATTAAACAAAAATTAAAACCGACTTCAAATTAAAAAAAAAACTAAAAAGTAATAAAATAATTTCCTTAATCTTTGTGCCTACAATTTATAATCAACTTGTTCTTCTACTAATATACAATCTTTGCGTTTACCACGTCATTATTGTTACTTTTGAAGCCGGTGTCCTATTTGTTGATGTACCTACCTCCTAACCTACCTTGGCTGACACCGACTCCAAAAGTAACAATAATGACGTGGTAAACGCAAAGATTGTATATTAGTAGAAGAACTAGTTGATTATAAATTGTAGGCACAAAGATTAAGGAAATTATTTTATTACTTTTTAGTTTTTTTTTTTTTTATTTGAAGTCGGTTTTAATTTTTGTTTAAAAAATTTTTATTTCTTAATTTTTAGTGATTTCAAAATTTGATAACTGATTTTATTTGTTGGAAATATGGGTAGAACTATTAAACGCGTTGCTCAGATTAGATAGCGCTGTATTAATGAGATGACCGTAGAAAGGGAATTCATTACATAACAAATGAAAAAACCGAAATGGAATTGTGTAAAACTTTATATACATGTAATTGAAAGCAATCACGGCAGATGTGCTGCTATTCGTTAAATAATTCCATTATATATAGGTATAGAACATCACCAATATATAGATATAGAATGGATATTATGATGACCTTGAAAAACTATGATGCGCTTCCAAGCCACAGTTGTTTTTTGTTCATTTAACAACGACAAGTAATAAAATTACATGATTTTGGCATTATATTATTTACCGTATGAAGTAAGCCCAATTAAAGCTGCAAATCGTCGAGGATTCCCCTCGACTGTGCCTCGACTGTGTATGGTCTCCATCACACACCTGTAATGGCGCTTATAACCCATATGGGTACAAAGTTCTCATCAATTTAAATTAATTAAGTCCAAACACAAGGTAGCTACTGTAAACTGTTGAGGAGTTCCCTTAACTGTCCTTTGTCTTCATCATCAGACCCCTAATGACAGTCACAACCCATCTAGGTGTAAAGTTCTCATCATTATAAATTAATCAAGCCCAAACACAAGGTTACTGATGTAAATCGTTGAGGAGTTCCCTCGATTGCCTTTCAGCTCCAGCATCAGATCGACTCCAGACCTTCATTAAATTGTAGTCCTTCAAAACACTTTATAAAAAAAATATCATACGCACTAGTCGCCCCTACGATTTTCGAAAGTTCCCCTCGATTTCTCTGGGATGCCATCATCAGATCCTGGTTTCCTTATCATGGGACCATTTGGGAAGTATACCCTTTAGAACAAAAAAAGAATTTTTCAAATCGGTCTAGTCATCTTCGAGTAATCAGGTAACATACATAAAAAAAAAAATTAAAAAAAAGATTCCGACGAATTGATAACCCCCTCCTTTTTGAAGTCGGTTAAAAAAGACATATCATCATCACGTGACCGTCGCATAGCACCGATATCTGCTGAGGTCGATTCAAATCGAATGCAGAAATGTCTATACCTCAATTTAGTACGTGGCTGGTATCAGTTGTGTGGTGTTATTTATAACATCTAGAAAAGAAAAGGACAAATAGTCTATTTTGCTTTTTTCATCCGGCCGCTTGACATCAATGACAAACAACTTCATTGATTCACCTAACACATAGTTATGCAGAATTTAAAGGAAACAAAAAAAAAAATTTTACTCATAAACTACCCAGAATTCCATATTATATTCAAAAAAGAACAAATAAAAAATCAATGAAAGAATTCAAAAATAATAAAAATCTATAACAAATCTATAATAATGGGATAAAATTAAGAAATGACTGTGTCCAGCCATTTTCCGTCTAGCCAATCCATTTTACAATCAATGTGTGCCAAAAATATAATACATCAATAACAAACTTCAATATTACCTCGTCTCAATGTGACTCAATTCAATTCACACGCACCTTCTGTATGGAGCCTAATATTGATAATCTTGACATTTCTTTTTTGTTACATACAAATAAATTGAATATTTTTAGATGTATTTCCTGGTCTAAAACTATAACTATGTAAAATATAGTTTTTTTTTATAGGAGGGCAGTTCATTGAGTGTTTATGTTTAGCAGTCGACGCATAGATGCTAATGATGATGGTAGGAGGGCAAACAAGCAGTCAAAGCCTTTTGGTGACTATCAACGTCCATACATATCAACCAGAGATTGCATAGATGCATCGTACACCTGCTCTCCTATTTTATCCAATGGGAGAGTTATAATCTACTCGGGACAGTAGTATGAGCAGCTGTTTTTTGGCCAATCAGTGTTATACTGACAAGTCCAACCACCAACCCATGGCCCTATCAAACTGTCGCGGTTATACGGGCCGAATCTCGGGAGTGCGCACCCTAATGTCTAGGGTTTCTTCTTTTTCTGCCCTTCAGTTATTCAATTCTCTATCTACTTGTCCCTTAAGTCCTTCTCCCCTTTCAGTGTTCTACTGACAGTGAGAAGGACCTAGTAATCACTATCATCACTGTTCATCATCATCATCATCATCATCAGCCTCTATCCATCCACTGCTGAACATAGGCCTCCCTCAATGAACGCCAAGACAACCGATCCCTTGCCACTCGCATCCAACACGGACCGGCCACCTCATAGAGATGTCTTCCCACCTGGTTAATGGCCGACCAACACTATGTTACTAGTAAGTAAATAAAGGTCATCAATAATGTGCAGCAATGCTGTTATTACGTGTACACTGTACAGCTCTAGGACGTCACACTCATTGCATAGTAAAACTACTTTGCAATATTACGCCTGGCTAACCTCAGTGCGTCCAAGTTAAATTGCGCAAATTGGACAATACAATATATTTTGAAGACTTGGGTTTTGGCTTGGGCGTTGTCAACTTGGGCCATGATACATTAAAATGTTTTAAACCATACCTGTTAGTTTAATATTATGTGCTATTATTGAAGTGAAAACTTCTTTTGTGGCATTGTGTACTTTTTTTTGTGATGGATAAGAAATGATAAACTCGCATCAAAACCTGATCGAAAATGAAATGTCTGACTATTAAATGTCAAGTGATCGCAATCTTAGCACAACGAAATACAAAACTACTATTGATGCGGTCTTTATTAGCTATTTAAATAGGTTCTAATCAAATTTGTTCATTTCATACGTCCTCAGCTACCATAAACCTATATATTTTAGAGATTGGCGATGATGGTTCTGGTAATGATGATTGTGAAAGAGTTATTGAAATTATGGATGTAAGTTGATTTTTCTGAGAGATAAACTTTTAATGTAAAATAATTGTAATAGTTCTGAAGTGTTCAATTTTTAATGTACCTGATATAAATTGTCAAGAGTGCAATAAATGAATATTGTATTTTACCACATAATGTTTTCTTATATTAGAATTATATTTGCATATTGTATTAGTTGTGCAATGGGGAGTCAAGACTCTTTAATTATTAAATTATTGTAAATCAAAGGCTTCGTAGATTACAATGAAACCATAGAAAATTAACACTATTGTCATCAGTCGCTTATGAGATACTTAGAAATGTAAATTACTTGTATTACTTCATTCGCTTTTCAAATACCTTGTTTATAAAAAATGTATGTAATTATCATCATGACATAAAATGATCAAATGATCTCGCTAAATTAAGTTCATGACTCTATTTAGGTAGAGATAAGTAAATGTTATTGATATATAAAGAACTTAAAATGAGCATAGTATGTATTTCAAAATACAAGTAAAAAAATTACAAATATTATGACTAAGCATCATCATCATTATCAGCCTTTTTTCGAGGACATAGGCCTCTTTCGCTGAACGTCAAGACGGACAATACCGGCCACGAGCATCCAACCAAGACCGGCAAAAAGACTATCAAAACGAAATCGAAACATCCAACTTTAGAAGTATAATTTAAAAAATTATATTAATACACAATTTCTGTCATAACTTTAATAGATAAGTGCACTGTTTTCTATTTATGACGCGATAAACCTACTAACAAAGAGCATTATCACAACGAGATAAAACGATATATCAATACAAAATGAACATGTGAATATTACATAATTATTTAAGCACAACTGCAATTCCAAATAGCCCATGTACTAGATTTCGTAGTAAATTTACTGAAAAAACATACCTATAATATGTGATGAAAAATACTAAATAGACTCACCCAGAAGTGGTTGTCTTGGATCATTGATGTCCATGACGAGCTATCCAATGAACATAACGTGTTTAGTACATATAACTAGAATCTAGAATTAATTAACATTATACACTATGATATTCCGCTGCCGAATACAGATGTTTGTTTACGTTTTGTGCTGTTTTTAAATCTCGTGTCAACTGTCGACTGTCGAAGTGACTTTGACATATTATATATATTCTACTTCTTTTTTTTTTTTTTATTAATATTTTATGGCCTGGTTACGAGACCTTTAAGCCAATATTCTACTTCTTCTTCTTAAACTCTATTTTTTTAAACGACATTTAAGTTTAAGGACTTTGTAACATATTTTTACGTGACAACATCTTATACTAAATCGATATACGCCGGCTGCACGCACGTGTCACGTTCAGCCTGAGTTGACCATGCAAGCGAGAGTGTGGAACAAGCAAAGGAGAGGCACGCTCGACCTAAGTATTCGGCTTGGGATGCATTATGACTGTTATGGATGTTACCACGTGAAATTTTCGTCCATAAACTGGCTTTACAGACAACAGATATGTTTTTAGCTAGGTGTAAATACGTCCGTTAATTGGATTTTATACTGATTTTATACTGTAATGCCCAAAAATGTTATTGTCTTAAATTAAATACCTAATTATTCTTTTATTATAGTAATAAAAAATATATATTAAATATAAATAAATATTTTACACACTTAAATAACTATCTTCTAGTAAACATGCTAATTTAAAAATTATTTTCAAATATATTATATTCTAAAATCAGAAGTTCAAAACGCCTGTAGATATTGTGCTAGCAACTTCTAATTAATGCAATTGCACGTTAAATACATTAAAGTTCCGTAATATGTTCTTACTAAATAGTAAATTCTAGTACAATAGAATTTATATACAGGATACTATACTAACATAATTTTTTTTTAACAAAAATTATAACCGACTTCAAAAAATGAAATAACCGCAAAATTTATAAAATAATCGCGTTTCTTTAATTTTTGTGTCTACAACTAATAATCATCTTGTACTTCTACTAATGTACAATTTTTGCGTTTACCACGTCTTAATTGTTACTTTTGAAGTCGGTGTCAGCTAAGTTAAATGGTACAGCAACAAAAACGTCACCGTTTTCCGTCACAGGTGTCGTATTTGTTGCTGTAGCTACCTACCTACATTGGTTGACACCGACTCCAAAAGTAACAATAATGACGTGGTAAACGCAAAAATTGTTTTTTTTTATTAGCTAGAGTGATTCGAGAGGAAGGTTTATAATATGTATAATAACATCCATTAAATCGTGGAGAAATACTGTTATTTTTTAGGTTTCTAATGTGATGTCGTAAATAAACACATTTTTTGCACTTACATTGCAAACGCTGGATGAACACTAACAGATAGATCAAAATGATGTACTACATTATGGTACACCTTAGAAAGATCTACAAAAAAGTCCACGATGGCATATGTGTATCTCTTAAGGATAACATACTATATCCATTTTAATACTTAAAAAATGGGCAATTATAAAACGGTAGTTGGAAAGCTATTTACACAAATGTGGTATTAATCCTTATCATTTTAAATATGTTAGTTAGCTTGAGCATTTCATGAAGTATGTTTTTCCCGTTTACACCATGCAAATGAAATGCATATCTTAGAAGATAATATAGCAAAATCAAAATAATGCTACACCGTGATTTCGACCGAGCCGCGCGAGCCGGGCGCTCCGTGAGGCCGCGAGTGAGCCGGGCCGAGCCCCGGTTCCGAAAGTTAGGATAATAATTATTATTGTATCAATGTAATATGGTAGAATTGTGTATCCTAAATATGCCTACTGAAAAGTCCGCGATGACATAATATGTCTATATTATGTTAAATATAACATACTACCTATATCCATTTAAATACTTTAAAAATTGGCAATCTTAAAGCGGTAATGTAAAAGCTATTTACAAAAATACGGTATTAATCACTTCATATTATAAAATAAAGTCCTACGCCCGTCCATAGATAAATAATCATCATCAATCCGTGTACGGCTGTACATCTAAGTTAACGCGGGCGAAGCTGCGGGCAACAGCTAGTAATAATAAAGCACACTTTCGTAGCATAGTAATCGGATAAATAAATTTAGTTCTACGGAAGACATTAAATTCACAGGACACAGTTGCAATTAAAATGTTCCACAATTACACACAACATCCATATTGGATTCATAGACTTGGGAATACGTAAAAACTAGGCTACATAAAAAGAAATAAAAAGAAAACTCTTATCCAAAAATGTACACAACAACAATATGTTTGTAATAATACATAAACTATTTGCATGTACTTACTACTTAGGTACTTGTGTCAGTTACGAAAGCGTAGATGTAAATTGTATAATTTCTTTGATTAGTAAATGATTTATCGCATTATATCGTAAATAGGACACGAGTTAGGACGTGAATGATAACCCTTATTAGCACTAGTGCCGGTTCGAATCGGTTGTCCGAAACCAATTTCTCTTGACATCTTTGTACATTCCTATCTGTTCGGAAATTGCTCACAATTAAGTGTTGCCAATATAAAATGTGCAGTGGATGTTGATCGAAAGTATATATGGCGGGCTTAGTTAAAATTTATAAAATAGTTTAAATTCGGTAAATCTCAAGTGGTTACTTAATTTAGGAGTGCGTTATGCGCGCCGAGAATATTTCTTCCGTGAAGCAGCTTTTCTATGTTTCGGTCAGGTCACAGGATAGGTAGTGTAATTTTATTGGCGCTGAAACCTGTCCTGAGCCTTGCTAGAACCAGGCAGGTTTTCTCAAGCGTTAGTTCCTAAACCTGCTCATGTTCATGGTTGACGCTTACCATCATACCGCCTACCAATTTACAATCTAACTATCATCGAAAATTCTAAATAATGACTATGATTGCTCAATGGGCTATTGACTATTAATAGGAACCTGCTAGTATCGACTAGTTTGAACTGGCTCGAGTTGGAAGGGAGCGAGGAATCTGACCCAATATGGATTTGCTGATAATACTGTTCACAGCGCATCACATTTATCAGCATTATATTTATTCATAGTTGTACTTATATAGCTTATAAAATGACTCCCTCAAGGAACGTCAGGATGCCTTATCACCCTTTATTTTATATCGTAGGGAAATCCTTATGGATGCAGCCCGGATCTTCGGGTAGATCCTGACCCAATGTGGGGCTCGCACCTGGGAGGGCGCCCATCCTAACTAAAACCATTGCGAGCGCCTTCAGCCGCTTTTTGAGTGTCCCGGATAGGCAACCTCACCTCAGCGACAGACTGGCCCCGGCGAAGGCCAGACTATTCCTCGTAAGGGGGGACTGCCCGGCCGCTACTAAGCAGTTCCCACGGCAATAATCTTCTTATGCTAGGCAGTAATGTCGCAGAAGGAGGTCGATGAGCGAGTACCGCCGATGCCCCCCGCAGGCACGAGCGTGGGCGCGTAGTCCAGTAATGCCCCTCTGCTCGTGTCAGGCTCCGAATAAGAACCTGGGCCCAGTATGGCACGACGTCGCGGGGACTTCTTAGTACCTTCCCCTTACGAGGAGTAGTCTGGCTTTCACTGGGGTCAACCTGTCGCTGAGGTGCTCCTGTTGCCTGAAGATTCAGGACCATCAAAAAGCGTCTGAAGGCGCTCGTAGTGGTTGTTAGTTGCCTTATCCCTTGCTACTCGCATACCACTTAAAACTTCACGGAAACAAGTCTCCATGAACACTAGTTTCTCCAATGTTTTTGCTTCACTGGCTGATTAGGATTAGTGATCCTATTTCTGATGTCGTTTAATGTATTCTAATAAAACCCAATACCTACGAAGTGCCTGCGAAGGAGTCAATCGTTCTAGAACACAGCCAACATACTTAAAAAAATAGTTTTATTAAAATAGCAGACGCTACAAAGTAGCCATAAGAATTTCTCAAAGAGAAGCTCAACGAAGGAATTCCTTGTAGGTCTCAAAATATCCTGGAAATTAGATAAAAATCAGCCGATCGAGTCGATGTATTTATTAAAATAAGACGCCCTAATGTTTACGTAATATCACTGACGCACATAATATCACAATAAATGTGTTTGATATTTGTTACATCTAGAGATGTTATCATCATCATCATCTAAATGACATCTAATATTATGTTAATCAAACGACTATCTTTTAATGACTAAACCATTTTTCAACGGGTTTAATTTATCTACCGATTTTTTTTGATTTTGATATAATATTTTCTCTTGACCATTGAAGATTGGTGACGCTGCAACCGCTGATGTTTTAATAAATAGTTGAAGATAGTATAATAGATAGCTAGAAGAAGATAGCTGAGTCCACAGGGCACGGCCTTATGTTTACTACGTACAGACAACATAACAACAACATATTATGTGAAATTCCATAACAGCATTGAGCATACAGTGAAGGAAACAACTTGTTTTGAAAATAATGAACATACAGACTATAGAGGGTAATGAACATACAAAGGTAATTTTTGGGGGGATTACTGATTACACAAAAATATGAAACGGAATTATTAAAAGTAACTATGTATAAAGGTAACGATGGTCATTTAAAACTAAAGGGGTCCTGCACCACAGAACAAACCCTCCCAACGTCGTGACAGTGCAATGGGGTGAGGTTCCCATCCTCGCCCTTTGTTCCCTCCTACTATTTTGTCCTCTCTTCTTATAAAAATGGTACAAAGACTAGCTCCCTCGGCTCAATTTGCTTCGCCCAAGGTGCTGGGTTCTCCTTACGCTACTGAGCCCCACCGCCACGACAAGGCTTGAACCATGGTGGGGATCTAACAAGAACCTACATTTTCCTTAAATATATAAACCATCATCTTACCATCATGGATGCAGATGACGATGACATAAAGAAAACAAAATGACTATAATAACAACACAAATATTTTTTTCACGGTATTGTTTACGAATGACGAAATACACATTGTTGTTTCTGCATACATACTTACGATTCAAAATAATCCTCCCAGAAACGAGCAAAGCCGACGAACATCGTATATATAATGAAGTAATAGGACGGACCAGCTGTGGACGGAGCCAGTATGATGATGATTATGTTAAGTTAAAGATAGTAGTGGGAGGTGTACGCTGTTCCGCGCGCCCCTATGACACCAACCACCTTATTTTTTCGGTCAAGTAGATTTTATTTGTTTCAGAAAAATTACAGTTGGACTCCTGTCAATGTTTAGTATTTGTAACAGTGCAATTATAGATAGGCAGCTACGATTCGAATCTCGGGATGTTTTTTATATCATAATAAGGAGGCAGCTGAGCAGTCGGAGCCTTATGGTGACTACCGACGCCCACACACATCCGCCAAAAGTTATGGAGATTGCAGATGCAACAACTCGATGTCTGATGACCCCCGCTAGGGGCTCGAGGAAGCTGCATCGAGGCGTCACGGCCTCCTGGCAGCGGGATCTTCCGCACCCCATAAATATAGGGCGGTCCTTAGGGCGGCTAAATTGCCTAACTAATTATATATATTACTGGAACTAAGGCTACTCTACTCTACATAGGCGTGTGTGTGGCGCCGAGTTCTCCCCCAAGCAACGCCCCGGTCGGTCTGCTCCTACCGGGTGTGATCACATTCGTGAAGGCCCAGAAGAGAACAGCCAGCGACGCGGGACGTCTTGCTCGGCGGTGATGCAGTGCGGCGCCGACCATGATGTGAGTGAGCTATTTAAAACTAGACTAGAACTAAAACTAGGTACTTATGGAACTAGAGAATATAGAAGTAGGTTATTATTATTATTATTTACATTATTTACATATTACCTGCAGCAACGTGTTACACTAGCCTAGCCCACGTCACCGGTGTGCCCTCAACTTTACTTCATACATCGACAATAAAGTCCCTATAATATTTTAATATTAGAAACCCAGGTGTGCCCACAGCCTTATTTCGCTGTATCGTACACGGTGCAACATTTCGACATCATTTCGGGTGAAATATTGGAGTTAGCAGAATTCGACCACCTCAGCTCTGGCCCCGACCGTGGAAACCATTCTTTTACTTAACTTCAGTAGGGAATCACTCTTTTTAGTTTGTATAATTTTAATTAATATAATTTAAATTGTAATATCTTAATTAATAAAAAGTATTAAGTAAATTGCCTTTTTTTTGGCATCTGCGGCTGCAACAATCGTAACTGGCGCAGTCGGTAGGATAGTACTCGCGGGCCGGTTCGCGAGATTCGGGATTAACAATCATCACGCCGCGTGCCACCCGTGTGGTTTTCGAACTACGATCGAGTACTAGACTAAGAATCTACAGAAGTTGCAGCCAAAGAGGGAATCAAGAAATAGATCCGGCTAAGAAAAATGCGATTGTAAGTACCTTGAATCTTTCAAGTTCCTTACCCAAACTTATCCTATAATTTTCTTATTATATTTAAGTACTTACTCCATAAAAATTATATTGCATAATTTTATGTGTGAATTTTAGCTGTGTAATTTTATATAATTAAATTGTATGTTAATTAATAGATTTCAAAATTTTTCATCCGCGAGAAATTAGGAATACTAGGTTAGGTAATATTAGATTAAATTCAAATAGAAATAATTTATTTGACGAAAACAGGGATTTTTCTGAAAATATGGCGCAATACGAATTAGATGCAATTTATAAGTCATTGAGGATGTTACCCGAATTTGATGGGAACCCTCACGTTTTGACTCGATTTATAAATCTTTGTGATCAGATAGTTTTAACGCACATAGGTACTGATCCGGGACACCAATTAGGGAATTTAGCGTTAATTAACGGCATTTTGAATAAAATTACGGGTCCCGCTGCTAGGTTAATAAATGCCAGTGGCATACCAGAAAATTGGCAGGGCATAAAAAATGCACTCATAAATAACTTCGCTGATCACCGGGATGAGACAGCACTTTATAGTGACCTTTCGATGCAGACCCAAGGTTCCAGCACACCACAAGAATTTTATGAGAGGTGTCAGAATCTTTTTAGCACGATTATGACATACATATCGTTACATGAAACTGTCCTTACAACTGTTATAGCTAAGCGAACGCTATATCAAAAGCTAACACTACAAGCTTATTTGCGAGGCCTAAAAGACCCCCTAGGTTATAGAATTAGATGCATGCGACCGGAGTCAATGGAAAAGGCTCTAGAGTATGTACAGGAGGAGTTAAATACTTTATACATGCAACAAAGAAATGATAGTGGACATTTAAGTAAAAAGGAAATTTCTAATCAGAACAATCATCATCATCTACCACTTAACAATTTTGTACCTAAGCCATTCAATTTTCCGATTAAACCATATAATTTAAACATGCCCGGTCCATCACGACCATTTAATAACTATAGTTCGCAAGGTTGGAAACCAAATGTACCACCCCATATGCAGCAACAACGTGGTCCCACGCGCACCCAACAAATTATGCGCGCCATGCCTCCGAACTATAGCCCACAAAATAACATGTTTAAATTAAATAGGCCTTACCAGCATTCTAATAATTTTAATAACCAGCCACGTCCAATGAGCGGCGTTAGCCATTTCATGCCAAAAGTATTACCACCAACCCTTAGTGGGCATGACTGGCGTAAATCAGGTAACCCACCACCGACAAATTATTTAAAAGCACGAGAGATGAATTACAATGAACTTGACTATGACAGTAACGAGTTATACGACTTTGATTATAACGACTATTTAAATTATGAGCAAAACTGTTTCATGTACGAACAAGCCGACTACTCACCTTATGACAATTGTGAACCCTGTACAGAATCAGTATCCTTAGAGGAAATTGATCCGCAAACTGATGACGTAAATTTTCAGAAAGACCCGAAATCACAAAAGCCAAGATAGAAGTCAACTTTCATATTCAAAGACAGTTAGGTTATATCCAAATATCCAATCCACCCCTTAAATTTCTGATAGATACGGGCGCTAATCAGTCTTTCATTAGCCCCGAGGCTGTACAAAAATATTTTAGCCATATGCCATTAAACTACGACCCTTTTGAGGTTACAAACGTACATGCTACTAGCAAAAACGACTACTCTATTACCTTACCCTGCTTTCCGGAATTATGTGAAAAAGGTGACATGACTTTATTCATTTACAAATTTCACAACTACTTTGACGGATTATTAGGATTTGACTTATTAGACACTTACGGATCGAATATTGACCTTAGAAATAAAAATTTAATTACTCGCAATGCTAAAATACCTATTCATATGTATGACTCACGTAACGCGAATTTATATGAAGAAATTATTCCGGCTAACTCATCAAAATTAGTTAGACTTCCAATTAATGCTTTAAATGGCGATGTTTTAATTGAAAATCAGGTTATTTGTAATTGTCATATTTCTGAATGTTTTACTAAAGTAATTAATAATCGTGGATGGGTCGAAATATCCAATCCCACGTGTAACGATATTATATTCTCCATGGATAGACCAGTACAAGCAGAACTATTTAATATTGAAAGCGACCATTTTGAAAATTTATCTGAGCGCACGAAAGAAGTAATTTCTCGTTTAAGAACCCAGCATTTAAATCCGGAAGAACGTGCTAACTTAATTAATTTATGTGCTAATTATGCCGACATATTCTACCTCGAAGGTGAACCATTAACATTCACCAACAAGATAAAACACAAAATTAGAACTACAGATGAAATTCCGGTACACACAAAAACTTATAGATATCCCTATGTCCATCGGCAAGAGGTAAGAGAACAAATTCAGAAAATGCTCGAACAAAATATAATTAGGCCTTCTGATTCAGCTTGGAGCTCGCCAATCTGGGTAGTACCTAAGAAGGCGGATGCCTCAGGTAAAGTTAAGTGGCGTTTGGTCGTAGATTTCAGGAAAGTTAATGAGAAAACCATAGATGATAAATACCCCATACCAAATATAACTGACGTACTAGACAAACTTGGGAAATGTCAATACTTCACAACTCTCGATTTAGCTAGTGGCTTTTATCAAGTGGAAATGGACCCCCAGGATATTCATAAAACTGCTTTTAATGTAGAGAACGGGCATTACGAATTTTTGCGTATGCCTATGGGCTTAAAGAACTCACCTTCAACTTTTCAGCGTGTCATGGACAATGTTCTAAGAGACCTACAGAACCAAGTTTGCCTCGTATATTTGGACGACATTATAGTTTTTAGCACCTCCCTTCAGGAGCATATAGTAAATTTAGAAAAAGTTTTCAAAAAATTACGTGAATCGAATTTCAAAATCCAAATGGATAAATCAGAATTTCTAAAACTTGAAACCGAATTTTTAGGTCATGTAATAAGTAACGAGGGTGTTAAACCTAACCCTAATAAAATTCACGCTATTCAAAATTACCCGTTGCCAAAAACTACAACTCAAATTAAGCGATTCCTTGGATTACTCGGGTATTACAGAAAATTCATCCCCGATTTTGCACGTATTACAAAACCGCTAACTCAATGTCTGAAAAAAGGTTCAAAAATTAATTTAGATAAAAAATATACGGATTGCTTTGTACATTGTAAAACTCTTTTGACGAACGATCCGATTTTGCAGTATCCAGATTTTTCAAAAGAATTTATACTCACAACAGACGCGTCCAATGTTGCCATAGGCGCAATTTTGTCTCAAGGAACAATAGGTTCCGATAAACCAATAGCCTATGCCTCAAGAACCCTTAATTCAAGTGAATGTAATTATAGTACGATAGAAAAAGAGTTGCTTGCAATAGTTTGGGCCACAAAATACTTCCGACCATATCTCTTTGGTAGAAAATTTAAGATTATCACAGATCATAAGCCCTTACAGTGGGTTATGAACCTAAAAGAACCCAGCTCGCGTCTTACGAGATGGCGTCTTAAGCTTTCTGAATACGATTTCACCGTTATCTATAAACAAGGAAAAAGTAATACTAATGCCGATGCTCTTTCTAGAATCGAACTCCATAATGATGAAACTAATTCCATAGCTGTAAACGTATCAGAAAGTTCTCACAATACATTAGATGACTCTAGAACAATAACAGCAAGCGAATCCTCTTCAAGGACTGCTACTGCACATACGAGCGATGAAGAACCTATATTAAGTATCCCTATCTCAGAAGATCCATTAAATAAATTTACTAGGCAGATCGTTATTACCGTTGTCGGTGATATTAAAGGCCGCCCCGTCATCACAAAACCATTTGAAAACCATACGCGAACATCGATACAATTATCAGAATCTAATATAGAGGAAGACGTTATTAATTCTGTAAAAGAGTACGTGAACCCAAAAATTAAAACCGGCTTGTTAGTATATCCATGTGATGCAATGTACAAAATTATTCCTATAATACAGAGAACTTTTAAAAATTCATCCATGTTCTTAACATTTACTAAACGTGAAGTTGAAAATGTACGTGAATATCTTAAGCAGCAGGATATAATTAATAAATACCACGAGGGTAAAACGAACCACCGAGGTATTAACGAAACCTATTTGGCATTATCAAATAGATACTTTTGGCCAAAAATGAAAGAAAGTATTGCAAAAGTTATAAATTTATGTATCGTATGCGGACAAGCTAAATATGACCGTAATCCTATAAGACAGCAGTTTAGATTAGTCCCTTCCGCCTCCAAACCGTTAGAATTAGTACATGTCGACTTACTAACAATTCAGAATGAAAAATTTCTTACCATTATAGATGCATTCTCTAAATATGCTCAAGCGTACCATCTGCGCGATTCAACCGCTATCAGCGTTTTACAAGGATTGCTTAGCTTTTGTACTCACCATGGTATACCGATGAAAATAGTCAGTGATAATGGTACCGAATTCACAAACCAGCTACTTGCAGAATTCCTAAAATTACATAAAATAGAACACCATAGAGTAGCGCCTCACGCACCTAACGAGAACGGGATAGTCGAACGTTTTCACTCCACTATACTCGAGCATCTTCGAATTCTTAAGTTAAGTCAGAAATCGGAATCAATAGTTAATTTAATGATGTATGCAATTTTAGCCTATAATAGTAGTATTCATAGTTTAACTAAGTGTAAGCCTATTGAAGTAATAACTGGACATTTTGACCCTCGAGACTCTTTTGACATAGATATTTCCACCCAATTACTACAGCAATATATGGTCAATCATAAAGAAAAAATGACTTTAGCATATAAAACTATACAAGATTTATCTGACGAGTCACGTGAAAATATAATTAGAAACCGAAATAGAGAAAGAAAACCAGAAATTAATTACTTACCTGAACAGACAGTTTTTATCCAAAATCCGTGTGCATCCCGACAAAAACTAGCCCCTCGATACTCTCATGACGTAGTTATGACTGATTTACCTATACATATATACACAAAGAAAAAACGAAACCCTATTGCCAAAAATAGACTCAAGAGAGTCCCTAAATCAGCGCAATTGTTACAGGATACTGCTGATCCTCTTTCTTCTCCTGAGCGTCGCCCAACCACAAGACATAATACTTGAAAGTCTAAATGACGGACCTGGAATTTTGCCTTTCAAACTAGGACCCACTAGAATAATATCCCATTACCATACCTTTTTACATAAAATTAGCCTTAATGATTTGGAAGATCAAATTAAGTCTATCGATATTCAGTTAGATACCATTAGCCCAGAATTAAACAATAAAACGAGATCTCTCCTTGAACCGCATATTACATACCTTAGAAATAAGCTTACTGGTGTTTTAGATCAATTAGAGACATTTGTATCGAACCGTGCTAAAAGAGGTCTTATAAATGGTCTTGGTTCAGTGATCAAAAGTGTCACTGGAAATTTAGATTACACCGACGCTATTCATTATAACGAAGTAATTAAAAATCTACAGGAAAATGAAAATAATTTAGTTATGGAATTAAATAGTCACATAAGCTTATCTAAAAATTGGACTATTCAATATTCTAAAATCATAGATACTATCATAAGAAATCAGGATAAAATGACGACTATAATGAATAAAATTAGTCAAAGCGATGCGGAACATGATTCGGATTTGATGAAATACGCTCATCTTGCCCAAATACTATTAATATTGAGCGATAATGTTGATTATATTTCGCAGGAAATAATTAAGTTACAGAATAATTTAGCTTTTATTAAATCCTCCACTTTACATCATTCGGCTATAGATCAAGCCACCGTACGCTCTATTATAAGTAAGCTGTCATCACTATACGGCAGCGAGCGTATACTTAATTTAGACATAAGAGAATATTATAACATAATTAAAGTAGGATCATTTTATATGGGTAATGAGATAGTTTTAGTTTTTAAATTCCCAATAGTTGTATCTTACATTTATAATTTATATAAGTTATCTATAGTTCCCAATAAATACCATGAGGTCCTATCTCCCACCTTTCCATTCCTAGCTATCCATGAGAAAGAATTCAGGTATATAGAGGCTGAATGCCCGAAGGCCAGCAAGTGGCATTTATGTATAGAAAAGCCGAACCCTCTAATTCAACCAGAGGACTGCATACAGCAACTTATAACAACGCAGGAGCGCAGCCCCTTATGTAAACCTATGACTGTAACTTTGAACCATGCAGCATATGAAGAATTGGATGAAAAGCATTACACAGTCAGTTTTCCTAAATCGACAAAGGTTCACTTGTTCTGCGAACGACACTCCTATGAAACTCTTCACGGCAGCTATCTTGTCATAATTCCTAGACAGTGTTATATGGAGACACCACAGTTCACTATTTCCAATTCCAAGGATCGGATAAAAGGACAGGCGCTTAAATTATTGAATATGCCTAACTATACTATAGTCGATAAAAGCTTACAGCCTACACTTACCCTTAACTCAGTAAGCCTGAAAAACCTTCAAGAAATTAATACTAGAATCTCCATGCAGCAACCTATAAAGTTAAAAACTGAAGAACACTATGGTATCTATCACACTACGATACCTATGTATGTAACAATACTATTAAGTGCATGCGCCCTTCTAAGCTTGTACTATTGGAAGCGCCGTACCAGCCCACTAGTAAAGACTATTAAAGAAAATGAAGATAAGTTTGAAATGCAAGCCGTGGATCCTGATCATCCTCCAGCTCAGTTTACGACATCAGTCTTCAACAGTCGCTGTTCTACGGGTGGAGGTGTTACACTAGCCTAGCCCACGTCACCGGTGTGCCCTCAACTTTACTTCATACATCGACAATAAAGTCCCTATAATATTTTAATATTAGAAACCCAGGTGTGCCCACAGCCTTATTTCGCTGTATCGTACACGGTGCAACATTTCGACATCATTTCGGGTGAAATATTGGAGTTAGCAGAATTCGACCACCTCAGCTCTGGCCCCGACCGTGGAAACCATTCTTTTACTTAACTTCAGTAGGGAATCACTCTTTTTAGTTTGTATAATTTTAATTAATATAATTTAAATTGTAATATCTTAATTAATAAAAAGTATTAAGTAAATTGCCTTTTTTTGGCATCTGCGGCTGCAACAATCGTAACTAACGCAACAACAACAACAACAACAACATCACTTCAAAAGACCACTCAGGCTTGTTCCTTTTCAGGGCCGGATGGAGCGGAACTTGGAAAGATGGAAGCAGAATATATGGATGGGTTGGGAGATTTAAAGATGGGATTGGAAATTGGTGATGGGTGGACAAAAAGATAGACATATGTTAGATTACGAGACAAGACATAGCTAAAGATAAAATTGGTAAGAGAGTAAAATACAGATTAAAAAGAAGGTACAGCGCAGCGCCTCCAGACCAGGTAGTTCTCCGGCGGTGGCGACGCGCTTTGGGTGACTGAGAAAAGGATTAGCTTTGGCATAGCGGCGGTGGCATCGCGACGCAAGACGCTGGGCGGCTAACTAACTTAATCGTATGGGGGCTAGCAACGTTTTCGAGAGAGAACTTCAGGTGGCCTACCTGTTATTTTGTTTAAGTTATTTAGTTTTTGGATATGTTCTCTCTCTGTCTCCCGGACGTCATACGGGCTATCTGGCTGGCGGTAGTGGTTGCGTTCATCAGTGCGCATCCTACTTGTACAGGTCAAATATCAATTTTTCAAATCATTTTAGGAAGTTTCTTTCTTTTATTATTATTTTTATTGAACTTTTTGCAACATGAATCTATTATTGCCATACATTTTTATTGATTGGTATACGTAGCCGTATTGGGTATGTCAGCTGTATACCTATTGAATAGGGCCGGCGAGATTACGCTGCCCTGAGGGACTCCTGCCAGGATGGGATGGTAACCAGAGACCGAATTTTTTAAGCGGACGCAGAAAGTCCGGTCTCGGAGAAAGGACGCCACTACCTTGACGAGGGGGCGTGGAACATCTGACATGCCGTCGTGCCAGACACTGTCGAAAGCCCTCTCCATGTCAAGAAACACTGCATTGCAGATGCCACCGAAAACTCACAAACCGCACGTGACAGCATTGCTGTGACTTGACGCCGACATTTGGTGAGCGAGAGGTACCACCCCGGTTGTGCCGGCCCAATTCGGCTGCAAAGCACTACCTCTTTCAAAATGTTGGATGACATTCCTCGGCATGACACACTAGGTAAGCTATGTTTATGAGCGACGTTGACCGTCACATTTGCCCCAATAGAAATATTTGGGATGAATCTGATAATAGTCGTGCGAGAGAGACAACGACAATGCATCTCAGTGCGTCTCTGAATATGCAAGCGTGCGTTTGTGTTACATCATTCTAACGCTATAGTGTTTTAATTAGATTGCTAGCAATGCATTTTATTTCCTTTAAGATTAATTGTATATGATTATAATATAATGAGGTAAAAGTAATTTATGTCTCATTCGTTCTTTTTTCTTAGTTCTGTTTCTGTTATCTATAAATTTAGATAACCTAAATTTTAAAACAAAAAAGAGTAGAGTATAGACAAACCTTTATATTTCTGTATCATATGCAGAAAAGAGTAAGTAAACATTGCTGTCCCATTTGCTCTCTAATGCAAGCGACAGTTATATTTCGTCATATAACATGTATCTTTACATATACCTTACGTAATCCCATGGTCTACTAGTAACAATTAATTTATAATTTAACGTCTATTACTAGATTGAAAATTTAATTGATAAAAGAATAACTGATGGGATTCTGCCGCGCTCTTGTCTGCACAGGTACCATTGTCCAGTTTATTTCTTACGTGAAACAGCTTTGCTGTGTATCGGAAAGAATGGCAGGTCAGGCGGCGTAGTTACTGATGAATATTATTGATTCTTACCACTTTTTTTTTCTTTAACGCCGGGAAATGCTCTGAGGCATCCCGCGGGGTATAAGTCTCCCCAGGCGGGTATGTGGGACTTGCTACGCCCGAAAGGTGGTAAGTGGACGCAGCTATACACACTAAATCCTGGAGAGTGCCACCAATGCCGCCTTTGGTGAGATGCCGCGGATCTAATAAGCAAACAGGGTAGGTACCTCGACGTCACCACGGCTAGTACGTTCCTCAGGGGAGCGACGCCACCTCCACAGAGGAATTGTCCCGCACCACAGAACAACTCCTCCCAACGTCGGGACAGTACAATAGGGTGAGGTTCCCGTCCTCGCCCCTTGCCCTCTTCTTATTAGAGGGTTACAAAGAGCCTCCTCGGCTTAATTAGCTTCGTACAAGGTGCTGGGCTCACCCTAGGCTACTCAGCCCCAGCGCCACGTCAAGGCCTGAACCATGGTGGGGTTGATTCTTACCACTTAGGATCACAGCAGGTAACTGGGTCTAGCGCACTAGCGGCTATTACCTGTGGCTGTGTGGACTAAGGGCGGCGTCATCACCTAACATCAGACGGTCTCAACGCCTATCCAGCTAACATCAAATATGGTGACTTATTTGACTGCTTACATATTGTAGTTGGTATACCTCAAATACTAACCTTCTATTTTATAATATTATGATTAATTCTCAAAAATTTTGTTGGACAAGAAAGAATTGAAGGATTTGTCTCTTTATAACAATCTACTTCAGGCTGTGTTCAAGGATTGTTTTGGGATTTCCAGGAAGACACTCGACTGCCTCGGATGCCACGGCTGATGATATCATGGCTTCTCTATGCCGGAGCAAAAAGTAAAGGTTCTGGCATGCGCGCCAGGGTATGGAGATGCGCGCAAAGATCTGTAGATTGGGCAATAGGGCATGCCAGGAATTGGAGACAGGTAATGTGCCCCAGGATGGTGGGGGGCTGAAACATCTTCAATACATATTTTGTCATTTCGTATATATATCATAAACTTCTAGGGGATGAATCTCCTCAAAACTTAATATAATAGTAAAAGTAACCTAGTATAGGTGGGTAAAAACTTTGGCAGGATTTGATCTGACGACCGTTGCGTGAAATGCCAACTAACCACTGGACTGGTCATCGATTTTCATGATTTAACTTTAGATACATATTTAATAGTTTTTAATAGAAACAAGTTAAATATCAACGTCATATCATCATATGATACACAGAATACTCTCATATTCTAGGGAGGATAAATGAACGAAATTAAAAATATCCAAGTCATAATCAAAACATGTTTAGTCACTATAATTATTTCCAAACTTATTTTATCAAGCAATTGGGACCTCCGAGAATATGGTCCTAGAAGATCGCGCTTTACAGAACTAATAAGAGCATACTGGTATTTAAAAGGCTGGCAACGATCTGTGTTGTTGATCACTTACCCCTAGATGAAGGGGTTGACCGTTTGCCTCCCCTGTATAAAAAATATATATAAATGCCTAGTATGATTTGTAAAGAGGCCGTAAGCGCGGGCATGGCACTGCCGAGTGTAGCGATATGCACGATGCACTACATATAGCGCCGCTGGGAGTGCACCCACTCATTCACCGCCAGAACGTCATCGACCCTCTGTAGTCTGTTAGCCTGGTGTCAGTTCAGTGCAGTGCAGTGAAATTTTTTTTGGAGATTTTTTTTGGAAGTAATTATATTTTTAAGTAAGTTTCTTTTTAGTTTATTATTTTTCTAGGTAATTTTAAAACTAATTTTTAATTCAAAAACTTAACTCAATTTACTCTATCAATCTATCGATAAAAAGAGTATTTCAACTATTTTGTAGGATTTTTTTTCTTATTCTTTCTAATTCTTTCTAAATATTTTTTTAGGAAGGACGAAAAAAAGGATCAAAACTTTATTTTAATTTTGTTTAAGAATCAGTTAATACGGAAACTTGATTGAAGTCCCCAACTAGATTAAATGATATCCATGTAAGAGCACGACTATCTCTGTCTGTCTGTCTATATATTCTGATTTTCGATACAGAATTCAAAGAAATAAGCTTTTTATCGCCCATTTAAAGTTGCCAATATCCATGGATGTTGCTGATGATGGTAGGGTTTCAAAGACATTTAAAACTGTATTGCAACATTGCCCTTTTCATTGCCCAATATGTTGTGGTGAAGGGAGCGATGTAATAACAGATTAGAAACGTTAATAGTTTATTAATTTATGAGATTTATGTAAATTAAAGCAAACTGCCAATTGAACCATCGATGTTCGTCTGTCGCAATAAGCCAGGGACTAGTTCTTCATACGCCTATCCTAATGCCCGCTCCACACTCACACGAGAATCTCCTCAAAATAATTGGCTACTAACTACTGAGTAGGTACTTGCCTATCAAGGCAAGGCTTGTTCTTCTGAATATATCAATAAAGCATCAATAAATAAGTTAGTTAATAACAAAACTTTTGCAAGCCTATCTGTCTAGACATTCAGAAGACCCTAATGCTTAGCATTTAAGGAAACTTTGAGTTACTTTTCTTGACCTTCAGAAGGCCCAAAAGCTTTTACTTGCTACAGGGTGGCTCTTTTCAGTTTACCCCTGCCATTAACATAAAAAAGTAACGACTAAATTAAATCATCGTCGGTGGAGCGACCCCACTTACGACGAGATCACATTTAGAGCGTGAATACGATAACAGTAGAAACCGAAGACGCGAAATATCGAAACAGGTCAACGAATGATTAGAAATAGAACATTATCTAATTAGCGACGAGTGGTTCTTAATGCTTAAAACATACAGTAAATGAAATAACTTATAAAAACAGGCTGCAGTTTAACCATGGTCGAGGGAGGACAGGAGTCCAGGTCCACCATGGTTCAGGCCTTGTGGCGATAGGGCTCAGTAGCTTAGGGTGAGCCCAGCACCTTGGGTGAAGCTAATTGAGACGAGGGGGCTCTTTGTATCCCTCTTATAATAACAGGGGACAACAGGGGGCAAGAGGCGAAGACGGGAACCTCACCCCATTGTACCGTCCCGACATAGGAAGGGGTTGTTCTGTGGTGCGGGAGAACGGGGCACCTCACCAAAGGCGGCATTGGTGGCACTCGCCGGGTTTAAGTGGGTAGAGCTGCGTCCACTTACCAGTTTTCGGGCGCAGCGAGTCCCACATACCCGCCTGGGGAGACCTACTCCCCCGCGGTATGCTTCAGAGCATTTCCCGGCGTTAATGACAAAAAAAATATCCGAAACGTCGGGATTGTAAAAAACTTAATAAACCGCGATAAAATCCGTAAAAAATTTTGTAAGAAATTTGTAAATTGTTTGTAAAGACAAAGTAACATACCGGTTTATGCTTTAGCTGGAAGTTACTGCTGAAAATACAATATAATATATATAATAATATCAACCCTTATTATGTCCCACGGCTGGGCACGGGTCTCCTCCTCGAAATCAGGCGAGGAGGGTTTTGGGCAATAGTTCACCAATGCGCTGGCCCAATGCGGGTTGGTGAACTTCACACACCTTCAAAGACTTTTAATCTCATCAGGCATGCAGGTTTCCTCACGATGTTTCCTTCACCGGTAAGCAAGCGGTGGTCTCATGTTCAGTTACACGTAGAAATTTAGAAAAACCCATTTCAAGGCATCACAAGGTCAGGATCGCACCCGGACCTCACGGCTCTCACTCAAGAGGCCTCTTGAGTGAGAGTGGTTATATGGGCTCGGCCGAGCCCATATAACCACTAGGCCATCGTCACTCAATACAAAACACTTAAAAAAAACAACATTGTAAAGTCAGTTAAACAATGTTAAATATTTACATAACCACTTGCGAAAATACCATTTTTACAGAAGTGGTAAGTGGTCGCCTGAAGAAACCAGCAGCAGACCTCTCTTAAGACCACTGTCAGACTTTAATTTAAAGTTAATTTTATAGATTTTTTAATTAGACGAAATACTTTTAGGAAAATGATGGATTTTTGATACATTATTTAAAAAAAAAATACTGAAAGTACTTTAATTATTTTCGTTCGTTTGATATACTTGAAGGAAAAAAACATTTATTACGCATATTTTTTTCTATTGTTACTTCTAAATTTTAAAAAACCTTGCCTGCTAATATTGCTACAGATAAAAAGGTAACCAGAAACATCGAGAGTTCCCTCGTGACAACTACGTATTTGATTTCAAATGAGTTCAATTCACGTAAGCATTTGAAACAAAAACAATACTCTAATATATTTCAGAATATAATGAAGTTGTATCAGTCATTTAACATGCACTCACAGAAATAGTAATTCTTACACTTAATTTGCTTGTTCGAAATATTTATTTATCCTTTGTCTTTTTTTTACGCCGGGAAATGCTCTGAGGCATCCCGCCTGGGGAGTGGGTCTCCCCAGGTGGGTATGTGGGACTCGCTGCGCCCGAAAGATGGTAAATGGACGCAGCTCTACCCACTAAAACACGGCGAGTACCACCAGTGCCGCCTTGGTGAGGTGCCCCGGATCTGTTAAGCTAACAGGGCACCTGGACGGCTAGTCAGTCCCCGCAAGGGACCGACGCCACCTCCACAGAGGGGTTGTCCCGCACCACAGAACAACCCCTCCCAACGTCGGGACAGTACAATGAGGTGAGGTTCCCATCCTCACCCCTTGCCCTCTGCTCTTTTGTCCCCTCTTCTTATAAGAGGGGTACAAAGAGCCCCGTCGGCTCAATTAGCTTTGCCCAAGGTGCTGGGCTCACCCTAGGCTACTGAGCCCCACCGCCTGGCCTGAACCATGGTGGGGAACATTTATTTATCCTAGCGGACCGACAGACAAGACATTTTTTGGTAGACCAAATTGTTAATCTACAGTCTAAACTCTAAACCATCCCCGAATCCACTTTCACACATAAAACATTTTATCAAAATCAGTTCATATAAAGATTAGGTTCTAAAGTATGGGTCATCCCTAAAACAAGAAAAGTTAAGGGTATTAAAGTGTCCTACAGATCCCATTAAAAATGATCTTAATTTTGCTTCTTGCTTTCTTACCTTCAAGAACGGGTCTGACGTGCAGTATTCTCTGGCACTGAAAAAATCTTACGTCCTAATCTACACTCGAAAAAGCGACAAAAATGCTATAACACAAGAATGTGGAGCTGATTCTCAGGTTCCGCCTTGCTCTCCGATTTTTGTCGGAGCGCGCTCAGTAGTTAGGCATTAAACGTAGGAAACGTTTAGACTAACAGTTTAGGGCCTTGTGAAGGTTGTATGTGCCTTGGGGTTACCCGGCCGTGCACCTGATGATAAGTGACGTGCTGGTGACCGTCCCCGGGCGCTGGTCGTGCGCGAGTTATCTCGGCATTGAACCTGCCATTGCGGATGCGTTTTTATCTCGAATGCAACTTATCATGTTCGACTTGTCTCGTAGACAAGTCTTTTCTCGCTGTTTACTCCATTTTCTATCGATCTATGTATAGATAATACAATATAAATCGTTTGGTCCTGTTTGTACATCTATTTCTTTTTTTTTCATTTTATTTGTGATAAATAATCGTATAACGCTGCGCTTATATCCACATTCTAAATTTTTTCATTTTTTTCTTTTTTTATAACTACCACACCACGAACTCAATTTTTAATGTTGTGTTTAGTTATAATAGGGCTTCAGTGTTCTAAAAGATTGTTCTATTTCTATTTTATTGTGTATGCTAGTATATCTGTAGCCTGTAACTATTCCAATTGTAAAAAAAATAAAAATAAAATAAAACTCTTTGGTCCGTGCCTTTTTTGTATGCTTTTACATCGTTACTCCCAGATAGGGTGAAGTCCGTCCAGATTTGTAAGTGTAACTTACTTTTTTTTTTTTATTGCTGCACAATTTCCAAATAAATGCCTCATTTATTTTAAGGGAAAATTTTGTTTACAATTTTGGGACAAGTACAACTTTTTATTTTTCTTCTATCATCTTTATAGAAGAATCTGTAAAACGGCAGGATTTTGCTATAAACATTATCGAAATTTTTGTATCGATTATAACAATATTTTTATTAGCATCCCTTATGTACACGATAAGTAAATAATAATTTCCTGATGTGTATATTCAATAGACTACAAACAAGACCTCGGTTAGTTTCCTTTATCTTCCGTCATACTCGGAATGCCTGACATCTCACGGACGTAACAGTACTCTTAAGGAATCCAATGCCCATTTAGGATTACCGGGTATTTTCCTTTAAACTAGATACATCTTGCAGCTTTGTCCGCAAGTGTTTAAATAAAATGCGAGTATATAATAATAATATGTATGTAACAAGATTGAGCGCAACGCCTACAAACTGCTTGTACAGTTTGGCGATTAGATGATAAGAAATAAAAGTGTATCTTAAAAGAGAATAAAGTATATAAAAAAAACGAAAAAAAATAAAAATTCTAACCTAATTCTCGGAAGTTACTAATCCAATATACCTACGAGAGAGACAAATATAATCTACTACTTACTATCAGGAGCAGACCGTGCAACGGGGCCCAGGGATATTTGGGGGATATTCGGATAATTTGCAAACTTGTAAAACTATTATTTATGTATTATTGAAAAAATGGCAAAAACGTTTTAATCTTCACAGTTTGTATCTCATTATCATTATCATCATCAGCCTCTATCCGTCCACTGTTGAACTTAAACGCCAAGACGACCAATCCCTTGCCACTCGCACCCAACACGGACCAGCCACCGCACGGAGATCGTCTTCCCACCTGGTTAATGGCCGACCAACACTTCGTCTACCAACACAGTGTGTGACCAGCCCACTGCCACTTCAACGAGCATAATATTTGCGTGATATCGGTACCTTAGTTTACGTCTACAATTTATAATATTGTCTATTGTTTTTATCGGGGTCCAGGGGCCCATTTCAACCGGGGCCCTGGTTATTAGCCCAAAAAGCCCTCATGTATTATCCCAACTTTGAACTTACCATATGAACATGTTTCCAGACATGCGCGTTTGCGTGGTCGGCGCGGGCGCGGCGGGACTGTGCGCTGCGCGCCACCTGCTGGCAGAGGCGACGGTGACCGCCGTGGACGTGCTGGAACAGTCTTCGCAGGTGGGCGGCACCTGGGTCTACACCGAGGACGTCGGCTACGACGACTTCGGCCTGCCCATACACACCAGCATGTACAAGAGCTTAAGGTAAACCAAGTCAGCAAAATCAGTACGTGCGACGACAACTAGTTCTTTAGAAAAAATACTTATTGAAAATCACATACAGGCGGGGCTGTCCGAAAACTGAATTTAGTTTGAAGCTCGAAACCGCGTCCAGCGCTTTGGCAGCGAGTGAAAACACATATTTATTTAATTGAAGGGCCCTATTTATAAAAAAATAATTTATGACGACCGTTTTAAATCACACTTTCTACAAAGTTTATTATGGTATAAGTTTTATTGTACAGAACCTGATATTACTCAAATAAAATTGGTATTCATCTCAATTTTTACCTATCAAAATATACCCAGCAAAATATAATCGTGTATCGAACAACCGAAATGTTATGATAAAGGAGTGCTAAATAATATATATTTTTTTTCAAAACTTAAATCAGCTTAGTTTCTAAATAAAACATAATTCGAAATGCCGTTCATCGGGAAAGGCCCACCTTAATAGTTTAAAAAAATTGGTCGATTGGAATTGCTTTTTATTTCTAAATTCTCGGTAAGAAGAAGTGTATGTCATGTACCAAACAATGTGTATGTCAGTAGTCTACTAAACAATAACTTTTTTATTCACGTGTTACAGCAGTTTTACATAATATTAATTACTATAATTACTATTATTAATAACATCTTCTAATATATAAAATTTCCATGTCACAATGTTAGTTACCGTACTCCTCCGAAACGGCTTTACCGATTTTTACCAAATTTTATATGCGTATTCAGTAGGTCTGAGAATCGGCTACTATTTATTTTTCATACCCCTAAGTGATAAAGGTGGTCAACCCCTCAAATTTTAAAAGTTGACGCGGGCGAAGCTGCGGGCAACAGCTAGTATTATATAATAATATATTTATTTCCGTGCATGTTTTTGCTAACCACAGAGGTCAGAGGGTATCAGGGCGGCAGCAGCGCATAGGAGGACTATTAATTATTGGGTACATTCTCGAACTATATCTTCAAGAATGTCTCTTTCCTAGCTAAATAAAAGTAATTATAAAAAAGCAAGCGATTAATTTATATCAATATATTATAAACTTCCCGGTATTTAAATAAAGGAACCTAATCTTTGGGATTAATATTTGTATATAATATTCGTACCCCACTACGGCGAAGCCAAAAACCTTCCGCTTGCCTTGAGTGATATTTAAGTTTGTAGGTCAACGCCTCTTGTTTACTGCATAGTTTAATATGAAAGAAATTACATAATATATGTATTACAAATATGTAATACATATATTATGTAAATAGCGTCTAAAATATTTGAACTAAAATGTTATTTAGACACAGTAGACCAAATCGTGCACTTCTTCATTGCAGAAAAGGAATCAAACTAATTAAATCTAAAGATTTAAAAAATACATAATTAAAAGCACTAAAAAATAATATGTAACGTACTATATAATATAGATTGAGTAATTATTTTTAGATATTCGTTAAAACTGTTATACAACTCTACCTTTTTTTTAAAATTTAACTTAAGTTCTGTGTAAGGTTCACTGAGTTTTTCTCAGTGGGCTCAACTTGGTGATAGATTAAAAAAGCTACTGTTTTGTACTATTTTTTTACCTCAATACCGTTTTTATTTTAGGACCAATCTGCCCAAGGAGATAATGGGTTTCCCGGACTTCCCGATACCGGAGAGCGAGAAATCTTACCTGCCGGCGAAAGATATGCTGGCTTTCCTACAGCTGTACTCCGACAAACACGGGGTCACCTCTCACATCAAGGTCAGGGTCGATTCTTTAATTATTTCTTCTTCAGGATAATACTATCATCACCATCATCAGCCCCTATCCACTGCTGAACATAGGCCTCCCTCAAAGAACGACAAGACGCCGATCCCTCGCCACTCGCATCGAACACGGACCGGCCACCGCACGGAGATCGATAAAGATTACGTGCATTGTAGGTACAACTGCAGTCCGTACATTTGATATGGTAAACTATATAAATTTTACGTAACTTTTAACCGACTTCTGAAAAAGGAGGAGGTTCTCATTTCGGATGTTTGTATGTTTTTTATCAATATTCTACAAAGTATTTGTATACTACCTAAGATTGCCACTAAGTAGTAAACAATCTGCTTATGTATAGAGAGTAAATGGTTTCTTTAAATAATTTTTCTGTTTTCTTAAGATAGTCTATACTTTTATGATCTTATAAAACGAATTAAACCTTAAACCGACTTCAAAAATACTAAACTAAAAAGTAATAAAATAACAGTTGCTTTAATTTTTGTGCTTACAACTTATAATCAACTTAATCTTCTACTAAATACTAATGTACAAACTTTGCGTTTACCACATCATTATAGTTTCTTTTGGAGTCGGTGTCAGCCAAGGTAGGTAGGTAGGGTACATCAATAAATAAGACACCGACTCCAAAAGTAACTATAATGACGTTGTACATTAGCAGAAGATTAAGTTGATTATAAGTTGTAAGCACAAAAATTAAAGAAACTGTTATTTTATTACTTTTTAGTTTAGTATTTTTGAAGTCGGTTTGAATTTTTTGTAAAATGATTTTATATTAGGTAGGCTTAGCAAGTATGTATAAACTTTGATGTGAATATGGGACACTTAAAAATATGTAATATCAAAGCGCGAGTCTGTCTTGCGCACTGAGGGTTCCTAAAACGTGTGTTTTACCATAATATTATCAAATTAAGTTTTCAGTTTTTTTCTTTTACTCATGTTGTACCAAATTTCATGATTCTGTCAATAGGAATTTGGTTTGACAGATAGAAAGAAATACAGACAGACGGACAACGGAGTGATCCTTGTTGTGTTGTTGTTTTTGTCGTTTACCAAAAAAAAATTTACCTACTTTTATTTCATTTTCAGTTCAAGCACCACGTGCAGCTGGTGATACCGAAAGCGGGTCCCGCCGGGGAGCTGTGGGAGGTCACGTACAAGGATCTCAGCACCGGGGTCTCAGAGACCAGAGAGTATGACTACGTGTTCGTCTGCAACGGACATTACAACACCCCCTTCATACCGAGCATACCAGGGTTGAAAGAGTTTAAAGGTAAATTTATTATTTAATGATTAAAATAGGAAAAGCATATAGGAGGGTAGGAAAGGCAAGTGCAATACTCAGGACTAAAGGAGAACTAGACTAGAGCAAAATTATTAGGCTTGCGGTTGGCCTATCAATCATAAAAAAAGAATTATTGATACATGAGCGATGTGATCAATTAGTTCCACATAATCTCTATCGCTGCTTATCAAATATCTCTTCCTATAATTAACCTCATGCTATACCGTCTACTCCGTAAGATCATTCCATCGAGCATATAATATAGAGTAGTAACGTGAGCCATACAATTACAAAACTGGTCAGTGATTTGTCACTAACGTAATAACAATTCAACCAACCAGTAGGCTGTATGTACGTCCCATCGGCCAACCGTCAATAAATGGCCATCAGTCGGTCAATCGCAGCACAAATTTGGCGGAATTAGTTTCCATACAAAACACATAACATTACCGCTCTATTCCAGTTATATGCTCGATGGATCATTCGCATTAGGGAGTCATCATATTTCCTTAGAAAACTTTCAATAGAGGAACCTAAATCAATCTAGTCAGTCATTAACCGTGTCTCTACAAACGCGAAGGTCCTTTCTTCCATGCCTAAAGATATAATTATTGGAATGACCATCATCACTCATTCCCAACAGGAGACGTGATGCACAGCCACGACTACAGAGTGCCAGAAATATTTTCCGGAAAACGTGTTCTGGTGATCGGGGCTGGACCCTCAGGCATGGACATAGCCTTAGAGATAACCAGCGTATCGGAGAAGGTGGTGTTAAGCCACCACTTAAAGGAGCAACCTCGCACCGTATTCCCGGACAACCTAGTTCAAAAACCTGATGTGGTGAGACTGGATGGGAAGACCGCGTACTTCCAAGATGGCAGCCACGAGGAGGTGGATGTAGTCTTCTTATGTACTGGTGAGTTATAGATAATATTAGGGGCCGTTATTTTTAGGGTTCTGAGTTTGTTTCGCCGGTTCTTCATAGTGGGCTTGCCTTGGAACCGCTGGTAGACTCAATTGACGTTCAAAAAGATACTTTGTTGGTACTATTTTGAATAAAAATTTTGATTTTGATTTTGTTCATGTGGAGCCTTTTTAGGATGATTTTGTGTCATCAACTCGGGAGAGTTCTGCCCCAGTTACCAAAGATAAGCAACATTAATGTTGACTCCATGTCCAGTAATCATGGAACTGACACACTAATGATTCATTCACTCACCGTCCAAAACTCAGTAATACTTTTAAATTCCTAAATTCCTGGGTCTCTTCTCTTTTTGTAAGGAGAAGGATTGTTGAAAATACTTTTCAAATGCATTTCGAGTGGTCTTTGTAGTCCTAAAGAAAGTTAAGTCCCATTTTTCAATGCTACTCGTGCCTAATGCTAAGTCTATTCCAGGGTATCTTTACAACTTCCCATTCCTCCACGAGTCCTGCGGGATCGTGGTGGAGGAGAACTGCGTGGAGCCGCTGTACAAGCATCTGGTGAACATCCACCACCCGACCATGTGCTTCATCGGGGTACCCTACTACGTGTGTGCCTTCTCCATGTTTGATCTTCAGGTAAGTTTTTGATTTCAGATTTAGATCAGATTTGGAATCAAATAATAAGGGCATGTTAGTGAGTAACGATTTTTTTCATAAGAACTGTTGTCCTACTTGCACCATCTTTAAACTTTCCTGTAGAAAAAAATCTCATCTAGAGAACTTAGAACACTAATTTTAAGACGGATCGAGGTGCGATTTATAAGGAGCATCTATATAAAAAATGTAAAATAATCCATAGGTGCGGTATTACGTGCGTTCGATGAACGGCACCTTCAGTCTACCGAGCGCTGCAGAGATGGAAGCCCACTGGGAGAATGAGAAGCAAGAGAGGGCCGCACGGGGCTACTCCCGGCGCCAGGCGCACATGATGGGGCCCGACCAGGTCAGTATCATGTGAAAATTTGGTGTATCGATGGGATAGATTTTTATAGTAAACTAGTGGCACCGACAGACGTTGTCTTGTACAAAATATTTTTTTGTGAATCTAAACCATCCTCGAATCCCCTTGAAATCACACAAAAAATTTCAACAAAATCGGTCCAGCCGTCTAGGAGGAGTTCAGTGACGTACACACGCACACAAGAACATATAAACCCCCAAGGTGGGTTCTTCCTATCATCATAAATTCTATAAAATCTATAGTTATGATGGCAGTTACAAGGATCTGTTCAAAAAAAGAGAGAGACGTTTTTAAAAAAAAAAGATTTTATAATAAAAATAAATTTGTGTAACTGTCATTACATACATACCTTGAGAATGTTTCCTTAGGAGGATTCATAAAATAGTTGATAAAAAGTTTATCTACACCACTAAATTGCTTAGTATTTTTTAAATGTACTGCTAAGCTTAGAAAAAGAAATGAGTCCCCCCCGGCTTTTTAAATTTTTTTTACTAGTTTAAAGTACCTTGGCCTTGTTAACGCGGAAACCAGGAATGCAGAACCTGGAAGCGGTAGCGAGTTGTGCCCTTAGTCAATGAAAACACTGATTCCTACTTATATGTTAGATTATTAATTATTATTATATGACTAGCAGTTGCCCGCAGCTTCGCCCGCGTTAACTTAGGTTTACGGCCGTACGCGGATTGATGATGATTATTTTTGTAGCCTAAATTACTCCTTAATACATCAGTTATCTGTCAGTGAAAGTCCCGTCAAAATCGGCCCAGCCGTTGCTGAGATAGGCCGGAACAAACAGACAGACAGACAAAAATTGTAAAAAATGCTATTTTGGCATATGTACCGTGTATACATATCAATATGCATTTAGTAAAAAGCGGTTATTTTATTATTACAAACAGACACTCCAATTTTATTTATCTGTGCCATAGGGCATAGATAAACGTGAAAAATTGTAAGAATGTAAGGACGTATGTTTGTTACTCTTTCAGGGAAAAACTGCTGAATGGATTTTAATGAAACTTTACAATAATACCTTATACATCAGAATAACATACATGCTATAATTTAACCCTGTACTCCCTAGGAATGGGAAGTGCGCGGGTGAAACCGCGGGGCGCTGCTAGTATGTATTATCCTGTGCGCATTGATTAGTCTGTGTATGGCCATCTCATATAACGTTCTTGCTTAAGCCTATGTTATGAATAATATTAACGCAAGTCTGTCCGCATTCAGTGTGATCCCTGTGTACCTACATAGAGTAAAGATATGACGTGATATTTATTAACACAAACGATATTATCATCAGCGAATCATTTCTTTGCGGCATTACAATTCGCATCCTCTGCGTGAATCTAGCCATCTTACCTTTTTTCATATTTTGTAAAATCGTACGATAATTCAACGTTTGTTTATTCGGAAGGTTTTTGTTATTTAGACCTTTGAAGTAATTTTACCGATAACCATTGGCTATGCGAATTATTACTGACGATGTTAAGTGTCCCAGGCGTGGTACTACGAGTCGCTCGCCGGTGAGAGTGGGGCGAGGGCTCTACCAGCCGTCCTCACCTCGGTCCACAACCACAGCAGCCACAAGTTCCTCCACAGTCTCCAGAACTACCGACACGACGTGTACAGACTGCTCAGTGACAATGAGTTCATATGCTTTACCTGTTAAACATAACTTCGAAAGTGGCGCAGGAGAGACCCGGGCAATAAGGGCGTAACTACCATGTGTTAGACAAATATTCTTCTGTGTGTGTGACAAAAGGATGGGCCCCTGGCTAATTTTGATACAGGGTCCTTTCCGGGCAAGTTACGCCATTGCTCACCGCATGAGTGCAATATGAACCACGCCACTGCAAACAAGAAGTAGATGGCGAGAATACAAGACACAATGCATTATGGTACTCTGTACTCAAAAAAATGATCTCACATTTATCCTTATGATATTCTGTTCTGAGATCAGAAGTTGAAAATGCCTTAAATTGCTCGTTGGATGGTTTCTTTATTTTAATTATTTGTAAACAAATGTAGTCAATTTAATTACATAATATAAAGAATTGTGATTAGCTCATAACATTAGATTCTAGTCGCTTCTTTAATATTGATATTATATAATATGATCGAAAATGCATTTGTAATAGGACTGATGTGTTCATTTATATTTAAAGATATACTCTATAAGTAAACATAGTTTATTATTACAAAAAATAGAATTTTACTTATTTTGTAACTTAAAAATAAACATATAAAAAATTATTTTCATTTTCAATACAACTTCTCTCAATAATTACAAAACGATTCCTCGTTAAATCTTTTTCCTGTGCCTATATTTATCAGAAATATTTAACTTTTATTAACAAATAATTAGAGTCCTGACCCCATTGAAGCAAAATAACAATATGGTAATAAATATTTAGAGATAAACTTGAACAAAGGTTACGAGGGCCTTGCCTTCATATCTCGCTAGTTACCGTAATTGAAGTAATCGTAATACATAATATATGCAGCCCAGGCAGACGTTTTACTTCGGACAACAGCGTCACCCAGCGTGCCCAATCTCTCAAGATAGACCAAACTGCAGTGTGCCAAATTTACAATAAAATTGGTTCAGTAATTTTGCTGTGACAAGAAATTTTGATATATTTAATATATTATAACGATATACTTACACAGGTATAGAGGAAAGATCAATTATGCATATTCGGGCTGATATGCTATTGTCTAGAGATTTTTCTCCAACCTAGGTTATCTAGATTTACGTAAATATAGTGTACGGATTTTTATTACCTATTCATTTGTAGTATTTTTGGATTTAAAAACAATTTGTAATCCAAGTTATCGTTTATAGTTTTAACTCGTGTATAATGGCAATATAATAATATCAACCCTTATATGTCCCACTGCTGGGCACGGGTCTCCTCTTCTAAATCAGGGGAGGAGGGTGTTGGGTCATAGTTCACCGATGCGCTGGCCCAATGCGGGTTGGTGAACTGCACTCTCATTGGGCGAGCAGGTTTCCTCACGATGTTTCCCTTCACCGGCGAGCAAGCGATGGTCTCATGTTGAGGTGCACGTAGAAATTTTTGAAAATCCCATTTCAATGCATTACAGGAGTCAGGATCGAACCCCGACCTCTCACTCAAGAGGCAGAGCCCCACCCATTAGTGACTAGACCATCGTCGCTCACAACTCATGTATGCTCTTTTTCTTCTTTAACGCCGGGAAATGCTCTGAGGTATCCCCCGTGGGAGTGAGTCTCCCCACGCGGGTATGTGGGACTCGCTGCGCCCGAAAGCTGGTAGGTAAGTGGATGCACCTCTACCCACTAAAACCCGGCGAGTGCCGCCTTTGGTGAGGTGCCCCGGTATCTGTTAAGCAAACAGGGCACCTCGATGGTTACCCAGTCCCTCAGGGACCACCGCCACCTCCACAGAGGCGTTGTCCCGCACCACAGAACAACTCCTCCCAACGTAGAGACAGTACAATGGGGTGAGGTTCCCATCCTCGCCCCTTGCCCTCTGCTCTTTTGTTCCCTCTTCTTATTAGAGGGGTACAAAGAGCCCCCTCAGCTCAATTAGCTTCGCCCAAGGTGCTGGGCTCACCCTCGGCTACTGAGCCCCACCGCCACGTCAAGGCCTGAACCATGGTGGGGTTAATTCTTATCACTAAGGATCACAGCAGGTAACTGGGTCTAGCGCACTAGCGGCTATTACCTGTGTGCCCCTTGTCCCCTGCTCTTTTGTTCCTTCTTCTTATAAGAGGTGTACAAAGAGCCCCCTCGCAACGCCCAAGGTACTGGACCATGGTGGGGAACTCATGCATGGTCTACTTTACCTTATTTTAAACGGTACTTATTTAATATTTCCACTAGCTTCCATTATCTTAATTTTTTTACATTCATCATATTTCCAAAAAATAATACGAGTAAATTTTTACTAATTTTTACATTTTTTCTATGGAATACCGCCAGTGATGGACAGAAGGCCTGTCGAACTTTAGTAATAGGTAGTAGACAAGGTAACATTGGCATTTGGTAGGAGTCAGGACCTAACACAGCTAAACAGTAAAATAATGCCCATATAATTACTGTATTACTCTGTATACTGTTGTGTTACCTTAATCTGTCTAACATTTCTTTCATTTTTCAACCACGTGTGGTCTTAACTTAGTTTGACTATTTGACAGATAAATAATTGCTAGTTTGATCATTTGGCATAAGTATAGTATAGGTTCACTTAGGATCAACTTTGAGCATAATTACGATTTAATATAGCAAATAAATTAAGAAAACATATTAAAAGTTTTTGGTTTCTAAAATAAAACAAAAAAAGAAAAAATATTTATTTGACACATTACAAGGATTTCATAACTTACAAAAAATACTATACTTGATTCCTTACATGTAGCTCGCTCCCTGCGTCTTGATACTTTCAACCGACCTGAACAACTGACTATTCAAGGACGGACCGTTTATTTATATGCCCGCTCTGTACTTATCTTGCTACATTAAATAAGGACTTATTCTTATTTATATTTAGATACAATTATTTATTGTGGACATGACCTAGAAATTGTGCTTTACTCCAGTGGTCGGCCTTTATCTTTATAAGTGTTTTTAAACACTAACTTGTTGCCCGCGCTTGTATCAAGGCAATTAAAATTGAATTATGTGCTGAAAAAAATAGTCTGTTCTGCTAATAAAATACCATAGCTATAGTACTATTGTAGTGTAAAATTCAATAATTATATAATATTTTGAAAGGATTAAATGAAAAGTATTTATTATAATGTACATTTGTAAACTCAATATAACGACACTCAATTTAACGATCAACTTCCTAAAGCGTCAAAATCATTCGGCTGTTTTTGGTTCTTCCGTACAATGATACACTCAGATAGCATTACACCCATTTTCAATAACGACAAGAATTCAATTATAAAAAGCACTCACTTTTTATAATTTATAAAAATATAATAATACAAAATTAATAAAATCTGTGCAGCTGTTCTTTTCTCGCTTTATTATTCTAGCCCGTAATAAAATCGACTGTCAGCATCATACATGCTTACAACAGGTTCACTTGCAGACTAAAATATTTTGGATTCGTTGAGAAACACTGAGGACCACGAACAATGAGGTGAAGATAAGACTGAAGAGCCTGAGGAGGCACCGAGCATCCAAGCTCTGGTAGCAGCAAAATTATGAGAAAAGTACTTTTTTTATGACCGATGATGAAAAAAATACAACAAATTTACCAGTGCAGCAAAAGACGTCTGACGAAAATAACAAACGCAATAGCGTTCAAATAAAAAAATGTTATTCATTTAATAACTAACCCTAGTCTAAAATAAACTTTTACTTTTCTCTCTGTAACGACCACTCTCTATAACGTCAAAATATGTCATAATAATAATAATAATATCTATGGACGCTTTCACACCACGTTAATCTGGTCCCGTGGTAAGTTCTCGAAGAACTTGTGTTACGGGTACCAGACAACGGAAAAATATGTTTAATACTTTTATACTATACATATATTTAAAATTTAATACACATCCATGACCCAGGAACACAGAAAATATTTTTGTTCCTGGCGGGATTCGAACCTGCAACCACCGACTTGAGCGCCAACGCGCTTAGCACTGAGCCACAGAAGTCGTCCAGAACAACATATTATTCTTTCAGAAAATTATAATAAATCATTCTCCTACTACTGTTGTACTCCCACCGCTACACTTAACTTTTGTAGTTATTAAATAATATTTAACATAAACAGAATATTTTTGGATATTTAAAAATGGACATCTTTTTTTATATATAATTACGTCCAATTGAATCTCTCATTTGTTACAGGAACGGTATTACGCATCATTAGCAACAGAGGCGGGCACCAAGAATCTGCCATCGGTGATAACGAAGATACGAGATGAAAGCTCGATAAGATTCCTTCACAACCTTCAGAGCTACCGACAGGATATATACAAGATCATAGACGATGATACGTACGAGGTTATCAGTAACGGGAAAAGGGAAATTCTTTGTTGACCTTAACAAGGAAAATTTTACTATGTGTATTTAATTCGTCAAGATATTTTAGGTGACTAATAGAGAATAAACAGATAATGTTCAAATAGTACATAAGAATAAGATTGTATCGACAGATAAGTATGTTATGTTTAAGGGCTTTTTATATGTTATTACCTATACGTAAAATGTCTTATTAATAAAACACGATGATCAGCCGAAAATATTTTATTTAAGCGTATTTATAAACTTTATATTATCAATGCTGATATATTATTATTCTTTAATCTAATAATTATTTGTATGGCTTCTCTATTTCGATTACACTCTAAGAATAAGGGTAATTCATAAAATTTACAACAGTCTCGAGGCGAAGTAATTATTACTTGATATAAGGCTGTTTCAATTTTGATGAATTCATTCGAAGTGTTAGTACACACTCGGGTCGAGCTCACACTCGCTCACACTTTGTACTTATTATAAACAACTTTGAAATAATAAAAAAATGTCATTTCATTTATAAAAATACCATACTCTGAATCTTGATTTTGAAAATCGATCGATTTGACAATATATTATTCACAAATTTCCAATGTCCAATATATTTTTTCCAGTATATAAAATAATCCTATCCTAAAACTTAAATGAGTTAAAACCTAAAATTACATAAAAAGTACAACGCACGCAGATACTATTTATCATTTTAACCTAACATCAAATTAAATAATATAATACATAAGTATACTGTAATGGAAGATGAAGACTCGCTTCATTTGAGTATGGAGTTGCTAATTAAATGTACAATTCAAAGAGTGCCTGCTCCCAACAAAAACAATATTTGAGACCTACAACAGTCAGTTACATAGTACGTTCATTACGAATTCTTGACAATGATAAACCTAAGTCCTGTTCTAAAGTCATAACTGTTACAAGACAATTTAAGATTTGAATATTTTAAAAATGTATATTACTATTAACTAAATATTACATAGATCTCTTATAACAATTTTTGTAGATCATTGAGAGCTTACATAATTTCATATTTGATTTTCACTTTTATTACATTAGAATGGCTGGTATTTCAGATCAGTTGCACAGGCTACACGTAAATAATACACCAAATCTATTCAAATATGTAGTTTAATTTGATTGTCAAGATGTAATAAACTAATTAAGGCTGATTATTCCATTTTCTTAAAAAACTTTTGGCCACTTCATACAAAAACCTATCTACACGTCTATCCTTGGTCGACCTAACTACAATCCCTGTCTTTTCAGTCCCTTTATATACACTTCGATATGAATAAAAAGATAGAAAGCGGGTTTAGATCCTACCTAGTGGTACACTAGTCGTAAGATGGCAATTTCAAACGAATCAGATGAAATAATGTCAATACATCGGCACTGTGATAAAACTTATACTACACCTAGAAGATAAATTATGTACAAACTTACTACGGCAAAATTAATTATTTAAGCATCTAGCACCATTTCGATAAAAGGTATAAAAATAACATAAAACAAAATATGAAAAAAATATCGAAAAACAATAACGAAATTTTTATATATTCATAAACAACCTAAATGACTAAATCGAATCACTGGTCAATTTTGATTTTGCTTAAAAAAAGCTATATATATTAATTATAAAAAGTTTTATCGAGTAAACGGAAATCTATAATAGGATCTAAGGAGTTATTATACAGATATACAACTACTTATACACTGAGATTATAGCATTACACGTATAAAAATAAATCACATATCACCCTCGTCTCGATATTTAAACATATCAACTATTGTCGTCGCCATCAGTCAACCCGGCCTTTATAAAATGTGTTGAAAATCAACATTTAAAAACTGGACACCGCTAAAACGTAACAAGGGTAACTTCAACAAGTTATAGATCGTCTCGGAGGACGGCAATGGTGAAAAATTGTCACACGTATTGAGCCTCACCAACCTACATTGTACTTTTAGACCTGTATAAGTGATTCTCGAACTACATAGTATGTCGTATTTGAAAAAGATTCTACATGAACACGTTCTAACATCGAAATCGATAAAATTGTTACACTATCGGTATACATATGTTTGTCTTAGAGACGTTTTAAATTCGTTACAGAATAGAATAAAATTTTGTATTTACAGCACCAACGCAGCATTACGTTGTGATTAATAACTATGTGTAGAAAAAAAAAGTCAACGATCAATATTGTTTGATTGCACTGTAACTGTCCCACGCGTATTGCACTGATTTTTCGGGAATCTGACATTAAAGTTTTTGACATGATTCAAAATTACACGTTTTCGACACGGCACTGGCAAGTGTTGCTAGTGGCAACTATTTTTTCGTATACTCAATGTGCCCGTAAAACCCTTTCACTGCCAGACTTGGGTACCAGAGTAGCATAATCGTTTAAGATTGTTTGCTAGAGAAGGGTACGTCGGGCTGCATGCGCAGCGTCTGAGGCGTGGGGTCGTAGTGTCCGGCGAGGTAATACACGTCATTGTTGTCGTACACTGTGCTGTACCGCGAGGGGTCGTCGCCCATGCGCTCCCGGTACTGCGCCAGCGGCAGGACCTCGCACTTGTGGGATATGGTCTGCACGTCGTTCTCATCAGTGTGCGGCGACTCGAATAAACCTCCCTGGAATAGACAGACACACTCAGTAATAGTTTATTTGTTCGATTTTAACCCCATGAATTTCAACCCATTAAAAGTAGGTTTCAATCATTTTTAGTAAACACACACAGTGGGTTTTAAAATCTCTTAACAGTGGAGAGAAAGCTAAAAGCCCTGAAGTAGTTTCTGGAAGAGCAGTGTGCAGTTTTAAATTACAACGAAATAGAAATAAAAGTGAAATAAATATAAAGTTGTCAGAAATCTTATTGACTAGCCATGATATTTACTTTCGGTTTGGAGGTTATTTACACGACGTAGACATATTAAAGAGGCATCGCTTCGACTAGTCATGATAATTACTTTCGGTTTGGAGGTTATTTACACGACGCAGACTCATTAAAGAGGCATCGCTTCGACTAGTCATGATAATTAGTTTCGGTTTGGAGGTTATTTACACGACGCAGACTCATTAAAGAGGCATCGCTTCGACTAGTCATGATAATTACTTTCGGTTTGGAGGTTATTTACACGACGTAGACATATTAAAGAGGCATCGCTTCGACTAGTCATGATAATTACTTTCGGTTTGGAGGTTATTTACACGACGCAGACTCATTAAAGAGGCATCGCTTCGACTAGTCATGATAATTACTTTCGGTTTGGAGGTTATTTACACGACGCAGACTCATTTAAGAGGCATCGCTTCGACTAGTCATGATAATTACTTTTGGTTTGGAGGTTATTTACACGACGCAGTCTCATTAAAGAGGCATCGCTTCGACTAGTCATGATAATTACTTTCGGTTTGGAGGTTATTTACACGACGCAGACTCATTAAAGAGGCATCGCTTCGACTAGTCATGATAATTAGTTTCGGTTTGGAGGTTATTTACACGACGCAGACTCATTAAAGCGAAGTAATTAGTAAACGATCGGCTGCAGATAACTATGAAGACTTTAGTAATTATTGTTGTTCTAAATGCAAAAAATGTTGTAGACTTCTATAAAATTGCCCCGTCACGGGACGAAGTAGACGAAATATATAACGAAAGATAAAAGAATAAAACAAATAAATGACAGCGCCATGCCGTCCGCCACAAGGCATCTGAGTCGATTTCACGATAGTACATCAAAAACTTGAAACATCTTTATAGTAAGTTAAACGACTCCTGCTACAGCAGAAAACGTCACACTCACCCACAGAACTATATCAAGATAGAAGTAAATAGTTCCGTAATTGGTATGGGGACCGAGCGTGTAACATTTTGCGTAGGTACGATGACGTCACGAGTGTAATTTAGTGATGTGAAACACATAAGCCGCGCGAAAACAATTAAAAAGCATCGATTCACAGATCGATTATAATGGCACCCATTTTATCAGTAGTATTGTTCAAATAAACTATTTAATGATAGCGTGCTATGGACGATAAACTATATTTTTATACATTGAGTAGCTATATTATAGACTATATTATAACGTGTAATCATTTAATAGCTTGTTTTTTTGTTATTATTATTGATAATTAAAATGTTGATTTGATCAAATAACATAGATAGGGCGCCGACCGTCCACTGGCGCCCTTATTAGAGGGATTGTAATTTCTAATAAACCAATCAATTTTTTTAAGTCATCAGTGATAATAGTTGTAGTCCTTCTGATTCAACTTTTGGTCTTTGTCACATAGTGTCATTTTGCTTATTTTTAGCTTAATCATCTAAACGGCAAACGGTGGCCACTTTTTTATTTAAGTAATGAATACAAAAATACGGAATATAAAACTATATCACATAAATTAATAATTGGAGTATGAATAGGCCTACAAATAATCACTGGTGGATTGTAGAAAAATTAACTGGTTTATTAAAAAACACAATCCATTTATTTTTGGAGTTATACTTCTTTTAGCGCGTTAGGGAAAAATGATGAGTCACGAAAAACCGACACCCTGAAGTTAGCTATAGTCAACATTATTTTATATTAACAATATTCACATAATGACAGTATAGACGTCAAAAGAAGATATAGTTTTTAACTACACAATAAGCAAAAAGGTTACAGTGTAATGAAATTGTATTATGTAATTTTTTTAAGGAGTATTACTTCTAACGCGTGTACATAAGTACACACACACTTTTTTATATAAGGATCATTCGGAAAACTGAAATAAACTTGTGATATAGAAGTAGCCATAACCAGTTAGAAAACAATACATAACCAGTTTCTCAATAATATTTGCTTTGCATTAAAAAATGCTAAAAATAAAGGTTTATTATTTTTATTTTATATTTTACATACATTACATTATAGCTACATAATAATATAAAATGAAATTATCATTTCCTCTGCTTTCAAAATAGATTTTAATCGAGTAAGAAAATCGCAGTGTAGGTACAGCACTTTTGACAGAAAAAATGATAAATCGTCTGCAACGTGACCTGACAGTTTTAATAGCATATTTTACATCGCTGGTTTAGAACACCCGCCAAGTCTGGCTCGTCAAATAAAAGTCGCAATGGAAAACTAGCGTTAGACACAATCGCCCGCTACTGTTCTGATGAAAATAAGTCAAATAAATGGTTTTTAAAATTAATAACAGATTTTTTAGTACAAATAGTACTTACTGGTGAAAGGAAATACCTCCATTAACAGCTCCAATTTAACTGGTAGTGTTTGAACAATTAATTATTAAACAACGAGTCATTTTGTTTTTAAAACCTTACGTCGCATGCTGACCACGGTCGGGGGTATACTAAAGTTCGCGGCGAGCAATGTAGCCGTCTAGTCGTCTTTTAGCCACGCGAGGTACATACACTCTTTACCTCTATCTCGATATATTTCTGTGCACTCACCGGATACTGGAGCGGTTCGCAGCCGGCCGTCTCCTCGGGGTGGTAGAACCACTTCACGCGCACCGCCATCGCGCCGCGCGCCTCCCACAGCGCCACGATGCGACCGATGTACGGTCGGTCCGCACGGCCCGTCGACAGGAACACTGCCGCGTCACCCACCTGATGACAACCAGTGCGATTGAGTACGTGGGCATAATCAATAGTTAGTACTAGTAGGAGCCGAATTGGGCCGGCACGACCGGGTGTACCTCTCGCTCACATAATACCGGACATGCAGTCGCGTTTAGTGCGGTTTGTGAGTTTCCGGTGACCCATTGGGGGGATAGAGAAAAGGAGGGCAACGCATCTGCATAATCTTTGGTAGTACATCTACAACCAAAGATAGGTAGTATATAGGCGTCGGTAGTCACCATAAGGCTCCCACTGCTTGTGTCTCATGCCATAAGTTACCTTGTTAGTATTTTTTTTTCTATGGACGCTTTTACACCACGCCAATCTGGTCCCGTGGTAAGTTCTCGAGGAACTTGTGTTACGGGTACCAGACAACGGAAATATATTTAAGAATTTTATAATATAATACACAAATAATACACATCCATGACCCAGGAACACAGAAAACTTTTTTGTTCATTGGCGGGTCATTTCAGAGGTCGTCAAATATGTGATATATGTATGTGATAAAGTTAATGATGATAATAATGATGTTGTAGATGGTAGGTATGATGATGATTATGAATGTGGCAACAGGTTATTGAAGAGACGAGAAACCTTCACAACGACATCGGAAATTGGACACAATCCATTTTTGAAGTTAAACTTCTTTAGATGTGACTAGAACAGACATTTGACATTTTTAAGAAGTCTTGACATTAATCGTGGGTATTCTTTTTTTTTACCAAATTGGTGGTACAACTTACTCTGTATGTATTAAAGAAAATGTAAGGTGTGTAAAAACGATTATAATTGTTTTTCTACACTCATATTGTTCCGATGCAGACCAGAAAAAAATCTATACATTTTTCACACGCAGCTATAAAAAAGAATGAGAAAAGGCCACGCGTATGCTGTAACTTTAAAATATTGTAGACGAACAAGACAGTAAAAAATATTATTTATATTCAAATATTCGGAATCCTTCCTAAGTTTGGAAATGTGAAAAATTAAACAAATTTTGCACAATAATAATTGGTTCAGTAATTGAGGAGTTCATCGCGGACAAACAACGTGACACGTAATCTCTTATCCTTATATATATAAAATTGGAGGTGTATCACTTTGCAGCCAAAAATACGCATTGCAGACGAAAAGTGTTTGTGTGTGGCAATAGGTACAAGGTTCCCATTGTGCACTATGGTGGTTGCAAGTCGATAATTATAAGGGTGTAAAAGATACGGGGGTTGAAAGATGTTAACTTTGAAAATGTGACTATTATTGATTTAAAATGGTCTGGATTGTTCAGGAAACTTCTGGAATGTTCTAGAAAGCTTTAATATGTATACCAATGTTCTATCGATCGAAAATGTTCTAGAAAATACTAGAATGATCTAGAATAACTCCGAGTAAACTAGACAGCTTTAAAATCTTATATCTTATTTCTTTAAATTCTTATATATTATTATATATATTCTTATATCTTTAAATGAGCAATTCTGTATATATACAAACCCCCTATATATATATATATATATATATATATATATATAGGGGGTTTCGGGGGCGATAAATCGATCTAGCTAGGAATCATTTTTAGAAAATGTCATCCGAGCAAAGCTCGGTCATCCAGGTACGTTAACATTCTTATCGATCGAAAATATGCTGAGTGTTTTAGTAACTTTTTAAACATCCCAAAAAATTTGGTTTGATATTAGAATTTTTTGGGATGTTGATCATGATGATGCGAAGACCCAGCGAAGCTAGTTTTTATATAAAAACGAAACGTTTTTTTCAACCACCACCACCACCACCACCTTGAATTCGGTCATCACGTACTAGGCGAACATAATACGTTAGGAGCTCACGTGTAATATTTCTTCGCCGCGTTGTATCGCCCGGTAGAAGATCTTCTTGTGTCGTGGCCGCGCGGTCCGTCGGTAGGCAGGACCGTGCCAGTGCCACAGAGCACCACCCGGCAGAAATGCTGCCATTTTGCTCACACCAGCGCCGACACCGTCCGATGACGCAGATATGGTGCGTCTCTTCGCTTTCTGAAATTGTTTTTTTTATATAATTTATTAATTAACATTATATTTAAAAGGTATCTTCTTTTCATTATCGTCATCCCATCCACCCACAAGTAGACGTAGGCAGGGGCCTACGTCTACTTGTGGGTTGATGGGATGGTATCAATGGTATCCTTCATAGGGATGAAGGATACCATGTCAGACAACTTATCAGTAAACGCAGCCTCCCGGACATCTTATGCGAGCGGTACTTCCAACGTGTTTTGTCTTCATGTCAGTCTACAGAAGTATCTTTTTTACCTTTAATATCTATACTAATATTAATAAAGCTGAAGAGTTTGTTTGTTTGAACCCGCTTATCTCAGGAACTACTGGTCCGATTTGAACAATTCTTTCAGTGTTAGATAGCTCATTTATAGTGGAAGGATATTATATAACATCACGCTGTGACGAACAGTAGTTAAGTTGAGTAAGTTAACGTGGACGAAGCTGCGGGCAGCAGATAGTATAAAAATAAAACAGTAATTATTGTTAGTACTTAACTCACCTTTTTAATCAAATCGCTTGTAGACGTAGACGGGGCAACCACATCATCCTCCAGAGCGATACCGCTGTCTTTGAGATTGTCTTTTTCTTTCGAGAATGTGATCTTTCCTATGTTACTAAAGTCCAGCACTGCGTTTTTCACGAGACACTTCTTGGGGAGTACTGCTTTTTTAATGACAGTCTTCATCTGATCATTGGGTGATTTCTCCACTGCTATAAGAGTGGACAGCTTGTCATTGGAGTCTACAGAGTCGTCATTAGACTTATTGGAGTCTATGTAGTCTGAAGATGACTTGTGGCGGTTGTCGTCTCCGGAAGAGCTGGAATGCTCTTTGCACGCCGAGTGGTGTTTCTTCTTGTGCTTCCTGTGGCGTTTCTTGTGGTGACGTCTGTGCTTGCAGTGTTCTTCGCAGCACTTGTGCTTTTTCTTCTTTTTCTTGACGTACTCCATGGAGTTGGGGTCTTCGTCGCTTGTCATCCGTCTAAGTTTGTCCTTGCGGTGTTTCTTAAGCTTCTTCCTGTCTTTACCGTGACGTTCTTCGTCTAGTGACTCAGATTTCGACCTCGGTGCTGCGTCCATTTTTTCGGCACTGCTAGATGCTACGGCTCTTTTCTCTTCCGTGAGGCTTGTGTTTCGTCTTCGTTTTCCTAGAGTGAACAGAGTATTCTCGTATTCTGTAATTCAGAAATTACTTTAAATGTATTTTTATCGGGGGCGCTTTATTTTACTTTTGAATGAGTTTAATGTAAATGTTGTGAACTTGCCAAGGTGAAATGATTTTACTGTTTTGCTAAATGTAGTTAGATTTGGTTATATATAACTATCTTTACTTACCCACGATTGGATAGTTAGGCTCCAAAAAGCGTATATCCTCAATAGCTATCCTGCCGGAGTCTCCATCATCAAATTCGACCGCCACAAATTTATCGTCGTGAGGGTCGGGGGAGGATACCGCCACAGTACCGGGGTACAAACAGCGGTACTGCTGGGACCAGTAGGCACAAACGCGCGTCCCGGATGGCAGTTCTGTTACAGTCGTTGGACTTACTTCTAAAATCTGTAATACAAATAAAATATAAAAATAAGCTAAGCAATAGTTTACTTAGCCTCGGATGTATTTAGACCAAGACTTCGATCCTGGTTAATAAATAATATGCTCGTAATTTGTCCCAAATTGAATCCAACTATGATCAATTCAAGACTATTTACTACGGATTAGTTAACTAGTTCAGGGAAAAAAAGGAAGTTTGGTTTAAACAATGCGAGCAATCAAGAGCTTATGATATTCTATTAGTTATACGAAAATAACGTATAATGTCGGCTACTTTTATTTGAGCAAATAAATTTCATGAAAAATCATAATATACTTACAGCATCTTTCAACGTCTCTTCTCTGGACAAGATGTGTGGCTTATTCCCCCTCTCTCCGTCTAACGTTATGGCGTATACATCTGGTGCCTGCACTGCACTTAGTTTTCCAGCATAGAACAGTCCACCTCTAGCCGTGAGAACCCTAGGCGACGTATCCAATTTATCTTCTGTCAATGTACATCTAGAAATAGTTTGGGTTTGTGGATCACATTCCATTTTAACTTCTTTCTCCTTTTCTTCTTTTCTTTCTTTAGATTTCATGCTTTTGCGTCTCTTTTTCGCATGGTGCCTGTCTTTGTCACTCTCGCTCGATGCGCTAGCTCTGCGGATAGCCAGCTCTATTTCGGACATGTCATCTCTTGAGTGTTTTCTTGCTAATCGATCCACCTTTTCTCTATTTTTCTGTCTCACCTCATTTAGACTTTCCATTGAAGAACTCGCAGATCTATTGAGGCCCCACTCATTTTCTTCCTCTTCAGAGTAAAGTTTAACGATCGGTTCAGCTTTCAATTTAGGCCTTACTTTGCTAGTTCTATTCGCATCTTCTCTAGATGCTTCTCCTTTAGAATACAGAATGTTGCCCTTCAACTTTCCTTTCGCAAGTAAATAGCCAACAAGTGTGCTTTTCGATTTTGGTTTTTTCGCGACAATTGTCTCAGTAGATTCTGGACTAGAAACTTTTCTTGGTCTACCAACTTTCCTCTTTTGGGAGGATCCTCTATCTGAATCGGGAGATAAGGCGGGTGTACTAGGCGTAGGCGGAGTAGATAAAGCGGGTAAAGGCGGGGTTAAGGCATTTAGTTGTGCTATTTTTTCATCACACTGACGTTCCAAGTCTTGTAATCGTTCGCGCATATCCTTTTCGATAGCGTTTACCAGAGCATGAGCAGAAGGTACGGCTGACGAATGATTACAGTCAGCAATACCACACGTACAAGCAGTAACTCGACGCAAACTCGCTTCTAACTCGCCACCATCGCGCTCGCAATCTTTTCTATCTCGTTTGTGGCGTCTCATTTTTTCTAATTTATGTCTCAGCCTTTCTTCTCTATCACGACTACGCTTTCGTCTTCTTTCACCAGATGAATCTTCTCTATCTCTATGTCTCTCCTTTTTCATATTAATTGTTAAATCTCTTGGTTTATCGGTGGGACTAAGTAAAGGTTCCGTCTTTATAAAAGGCCTCGAGGTGGATGGCACGTTTTGTTGTGGGTTCACTTCTACTTCCTCCATAAATCTTTGTTCTGCTAATGCACATAGAAGTCCTAAACCATCAAGTGATGGTTTCTCCCGTTCATTGTGATTTTCACTAGGTGTGAATTCAAATCGCCTGTGTTGCTCCACTTCAGCAATTGGTGGGGATTTTGGAGAGGTTTTGATGTGAATATTTAATTTATTTGCCGATCTAGTGTCAATTGTCAAAGGCAGTGGTTCTAAATTGGGCATGTTGTGTGGTGTAGTCCTTTCATATTGTTCAATGCTATTAGAAAGTAATTCTAGCCCACTTACGTCAACCGGTGGTCTCGGTTGTGACTGAGGGGGTATTGGAGAAGAAGCTCTAGCCGTGTCTATGACTAAATCAATAGATCCGCTACTATTGGAGTTTTCTGTAGTGCCATCTCTTTCTATTGCGTCAATTGCTTTTTCAACTGCCCCTATTACCGCGGAGTTCGCGAGACCTTCTGACGAGGACTCTTCGGCACTGTCTATCGGAGCCGCTTGTAATGGCTGGATTTGTAAGACTGGTTCTTCTGGAAAATGAGCAACACCAACACACGCCACGTCCCTCTCATCTTCGTCGGCATGGTTCGGTGAATCATCATCTTCTTCAATGTGATCAGTTTGATTTGACGCATCCTTATGCGCGGGAGCTTCTGGTGCATCCGGTGGTGGGGTAGGAGGGGCTGCTGGTGACGTGGCCTGACTTCTGCATGGTTGTTCTTGAAACTCTGGCTGATAATACAAATGTGCTGCCACAAGAGGTTGGTGCACGGGTTCTGGTGCGAACGTCGGCGGTTTCTCCGGTTGTGGTTCCGGTTCGATTTTTATGAGAGCATGGGGTGTTATCAGAGGCTGTATCATAGGTTTTCGCTTGTCTACTGTATGCGTTGGATGTGGAGGTGGAGGTGGAGCTGGCGCTAGCGTCACCAGTCGTGTAGAATGCGTGTGAGTATGTTGTAACGTCGCTGTAGACGCCAGCAGATCCCCAGGTAGCAGTTGTAAGTGATGAGACGGGTGCGGCGCAGGGGGAAGTAGGAGAGGTGCTGATGGATACGGGACACCTCCCCATACAACCGCGTGAGGGAGATCGGGTGGGGTGGGAAGTAGTATCAAGGCACCAGACGTGGGTTCCCGCACTATTTGGAATCCTCCGACCGAGGACATGCCGCCGCCCACGGGGCCGACACCGACGCCGCCAACGCCGCCCACCATCATGCTCTCCATTGACATTTGGGCTGAAATAGATAAAACATATACAGTCAAGTTCCGCTTAAGAGATTCATTTATTTTAATTAATATTTTAAGCCATTATTCATAAAATAGGCAAATTTGAAGTGGTTCAAATAATAATGGTCATAGCTAAACAAAAAAATGGGAGTTTTGTTTCAATTTTTAATATTAAAAATTAAATGACGTCAAAATTATTATATTATGCTAATGTAATTATTAGTAGGTATAAATATAAATTATATTTAATCGTCCGATATTAAAACGCTGTTCTATAAATACCATGTACATAAATTATGAATTCCTAGTAACAGGGGGGAGTGCAGGTCTAATTTGTATTCTACCTCCTCGCTTCCGCCAGAGGGCGAGGAGGTATGCCCGATACATGGCCGGTGGGAATTAAAAGGATTGTTTGCTAAATTTATTTGGACCCTGGTTAATTCATGTCCGATTAAAATTAATTTAGGCATTCCTGTCGAGCCAGACGACAGGGGTTCAATTATTTTATTTTCGAACTATTTATAACTTTTTATTTTATTCAAGGAACACTAGACCTAAAAAAGTTTTTTTTAAACTATTAATCTTTACTAACTAATAAGTTACATCCATATTGGATACATAAAAGCGAATAACGAACGTACAGTTTGTGAAGTGAATACTTTAGTCGCGTTGAACCCTTTTTTGGGTGAACAAAAATCATGGAACTCGCGAAACACGGAACGGGTCGTTCCGTCAGATTAGCTCTCATTTTGCTAACGGCCTGTCTGATGGGCGTGTGTGTGATGTAAATATGGCATTTTCTTTATTTTATACAAAACTTAAGCCCAGTGACTGCAACAACACAGAAAAAAAAAAGTGTGTGTGTACTAGCGTACACTCGAAACTTCTTTATGACGTTATTTTTCAAATCACGCGTGGTAGGGATAAGAAAAAGATGGCGCGTAACGGGAGAATGTGACGCGTAACGAAAAAATGTTACACTAAATTTTTTTCCAACCCCGATAAAAAAGTTTCACTTCAAAAATCTTAGCTGCTTAAAAAAAATAAGATTGTCTCGGTGCCAGTAATGTCTTACATAGTTTTAAAAAAAATATTTTAATTTATTATTTTTTTTATTTTATGCATGAAAAATATTTTCATGCAAAGTTAATACTATATTAGGATATCAGAAACTGTTAAGAAGTGTAACAAGGAACTGAAAATAACAGACGTCATAAAACGTCACTCGTATACATACAAGTTAATAATATTATTCTTACTTGTATGCCGTGTCACGAACGAAATTAAAATAATTATTGTAAATCATTTTTAATTAGAGAAATTTAAGGAAAAAGTATATTCAAAGTCGTGGTTTTTCTTTAATTATGCCCTAATTATACAAAAACTATTGCAAAAACAACATTGTGATCACTTCTAGATTTTTTTTATCATAATACATCGATGGTCCAATAAAACTTATAAATATTTAAAGTTTTGTACTACGTGGTAGACGTACGACGTACGTTCAAGAGAGGTACAGAGACGAACACTCACAATGAGGGTCATTCAGATGATTCCGACCTGGCGATAGAATTATGAACTACTAATTGTAAATTTATACAATAGTTACCTACTAGAATATTATATGTTTATATGTTTACATTCATCGTTAGTATCTTGTTGGACGTAGGCCGCTCTTAACGCCAAGACCACTTGTCTGTCTGTCCGGCCACACAGAGATCGCCGACCATCTAGTTGGACTAAGTCAGCAAGACCAAGAACAACCGGTTTTATCGATGGGAGGTAATCGCTGTGCCGCGCTCCCGGCTGCATTGGTACCACCATCTTGCTTGTTTCTCCCGTGAAACAGCTTTGCTGTGTTTCGGAGAGAAGGGCAAGACAGGCAGTGTAATTACTGGCACCGAGACTGTTATCTTATGTCTCAGGATAGGCAACACATGAGTTGCCTGGGCTAATTCCAGGTAGGTAAATAGTTTATGTTCATGGGCGACGTCGACCACTTACCATCAGGTGGCACATCTGCCAGTTTGCCTATCCAACTAACATAAAAATTTGCTCATCACTGCTATTGAGTACCTACTCAAAAAAGGCGCCTAGCTTTACCTAGCTACCTTTTTTTTTTTTTTACCTAGCTACCTAGCTAACCTTAAAGTTATGTTAATTATTGATAAAATTTTCATTATTAACAAAACATTTTGTTAGAAAATTTCACTTTTTTCCAAACCCAATAGCCCGTTTCGTAGGTTAGAATGGTTTGATGAGCTGTTTATGGTGGTGATAGGCCAGGATCGACTTTATGAGCATCAATGCCCCGGTTGCAGACTGGATTCCTTAACACTTAGGTAGGTACCTACCTACGTATGATGCCAAAATATAGATACGTTTTAGCTTCAGGAATGACGATGATTTGACTATTTATTTAATAAGACTATATATTAAATACTCGTTTGATTACAATATAGGTAGGTACGTACCTATCTAAGTATCTTTTAAATCGTCACCATAATGAGATTTTAAACTAGCGCGTTTATTTTTATAATCAAATAGTTTAAATCGTGTGATTTTTACAACGCCCGCGCCGTTAAATCGAGCGTTTAAATATGTGCTCCGGGAAATGAAAAGTGATTTTTTTTTTCATTTTAATAACGTCACTCATGAACGTAAACTAGCTCACCCCTCGCCCGGGAGTGTTTAGGTCCTCAAGACCAGGCGGCTCCATACGTTGACTAAGACTCTGATTGGCCGGCTGGTGGCCATTGATTGATAATTGGCCGATGGGACGTACATACAGATCACTGGTTGGTTGAATTCCTATTATGACAGTGACAAATCACTGACCATTTTCGGAATGTTATGACTCACATTACTACTCTATCCGGTTATAGGTATGCTCGATGGAAATAATAGTGGCGTCTGTTGGTGAAGTCTACATGACGAACGAGCTATCTCATGATACCTACGTTACGTTGTTAAACTTATGAACAACCTTCTCAGGTTACGCTATCTATGGTCTTGGTCATTTCGGCGTTAATTACAAGATCAATTCGAGTTGATCTTCTAAACAAAAGCCTTATTAACAGCGTCCACTGCATCATTTTATCAAGAAGAAAAAAGCAACACAGATCTTGCCAAGCGGTCTAATCACTAATCTAGCCTCTAGGTCCTACAGCCTACTCTAAATTCGCCTTGGAATTTTTAAACGCTCGACGTAGTTAGTTACCTACCTATTTATGGTGTTAACTCAAGATTTTCAATATGTCAAGACAATGTTTCAATATTTAAACTATGAGACTTGCACAAGTGTAATCGGCACTAACTCATTAAAAACAGGTTTTTAGAACGCTGTGCTAATTTCATACGGGTTTCTAAAACGAATAGCCATGTAGCATCGTAAACATAACGTTTCTTCGGGGACAAAAAAACGAGCCAACAATTAAAAGGCATTATCAATCACGTGGTACCCTCCCCCTCCGCTCGTCGCGCGCTCCCAAAGAATAATATCGCGTGAGGTGTCAAGTTCGTAACCGTAAACTCAAAGACTAACTATAATCGCCGCTAAAAAAACCAACAAACAAAACGAACTAATTCACAACACTAAATAAACTCGTAAAAGGCGGCGTTCGAGCCGGCCCTCCTCGGTCGCGCGTCTTCTTACTGGCCGAGACGTCTGCGAGGGAGGGGCCTGGCGGGCCGGCCTTTAGTGTAGGGCTGGCATTATCATTCGTGTTATCGATAAATGTCGTTTTTATGATATTTTTTTGTATGTTTTTTTCGGATGATGCATAATTTATGGATTGGGAGTGACATGAGTTCCGCTTGGCGTGTGGGAAACGATTTAGCGAGTGAAGGTTTCGAGCGTGCGGGCGGGTTATTTTCAACTAGATACTGGTTTAGCTTTATGTTATTGGGTTACTTAATCATAATGATCGCTTAGAATGTATAATTTTTATCTTTTTACATAAAAATCTGTATACTAACTTGATAAGGAAAAATATTCGTTTAAATATTTAATATTTTAACATTAAGCTTTCATAAGGGATGTGAAAAATTTACATATTAAATGTACATTTACACTAATTTATTTTAAACGTTGCTAAGCTTTTTATATTAATTAGATCTAAAAATGTCAAATGTTAAATCTTCATCAACGAAACATTTACATCATAACTTACATCTCCATAAAAAACAATTGAACTATCATATTATAATATTAATCAAGCCGATTCCGATGAAAATTGCTTTGAACTAGTCAATTTTGTAATATGATTAATATTTATTTATTTCAAAATACGTTCTTACAAAATATATATTAACAACATAATATATGTGACAGGTGTTGAATACCGTTTTTTTTCTTTAGTATTACGCCTTGGACGTATCGTATCAAAGAAGTCGGTTATGATGCTACGGTTACTTTTGAAAGTATTTTAATAACACAACAGCCATTCGAATTATATTTCATTTAAAAAATCTTTGTTACACTATGCTTTTAGCGAGGCAAATAAATCAATTAAAGTATCAGAAGAGTAAAATTTAACTAAACTGGTTAATTTGTTATGTTTTTTTATTATACACTCAAATTACGTATAATATTTACGTTTTTATAATTTCAATCTGTTCCTGAGCCTGCACTTTTTAATATTAGGTACAAAGCTGAATTTTAACCATTTAACATAATAATTATAAGTATTGTTCAAGCGCCATCAATTACATAAAATCTATCCAATCTTATAGTTTTTTGACCAGATCGTATTATGTTCAAACAACAAAACCATAAAAGAATTCTCCTCGCCAGCCGTTCATTAGCAAACAAAACGCCACGAAAATAAAACGAAACAAATCGGTGGCCGTAATAAACGGGATCGAGTGTCGAGATGTGAACCGACAAAAAAATATTAGAAAACAAATTAGGTCGACTATAATTGGGAGCTGATTATTATTTATGGTTTGAACGTGTTCGAGGAAAAATGACGATAAAAGAATAAAAAACAAAAATATTAAATCTCATCATATAAAAAATGAAATTCAAAACGCCTTGGTGACGTCAGTAAGTAAAGAGATATAAAAAAAACACCTACAACGGGCGAAATCAGTTGCAATGCCGCTACCAGCACGGCATGACACCGCAGGAGGTGGTCGCCGGCGCTGCGGAACGCGGGCACCGGCGAGCCACTCTCCGCATTCCGCAATGCAGTTGGCGCGTAGTTACCAGGCGAGCATGAGCGCGCAGGAGGTGTGCGTTACCTGGGTACTGCCAGAGCGGAGGCGCGGGGGCCGGGGCGGGCGCGGGCCACGCCAGGGGGGCGGCGCGCTCGTCGCAGAGCACGTTGGCCACGCCCACCGTCATGGCCGCCTGCGCCGCGTCTGCAACAGAACGAGCGTGTTATGTGGCGTGAATGCGCGGCCGGCTGTGGTCTATAGCTGCTATGGCACCGGCCACAGTTCAACATAATAACATTAATGTAACATTTTAATCTCATTGTCCTGGTCTTCAACTGATGGATGGGCCAATACAGAAGTGGTGGCCGCTTTCGAGAAAAGTTCGCAACCAAGTAGATGGGGTGACGATCTCTGTAGCTGATCTTAGTAGGATAAATAACTAGGAGAATCTTGAAAGTTAGACAATCTTATTACGTAGATTTCACTTCATTATTGGACCTAAGTATATCCTGATATCTAAAAGGTTGGTCTAGACGAAGAGGGATGGAACGAGGCTGATGATGATACAATGAGTGTTATAATAATGATCATATCTCTATTATCTATACCAATGTTATTAAAGAGGTATAAAGTTTGTAATTTCTGATGTAGGTAGATAATCTTCGAAGCTACTAGGTACTCATCGGAATAAAAAAAAACAGTATAAAATGGTCCACTAAGTGACACAGGCCATAATCGTCATCAGTCCTTAGTTAGTTAGTTACGGGATGTACCTAGCTAGTATAATATACAATTAACTAGTCGTGAAGTAGGTTATTCCGCCTACATATTAATATGTAATTTGGATCGCAAGCACTCAGTACCTGACTGGTGGACGTCTACATTTAGAACTTAAATCTCAAAAGCTAAACGTTTCATGATTGAAAAACATCTTCGCCTAATGACAGTTTTGCTGGTTTTGTAATCTTAGCGTTCATTTGTTACGATACTCAGATAGGCAGACGATCACGTGATAGTAAGTGGTCGCCGTCGCACACAGAACGCATTCCCTATCCTGAACGTAAGATCTGGGTGCCTGTAATGACACTGCCCGTACTGCCCTTCTCTGTACATAACAAAGCTGCTTCAGCTGCTGAAGAAACCAGCAGGATGGCGACAGTCGACACCCACGCAGACGGAAGCGCGGCACAACCACTCTACGAACTAAACTATTGGTCATTTCAATACTTGGGCGGAGGTGTTTCAAGAACGGAGGCCGCGTTTAGGACTGTTGGTCGGCCATTGACCAGGTGGGAAGACGATCTCCGAGCGGTGGCCGGTCCGTGTTGGCGTTCATTGAGGGAGGCCTATGTTGTGCAATGGAGGGGAAGAGGCTGATGATAATGATGATGATGATAAAGTATTATCTGGAAATCAGCGGGCTTACTCTTGACACTGGATCCTATTGAAATTTAGGATTGGGATCGAGAACTTGTCAATCGGTACTCTGGTACGTTACACTAGCGCACAAATTGACTCGATTACAATGGAGTTTAATGTAACTGATTGAAATTGGTATTTCTCAATCTCTTGACAATATTTTGACGTTGACGTGTCAACTTCGAAATTGAGCTTATGATTGAATGACGAATTTATACAGTTCAACGTCAAAATATTGTCATCAGTGCGAAAAATTTACGAGATTGAGAAATACGAATTTCAATCAGTTACCTACATTAAATTCCACAGTGGTCGAGTCAAATCGTACCTTTATAGTATTTATTTTGTGCCTTTACCTTTACTAATAAAATACATACCTACCTATGTAAGTTTGCTGGAAATATTTAATTTCCATATAACAATATATTAAAATATCTTCAGGTACCTACTGCAGAGAGCGTACTTTTTTTTTAAATCTCAAGTCTTATATTTTTTATTATTCTAATGTATCCCAGAACTTCAGCTATCAATCGTTTTCACAAGACGCCGCCACGCCCGCTATCCCGCCAGTACCGAAATTTTCTGTTTTTACCATAGAAATATTTCAAAATATCTGTCTGTGGTTTTTACGCTACTCACACAATTTTTTTTTGAATTAGTATCATTTGTATCTATATTTGTTAATTTTGCCAGAAAATAAAAAAAATATAGTGAAAATAATAATTAACTTTTAACCTACCTAATTAATAAAAAAAAAATAGGTATATTAAGTATATACCAACTTAACGCCCGTTTACTCAAACGAATCTCAAATTTAAAACGTACTTAAACTCGTGTTGTCCCTCTTTTTTTCTTTGAATCTGACACGTCGTAGCATTAGTTAAGGTACGTCTTAAATTTGAGATTCGTTTGAGTATTTGGGGGTGCGTCATGGGACGGAGTCAAGTTAATAATGATAGCGGTGATAGTTGACACATGGCGGTAACAGAAGACATCCGATTGAATGTATCCGACCAACAATTTCCTTCTACTGCTGATGATCATAATGTTAAATAAACAAAACAACTCAATAATAATTTGCCTGTGTTGTGTTCTTCTTCTAGAGGTCTAAAGTTGCAAGTTATAACATAATACAGGCTCGTTTTGTTCACAATGTTGGCCCATGAGAGTTTACTACGAGTGTACCAAGGAATTACCCAATCAACATCCGATGACACCGTATCAGCAGTCATACGTATTACACTTATAGAAGCACCTTGCCCTTCTACAAAACCCCTTCCTGACCTCTTCTCTTCCCATTACGACTCCGTTCCCACCGCTACTCCTGTGTAGCCAGGACCGACAACGGTAACCACTAAATACCCTTTGATACGATGTATGCCCGAAGGATAAGTTAAAACTGCCCGTAACGAAGTTAATCAGAAGAATTCAGGAGTAGGTAATGTTATTTTTATGTATCATAATACCTATACTCTTTTCAAGAAGTTCAATTAAAGAATTACAATATCATTAAATGAAGGTACTGACGTCATTTATATGAGCATCGGCCTTTTTTTCGGCTAGGAAAGACCTCTTTGAGGCAAGTCCAATCTCCAGTAGCAATTAGCTCTCTCTGACCTTCGACGTGTCAATGTGTCTCTCTAGTTTACGATTCCAGGTCTAGTAGTAGGTGCAGTGTAGGTACTGTAGTCAGCTTAGTATCTAGGTATCCAAATTGTATCGCAGCGTAAAGGGGAACCAACAACAACAACTTAATACATATGGATTGAATTTCAACCCAAAATTATAAAGGTAGGTACCTGTAGTAGAGGTCAAAGTCGTCTGTATACCTAACACAAGAAAGAACTAGAATTTGTGTTGTGAATACAAGAAAAGGAAGATTATATAAATAACCGAGTATTATACTAAAGTAAGTTTAATTTTGATTCTCACGTTATAAGGATCTCTACTTTTGTACAGTTTGAAGAAGATTTTTTTCCGAATCGAAATATGATCTACGTTATTTCGATTCTCAAAACTAGTTTTTCTCCTAAATAACAATGTCAAAGAAAAAAGCAAACACACACATTTGTACTTCTATAATAGTGGATGAATGAAGTGACTTTAGTCGGGTACAAAAGGTCAATTGTGGTCATGAGTCATGATCGATGCAGTCTGGTGTAGATCTCATATCTACTGGGACTTTGAAAAAATATTTTACGTTAACACATACAGACTAGCACGTGTTATCTGCTGGTATGTAATGATCTCATTCAAAACGGTAATGCCTCGGTGGTACACTGTAATGGCTGCGCACAATTATTTGCGCTAAAGGGTTTCTGCGCAGATATGTTGATGTGTTCACGTGTCCAAGATAATTTGACGGTCCTTATCGTCAACATCAGTACGGCCACTGCTGGATATGCCTTCAATGAACGCCGAGACAGCCGATCTCTTGTCACCCGCACCCAACACGGACCGCAGTAGGATCTTGTAAATCTATACTAATATTATAAAGCTGAAGAGTTTGTTTGTTTGAACGCGCTAATCTCAGGAACTACTGGTTCGATTTGAAAAATTCTTTCAGTGTTAGACAGCCAATTTATCGAGGAAGGCTATAAGCTATATATAACATCACGCTGTGACTTATAGGAGTTGAGTAACGCGGGCGAAGCTGCAGGTAACAGCTAGTTTTTCATAATATAATGAAAGACAAAGTGAAAGCATGCGTGTAGCTTGTCTTTGTCTTACATTGTATCTAGTTTATACTTGAACCACATAGAACCTACTTTTTTCCATAAAACAACAACATTTTATTCCGAGAATACATTTTCATTATCAATACCCTCGCGAAATGAAAAAATAAAAAATAGCTTTGGCGCTGGCATCTGTCTGTCCATCAATAACAAATGAAGCCGCGCGTGAAGGCTAGTGAAGTAACAAGTATTCAATCAATAAAATTAAATATGTATTTATGTATTTTGTAAAAAACGACGTTCAAGAAAAGGTAACACGATATGACCGGATTTATTTATTTTATCTGATGAACATAAAATTAAAAATTAAATTTTTATGGCGCAATTAATTTTTTTACATTTTGTTGTTGATTCATTTAATTATTTTTACGACCACTTTACTTACTTTCTTTCTTTATTTTTATTCAATAATTTTTTATTTTTTGTTTTTTTATTATTATAAAATTGGCGTTTTGTCGTACTGGCCACTTTTATCTCAAATATTTCCTCTTTGGTTGGGAATTCCAAATTCGAATTTATATACTGTAAATACAGTATATAAATTCAAATTTTCAAATTCAAATGCATGAGTATTTGCGTTTCGAAAACCGTGATTCAGTTGTTTTTTCCTCGTTTGTTTTTCATCTTTGCATCACTCAGATTATAAAATGGAAAACTTGAAATATCGTGTTATTTACGGGTACGAGTTCCACGTTTTGGTTCCAACGTTCTGGAAATTTCGTTAAAACAAGCCCCGTGGACGGCTGGAGACCAAAGTTGATAATGAAGAATTGGAGGCTTCAGGCTACCTATTGTGGAAGCGGATACATCACAAACCACGCCCGAGTTAGCAAGCTGCAGTCGGCGGCGGTGTTAGTGATAAAACTGTTTTAATCCACTTGAAGCTAATTGGGAAGGTAAAGAGCTTGAATGGTGGTGACCTCGTGAATTGAGTGAAGAAAACCGACAAACGCGCTTAGACTGCTGCGTTACATTACTCAACCGGCACAATAAAGTAGGAATTTAAGTCGAATCATATGTGATGAAACATGATCATGTACGATAATCGGTAGCGCTCATCGCATAGAACCCTGGCAAGCCAGTCAAATTCAAAATAAAATTTTTGAGTCAATTTTGATTTAAGAAAATTGACTCAAAAAAAATTACTTGTTTTATTTGGTGGGCTAGTTGCGGTGTAACTCTCGGTGCGTATACAGTATACGGTGTACTCTTTCTTAAATCTGGCCAGACGATTACGACAGATGTCTATTGTCAGCAACTGCAAACTGTGATGGTAAGCTAGCTGCTAACAACCGCGGCTAGTCAATCGCTCTAGGCCACTGCTGCTTCAGGACAACGCTAGACCACTGCACAACAGACAGACGGCTACCAAATTAGAGGAGCTTCAAGTGATTGTCTAAGACATCCACCGTACTCCCCGGACCTTGCTCCAACAGATTACCATTTTTTTTAAATTTGGATAACTCTTGCAAGCTTGCAAGGTAAAAACAATCAACACCGATGGGGCAGTCCAAACCGCCTTCAAACATTTTATTGATTCCCGTCCGAATGTTTTTTTTTAGTAACATGAGGTTTACATAAGAATTATGAAATAGGTTTACACATACTACCACCTACACTTACACCTACTTTGATTAATTAAATACCTAATAGATTTTTTATGGCTATTTGATTCTATGATTATAATAAAAAAATGGACTATGCGACCATACTTTTTTACAACGCCAATTATTTGTAAATAAAAAAGTTTTTTTTTTCAATAGGAAATGAAATCCCGTAACGAAAAGTGATATCAGACTGACAGCGGCAACAAGGAGGCAAAAAGATAATCAAGGGAAAGTGAGCAGAAGCACGTGTTGATATGCCCGTCCTCTTCTAACAGGTCATCTCTTTCTTGGAATTTGTACAGATGAGTTATCATCAGAACAAGTATTATACAAACTGATAAAAATATACAAAATATTTAATACTACAATACTCTTTTAAATATGAATTAATTGACTATTGTAGTTTCCACGTTAAATGAAATTCACGTCAACAATCCACTGCTGATTCCAATATGACTCGTGGCACAATAACTACTTAGTATTTTTAATGAGTTTTTAGTATTCCAGATAATTTATTATTACGATGTTATAGTCAATAATGATAACAGACAATAAACGCTATTTACAAATTTAATAAAAATATTCTAAGATAATGTCTTATCTGTATTTATCTACACTATGTCAAAGTATCGTTTGACCTTCAGTCGTACGTGCTGCTCTATCTACAGCATTCCACGCATAAGTCCGTCCCGCTCGTACCCGTCGCGTCTTCGCACACTATACAGATAATGCGGTGCTATGTTCCGACGCAACTCCTACTCACCGCTGATAGCCTAGTATCACGCGCGCTGAAGAAAAGGGTTTATCCGACGTCGTATGGATCCCATGCCTGTGTGAATTTTCCGATGTCGATCTCGTTTTTCCTCGTAAAAACTTAAGGCGAAAATTAAAAGTAAAATTATAAGTTCGATTAAACTTCGTTTGATTAAGCTTTTCAGTGCCTTTAAAATTGTTTACATCCGCCTTTGATGTTCGAATATTTATTTACCTAACGTTTTATTATTTCCACGCTAGAAATCTAGGACAGATAAATATCGTCGCTATCCTAGAATAGACTTCCCTATTATTACGATCGGCGAGTGCGGACTGCGGTCGCCGGTCAGTGAGTAAGCACTAAACAGTACACGTAAATAAATAGAATGACAAGATCAGCCAGCCCGCTTGCGGAGCGGCGGCGGCGTTATCACATTTAGGTTGTAATAATACGTCGACAAGACACGGCGCTTTATTTTTCCTACATTTTAATGCCCCCCTCTAACCGTGCAGTCTGCGACCACACGGCTTCCTGGCGTCGGGTTGGAGTAAGTTAGTTATACATTACTTCTCTTGGCGCGTTAGGGAAAAATGATGAGAGTAATTTTTTACGATGCGCGAGTACACCGTCACGAAAAAAACCGACACCATGGAGTTAGCTTATAACAATTTTCACATAATGACAGTCTACGTCAGAAGTAGATATAGTTTTTAACTACACAATAAGCAACATAAAAGGTTACAAAATTGTACTAATAACTTCTAACGCGTGTACCACACTTAATTTACACACACATTTTTTTGTGGAGGAAGTAACACTCAGGAGTCTTTAAAAAAAGTTGACTAGATATTCGTTGCTAGACAACCAGTCCTGTGGTACACAGTTGCTGATAAACAAATGCTAAAAAAAGCAAGCTAAGATTTAAGATTAAATGACGGGTCAACGTTTCCCTAACAAGAGTTTAGGCACATCCATAAAAACTTAGTGAACAAAAGTTATAATAATTAGTAGAAATAAAATAATAAGATACAACTTACCTTATGAAATCTTTGGGATAGCTAAAATATGATTTGTTTTATTTGCTCTATTATTGTTCATACATACAGTACAGTAACAATATTCACACTTTTTACTTTTAATTATCAACAATAATTTAAGAACAATATTATAAAATATGATTCTTTTTTATTTGCTCTATTATTGTTCATACACACAGTACAGTATACTTACAATATTGACACTTTTTACTTTTAATTAATAAAAATTTAAGAACGATGATAGTAATCCGAAATAGGTACCCGCCAAGCGAAAAAAAAATCAAATATACAACGCAACTTAACACGTGCACTCACATCCCTGCGTTCGAGCACTCGTCGAACCGGTTTCAACCGGTTTCTACTCGTACGTGACAAGCCACGAGTGCTAACGCACACATGCGTAAAGACGCTTGTAGTAGTGCAATCGATTCACGCGGTTGTTCATGAAGCTTTGCGTCTGGCCCGTTTATTTACTCATTTACTTTTATTTATTTACTCGGTTGTCTGTCGAATAAAAAGTCTGATACTAATTTGTTTGATTGCGTAATTAGTGATACATAGTTATAAAATGCTCGGACGTTAAGTTACTCTTTTGACGTTTGAGATTCTTAAAACTTTGTATTATTAAATAAAATAAATTATACCTCAATTTATTTTATTTAATGATTAATTTTATTTTTTAATTTTTATTTTATTTAATTTTTTATTTAATTTATTTTATTTTTGAAATTTGGAAATTACTATTTTTTATTTCGCCTTTTTGTTTCCAAGTTTAAATATATAAAAAAAAATATAAGTTTAAATAATATGTTACCCGGACATCATAAGTCCAAACAGACATTTTAAATGTGACAGTGATCGCGCATCTTGCGTACGAGCATTATAATAAAGTACTGGCCATTACAAATCAAAATAATTTTTGTTTGGCTAAGAATTCTAATTTCAAATTAATTTTATTTTAAAAACATGGAATTCTTTTTCAAAATTTGTCATTTGTTTATTGATTAGTGTTATATTTTCATCGCATTTCAATCTTTTTCTTCATCATGGATACGTTAAAAATTCGAGTAATTATGGAATATGAGTCGTGGCAGCAACGCGGCACAAGCGGCACGCAACATCAACGACGTTCACGGAGCTAAAAAACGTTTTCCGTTCTGGAAATTTCGACCTGAAAAATTAACCTCGCGGTCGTCCGAAGACGTTAGCGTCAAAATAATATTGATCCATTTGCGTCAAAAATTGGTAAGGTAAAAAAGCTTGACAAATAGGTGCCCCACGAACTCAATGATCGCTAGCGCGAAGTACGCATCGAGACGTGCTTTGCACTGCTCAACAGACACACAAATGAAGGAATTTTGAACCGAATTACCTGCGATGAAAAATGAATTCTCTTTGATAACCGCAAGTGCTCAGCAAGGTGGTTGGAACCTGGTTCAGCACCTAAACAATGCCCTAAACGAAAACTTACCCCTAGAAAAGTGATGGTCACTGTTTGGTGGTCTAGCGCCGGTGTGATTCGTCACAGCTTCTTACCAAACGGGGTGAGCATTACTGCAGATGTGTACTGTGAAGAACTGAACACTATGATGGAGTAGCTGGCACATCTCCAACCAGAATTGGTCAATCGCTCGTCTCCGCTGCTCCTGCACGACAACGCGCGACCTCATACTGCACAGCAGACGGTCTCCAAGTTGCAAGAGCTGGGGTTGGAAGCTCTCCGTCATCCGCCCTACTCACCAGACTTTGCGCCTACAGACTACTACTTTTTCCAGAATTTGGATAACTTCTTGGCGGGAAAAAAATTCAATACCCGAGAGGCAGTAGAGAAGAATTTGTTGCCTCCCGTCCAGCTGATTTCCTTAAGAAGGGCATCAATAAACTGCCACTGCGTTTGCAAAGATGCATTGATTGCATGGGTGATTACTTCGATTAATACAAATAAAAAATACATGAAAAAAAACCGTTTAAATTTTTTCATACAAAACGGCAGTTTCATGGGTCTTTAAAGACCTAATATCAGAAGTTACAAACCAGAAACCGACGCTGACACCGTGACGGGAATAAAATAATTTTTGACAATTTATTTTAAACATAAAACCCAATAACTATACTCTATTACAGTACGACATTTACTATCTTATAAATATATTAATTACATTGTACTTTGTAGTCAAACGAAGTCGTTAGTTTTAAAATGTATAGCCTAGTAGGTACTATTAGTCGTATCTTAATCGTTTATCGGCTTTAATCAGTAATTAAATTAAAGTTAATAAATCTAATGATATGAGAAACTGATACACGATTTTTTTTGGAGCGGAAAACGGGAATACGAGCTACATAATGATAGGTAAGTGGTAAGCGCCACCCATGAACATAAACAAGTTAACCCGAAACCATCCCTGGCAACTCCTTCACTTGTTGCTTATCTTGAGACGTAAGATATCAGTAATTACACTGCCGCAGGGCAGGACATGCCCTTCTCTCCGAAACACAGCAAAGCTGCTTCACATAAGTAACAAGCAGGATGGTGGTACTCATGCAGACGGCAGCGCAGCACTATGACATCTCTCCCACGGGTAAAAATAAAACGAAACACAAGAATAGCCGAATCCCTCGGTTACGTCATCAAACAATGGCCATTTTATAATTGGTTTTGTTATTATAACACAATATAGTGGCTGGTTCAGATGTTCAGGTTCATTCATCATCATCCTCATCAGCCCCTCTCCGTCCACTGCTGGACATAGCCCTCCCCAATTCAAATTCATTAATGACATACAATTATAAAGGTGCTTCTAAACGGGCAATCATTTTACTGCAATGAGTGGCTGCAACGGGATGACCAGCAACAGAATGGGCAGCAACAGGATGGCCAGCAATAGGATGGCCAGCAACATCACTGGCAACGACAGCCAGACTATTCAATATACGACACTATTTTTGGTATGGCTCGTCCATAATCCATATAGCTACATAATCTACATGATAATATTATGTTTCTGCCAACTTTATTGTTGTTTCCTTTTTTTTTGGCATAGGAATCCTTTTCTGATACGATGAGAAGTTTTAACAGTGTTGCCAACTTAGTAGTTTTTCTACTAAAACTGGTGGTTTTGGACTCTTAGTTGCGGAAAATAGGTTTTAGTGGATGGTGGATTTGTTAGTGGTTTGGTTACCAACAAACCGGAAAATTCGGCATTGTTGACCGAGCGACCTTTGTTACACTTTTAAAATGCCTCATTACAATGCTAATGTTGAGAGACTATTTAGCAGTATGAATGTAATAATAAAAATAAGCAGAGTATTAGAATGAAGATATCGTAATGGTATTTCTTGATTTTATTCAAAGTACTCACGTCTATTTAAATATGGTCGAACCCACATTGTCTTTCGTTTTCGTTAAAGTTTCGTTTGCTTTTAAAACAATCTAGGCCGCTGCGAATAATTGTAAATTGTAATTGTAAATTGTAATTGTAAATTGTAATTGTAAATTGTCTTTTTTAATGCCTTTAATTATTGTGCGATTGTATAGCCCATTTACGAGACAAAATAATAAACATGTTGTATACCTGCCGAAATATATAATTTCCAGCCTGTGCTGCATTAAAATGTTTTCGCCTAGTAGACAATGTTGCGACATATTTGATAGTTTAGAAACACCGGCAGCACTTACAAGGTACATTTGGTACGCATAGACAAAGTTATGTTTTCTCCATAGACACAGCCGTCATGGCATGTACTAGGGGCGCATAGACCCACAGAATGCGTTCCCCTGGACAGCCCTTGGTCAGAGGGTCGCTAGCGAGGGACGGATTTGTCTTGTTCGTCGCAGGGCTACCAAACTTGTTTTTATCTTTTAAAATTAATTGGTAGGTAATTATAGAAATTTATAGCCACTTAATATATGCCTATCTTATGATAACTGATATGCTGATGAGCTCAAACTGAGATATGGGCTTGAATCGTAAAAACGGTTTTTTTTAATTACATATTTGGTAATAAGATTTATCTCACCTTTGTAAGATTTGTTACTTTAAATATAATTTAATGGAAAGAGTATCAGAATCGATATAATTGAAGTTATTATGTAGATTTTGTAGAATGTAGATGGTTGGTATATTTTCTTAGGGGCCATCCATAAATTAAGTTACTTACACGAAAATTATATTTTTTGACCCCTTCGCTGTCCTTGTCATATTATGTAACCGACTGTGGCAAGGATATTAAAATTTATTCCCTCACCCTTGACTTGACATTTTGCCATTTTTTACATATAGAAATTATTAAATTAAAATCGCGGTTCCGAAATTAGTTTTATTTTCTTTTAAATTATGTTTTAATTTAGTTTTCTTTTTTTGGTAAAAATTCCAGTTTTAATAACTTGGATAAATTCGATTTTGAAGTGCGACGTTATAGAATCTTCTCACCCCTTGTCACACTTCGTCAACCCCCTCCCTCCCTCTTAACGTGTGGCGTAATTTATGGACGGCCCCTAATATATGTATAATATGCTTTCAGTAGTTCCGAAGATAAAACAACAAACATTTTTTATATTATACGTAATATAAAATAAAATATTATTTTTTTGAGGAAAGTAATAATTCGATTTCGGGTGTAGCCACGGGATCAACTATATTTACATAGCTGGCAGCCCTGCGGCCGGGAAGTGCGCCAAATGTTTGTGACGGGAGGCTGGGCCGAGACGTGATTACAAATGCTCCAGCCCTTCCTGCATTACGATATTTATGTTTATGTTATACGTAGGAGTTTGTTCGTTTGTTACTCGATCAGTTTTTTTCGTTTGTTCTTTGGTCAGTTTGTCCACTTAATTATGCGTAGATGGCTGAAAAGTCGTTAGATGTAGATAGGTAGTTGGACATAATATAATACATATAATCCCGCTAATGGGTTCATGCGAGATAGTAACCTTCTCTTCTGAGATAATATGTTAGAACAGGTAACGCTCTTCCACTGTACCTATTACACAACTATAGCTTTTAAAGACGATTATTAAATCCACAAGAACAATGTCGCGGGAAATATGTAGTTTACAATAATGAACTTGAAATAAACATATAAGTACTTTAATTGGATGGTTGGATTTACCTGTTAATATTACGAAAGAAATCTTTACAAATACTTCACCTAAATTGCAATAGCCGGTTAGTTTTACTAGAATTGTACTGATAACATCATAAAATGTATTTTACTTTGATAATTAGTCATTTAGCCATGACATAATACTAATTAAACTAAGGTACGGCAAATTCATCAGAATTTAGTTTTAAGAATAAAAAGCCCTTTCCCAAATTACATTTTTAAGAAATACGCCACTATATTATTATGTTTTTAACATTTCCAAAATATAAATATCTAATTAAAAAGAATGATGAGTAAAAATCAATGAAGCCCAGACCGTGTCCAATCTTTCAAATGCGATAACGTGTTGAAGTGACGATGTGCATGTGGTACATTGATTATTAAGTCCTGATGACTGATGCAATATTATTATGTCAATAGCATTTTAAAGTGCAATGCTTTCAGGACGATGATTTTAATCGATCCTTCTTAGCTACGATATTGATCTAAGGATAAAGAATATTAACTTTTCCCCTCCACTGCCGTATATAGGCCCCATTCAATAAACCGCCCAGGTTGCTCTATGTAAACCTGCTAGTAATTATAACAGCGATGTTGTAATGAAGCATTTTATTACAATTCGATAAACAACGTAAAAACCCATAAACTCAGATCCATTAACGTTGTAATGACGTCTGTAACAGTAACCACGGACCGGAAAATGTTGTATGCGGCCATTTCCTACTGCGGTGACTTAACGTATTCTTTAGTGCTAACATTCACCTACATTTTATATTCTAACCTAAACAACTTTTGAAATACAAAGATAAGAAGTCTCGGAAAAGACTGTACACTTAAGACGTAATAAATACGATAAAAGTATAATTATACAGCTCACACCAGGAGGAAACTAATTGATATTATAAAGTTTATAAAATAAAATGTTATAACATATCGCCATTAAATGAAAAATATTTATTTCCTTAATAACCAATATAAACAAAACAAATTCTCCAGTTAGTCAACATAACTCATTTTTTATTGATTGAAACAATTGGCCGTAATGTCGTTTATCAAAAGACGCATATAACAAAAAGATTATAAAAAAACTCCTTGGTAAAAAACACAAGTTCCAGTCGTGATAAAAAACGTCCTCGATCCTAAACCTCAAAAACATATTATATTACAAAAGCCGCACGTTCATTACACATTAACGTTTTACTTCTAACCGATCCACTCAATATTAGTGAGGTTTTTATATAAAACCTATACAATGGAAAATACACTAGAAGAAAGACTTCTAAGGCTTCTGACAAGAAATAATTTAAAGAACTAATAAAAAAATCTACACAGTTATAATGAAACAATATAAAATGCTAACAAATAACACACCAAAAATAAATGAACATTTAATTAAAAATGAATTTGGAAATAAATAGGGACTGTGAAAATCCGCTAAATCTAGGTTTTTGTAATTTGCGACTGGTTTTGAATGAGTAACTCTCATCATGCTGTGTATGTGTGCACATTAGGGCCACCGCTGATTCATTTGGACATTACTCTTATTTCTTGGAACTTATTTAATTGCTACAGGTTCGGTACTCGGTAACAGAACTTTATCGTTCACTTGTAAAAGCGATACGCATGGCTACTGCGAAATAATGTAATGGCACTCCGCACATCGGATCTTACTAAGAACTACACGTTCGTTTTACATTCATCACCATTATGGTCAATGTAAAATTGAATTAGGTCTTTACATCTGAGTGGTATTATAACTATGAGCGGGACAGTTTCGTTCAATTTTATTTACGAGACTCGTGAACAAGGCCTTCGTAGATAATGTCGTAAATCGTAATATCGTGTTATATAGTAATATCGAGCTCCAAGAAATAAAAATAACACGATAGTTTTAAAAAAATATAGTGAAAATAATCATATTGGTTTAAAAATTTCATATTTTTGTCCCAGTCATTATCTATCAGGGTTCAACTGTAAATCTAATAAAGTAAAAAGAATAGGACCAAATCAGTTATTCATCTCTGCAACACGAAATTAATATTTACACCTTAACGTTCACCAAATAAATCAAAACTAATTTATTTTTAGAAGCCCCCAAATGTTGTAGACCACTTGCCGCGTTATTATACGTCACTTTATTTTCTTTGTTGACTGACCCAAGCGATTTTAATTATTACCGCCTCTGCATAGTGGCCAATTTCGTGTGCGTCGTTTGGGGTGTGCTAGACCCCAAAACTCCTCTAATGCATGTGCTCCCGGTACTTGAAAGTCGACCTTATTTTGTTCTGGCCAGAGATGACGCGCCATAAAAGGAAGGGGGGTTTACAATAATTGTGTTGGCATTTGAGTAAGGAGGGGTCGCAAAGTGATATGTGGGTCCTATTGATTATAGATTTTTGTTGTCACACTCATTATTTCTTGAGCACCTAACTTAATAAAAAAAAACTACTACAACTGACGAGTGACGGGTCAAAGAGAATGTTGAAATCGAGGAACAAAAAAAATTCAAATCAAATTTTAACAAAACAGTTTGAATATTCCGCATCGAGCACTGGTATAGAAAATAAAAATAAAAGTTGGCACTTGTCAGTCCTATGGACTGCCGAGTGCCGACAGAAGTGTAAAACTTAGCCGAATCAACTTAAATTGAATTATGTAACTTAAATTAACATTAACTTCAATTATATAAATTTAATACATGATTTTTTTAAATTACAATTTAAGGAAAATGCATATTACGCCGGTACGTGTGAAAGCTGTCATACAAGCCCATACACTTCGCTACTGGATACCTGGCGCTGGTTACCTGACAACCAGGACGTGTGAAAAGGCACTTAGCGTCCGAAAGGGTTCGGTGACGATGACGCGAGTTCCATGATTTTGGTTCAACCAAAAAGTGCTCAACGCGCATAAAGAAGTTTGCACCTTAAAAATCGATTATCAGGACAGATTCAAGCCCAGACCGCTCTTAAAATCCAAATAGACGAACGTGCCATCGTCGTTACTAATGGATTCTAATCTCAATTCTCAATCTACTTGTCTGAATGTATGAACTTGGAATGCTAGATTGAATCCGAGACACAGATCGAGTATCTATGCCGTATGCGTGATGTTATAAAAATCGACTCACGACGTTAACTTGGAGATAATCAATAATTTATTACCTAAATTAGCATATAATGTAAAAGTGTTATATTATCCATTGTGTACGTTAGCATATGCATGTCAGATTTCTATCAAGCGCACGTTAAACGAAGGCAACAATTATGAAAAACATTAGCGATGCAAATTCCGGCGATTCGCGTGTGCATGTAGGGCAGTACCAGTCTAACGTGGCTACAATTACACCTAATTTAATAAAAACTATAAAAAACACGTAGCCTATTATTAGGTCCCATGTTATGAACTTCAGAAAAAAAAAGAGATTTTCAATTCGTCTGTATGTTTTTGAAGTGAAGACTTCTTTAGACGCGGTACGCATATTTTTAGATGAGATAAAATGTCTGGATTCGCGACACCGTTACCACCAATATGAGACGCTATTTCTATTTCACGTTTATATGACGTTTGATTTATTTATTTATGCAATATTTTTTTACATAACCAATCGTCAAACACATTGAAATGTCAATGTCATGGGCCATTTTTTGCACCGTTTAAATTGTATAGGTTGTCTAATCTTTTACAGATTGCATTATAGGTATTTGAATTTAATTGTTTTGTTTTCATTTCTATCGGCAGTCCCCGTGACTGGTTGGGTTAGTTTTTTTTTGTATGTATGTGACACGATTACTCCGCCGTTTGTGAATGGATTTCGATGGTTATCTTTTTGTTTGAAAGCTGGTGTAAACCTATTTGGTCCAATATTAATTTTATTAATATCTAACAAGCCGTTTTTTAGTTATTCCCAATAATGTCTATTTGGTTGGTTTTCTTTACCTTAATGATGTGCTCATTTTATTACATGTCGATGTAACAATAGTATAGGTTGCTTTGGTAACCATAATTGACCATGGTAGGTCGAGGTCATCATAATCATCATCATCATCTTTATGCGTCCACGGCTGAACAATGTTTGAGATAAAACCGATTTTTGTACTATATCCCACAAGGGTCACGTCCTTCCTTATAAGACGAGACAGAGATGAGAGACGAGGTGGAACTTTAGATATACACAAAAAGTATTCCTTTAAACACGAAGCGATAATGAGGAACATGATATGCACGCTACAATTTGGATGCTCAGATCATATAAGAACGTAACCGACTCTTTTATGACCAGCCGGCCTACTCTTGACACTCGATCCTATCGAAATTTAGGATTGGGATCGAAAAGACGCTACAACTAGCGCACAATTTGACTCGATTACAGTGAAATTTTATGTAACTAATTGACATCGGGATTTCTCGATCTTGTTCATACATATTTCCATAATTCGTACTCTTGACAACATTTTGACGTTGACGTATCGACTTCGCAATTGAGATTGGGTTCGAATTTACACAGTTCATTGTTCAACAAAACTTAAGTTGTGTTCGATTGCGTTGTCTAAAGTGTTTTTTATTAAAATTATAGCACGATTGGCACTTCTTTTTTGATATATTAGGATAAGACAAAGGCGAAATCTAAGAAGAATGGCGCGTTATATGCCAATAATGCGTTCACCATGAGTGATGGGGAGTTTAAGAGATATTAATATCGCCTCAGCAAGGAGCTTTGAAGTTGTTCATAGCGATTTGGATTTGTATCTACTATCTAGTATCTAGTATCTACGTGTTATAAGGTATGTTAATAGAAATATCTATAATCTAACCTCTTCTATAGTTCATCTTTTCTCTTTATTTACGGCCTATGTAGGATACATAAAAAATATATCTCAAATTATTTTATTATTGATTGGTTCTACATTGTTCTTCATATTATGTGATACCTATCTATTAGACAAATCAAAGTGCTAATTAAAATAATCTATTTGACTTATTGAGTTACATATATTTGCATTATTTTATGAAAACTTCCAAATAACATCCGTAGGAAGTGCTATTGATGGTACTCATATGGCTATCATACGTCCAGCCCAAAATGAGAGGTTTTATAATAGAAAAGGATTTCACTTAAGAAATGTTTTAATTATAAGTTGACTCTTGGATTCTGTAATTGTATAATTTAGTTTTAATAATGCCTTTTCTTTTATTAGTAATACCTTTAAATTGTATATATATATATATATATATATATATATATATATATATTATATTGATATAATATATTATACAATTTAAACAAATTAATTATATATATTAATAGGTATATCCTTTTAGTAATATCTTTAAATTGGCAAATAACAAACATTATAAAGGAATCTTAAAATGTGTTCATTCCTTTTTAAATTTTGGGGAACTTGTTTATTTACTTGTTAATTCTAAGTTAAAATCATAAGAAAGTGATCATTTGTTTCATACATAAATAGTATATTGCAATAATTATATGTTTTAGGAGACTCGGGCTATGGCCAAAGAACTATTATGATGACACCTATTTGGATGCTCCGGCTGGTTCACCTGAAGAACACTACACCAAGTTTCATTGCATGGCACGCAATACAGTAAATCATACTATTGGTGTTCTGAAGAATAGGTGATGAAGTCTTCTAGGCCACAGGGTCCTTCACTATAAGAAAGTGATCATTTGTTTCATACATAAATAGTATATTGCAATAATTATATGTTTTAGGAGACTCGGGCTATGCCCAAAGAACTATTATGATGACACCTATTTGGATGCTCCAGCTGGCTCACCTGAAGAACACTACACCAAGTTTCATTGCGTGGCACGCAATACAGTAAAGCATACTATTGATGTTTTGAAGAGTAGGTGGCGATGTCTCCTAGGCCACAGGGTCCTTCACTATAAGAAAGTGATCATTTGTTCCATACATAAATATTATATTGCAATAATTATATGTTTTTAGGAGACTCGGGCTATGCCCAAAGAACTATTATGATGACACCTATTTGGATGCTCCAGCTGGCTCACCTGAAGAACACTACACCAAGTTTCATTGCGTGGCACGCAATACAGTAAAGCATACTATTGATGTTTTGAAGAGTAGGTGGCGATGTCTCCTAGGCCACAGGGTCCTTCACTATAAGAAAGTGATCATTTGTTCCATACATAAATATTATATTGCAATAATTATATGTTTTTAGGAGACTCGGGCTATGCCCAAAGAACTATTATGATGACACCTATTTGGATGCTCCAGCTGGCTCACCTGAAGAACACTACACCAAGTTTCATTGCGTGGCACGCAATACAGTAAAGCATACTATTGATGTTTTGAAGAGTAGGTGGCGATGTCTCCTAGGCCACAGGGTCCTTCACTATAAGAAAGTGATCATTTGTTCCATACATAAATATTATATTGCAATAATTATATGTTTTTAGGAGACTCGGGCTATGCCCAAAGAACTATTATGATGACACCTATTTGGATGCTCCAGCTGGCTCACCTGAAGAACACTACACCAAATTTAATTGTGTGGCATGCTATACTGTAAGCATACTATGGGTGTTCTGAAGAATAGGTGACGATGTCTCCTAGGCCACAGTGTTTTTAATGCTTTCATTAAACTCTTGTTAAACTACTATTTGTTTTTATTTGCCTGTCTATATTTTTGGTCATTGATTGATATAATCAATATTACAATCACAGTATTTATAAAAATAAGTACTAAAATACTTAACAATAAGCCTTTTATTCTCTTTTAACCTAAGGTAGCAATATTTAAATGTAACAGTTTTTATTTCCCTGTCTATATTTTTGGTCATTGATTGATATAATCTATATTACAATCACAGTATTTATAAAAATAAGGACTAAAATACTTAACAATTAGTCTTTTATTATCTTTTAACCCAAGAAAGCAATATTTAAATAAATCACAGTATTTATGTTTATGAGTAAAATACTTCATTTTCAATAAATAAACACCGAGATGACCAATCACTAAAATACATAACAATAATAATTTGTATGTTGTCTGTCAGAACTTCAGTTATTATTTTGGAAAGCCTTGACACCAGCATTACTGGTAAATTAAGAAAGAAGATGATTTCTATTTTATTTTTTTGTTTACTATACATATTTTGAGCTATTTTGAAATTTGATGTGTATTCAAAATTGAGCGTAAGCAATTTTTTATAGCAGCAATACACATAACGCCAGAATGTATAATAATTTATTTTGCTTTTAATGCTTTAAAAAATAAGTTTAGGTTCAATTTAAGGAACTACATTATTATAGATAATAATTAATTATTGGAGACATATTTTAATTAAAAAAAACATAAACATATGTTGAATTTTATTTTGTTATTATATTTTATTATAATGGCCACATCGGTCGTCGATTCCAATTTCAATTCAATCGTAAACACGATTTGTTCAAGAGTACCAATATACTCCAGATTGGAACTGGAACTGGATTGAATTCGTATTGTTGTGAGATTGGAACTGCAGTCAAGAGTAGGCCGGCAGGACATATTCGGAATATAAGATGATTTCGAGATGCTGTTAGCGATGGAGTAATAGCAGAAGCTAATCAGACTTGTAATGTATCATCTATGTCTCGGTCGTTTGAATAAAGGGGCAGTTATGGAAACTGGAAATGGATGTACTGTCGGCATATATCTTTTTATCCGCATACTTAAGAAATGACCGAGCATGACTCGCCTGTTGGTCTACTGTTTAGTGACCCTGACTGCTGAACCAGAAGGTCGTGGGCTCGATCTACACCCAGGATAATTCTTTGTGTGATGAGCATGATCATTTGTTCTGTGTCTGGGTGTAGTTTATCTATAATATGTATGTATTTAGAAATATATAAGTATGTACCAGTTTTGTGGTTGCCATAAGAACAGGCTCTGCCTTGTTTAGGATCAGATGACCGTGTGTGAGTTGTCCCAACATATTATTATTATTATATGAATATAATTTGTAAAAGTTGTTTCAATATAATAAATAAATAATAATATGGAAACAACTTTTACGGAATTTATCGCGTATTAAGAATAAATTTGCGTAAACATTAAAAAACAATATAAATGAATTAATTTATTTTACAAAGTATAATAAATTATAACATCTTGCTATTGACTTTATTTACCAACCAACGAGTGAAGGTATTATAATATTAATGTACGTTTTGCACCTGTTTTATACAAAAAACCGTACCAATAAAACAATTAATAACATTCGATGTGATCTTCTAAATGTCAGTAAATGTGCAGTAAATATTAATTTGCTGAAACCTTACTGAGAAATGGAATACAACTCGATGTTGATACTTTATAAAATATTAAATAACTAAATGGTTATTATTCACTATAACGGGATATTTAATAGTAAAATCCTTTTATTAATCTCGTACGTAAGTAAGCAAGGCGATGTTCTGGAACATTTCGTCACAATACTACATTTCGTGTAAATTTGCTGTTTTACCTTTTAAACAGTTTTAATTGTTTTGTAAAAGTAAGCTATAAATAAAATTGTAGTGTCTGTTTGTAATGTTAAACGGTAAACGATTTTAACAGGGTATAAATACGAAAATATTATTTATTTTCAAATTTTTTTTCTGTCTCTGTTTGTTCCGGCTAATCTCTAAAACTAATGTTAAACTTAGGCTACAAAATAATCATCATCACTTCGGGTACAGCCGTAAACCAAAGTCAACGCAGGCGTAGTTGCGGGAAACAGCAGGTGACAGACAGGCGGAAAGACAGACAGCGAAATCTTTGTATGTAATAGGGTCCTGTTTTTACCCATCGGGTACGGAACCCTAAAAGGTGGCTTAAACTTCATTCTTGAATAGGGTAAAAAATACAGTCTATTTAAATTGCCTTTGTACTTTTTACTACAAACGTTACTTTTTACTAATTCACATTACCACTAAGTTTATCCATATATTTTATTATCAAATTGAGTCATCCCACAGCTGTCTCGTAAAATCAATGAACCATACTAGTTGATATTCTAATGGACAATTTAATATTAGTTAACTTTTTGCCTGTTACGTGCTCCTGCACCTGCCTGCGTTAATTATTAATCGGATGCACGGGTTAATGGAACTGCCATTTGACACATTTGTTCTTGAACGTGCTCTGTTTGTTAACGACTTTCTGAGTCATCTTTTTTTATATATTTTTTTTACCTCATCATCATCGAACTCCATGCGGGCGAAGCTGCGTGCACCAGCTAGTAATATACTTTCCAGAATACAGTACCCGGAGAACATGAAGTATTGACTATAAACCAGGAGTTTGGCGTCGACATAATATTATAGTCACGACTCACGAGAACATGTAAGGCTGATGTCACACTGGTGATTTGTGAGTAGGTATATAATATTTTTTTTTTTATGTTAGTTGGATAGGCAAACTGGCAAACGTAACCTGATGGTACGTGGCCCGTGAACATAAACTAGTTTACCTGGAACGAGCCCAGGCAACTCATCTATGTGTTGCCTATTCTGAGACATATGATAAGTCTCGGTGCCAGTAATTGCACTGCCTGTCTTGCCCTTCTCTCCGAAACACAGCAAAGCTGTTTCACGGGAGAAATAAGCAAGCAAGATGGTGGTACCCATGCAGCCGGGAGCGCGGCACATCCCTTCCCTCCCACCAGTAAAAGTCTTTTATATTATAGTCGCATACCAAAATAAAACGCGATAAAAATATATTATCAAAAAAAAATTCTAACAAAGTTTCAGAATTCCAAATTATTTTCTACTTCAGGAATTACGTTTAGGTTTTTTTTTATGAACTATGTAATGCTTTATACTTGTGGTGAATGCTGTGTATACCTTTTTGTAGCATAGGTACATATCAGATGTTGTACCTTATTAATACATTTTATATACGAATGTTGTAATATGTAGTGCTGTTGGTGTAACTATTAAATAAATAAATAAACTTATTACGCAACGAACGTTGTAGTTCGAATAATCGGTCCAACCTTGAACCTGTTATTGCCCACTGCTGAGCATAAGCCTTCTTTTTTTGCCCGCCCGTCTCATCCACGTACCTAGGTAACATTGAAAATGTTTAGAAAATGAAAAACGGCTTAATGTAGAAAGTTGCCAATACTTTTATTGTTTTTCGAAGTAATCTCCGTTTCTTTCTACACATCGTCGCATTCTATGGAACCACTGAGAAAAGCAGTGGGCCCATTCTTCCTTAGGAGTCTCTTCTATGGCATTTTCGTACGCTTTCACCGCATCTTCAGGGCTCGTAAAGCGAATACCTCGAATTTTATCTTTAGTTCTTGGGAATAAATGAAAGTCGCAGGGCGCCAGGTCAGGACTGTAAGGCGGATGACTCATTATCTCGACACCTGCCATAGTCAAATATTCAACAGTCCGTTTTGCAGAGTGCGCTGAAGCATTGTCGTGGTGAAGGAGGATCCTGCTTCAAGGGCGCTGCTGTCGATTTTTTTCCAAGACAACAGACAAACAGCGATTGACATACCAGTCTGCAGTAACTGTCCTTCCATCTTCTAGCACAACTGTCGCGAACTGACCTTTCCGACCAAAGAATGAGGCAATCATCTTTTTTCCTTGACTTCTTCCTTTCTTTACCTTAGTTGGCCGATCCTCGAAAGGAAACACCCACTGAGCTGATTGTCTTTTGGTTTCGGGTTCGTAGCAATATATCCAGCTTTCATCACCTGTGATGATGTCAAATACAGCATTTGAGTTACCGCCGTTGAACTTATCTAACATTTGGCGACACCAGTCCATGCGGAGGCGTTTCTGGTCGTCGGTTAAAGTATGGGGAATCCATCTGGTACAAAGCTTCCTGACGCCTAAATGTTCGTGTAATATTTTTTGAACTTGACTCATACCAATGTCTAGGCTTGCCCGTATCTGCTGATAGGTCACTCTCTTATCTTCCTCTATCATGCGTCGCACAGCACTGATGTTATCTTCAGTAGTCGCTGTTAAAGGACGTCCCTCACGCGGATCATCACTGAGATTGCTACGTCCACGCTTAAACTCGTTAAACCAATTGTAAATAGTGGCACGAGATGGGGCTTCATTAAAAAATGCTAATCGCAGCCTATCATAGCTTTGTTGTTGAGTAAGCCCACAACGAAAGTCATAATAAATCATTGACCGAAAATTTTCTCGCGTTATGTTCATTTTCACGTGTAACAAGAGTTTTAGATTTGCCGCCAATTCACAAAAACAAATGTTAAATGAATGCAATATACTACAGCTAGGCAAAAAAAGAGTATGACGTGGTGACAGGTGGAACTAAATATTTTACTAAATGGAAACCTATGATGTTGACAATACTTGGCCGACAAATACTAGATTTTGAGTAAAGCTTAGTGTTTCACATTTATTTTTAACGATTTGATGAAATTATCTTACTGATTTTCCATATTATGATGAGACCTAAGTGAAAGTGGCGCCCTCATTTTTTCCATACTCTTTTTTGCCAAGCTGTACATTAGGTTACCAAAGAGTTCTAAAATTGAAATTCAAAAAAGTTTTCATTTTCAATGTTTCTAACTGGCCAGTTCTAAATATTTTCAGTGTTACCCACGTATTGCCCACCAGCTTTTTCACGTATCGGTCCATCATGTGTGCACAATTAGCTCGCTGCACACTGGTGTCTTTGTGGATTCGCTTGCAAATTGCCAGTGTGATAAGACCCTAACGGCCACATATATATAGGCTCCTACGGCAACTGCGTCTGATTAGCATATAATTGTCGGATATGGACGCCCTTCCAGCCGTAAATCTCATTTGCAAAGGCCATCGCATACACTTATATGCGAAATGTCAGCGCGGGGAGTGTGGAGGGAACCGCAATTATTTATGTATTCCTGGTTGTTTATGTAGCCCAGCGCGACACACCCGTCACCTCGTCTAATTTTTGCAAGGATTTTTTTATTTTTTATTTTTTATTTATTTAAATAGTAAAAAAATATATTTTTTAGGTTCATTACGATAGTATTTTACTTATTTTTCACTATCCAACTTAGCTGCTAGTAATAATTAGTACCACTAGCTTATATATTAATATCTAACGTGGTTTTCCTTGCTGCGGTTTGAAGTTCTTCTAACTTTTTCCTCAACATATTTTGCGCAGCAAAAAAGTCGAGTTATGTAGTTAGTTATAATAAATGTAATACGCAATTTATATAACATTTAATGAAGGTCGCGAAACCTCCAGAGAAGTAAATTGCGAGACAATGAGACAAATACAAGGATATGTCGTCTACATACATTAAATTACAACTGCGTTAAGTTTTTTGAACCTTAAGGGTATAACCGGGGTAGAAAGCTTCCATATGGTATCCAGTATGAAGGAGATCGAAGGAAAACATAACACTTTTTGACATTAAAACTTTGAAGTGAAAAACCAACATTTTTGAAGTAAAATGTATGTAGGCGCGACTGGGTAATACAGATTTTTTTCTGACGGAAGTAACTCATATTCTATAATTAAAACTTGCGTTGGCCGTGAGTATATTAAATCTACGTAGGTACTTAAATCAGGTTTTTTTAACAATTAAATTTATAAATTTTATATAAAAAATATAGCTTTTTTAGCAACTTTTTACTTCTGACTGCAAATAAGGAAACAGCAGTAGAAAGCGTAGCTTTTCTTGTCGTAAAATTTTACATTTAAACTGGAATGGAAGTGAAACAATTTTTGAATGGTGTCTTTAAGTAAACAAAGAATGTTTACGACCTTATAGCGTGCTTATTGTATCAATTACAAATACTAGTGTAGTTGCCTACGAGTGGATTTACTTATGGCGTGCGTATACAGCGCTAGTTGGAAACTCGATTTCGTTTTTAGGGTTCCGGACCCAAACGGTAAAACGGGAACCTTAACGCTACGCTGTCCGTCTGCCCGTACGTCTGTCACCAGGCATCTTCAGAACCGGGATAGTTAGACAATTGAAATTTTGACAAACGATGTATTTCTGTTGCCGCTTTAACCACAAATACTACAGAATAAAAACAATATTTATGGGGGGCTCCCATACAACAAACGTGATTTTATTGTCGTTTTTTGCTCGATATCAATAACGGCAACAGGTAGGTGCTTGAAATATTCTTAAAAAGCATTAATAATAAAATTAAAATAAACTAAATATTTTAGGGGATATTGTACAAAAATTGTGATTTTTAAATAATATATCTAAGACATGTCTTTATTTAGATTTCTGTGACAAAAATCATATAATATGGATACAAGAATAATAAATAGAGAAATCAATAATAGATTGATTAATCGTCACCTCACTAGATGGCGATTTTATATCACCCGTATAAACATCAAAATAAACGTGTTTTTTTTGTTAAAGTGGTTGTTGTATATGTAGTAGAATAACAGGTTATTTTTTTATTTGTTAACAGTACCTACAAAAAGTTTGTTAACTTGTAAACGTAATAAAAAAAATTAGAAAACCACAATTATGATGAGATAAAGGAAAAAATATATATTATATGTTTTAAATAATTTTATATTTTTAAGTTTATAATTATTATTTAGTTAGCGTGGGCGTGTCCTTTTTGTTTTATGTATTTTTTTTTTAAATTGGTCATTTTTTTGTTGTATCTCACTTTGTAAATACATAGTATTACTAGGCTCACAGATACATCGAAGAGCCTCAGGTTTTATTGATGACGCAACGAGCGTCGATGGCCTTACGATAGTTTCTCGTTCTTGCGCTGTTTATTACTTATTTATAAACACTAATTCATCACCATCATCATCAAAATAAAAGACTGTCCATAATTGAAATTTCAACAAAGGAAAAGTAATTTTCTCTGCTGAAATGCACGTTATTAAATTAAGTTATACCTAAAAAACTTAAAATAATTTCTAAAAATAAACTTACCCATATCATGAAGCCTCTGATTGTCCTTCTGGGAGAGCGCAGCGAGGAGTCCGGCATCTCCCACTCTCTGTCGCGCCACCGCTATCCCCACGGGAATTGAACCTGGAAACGATATTCTTGTTAATCGACGTAGACGTTTTTCAAACGCCAAGAATCGATCTCCGTTTATTGAAGGTATTTTGATGGCGTTTTGTTTGTTTATTTGCAAAGTTCAGAGTCTGTTTGCCGAGTTGCCGTCTAATAAATTGCACCTATACCTGTATTATAGAGGACAGGCATATGTGGATATTCAACGAATTTATTCTAAACTACCTATTTTTGGTACAAAATAACCAATCAAAACATAAAATTGAAGTAATACGCTGACAACTTATTACGAGGGCGACACTGAACACTTTTCAAAATAGTGTCGATTCACATAAATACATCGCTGTATCTGATGGAACTACTGACAAGAGGATTTTGCCCACTCGTCTTTACTTTTTCTCTTCGATTACTGGTGTAAGACACACAAGGCTTGAACCATGATTGGTTCAAGCCTTGTTGTGGCGGTAGAGCTCAGTAGCCTAAGGTGAACTCAGCAAATTGGGCGAAGCCAATTGAACCGAGGGAGCTGCTCTTTGTACCACATCTTATAAGAAGAGGAGACAAAAGAGCAGAGGGACAAGGGGCAGGACAACCTAAAAAACAAAAAAAAGGAGGATGCGCCGGTCCCCTTGGGGACTGACTAGCCATTGAGGTGCCCTATAGCTCAACAGATCCCGGGCACCTCACCAAAGGCGGCATTGGTTTTGGTGGTTACTATCTATCGGGCGCAGCGAGTCCCACATACCCGCCTGGGGAGTCCTCCCCCGCGGGATGCCTTAGAGCATTTCCCGGTGCAAAAGAAAAAAAGGGCCTTTTCAAAGGAAGCCACTCTGCGTCGAAGTTTATCTTTTATTTTCAGGAATAAATAAAAATCTATTAGTAAGGTCACCCGACGTACGTATAGATAATACGTACGTCGGGTGACCCACTGGCCACTAATTCCACGCCTGACGTCGCCTTATAGTCGATCGTTTCTGCCGAACATTTTTCAAGACAAGGCAGATAATTATAAGCGTACCACTTTGCAGTAGGTAACGGTTTTTAGATCCACTAAAACAATTGTTGCGTAATGACCTATCCTTCTAAAGAACGAGACCACCGTTTTTTTCCCAAGTAACTTTTTTTACATTAGTTGGATAGGCAAACTGGCAGACATGCCACCTGATGGTAAGTGGTCACCGTCGTCCATGAACCTAAACTAGATATCTGGAACTAGCCCAGGCATATGTGTTATTTATCCTGAGACATAAGATGTTAGTCTCTGTGCCGGTTACACGGCTTGTCTTGCCCTTCTATCCAAAATACAGCTACGCTGTTACACGGGAGAAACAGTCGAGATCACTGGTATCCATAGAGCCAGCAGCGCATCTCTCCCACCGGTAACAACTTTTGTTGGCAACTCCTCTGGAAGAAACATCCACTTAGTAAGACTATCTTTTAGTTTCAGGTTCATAACAGTAAATCCAATATTCGTCACCAGTCAGCATGTCGAACTATTGAGTCACCTTTGTTAAATCTTTTCACCATTTCACGGCATCAATCGACACAACGGTTTTTGGACCTCTGTCATATTATGAGGTATCCACCGGGCACAAAGCTTCCTGACCGTTAAATGCATTGAGGATTTTGAGCACTTGACTCATACCGATAAGCTTACCCGAATCTGCTGAGAGGTACTTACTCTCTTGTCAGTCTCTGACATACGCTGCAACACTGAAGACAATCTTCAGTCGTCGCGTAAAAGGCCGTCCGTCACGCAGATCCGATCGGTGAGGTTAGTGCGACCAAGTTTACTTCCAGATGTATGTGTGTTAAACAGTGGCACCAGGAGGGGCTTCATCGTGAAAGGCCAATCGAAGTCTATTTATACTTTAGTAGTTGATTAAAATGACATCGAAAGTTATAAAAAATAATCACGAAAAATTTCATGCTAAAAAATTGACAATTTTCAATTTGCCGCCAAAATGACAATTTAATTATTATTTGTCAAAGAGTTCCATTACATACCTGTCATAATTTAAAACTAAATTTTTTATTACTGGTCAGATAAGAATTTTCAGTGTCGTCCTCGTATCGCTTAAACTAAGTTAACGACTTATTTTATAGACTATTTTTGAGTTATAACCTTTGAGTTAAAATAAAAAAATTAAAATAAAATGAGAGTAAAATTTTTGAGTAATAAAATAATGAGTTTTTTTTAAAAAACCCGGGCAAAATTGTAGCCAAAATGGGTGAAGAGCCCATACACATACATACGGCCATGCGTTTCTTATTTGCGCGAAATTGTCAATCCGATTCGTTCAGTCCAGTATGTAATTTTTTTTGTATGATTATGATTAATCATCATCATCTGGCTCATCAACAGGCTGATGATGATGGCACATGATGCAGCCCTCTTATACGCCACTGCTATTATTGTTCATTGTTGAATGTTAAGAAAGAAAACGTTAAACGGCTTTACGGTGAAATCGATACAGTTTGGTGCGTGTGTACCAGGGGCACATAAACGTACTGTTGTTCATGGAGGCGGGTATCGCGGGCTGGTCTGGCTTGTTGCCCGGCGACGCCTGCTCCAGCTTCACAGCCACCAGCTCGGACAACATGTGCGGCTCGCGCTTCACCTGCACCACGTTCTGACCCACGCCAAGCCAGGTCACGGGGTTGGTGCGGCTGCAGCCGCCGTCTGTGTGGATTACCTGGACAAACACGTTGAGACACGTTGAGTTTACTTTATTATGATTTCTGGATTCGAGCAAAGTTTGATAAAGGGAGGCAGGCGTACTTTGGTTTTGATTTGATAAATAAATAACAAGGAACCAAAATATTCCAAATAAATTTAATAAATGAAAATGAAATAGTATAAAAATAGCTCCATAACTTAAAAACGCGTACGCGTGTAATCTTTACTTACGAATAAAGTAAAAACTAATAATTCATAAAAATCTGATCCAAAGAAGTAGATATAAAAAAAACGAACACAAAGCTTCAAAAAACAAATAAATAACTTGGAGATTTTCAAAAAAAATAGGTAGGTACTACGATTTAAATCAATTTTTAAGCCGTTGAATTTTTTATTTACTTTGTTATTCACCATTCATCTGTTTGAAAAAAATAGAAATAATGAATCCTAATTTATTATGATCTTTGCCACTAGTTGGCGTATTTGTCAAGAAGCGTGGAATATATGACATAGTCATAGATTGACATAGTATACCTACCTACTCACGACCAATGCAGGTTACTATTTTTGAATATAGAATAATGAGCCTTCCGTCCGAAAAAAAAATCTGAGTTATCCCCTAGACGCGCCTAAAGATGTTTTTACTTCAATAACCGAGACAATCTCGAGAGTTTTCCAAAAACATGTTTTTTTTATTAACGATTTTCAGATGTTTTCCTTCAATTATACTCTAGCGTCTTACCAAATTTCATTTTTCTATATCAATGGAACCTTATAGGTTTCGGTTTGGAGAACAAGTTCCGTTTTGTCATTTTGAGGAACGGAGCCCTAAAATGAAACGTTTTTGATTTTTGCTGTTTGTTGATACGAGCATGGATTTTTTTTCTCGTGATTTTAAGGAGAATTCCAAGGGCGCACAAACGTATCAAGTACTTGGTCTTTAAAGTTTGATAAGTCAAGCCGAAACGAAATTTCTTTTAAGTGTTAAAAAAGTTTTTTTTTGTGCAGTATCTTGATTTTTTATTTCTGCCAACACAACATAAACTCGAGGAGGTTACCTTCTTGGGTGAGTTGGTGATGCAAGTGTTGCAGGGCCGCTTGGCCTGCTCCGTCTTGATGGTGAGCGGCTGCATCATGCCCACGCCTTCCATCATGCGCTGGTCGGGGCAGCAAAGTGAGTCGGATATGCAAGCTTTGCCTAGTTTCGATTCATCCATTTTGTTCGTGTCCCTGTGATATAGTAAATTTGATTATATGTGTTAAAATAACCAAGCTGAAGAGTATTGTTCAAACGGCTGTGTTCCAGATAAAGTATAGGCGCCGTTGTAGTAGATATGCACTTTAAATATATTCAAAGCCGGGATTACTTATGCCAGACAACAAGTCGGTCCCGAGTGAAAGGCGTGATTTTGTAATAGTTCAACCTTTATACTTTTGTTTTATTTACACGCTTTTATTATAGGTCTAAAATGCTGGCAATGTAAAATCACCACCAGCATTTGTTGCTTATTTGTCCCAAAAATTTAATTTTGTTGCTCAAACCGGCAAATTTATTGGCAACAAAATAGCAACAAATTCGTTTGCTGTTAATTTTATGGCAACCAATTACCAACAAATAAGCAACAAATTCTGGTGTTTTTATTTTTCATTTCTGCCGATTTTACATGGGTGGCTTTTTAGAGCATTTTATTATTGAATTATTAATTAAAAAAATAGTATATTTTCTAATAAAAAGTTTTTTGCTTTGAATGTGATCGAAAATATCGCTAAGTAGGGATGACGTGTGATACGAGTACGGCCTGTATTATAATATAAAATAGCTGTTGCCCGCAGCTATACACGTTGACTTAACATTTACAGTATTCAACATGACGATGATTATTTTATAACAGATGCCATTCAATTAACATACCATTATACTGGTGTAACAAGTTTATAATTCGGATAATGTTGAAGATCCCACTACGACCCACGTCTAAACAAACATCATCTTTATTAATAATATCAGTGCAGATGTTAAAGGCTATATATTTGTTATACATATGTGTTACATTTGTTCGGTATACTGTTATCTCCAAACCCGGTTGCGTATGAAAACAATTAAAGCACGCTCTGGTGGAGATGATCAGCCCGAAGCAGTCGTCAATCAATCTCCCCCCATCTCGTTAGATGAAGCAACATTCGGAGATCATCAATAGAAGTTCAAACTTAATTTGAGGTACCATGTATAAGCATCATTAACAGTCCGCTATAGTCCAGTGGCCGTGACACTACGCACGACCAACAATATTATTTAGCTTGCTTGAGATTATAGTCGCATCTGGCACTTAAGCCATCCTCATAAGTCACACTGCTGGGCGCGGGTCTCTTCCTACAAATCAGGAGAAAGGGTGTTGGGCCATAGCTCACCTATGCGCTGGCCCAATGCGGGTTGGTGAACTTCACACACATTCAAAGACTTAATCTCATCAAGTATGCAGATTTCCTAACGATTTTTTCCTTCACCGGTGAGCATATTCACCCATTTTCGGTGCACCTGTCAGGATCGAACCCAGATCTTCTCAATTCGAGCTCGAGGTCGAGTCTACTACTAGATCATTGTAATAGGGGAGTTCTTTGTTTAAATTCCACGAGTCAAAAGAGCCAATACAAATTGTTGTTTTGGCTTTTCCATTGAAAATCTACGCCTGCCCCGGTTCCCCTTTATCTATTCAAATAGCTCTGAGCTGTACTGAAAAATCCTTTTAAACCTATTACAAATGCGAATGTTTGAGTATGTCTGTTGATCAATCACAAACACGACGTTGATGGAACTATTCTGTATATGTAGGTAGGAATATTTTAATATAGTTTCAAAATATAAAGTGGTCAGGTGACTGAGTACCTAAGAGGTATCTCAAGTGGAGGACGCGAGTTTGAATGTCGAAAATATAATCCTTAAATTTGTACTTTGTACTTTCACGTATAACCTTACAAGCTAATCCCGAGACAAGGCTAACGTTGTGTGATTATTCATAAATAACTATATCTAAGCCATCATCATCATCATCATTTTAAACCCTAGACCGCTATGTACGAACTTTACGTTTGCGAAACCAACCATCTTCAAAGTTGTCGAGTCTATTTCGATGTAGTGGTCGACTCATCGGAGGGGACTTGTCTCTGCCGAGCGTCATCACCGCGATGTTCTGTGAGGACGAGTCCTGGACGGCGATGGTCTCCTTCTGCGAGGCAGTAATGTCCCAGAAGGTGGCCGACGAGCGGTTGAGAGAGGAGACCTCCTCCCGCGGGCGATTAACGGAGGTGCGTACGAGGCGCTACTTAATGCGCCTCCAGTAACGCCCTTGTGTTCGTGTCGGGCTCAGGATGGGAACCTGGGTCTGTATGGCACGACGTCGTCGGGACTGCTTAGTAACCGCCGGGCAGTCCCCCATTATGTGGAGTAGTCTGGTCTTCGCCGGGGCCAGCCTGTCGCTGAGGTGATCCTGTCTGTTGCCTGCATATCCGGGACCCTCAAAAAAACGGCTGAAGGCGCTCGCAGTCGCAGTTTTAATTAGGGTGGACACTCCCAGGTGCGAGTCCCACATTGGGTCAGGATCTACCCAAAGATCCTGGCTGCATCCATAAGGATTTCCCTGCGAAAAAAAAAGTGGTCGATGGTTCTACCACACTTACTTGTCCGTGACAAGTACACGTTGTCCCAGCAGCTCCAGTTGGAGGGGCGAGTAGGGGGAGTTCGGTGGCGGGGTAGGCACGCCGAACGTCGACAGCGATGTTGAGAACAGACTCTCCGTCACTGTGAGCAATATACATCATATTAGTAATGGACACTTATTAGTTATAGCCACACTTACTTGGTATTAACCATCTATTAACTAACAAAAACACTCCTATAAAGGTTTCAACAAAATTAAAGTATAACATATCAATCATGTAACCGAAATAGAGCGGTAATTTTGTGTTTTTTATGAAAACAAATTCCGAAAATTTTGTGCTGCGACGCTGCGACGGTTCTGCGTTGTGATTGGCCGACTGATAATCATTGATGGATGGTTGGCCGATGGGACGTACATACCTACTATATACAGATTACTGGTTAATTAACTTGCTACTACGTCAGTGACAAATCACTGACCAGTTTCGGAATTTTATGCCTCACATAATACTATTCTGTCTGGTATAAGCCCGATGCCCGTGTACTGTACACTAAATTCCAACCTTACGTCCGGGCTGACCATCTAGTCCACGTGGGGGGCGGACGTGTAATGTAGTATTAGTGTATGGGATTGCTATGTATAGTAGGTGATATATATATATGGTAATGTTATATATTATTATTACATGAAAACATACACGGCTAACAAGGCTAGGGAAACCCATTTAAAATGGAGACACGTTCAAAGAGAAAACGTTTAGGACCGCTGCCCGGGGGCGATCGCCGGGGCACACCTGGAGCTGACGCTGGGTGTCTCAGCATGCGAACCGTCAGCGGTGAGGAGTTGAACAGGCGGGCTCCCATCGAACAAGATATTACAGCCGAAATGAGTGACGATATCGACAGACTGACAGACAGAACAAATAGTCCAGTAGAGCTATATAGCCCCAGCACCAAATCATACACGCCTTCAGTTCGATCATTATCACCATTATCATCGTCACCTACCAATAGTTTTAATTCAAATCCAATTATACCAGCTTCGGATGTTGCGCGGGGGGTAAATACCTTTTTACCCGCGTCCACCAAAGCTGGTAAACCAAGAATGCGTATGAGATGGAGCAAAAATGTAAATACATTTATCATGCGCACTTATTTTTACATAACGAAATTAGAGACTGACTTAACTACATATAGACAGCAATTACATGAACTTTTTTCACGACATTATCCTGAAATAACTGTAACCGAACAAAGAATTTCAGACCAGAGAAGAACCATAGTAAGAAATAAATTATTGTCTGTAGAAGAATTAGAGCGAATAAAAAATGAAGTACGAATACAACTAGAAAGTGAAAAAGATAATAATCAAGACGCAAGCATCACCTTACATACACAGAACCAATCAGACAGCCACTCACAATTAATACGATCACCACCACGCATGCAATCACAAATTAATACACAATCTCAAGCTTACATTCAATCTCAACTAAACACTAAAAACACACAAAAACTAAATCATTCATCCACACAAACTGAATCTATAACTTTAACGTTAGAGAATGATATTGAGACACTTGTAGAGCATAGCGCTATAACTGAAGTACCTATCCAAGAAATGCATGATAAACTTAGAACAGCCCTCACACAATATTCCGGAATGGGACCGTCAGCACGGCCTAAATTGCCCAAACTTAAGTATAACCCTTATCTCTCCAAATTGATTAATATATTTAATCAAAATATACTGCATCGATTTATATCGGAAGACACACAACTCATAGATATACACACTCTCATTTACTGCACAGCGTTAGTAATATCCGAAGAACTAAACTATAAAATCATGGTCAACACAGGAAATTCACCAATAAAATGTAATAATAAACCACCATGGCAAATAAGATTAGAAAAGGACATAGAAAAACTTAGAGCAGATTGCGGTACACTTACACAGTATATAAAAAATAATAGATCGAGTAAAGTAATTAGGAAAGCAGAAGCGATTTTTAAAAGAAGTTTTACACACACTAGACATGAAAAGAATAATAGAACACCCGAAGAATTCTTGGATACTCTAAAGCAGAAACTAGCTCTTAAGGTTAATAGACTCAGACGATACAAAAAAGCACAACAGCGAAAAAACGATAACATCATATTTACCACTAATGAAAAACTATTTTATAGAAATTTACAAAAATCACAAACTGATTCAACAACTGACACAAACACACAACTACCAACGCAAGAAGAGCTAGAGACATTTTGGTCAGGCATATGGGAAGAACAAGTACATCACAACTATGAAGCAGATTGGATTGAAAAGGAAAAATTAAGATATCAAACATTAGAAGAAATGGAATTTGTTGAAATAACCGAGACTGATATAACCAACACTACAGCCCGACTACATAATTGGAAATCACCGGGCAGTGATAAAATTCATAATTACTGGTATAAAAAATTGATATCACTACACAAAACAATAGCTAGCTACTTGACAGACATTATCTTAGGAAAACAGAGCATACCCGAATTTATCGCCACAGGCATAACCTATATGCTTCCAAAAACGACATACCGACCAGAACCTTCCCAATACAGACCAATCACATGTCTACCGACAATATACAAGATCTTAACATCAGCAATAGCAACCAAAATCAATTTACACATAGAACAATATAATATAATAACCGAGGAGCAGAAGGGTTGTAGGCGGGGTCACATGGGATGCAAGGAACAATTAGTTATAGACTCTACAATTCACAAACACGCAACTTCTAAAAATAGAAATTTACATTGTACGTACATAGATTATAAAAAAGCATTTGACAGTATTCCTCATTCCTGGCTATTAAAAGTTTTACAAATATACAAAATAAACCCGAAAATAATAGATTTCCTTCGCACTATAATGGCGCGTTGGAAAACAACACTGCAATTAAACAATCGCCATAATACTGTTATCACTCGACAAATTTCCATTAAGAAGGGTATTTATCAAGGTGATTCCTTGAGTCCCCTGTGGTTCTGCCTAGCCCTGAATCCCTTATCTAACTTACTGAAAAGTTGCAAAATTGGGTACACCCTGAAACACTCTACAACCGAAACAATCATATCACACCTCATTTATATGGACGATATTAAATTATATACAAAAACAGAAAAGGAAATGAAAAAACTTACAGACATTACAACAGAATTTAGCAAAGATATCAACATGCAATTTGGGTTAGATAAGTGCAAAACGTTACATATTATAAGAGGAAAAATTAGGCCAGGTGACTACGCAGTAAGCAACAACGATAAAATTACAGCTATGGAACCAACAGATCTATATAAATACTTAGGATATAAACAGCTTAAAGGACTTGATCACACAATAACAAACAAACATTAACAACAGAATACAAAAGAAGAGTCAACGCAATATGCAAAACACAACTTTCTGGAAAACATTTAATTAAAGCCTTGAACACCTTTGCCATCCCAATTCTAACCTATTCTTTTGGAATCGTAAAATGGTCAAAAACAGATATAGAACAAATAGAACGATCCACACGCACTACACTTACTAAACACAATAACCTGCACCCTAAATCAGCAATAGAAAGATTAACTATCAAAAGGCAAAACGGGGGCAGAGGTTTAATAGACATTCATCACCTATGGCAGAAGCAAATTAACAAACTAAAGACGTTCTTTCAGTTAAAGGCAGATACTAGCGACATACATAAAGCAATAGCCCAAAACGACCACAATTACACCCCACTAAACTTAAACGAAAATATAAATATAGAAAACCTGAATAATAATGATCCGCAAAAACAAAAAATAGAAGACTGGAAAAAGAAAGCACTTCATGGACGACACCCTCACGACCTAGAACAATCTCATATTGATACAATAGCATCTAACAAATGGCTAAATATAGGTAGTCTATTCCCAGAAACGGAAGGATTTATTATAGCCATACAAGATCAGGTCATAAACACCAAAAACTATAGAAAATACATAATAAAAGATCCCACCGTAACAAACGACAAATGCCGTAAATGTCACACGCAACCAGAGACCATACAACACATAACAGGAGCTTGCACAACCCTTACACAAACAGACTACACTCATAGACACAACCAAGTAGCCAACATCATTCACCAAAAGCTGGCTCTTAAACATAAACTCATTCAAAACACAAATACACCATACTACAAATACACACCACAAACTATACTAGAAAATACATCACACAAACTATAATTCGATCGCGCCATACTTACCGACAGAACCATACACTACAACAGACCAGACATAACTTTTATGGATAAAGCAAACAAAACCACTTATCTCATAGACATTGCAGTCCCCAATACACATAACTTACAGAAAACAATAGCTGAAAAAATAAATAAATACGCAGAACTAAAAGAAGAAATTACACAAATCTGGAAACAAGAAAAAGTATATGTCGTACCCATTGTCATTTCCTCCACCGGTGTCATTCCTAAACACCTAAAACACAGCCTTAAACTCTTAGACCTGAAAGAATCCAACTATATTACTCTACAAAAAGCCGTCATACTAAATACCTGCAGGATAGTGAGAAAGTTTATGCAGATAGAATCAAACGAAATAACACAACACAACACTCCCCTACTGTAACACACCACATGCTTCATTTACTTGGTTTAGGCCCGTAAATGTAGTTAAAACCAGCCATGAGCTGAGAACAAAAAACAGTTCCCCATAATAATAATAATAAAATGCTTTATTTTGTACCAGTACACTAGAACATTAAAGTACAATATTTCACAATAGTTAAGTACAAAAAAGGCGGTCTTACCGCTCCAAGCGGTCTCTTCCAGACGACCATTGATGAAGAGATAGGGGTGAAGGTGAGGTAGGACTTTGGTACGAGCATTTATTAAATATTATTGTTTAGTATAACCATAAAATTTATATTAAAATTACTCAATTAACATAATAATATATAAATTGACGACTAAAAATATTTATATATATATATACACATATTATATATAATATAAATACATAATGAAATATACAATATTTATGCAATAAATACATACAAAGATATTCAAATACACAACATACATAATTTTATAAATATATCGCATTGAAACAAGGTAAGGAAACGATATACGCACTATGAAGCGGGTAAGGATAGATAGTACTCCTTAAGACGCTTTTTAAATACAGAAATAGATTGTGATCTTTGCACTGATTCGGGTAAGGCATTCCATAGTCGAATAGCTGAGACAGTAAAAGAATATTCGAAAAAGATAGTTTTATGAAAAGGAAAGGCAAGCGTTCGTTTATTAGAAGAGCGAAGGATAGACGAGTTGTCAGCAAGGTAACAAAATTTTTCTTTTAGATAGGAAGGAGAATTTGGATTAAAGAGGACATTGTAAAGGAGATGAAGAATGTGGGTATTCCGACGCAGCCTTATGGGAAGCCACTTGAGCCTCGCACGGTACTCAGAAACGTGGTCAAATTTACGGATCCCGAAAATGAAGCGTATACATAGATTTTGAAGGCGCTCTAGTGCAGAAAGAAGGTTCTCATTAAGATCGCAGTAGCATACATCTGCGTAGTCAAGGATGGGAAGTAATATAGACTGTGCAAGAGAAATTTTGGTAGGTATTGGAAGGAAATTACTCAGACGTCGTAAAGAGGATGCAGCTCCGGTCATTTTCTTACGCAGCTCTTTAAGCTGCACATTCCACGAAAGCGTTTGGTCTAGGTGAATGCCAAGACTCTTTACAGTGGAACTGAGTGGTATAATAGTGCCTCCTACTGTAATGCTTGGTAGGTGATCCCACTTGATTTTTGCAATCAATTTCCGGCTACCAATAACAATACACTGTGTTTTCAAAGGATTCAATGTGAGGCCAAAGTCCTTACTCCATAGCAGTATGTCTTCTAGAACGATATTTGTTTGTGCTATGGCGCTTGAAAGGGAAGACAATGAAGTCTGGCTATAAATTTTTAAGTCGTCAGCGTACATGTGGTAGGGAGAAGATATTTTTTGAGAGATCGAGTTTATAAAGATTGAAAACAGAAGGGGTGATAACACGCTGCCTTGGGGAACACCGTCAGAAATGACACTACATTGTCTACTTTAATGCGTTGCCGGCGACCCTGAAGAAAACTCCGAAAACAATCTACTACCTTTGGAGAGATGTTAATAGATCTTAGTAAATGAAGTAGAATCTCGTGATCAACTGTATTAAATGCGTTACTGAAATCAAGCAGCGTTAATATAGTAAGATTTTTGTTGTCCATCCCAAGGCGAATGTCGTCGGTGATTTTGACCAGAGCAGTGGCCGTGCTATGACCTCGGCGAAAGCCCGACTGAAATGTGTTGAAAAGTTGGTTTTGATTTAAAAAAGAACATAGCTGCTCTTGAACCATGCGTTCTAATATTTTCGATAGGAATGGGAGGATAGAAATAGGGCGATATTCAGCAAATAAACGTGGATTGGACTTTTTTGGTAATGGAATTAAATGAGCGTCTTTCCACGAACTTGGAAATACACCAGTAAAAAGTTGGTTAAATACAAAAGGAGCATATTTGGAAGGAGGTAATGAGGTCAGATAATTTAAGGTTCTTGCTTTTAAATTTGCATCAAAATTCTGAGAAGACGTTGAAAAATGGCGATTTAGAGATTCAATATCTAGGTCCTGCGGGAGAGATGCCTTCGGAGCTTTACCAACACCAAGTGACTTCAAAAACTTCCATACTCTCGCCTGGTCGCCGTTTTCAACTGAAGAGTGTATGTAGCGTTGCTGCGCATCCCTACACATAGTGTTACAACGGTTTCGGATTTTTTTATAGGCCTCACGATTTATATCAGAGCAAAATTTTTTGAATTTAGATTTTGCTCTATTTTTTTTATTTAACATTGCCCGAATATCATCAGTAAGCCAAGGTGCGGGTAAATGTTTAAGTTTTACAGGACGCAAAGGTGCGTGCCTGTCATAGATTTTAATAAGGATCTTGCAGAGGATGTCAATTTTTTCGTCGATGGTAGTGGCTGTTAATATTTTATTATAAAAGTAAATGTCATAATGGAACGCAAGGGTATTATAAAAGTTTTAATTCGTGACAAAAATTTTGTTTAATTTAAAACTATGTGACGTATCTTATGTATACAGAGATAGCATAAGTAACAAAGGGTGTCCACATACTAGGAGAGCATAAGTAATATTAATTAGTCGAGGAGTGCGCATTAGTACATTATAGGCACATGTGCGTGCGCGGGAGTCGCTCCCGACGACTGACAGCATAATTAACTCTCGCGGGAACCCGCCGAGATAAATTACCGGCGGGAAATTTGACATCGAGCAGATCTGGTGATTAGTGAACCCTGACGTTTAAAACGAATTTGGAATACGACGTAGATGGCTGTTAATAAACATGCTTATTATCTCAAGCTCTGAAGCTGTCCTCCTACGCTCCGTATCTCTACTAGCTGTTGCCCGCAGCTTCGCCCGCGCAACCTTATATTTACGGATATATCCGGAGTGATGATGATCATTTAGCTACTTTATTTTTGTTATATCTCGATAATTATAATCCTTATTATATATATATATATATATATATATATATATATATATATATATATATATATATATATATATATATATATATATATATATATATATTATGGTTTGGGCGGGTGTTCGTTGGATCAGAAGAACCATGACTGATAAAATACCGCAATTAGGTGCTAGCGCCATTAATCTATTCCCATACACTGACAAGTTGTCACGTTCATGTATGACCACGCCCGTCCATACACTGTGCGTGTGGTGACCAGCTGGCTAGGAGGACGACGTGTCGGTCTAAGACTGACCTGCATCACCAGATCTAAACCCCAAACGAGTTAGAATCGAGTATTAAATATTAGAATCGAGTATTCATATTGTTATAATCGAGTATTAATTATTAGAATCAAGTATTAATAATATCAATGTTAAAACTAGAATATTTATTGTTAGTATCGATTATTTCTATCATAGTTTTAAACCTGTTTGTAGGGTAGATTAAGATAAGAGGTAAGATGTAACAATAATCACTTTGCAAAGGCAGTCTTAGAGTAAATTTCAATGTGAACAAATCGTACTGTGAAATAAATCAGTGAATATAAAAACTGAACTGATCCTTCATAAGGAAGTTCCCTCCAATCGTTGCGACTGAAGAGCACGTTTGTTTTATCTGAGCGGGATCTGCCACAATATTCCACGCGTGTATTTTATGTATTTTAATCCTTTTAACATCTCTATGATCCTAGTAAAGTATGTTAAAGAGTCGATCAATTTGTTTTATCAATTTTATGTAAGTAACCACTTACTTATATTCCGGTGAGACAGGTGGTGGTATCATTTGTTAATATTTCAAGTGATATCGTAACGATGTCAATACATCAATAATTAGAATATCTAACAAGCAACACCTTGACGCGTAATTGTTTTAAATAAATGTATATTTAAATGCGATTCGTTTATGTGCAAAATAATATATTTTATATGTGGATATTGGTATCGGTTGGTTGGATAGGTACCTACCGTTAAAATTACTATCATTAATAAATAATTACCTTTTTAATGTAAATTCTAAATTGGGACTCATAAAACGAATCAAAGGAAACATTTATTTACTTAAGTCTGTTTAATAAAAACAATATGCGTGCGTACAAAGTACACAATATGTCAGAAGTGAAACTTATTTGGAAAACTAATTTTTAAATCTCGTTTATATTTATAATAATCTAAAGCTTTAAATTTCCGAGACTTGCAATGCGACGTTCGCTCTATCTCACTCTCTTTCTCAATCTTTCCCACTCGCTTGCTCCCTACTCTTACTCCATGGATATGTGCTTCAAGCTACGTTCGCCCTATCTCAATCTCTCTATCTCGGTCTCAATCACTCTCTTCTTGGACAAAAACGTTACACATTTTCGTGACGTTTCATCCGTAAAAAGTTTACCCTCGTACGCGCGTAGAAGTTTCACTTCAAAAACATTCTACTTAATCCTTAGGGATGTGTCCTAATAAACAATTAGGAAGAACTGCTCCGTCCGTGGGGAGTAATTTGAAGCAAAAAACGAAATACATATGTAATTTCGATTTTTTTTATTTGTTTGTAAACCTGATAGTATTTTTCTACTCGTCATTCCAATGCATTCATATAACAAGCAAAACTTTATTTTTAAAAAGAAATTGAATAACAAAATTAGATATAATCAAGCTACTACGGTTGAATTCCTACCGCTAGACCTGTGACCCCCCTGTGTAATGTGTACTCTAAACGAGCCTGTGTGCGGTTTGCATCACGGAATGCAATTATGACGGATCTGGCACCGATCTGCGGTGTGACGTGTGACGGTCCGACGGACCGCGTTTAACGTGCGGATTAAGTAAACTGTGTTAAGTTATGTCGGAAGTAGGGACCATGTAGGTAAGTGAGGGTAGGTATATTGTGCACGAGCTTTTGTCCGCCGCTTCGCTCGCGTTACTTGGATTTACAGCCGTATACGGATTGATGATGATTATTTTTATAGCCTAAATTACTCCTTATAATATTAGCTATCTGTCAGTGAAATTCCCGTCAAAATCGTCCCAGTCGTTTCAGAGATTAGCCTGAACAAACAGTCAGACAAAAATTGTAAAAAAATCCTATTTTGATATATGTACCGTATATTATACATCCCTATGCATAGTAAAAAGCAGTTATTTTAATATTACAAACAGACTATCCAATTTTATATGACTGGACAGATTTCAAAATCCTGAGCCAGTTCCCTCCTAATAAAACCGCATCGAAGATAATTCATCAAAATCTGTCGACTTATCATCGTTTCGATCACAAGAATTTCATACGCATAATACTCGTAACGATTTAAATCGTATAAACCCGGCCATCCGAGCTGGATTTCACGCCTGTCTCCTCCGCAGCGGGCGGACAGCGTCCATCTCCTATTTCACCTCCGCGGTGGTCCCCCGCATGAGATCTTCCATTTTATGAGATTATGAAATACGATATGTTCAATTGAAAAATAAACTGGGATTATTTACCAGTTACGGTAAGTGCTAGATATTGACGCTACAGATACAGAGCTCTAATCCCGTCAGGAGCAAAATTTTTTCCGATGTTGTTGTTGTGTGCCTCTATCTTGGTGGTAAATGCTAGTTGATACCCGCGACTTGGTCTGCGTAAAAACTTTACTAATAGGCATCCTACAAATTTTCATCCAGTATTTCACATTATTCAAATAGTAACTCACGTCCTTATCCAAGGTCCAATATAGCCAGTGCTCATCAAAATTGAAATTAGTGAAAACACAGACCAAGCATTAAAACATTTAATAATTACGTTACTTTTCATTCCAATAAAGGTCGCATAGGGTTATCTGCTCCATAATGAAGACAGTAAAGCTAAATTAAAAAATATAATGAATGGGGAAAGTATGTAAAAAGAAAGTGTATTTAAATAATTATGGAATATCGAAGCCCTCTACATAATATGCTCTATTACATGGATATGTATCAGGATTGATAGTGGTAGTAAATAATATAATAATTACCTTTGTGTATCTGCGTGGACCTGTTGGGTGGCTGGTTGGGGAACAGCGAGTACAGAGGAAACCTGGTGACACCTGCCGAACAATATACTCTCAGTTATTGGTTTACACTACCAAGCGTTTAGTGGCAAGCCTATATTTGTCCTCATACTAAGGCTCATTTATATAATCATCAGCCATTTATTTCATGCGACTAAACTGATAGAATGAACGGCAGGAACGTTGGTGGAAAATGGCGCGTTCCTTGATGTGTTATACAAAAATGACTTTAATGAATTTTGTCACTAAAATTTACAAAAACACTGGTCGCCAGCAGATGTGAACAATTTGCACGTCATTGATTCGGGCTTGGTTTCGCCATACTTGTACAAATTGTAGTCAGTATATACCAGGAGCACATACCTTGGTGCAGGTCAGAGGGCGGGCGGGAGCGGGCGCCCCCCGCCGCCCCGCCCAGCATCGCCCCTCGCGCTGAACCACCTCACCACCTGCGGACAACACAAACATCAATTACAACATCAACACAGATCGATTTTTGGAGTACTTGTTACTATCACATATTAGAAAAATATAATAACAATAAAACATAAGAAACTATAAATATACCTATAGTGCAAACGTGCATCTTCCTAGTTATATATTGTTGGAATCTTGAACAATAGGAGGGTGCCAAATCAACTTCTTAGCGGGATTCGATCCTACTTTATTTCCCAGGAGAGGATTCTTTAAATAAAAACTTGAATAAATATTATAGGTACCTACATTTATCTGGCTGTCATCGCTGTTTTTGTAACTAATTATAAATAATGATTTAACTATCAAATCCACGTTGAAATACGAGTAAATGTCTGTTAAATATAGCAATGTATCAAACAGGACGACGAGAGATCATGTACCTAGTACACGTATTATGTAGTACAATAGTTCCTAGTAGTAGTATCATGTCATCGAAAGTAGTCTAGAGACTATCGTGTTCACATGACTTTACTCTATGGCCGTTACTGAATAATGATGTTTCCATTCGATGACGAGCACTGTATCCATGATATTTATATTTGTATAAAAAATATTCGAACACAGTTTTACCGCTGTCCCATAAACATACCAGATAGAGCCTTATTGTACAAAATCCAAGGACTTAATACCTCGCCATCTTAGATTATGTTCAGTTACTCATGATTATCTTGTTTCATGTAGATTGTGGACCAACGATAACACTATTGCTACTGCCAATTTCTCAAGACACAACAAACAAAAATATCATTTTTGTTTTTGTCAGAAATAAGTAGAAAAACTTTCTCTCACTCTTTCCTCCTGATTTCACTGGCTCTATGTTTAGGTTACATCAGAGCAGGCCCCCTCCCCCCGCGGCCAACACCCTTCACTGCAGTTGTCCTAACCTCATCAAAACCTGCCAACCGATTAGGGCGGTATTCATTTTACTCGCTGTTAACAGAATTACCAGACGCTTTTGATCACATTTTCGAGGAGCGGACCTTGGACGTCCACTTAATGATTTGTGTAATCTTATTTTCTCTAATGGACGCAGCATACTACTGAACTTGAATCCAATAATGTACCCCACGCGTGGGCTCGTCCCAGCTGATTGAATTATGATTGTTTAAAACGGACGAAGGTACAGGCAAACTAATTAGATTTTCTGTGCTATCCTTATAGCTATTACCTGATATCGTTCGACAGTGTTGGTACTTCAATAAAAGTATGACTTTGTTTTATTCAGGTGTACTATTACGTCACGTGTGGTTGTCTTTGAATTATTTAAAGTAAGCAACATTGGCCGAGTCGTTGGAGGGCTTGCAGGAGATGCTGCACAGTCTAAATGAATCTTCCCGACGTGTGGGTCTTAGGATGAACTTGGACAAGACGAAAGTCATGTTCAACGAACACGTTCTCCCTAGGCCGGTTAACATTGATGGCATAACTCTCGAAGTCGTGCAAGAGTATGTCTATCTTGGGCACACTTTGCAGCTAGGTCGACATAACTTCGAGAGAGAAGCCGATAGGAGGATTCAATTGGGATGGGCAGCATTCAGGAAGCTTAGCCATATTCTCACGTCGTCTATACCGCAGAGTTTGAAGACGAAAGTCTTCGACCAATGCGTTCTCCCCGTGATGACCTACGGGGCTGAAGCGTGGCCTCTAAATATAGGACTGGTCCGCAAGTTTGCCGTAGCTCAACGTGCTATGGAGCGTGCTATGCTGGGTGTTTCTTTGACAGATAGGATTCGGAAGGAAGACATCCGTCAGAGAACTAAGGTAACCGATATCACGCAAAGAATCAGCTCGTTGAAGTGGCAGTGGGCTGGTCACACACTCAGAAGAACGGATGGCCGATGGGGCAATAAGGTTCTAGAGTGGAGGCCACGTTTAGGTAGACGAAGTGTTGGTCGGCCATTGACCAGGTGGGAAGACGATCTCCGTGCGGTGGCCGGTCCGTGTTGGATGCGAGTGGCAAGGGATCGGCCATCTTGGCGTTCATTGAGGGAGGCCTATGTTCAGCAGTGGACGGATAGAGGCTGATGATGATGATGATGATGATGAAGCAACATTGTCCTTATCGTGTTGTATGATCATTATTATTACCATCCTCTTGTGGTTAGCCTCTTCCAATAAACGTCGAGAAACTCAATTCCACTCGCACCCAATTTGATAGCTACTTGGAGCGTAACACGTCATCATTTCATGAAAAGTCAAAAACCTGTAACTTTTCACAATTAAAACTGTCGTCAAAAATGAATAGCCATGTAACCCTTCTCAAATGTTTTGCTGTTTGATAGAAAGCATTATTCTAACCCAATTGGTAATTGGATTAGCTAGTGTAAAGTCTAGGATCTTTATAAGCTACCACTACTCACTAGTGTACCATCCACCCGGCTCATTAGTATGTAGCTGACATCCAGCGGCGTTACTTAACAAACTCAATTAAACCGAAATGACCGCTGAATAGAAAGTACCTGCTTGATAACGCCCATCTCACGAGAGGTTTTTTAATAATGTTTGTAGCCAAACGATTGGCAATCCGCTTGCTAGTCGTGGAAATGCTTGCAAAATGCAGCTGCAATTTTGACATTTGGAATTTTGAAGTGCATTATAGTGCCAAAATAGGCACATTTGGTTTAATAACGGCATGGTTCAAAATCAAAGAAGTCGCCATGTTCTCAACTTTAGGGTTACTCATAACGGCCTAAGTAACCGGAGTTATTACTCTTCAGTCTATATACTCCTGAGTATTTGATCTTATAGGAGTCAAGGTTATGACATCCAGCAGATGTACCTCCTCTTATAAGAACTTATAAGTCTTAGTAACTTGAGTGATTACTCCTAAGAGCAAAGTGTCCTCTCTCCTCCTCTTAGTGTATGATTTTACAAGAGCCTTGGTCCTATGATGGTCAGGAAAAACATTCTTGTAAACGGTTTTAACTTTAAACTTTACCTTGTAAAGTTATAGTTTTAAATTTTCTTAAGTTAAAACAGCATTTATTTATGCTATTAAAAGCGCAGTAGCCAATACTGATGCCATAATCGGAGCTTTATAGGTCAAAATCGCATTATGACAACGTGTTCCAGGACAACTTGCTTGTTGGGATGAACTATTTAGACTACATGACTCTACACGAGAATACTCGGACAAGTTTATGATGCGACATACTCCGCCCGCCCGTGTAACAACTATAATTAGGTGTAATCACGACACAATTAATTCACACGTTTAATTACGTGAGACCAGCACGCCGGACCGCCGAGTTTTTTGTCGGATAATTAGTTGTATGGTACATTAAACGACTAAATTTTAATTGAGACTAACCGACAGACTTGCCTATCTACGAAATAGTTTTTATTTGATTTGATTTATCTAAACAGACAAGTTAATTGCAAAAATAAACAATTATAATATTAATCCATCTTCAAGTAGGTACGGTATCGTGGGCGGCCACTGCCCTTGCCGGTGACCCCCCTTGGGAACTCGTGGCGGAGGTTCTTTTTGAGACGCACTCCTATGTCTCGGATAGGAGGTCGTTCGGTGAGAGCCTTAAGTCGTATGGCAAAATCCTAACGGCTTCTCTCCGTTCGGTCCTACAGGAGTGGAGCGACGTCGACGATGTCTCTGCCGAGCGTCATAGCCACGCTGCTCGGGGACGACGAGTCTGAACGGCGATGGTATCCTTCTTCGAGGCATTAATGCCCTGAGGGAAGCCGACGAGCGGGTGAGATATGCCGTGGGGTGAGCACCTGTATGCGAGCGGCCCGAAAGACCGTATAGAAGCTTTGCTTCATATGATGGATATAAATGTTAATAGTACCGGGTCAATTTTTTTTTAAACTTATTGCCATTCCTAACTTAAGTACGAGGCAAGATCAACGTCGTGTGATAGGTCATTAACAGCAATTATCATTTAAAAATTAGACGACACATCACACACTTAAAATTCATAACACGTCACTAATTATAATTCTTCCCTAAAAGTTTACATCAAATACATCCCTATTTGCATAATAATAGAGCTTAAAATATAAATTATCGAGCTTAATACGATAATAATACCTTTACAAAGGATTTTATTAAAGAACAACCTACTTATGGAGACTAACCCTTATTCCACTAACAATAAGAGGTATTCGAAATGGTTCACAAAAAATGTATTGTTCAGTCGGAGTATGAAATGTATGGTATAGATGAACCCATTTCAAATATTTTTTACGAGGAACAGGATTTGGTACTTCTCGGAATTTGGTACAAAAAGTCAGGTGTGAGAACCGACGGGACATAGTGTACGAATACCGAAGTGGATGAGCTTCGTATCCTCAAAGAGCATATAGTCATCGTCATCTTGCCTTCATCATATAGGCCTTTCTCAATGAATACCAAGAAAGTTAATTTAATTAATTACTAGTTTTTCAGGTTTGGTTGAGAGATGGTAAACGGACAGTTGGTTCGCCTGGTAAGTGGTCAAGACACCTACAACTCTGTAGGGTTATCAGGTGTGTTGCTATTAAATATGATTATGCTCTTTTCTTTACTTTAAGGTCCCTAAATTGTATCGGTTTGGACATATCACGTCCACATAGTCGTGCAAGGCAAGAAGTCACACTGAAGTGAACTCGGTAAAACTCGGATATAAATATACATAGCATAACTGACTACGACAATTCAACGGTTCTTAGACTAATATATCGTAATATTTGACAACACGATGTTCCTAAGCGTATGCAAACGTTCTGCCCCTCGCGTGGGGTCCAGCAGTCAATCAGCGGGCTCGTAAAACCTAACAGCCCATTCATGTCGACGGCTGGTATAGCCACGATAGGATTTTAGCGATAAACTTGGACTACCATTTGGCAAATACAACTTGAAGTATCAGGACAAAGAATAACTTCAAACTAGCAATTTATATAAACGGAATCCGTAATTTGAATAATATTGATTTCAGTTTTGGGGTTCCGTTCCTTAAAATGCAGAACTTACTTCTCTTCTTCTTCTTTTATTTTTGGTCCACAGCCGCAACTTTCATGATGCAAAATTCTGCCAATGTCAAATATTGAAAGTAAAAAAAAAAAACAGAACACTTATAAGTAACGTTGTCCGTCTGTTTGTCAAATCAAAGTCTATAATATAATGACTTACCATGGAGGACTTCTACATCTACGACAGGTAAGGTCTCAGCTCTTATCATAAACATTTAACATAAGTGCGAAAGTCGTTAATTTCATGTCATAATACATTTAAAAAACTAACTTTTTTTGCGAACCCCTCAGCGCGCACCAAACCCGCGCTTTTTAATGTCTTCCCAGAAAGAGAGCGATAAACTGTTTTGACGATATTTTATAGACACTATTTATCTGCGACCATTCTGTATAACTTTAACATACAAATGGGCTTATGGAGCTGAGAGAAGTTAGATCGTCCGGTCACTAAGCTTGTTGTCAACTTTGCTGCGTTGTCTTTGCCTGTATTCTTTAACACTAGCTGTTATCCGCATAATGAAGCTTAACAGTATCCGGACTGATATATATGACTTTTATCGTCTAGACTCTAGAGACGTTATCTCTAAGTGAATCTTGACTCATTAGACTGGTGAAATAATTGTCTAAAATGGTCGAGTTTCACTTTCACATTATTTTATACTATGACTATGAATTTTATCTAAAAAATAATTCCCAAGTAAAACATGACTGAGAAGAGCTCTTTTACAACTAGAATATTTAGCAATACTTTCTAGAAACTTCAAGAAAAAAAAATCACATAGGATTCATCACTCGTGCTAGATACCTAAACGCTATAAGTGGGGTGTTGCTAGGCAGCGCCCTCCCCGCTTCATCAGAAGCCGTAAGACAACTTGTCTATCAAACCACTGATTCAATACTTGAGCCGTTCACTGATCAATTGGTTACTAAGGATCATCAAATACCGATGTAGGAAATATTTATATGTTTCTCACGATCATCGTCCATATCTTCCATGATTATTGCACAAGCATTTACCGGTGGGGTGGATGCTTGTGCCGTGCGCCGTCTGCACGGGTACTACGTACCATTTTATTTTTTTCGGATGGATCTATGCTAACGGCCCGAAAGCCCTAATGCTACATCGGATTAGCGTTAGCCCATTCGGCTCACTTTTGATTTGTAAAGTGGGGGGGGGGGTTGCCGTGCAGTCTGCGACCACAAGGCCTCCTGGCGTCGGTTGTGAGTACGTACCATCTTTCCTATTTCTCCCGTGAGACAGTTTTCCTATTTAAGAAAGAAAGGCAGGAAATGCAAGGTAATTTTTATTCACTGAATACCACACAAAAAGTTGAGATTATTAATATCTAGCTATATTTTTGTAGTCTGCTTTAATCCATCTTATTTGATTTAACCGGAGTGGTGAATTTGGCTCATGTGAGTGTTCAACTTTGACAAGCTCCCCCTTTAACATGACGTCTTAGGTGAAGGAAATGAAAAAGTTTGAGGGTGAGTCACTCAAGAGCCCCTCCGAATGTCGTTTCGATGTGAGAGCCTCAATTTATAATCGTGATAGTTGAGACGCACACTACCACAGCTTCTTATCTAGAATTATAGGTATATAGCCAGTTACATGCCTTTATCTAAATACGATTATTCTACTTATGAATCGATCAATAAACAGAATACTTAATTGAATTTTTTTAGTAATATAAATCGTAAATAGTGAAAGAATTTTAGTTCGTTAACCGTTTCTCTAAAATATCAGATCTGGAAACCACGTTCTGTTGCTTTTAATAAGTCGTTGTTATTTGCTACTTAATTGTGACTTGCAATGATAATTACCTCACAAGTTCTAAATTGACTTACTGTTAATCTAACCAGTCTGTATTATTACTACCATCCAGGTAATTTCCTCTATGTACAAACAGCTTTGCTGCATTTCGGAGAGGAGGCAGGACAGGCTACTGGTACAGACATACTTTCTAACAACTCGTATATTTTCATGGGCTCATAACACTTATATCGGGTTGTCTGCTTATTTTTCATGATGTCATAAATATTTGCCACATCTATTCCTATACTTATAATATACCAGAGTGATATAAGTCGCAAAGGAGTTAGTAATGAAATACCTAGAAGCGTCGTAAAAAGCAAATCTCTCCGTCAGTTACGGCTTAACATCTTCTGGATCGTTTTATGACGTTTTTATTCTTGGAAACGTATTAAACGGAGGAACACGATTCTGAACAACGCATACGCTTAAATTATTTATTCGTTTTGTTTTTAATTATCTCTAATGTTGTATCTAACATATATACTCGATATTGAGTGTAAGTAAAACACATCCATACCTTCGTTATCATTTTTAGCGTATAATCTATTTTTCGTAAGAGAGGCGCGTCATTAGAAATAGGTACCTACCATTCGAGTAATCTGACGCAACAATTGAAACTCGTATCTGTGTCGGTAGAGGAGCTATGGCTGGATTGTCTGTCACTCACTCGCTAAAATCTACTGAATGCTTATTATGTATAAATAACAACATACAGTCCCCATCTACACACTCATATGTACCAAAAATGTATTTGTACCTAAAATGTATTTGAGCGAAGCCGCGTTTAATTAATAACACGCTCTGCCGGAGTCGTAGGTCGATAAATTTGGTGTTCAATATAGGAGGCCTACATTCGATAGTGGGTCGATACACTCAACCTAACCATACACAATAACCTAATAACCACTACGAAGTTAAATGAGAAGGCAAAAAATTCTAATGAGGGTCAACAAATACAATGATATTGCTTCCTCTTGCTGATGTTGATACTTATATTCGAAACTAGCTCTTTCCCTCTATTTGGACCACCCTAAAATTTTACAAAAAATAGATTAATTTCTTTTTTTTAATCAGACTAGCAATTTCAAAGATTAGCACATCCAGAAATATAGATATTCGTACAAATACCTACTCATTTACTCAATTTTTTATTTGGCAATAAAGGACTGATTGATATTTGCAACATTAAAGTTCCTTTGTAAGTAGACGAAGATGTGGGCCACAAAGATAATACAGGGTTACCACGTTTAACATTAATGGTGATGTATGTGTGTCAGTGTAAACAGTGGAACAATTAGGTGATTGTTTAATGAACAAGTGGGTGGTAAGTGTAAATTAAACACTTAGTTCCGACGCGAGTCCCAGCGGCGAGTGATAACCCTATTATTATAGAGGTCGTTTAGGGGTCAATGTTCCTCTAATAAAGTGTCACAAATGTTTTTGTCAATGACAGTACCTATAGCTCAGCACTAAGCAGATCCTAACTTTTTCAATAGTTTGTGACTTCATAGGGAAACAAATTTAATACGCCAGCATAAGGGCCCCTTATCCCAAATTGTTGTTTCTAGATCGAGGTGTTTTCATAGAATCTTTGATCTAGGGATTTTTTTGGATAAAAATACAATATTTAACATTTTACATGATCAAAAAATTTCTAAAGTAACGTCGATTTTAAAAGCAAATTGAGTAAGTAGTATGAGACTTCGGGTAACTCAATTTTAATGAAACTTTTACGTTTAAATTGCTAAACGGGGATGACGTGGAAATGATTGGATAGATCTTTATTATGTCACTTCAAAAATTTTTGAAAAATAAAAAAACGATAAAAATGGCTCTCGCGCATCGCACCACGTCGCACCAGTACCCAGCCGGGCGTCATCGAAGTAGGACCTGTGCCGCTTTTGCTCGTGACTACGTTGTTACCGCGCATTTCATATTATTACGTCTAAATAAATAAGACGACACAGTGTAAATAATATAGCTACTTAATACTTACTAACAATTGTTGTTCTTAGTTGTAATTAGTTTGCAATACAATACCTTTAATTAGTGTAAATAAATAGATACTTGAGTTTGTGTAGTACCTAGTTATTTAATTGAAATGGCGAATAAAAAAAGTAAAATAAGGAAAAAGAATCTTAATACAGTTTTATCACAAACTAGCTGTTGCCCGCAGCTTCGCCCGAGTTAACTTAGATATACAACCATATACACATTGATGATAATTATTTATCTATGGACGGGCGTAGGACTTTATTTTATAATATGTAGAGATTAATACCGTATTTTGTGAATAGCTTTTACATTACCGCTTTATAATTGACAATTTTTTAAAGTATTAAAATGGATATAGGTAGTATGTTATATTTAACTAATGTAGACATATTATGCCATCGTGAACTTTTCAGTATGCATATTTAGGATACACAATTCTACCATACATTGATACAATAATAATTAATACGGAACCGGGCCCGGCTAAGGTGTACATTATTTTGATCTATCTGTTAGGGTTCATCAAGCGTTTGCAATGTAAGTGCAAAAAATGTGCTTATTTATGACATCACATCAGAAACTTCTAAAATTATGAGTGTTTATCTACTATATTATGCATGTACCTATTACCTTCCTCTTGAATCATTCTATCTAATAAAAAACCGCATCAAAATCCGTTGTGTAATTTTAAAGATGTAAGCATACATACAGTCAGACGCGGGAAGCGACTTTGCTTTTTAGTTTATACTATGTAGTGATGTCTTCTGCCAGAAATTGTTAACACTTGAAGAATTCAAATTGTCCGACAATAAAGAAAATGAGGAACCTTCATCACAAAATATTTCTGATTTGCAATCATTTCCTAGCCCCCTACCCACAGGGCAGTGTCGTGAGGACTATGGCCTTGACCCTCTTCTCAGAGGAGACCCGTGTCTAACATTAATCGATGATGTATGGGTCGATGAAAATGAACCTGGACCTAGCATACGACAACTAAATTTTGTTGAATTTTAAAACAATTTAAACAATTAATATAGTATAAAAGAATATGTTTGTCTACAATTTTTTAATCTCCTACAAGCATTCTTAGAATGATTGATTTTTTTTATAGCTTAGGCCTTAGGGGGACAAACGAGCATTCGGAGCCTTAGATGACTACCGACTCCCATAATAATAATAATATCTAAGGACGCTTTTTGCACCACGTCAATCTGGTCCCGTGGTAATTTCTCGAAGAACTTGTGTTACGAGTACCAGACAATGGAAATATATTTAATATTTTATACTATACACATATTTAAGGTTTTTTATTTATAATACACATATTTAATACACATCCATGAACCAGGAACACAGAAAACTTTTTGTTCCCTGGCGAGATTCGAACCCGCAACCTCCGGCTTGAACGCTAACGCGCTAACCATTGAGCCACAGAGGTCGTCCTCGTAAACATTCACACAAGAGAGATGCATTACCCTCCTTTACCCCATCCCCTGCAATGGGACACCGGAAACTCATACACCGCAAGAAACGCGACAGCATAGGTGTCACTTGACGCCTTTATCATGTGAACGAGAGGTACCCCTACGGTCGTGCCGGCCCAATTCGGCTGCAAGCAGCATGGCACTACCTTTTAGACCTATGTAGCTAATTCATCCTTCCTAATCCTTACTAATATTATAAATGTGAAAGCATGGATGTTTGTTACGCTTTCACGCGAAAACTACTTACCCGATCGTCATGAAACTTTGTACACATATTCTTGGAGGTATTAGAAGTAACATAGGATACTTTTTATAAAAAAAACTAAAGAGAGGTGTCAAGGGACACCCGGATGGATCGAAGTTCGTTTCGATTAATTAGTGAAGAAATAAAACTATCTTATCCTGCGCAGACGAAATCGCTGGCACCAGCTAGTATTTCTATAAATCCCAAACTAGATAACTATAACAACAACAAGATTTTGTTATGCATAATTATTAATTATCACATCTAAGAATAATTCGAGCATAGTCAATCTACTGCATATTCGTATACTGTGGCGTGCTTGCCGGCCGTGGTAGGTCACCGGAGTTCATAATAATATAAAGACATCTCCCGCGCAACGCAAGTGCAAACCGATTCGGTGCGTTAAATACCTATAGTTTTGGGAGAAGGGGCCCTTAAAAAAAAACCGGCTCAATGCGAGTCGAACTCACGCACTCGAGCACGATGGGTTCCGTACCGTTACCTATACAACATTAGACATAAGACACTAACAAAAATCGGGTGGGGCTGTGTCGGCGCACACCGCCGTTCGTTTTAACGTGACCCCACCATGGTTCGGGCCTTGTCGTAGCGGTAGGGCTCAGTAGCCTAGGGTGAGCCCAGTATGTTGGGAGAAGCGAATTGAGCCGAGGAGGCTCTTTGTACCTCTTATAAGAAGAGGCCAAGGGGCACGGGGATCGCGGTCCCAACGCCCATCCGACTCCGCTTCCCGAACAAGTGTGCATGTTGAATACTGCACGTACTACCACCAGTCAGTAGGTACATACCGGCACATTGTTCCGAGGTCACCGGCACACGTTATCGCCGGAACTAGGCGATAAGCGTCGATATCGCAACTATTATGACACATCGTGTTTCGGGGAAACGGAAAAATACTGATAACACCAGGTTCGATTTCTGGCGTAAGTTTGTTCGTGACAATGACGAAGATGTACGCATGCGCAAAATATAATTAGTAAGAGGTAGTGCCATGGTGCTTTGCAGCCGAATTCGGTCGGCACGACCGCGGTGGTACTTCTAGCTCACATAACATAGGCGTCAAGTGACAGCTATGCTGTCGCGTTTCGTGCGGTTTGTGAGTTTCCGGTGGGATATGGAAAAGGAGGGCAACGCATCTGCGTAACTTTTGGATGTGCGAATGTCTATTGGCGTCGGTAGTCACCATAAGGCTCCGACAGCTCCGTTGCCTCCCTATGACATAAAAAAAATAATAAACCAGGTTATGTAAGTATCGGAGAAATTAGGGTCTACTAAAAGAATCCCCCACGATAGCGCGGCGGTGATGCAAATTGCGTTGCGCGCTTGTGGAATATTTAGGATATTTTCATAGTTTAGAGTTTAGACTGATGCGCATATTAGCAGCTTTTACCAAGACTTTTAATTAAGTGTAACACGACCCCCCGTGGCTGTAGTAGTTGAAGTATTTTTTTCAATAACTTCACTTGTTTATCTAATACACATCATGACGACCGATGAAAAGAACCTTGGCAGTTGGCACTCGCGTTCAACTTCATTTAGCAGTTTGTCGTATTATTTTCGAGTATATTTTTGAACCTCAATTTACGATTAATCTACAAATATCATGGATCTGCGTGTACTATAATTCTCGCTACAGCTACACAAGTCCGCTAAAAGCGGAGGGCGCCGGCACAGTGCGACACAAACGTACGCTCATGTACCGAGCGCAGACAATTACACTAACACTTTATAATTTCTAATATTTACGAGAATTTCACTCATTATAATGAAACAACTATGGTTATCGCGGTTTACTAAGATGTTACATACCCAACGTATACATTACAACAACCATAGTCATGGAAGGAGTTAGCGGACAGTACACTTTAACTTACTAGACTAAGTTAGGTTAGCGTTACTAAAGTCATTCTGAATGTGTAAACAAACCAAACGTGTATATGTAATGTGCTGAAAACTCTGTTTAATTTACTTCAGTCCGGTCAAGTCCCAGATAAGATAGGCGCGTACATTAAATTTATATAGATTACGCGTTTTAATTGGATATTAATAAAATGGACCACGTAGATTTTTCATTAATGGGATGATTAAGAGTTTAAACCATAAGAAACTCATAAAAATTACTAAACGGCTCTCGAATAATTTTCACAATCTCATAGACGTAATGCATATTATGATACAGTTTCCTAAACATTAAAAAAAATCCTCACTCCTGTGGTAATATTTTTTACACTACTAACAATAATTTACCACATGAACTATAAAACATGTAATATATGTTCCGCAGTTTAATTACAGAATGTGACAATTTAAAAAACTCCCAAACATAAACAAGTCACGGGATCACCGCCGATAAATCGATCCCTTGTTAACGGATCGCTCGCTATAATATATTAACAGCGACTAGAGCTGCAATTACTATATACTATAATAAAAACTATGTGGCGGTTAACGTGATATAATGTATGGTGAAACAAATAAACTTGTGTATGTATGTTATGTAACCTAACCTTCTTCAATACATTGGTTTTTGGTATGTGCACTCAATATAATATATTTTTTGTATGTATGTATGATATCAATAGGTACTCAGGAGTAAAATTTTGCTAAAAGCATTTTTAAGACAAAAAAATATTTAAATCTCAAATCTTATTATTTTACTTCTTCATCTAGTCAATGATTATAATTTATAATACTTAGAAGAATGATTGATTTGTATATATTTAATGCTAAGCATAAATAGATTTAGCTTACAATGAATATAGAAAATAACAAGTATTCTTATATTATATACTTTAACAAATATTCAAAACGCTTTCGCCACTAATTAATAAAACATGTCCCTTTTTGCAGACGCTACTATTTCCATTTGTCACTTTTTGTGTATCACAAGTGGGAGACATTCGGATAGACTTGCACTCTATGTAGTTGCGATAGAGTTCAATTCTTCAGCACCTAATTAACACTCACGCTCGGGGTGGCTAAATTTACAGCGTAATTACAGTAATAAAGCGTTGAGAATAAAACGCAAAAAATACTACTACACCAGTTGTACGATAACGTAACTAGCTGTTCCCAGCGGCTTTACCTCTCAGAGAACCTGTAACTTCCCTCTATATATGACTACACTGAATTGAAGATCAAAATAATAAATTATTTGTTTAGATATTGTCACTACGGTGTTTCCATTAAATCTAGATTATGTATACTAATAACTAATAACTATTCATCTTTTTGTCCTTGGTGTAAAATATAAAAAAAATGTATTTATTTTTCTGTTTTATGCTGTTTTTCTTATAATTGTTTCTGTTGTTGGTAGTTCTATACTCTAGAGATATAAATGCGTTAAAACAAACACGTATGTAAAAAATATAAATTGGCATGATCTTGGCGTTATTTGAAAGAGGCCTGTAACTTTATAAAACGGATATTCGGTTTTTTTCATTGCCGTTCCATCAGCAAAGGCTTCGTACAAAGATGTACGATGATTACACGAGATAATTGAACCGTAATCACAATAATGACTTCATTATGATACGCAGTTAACCAAAATGTAGGATGGTTATTATTTAACTTGAATCATTGTGTTCACTGATGAAATGCCTTTCTATATTCACGTCAAAAGTTACATGAAATTATGTTTTATAATGAAACAATTTTTACGGATTTTATCGCGGTTTATTAAGATTTTTACAAGCCCGACGTTTCGGATACTTTACACTTTACAGCAACAATGGTCACGGGTTTTGACGACCTCTGTGGCTCAATGGTTTGCACGTTCCCAACGCGCAAACCATTGAGCCACAGAGGTCGCTCAAGCTGGTTCGAATCCGCCCAGGAAACAAAGTTTTCTGTGTTCCAGAGCCATGGATGTGTATTAAATATGTGTATTAAAGTATAAAAGTATTAAATATATTTCCGTTGTCTGGTACCCGTACCAAACACAAGTTCTTCGAGAACTAACCACGGGACTAATTTGACGTGGTGTAAAAGCGTCCATAGATATTATTCTTATAAACGACATTTACACGGTAATAGCGTGAGTTGCGTATGCTAGCCTCGGTGGCTGTCCTGCCCTTGTTTTTGAACTGTATCACAGAAGAAGTACGATAATATATGGTGGTATCCATGCTGATGGGCGCGCGGCATAGCCTGGGATTTGGCTATACCGCACGCCCATCTGCAGACGCTCAACTCAACATCATTTGTATGTAATGCCCGAATTCACAAAGACGCATCAGTTTCGTTGGTCATGTACCTACAATCACCATCAAATCGATACATTCCGCAATAGACTGTGTTTAGACCTCATTCAGATCAGCTTGTATATAGATATCTTTCCTATAAGCGGTTAACATAAGCAAAAAACGAACCCTATAGATTTTTAAACTAACGACTAAATAACGATGATTAAAAACGGCTCATGTAGTTCGAAACACGAAGTTGCTCGTTAAAAACACAATACACCCTTGACCTTATCGTGTATTGAAAGGTTGCCCAAAATGTCAGGACTGAATTTATTTGTGTTATCCGACACACGGTAACGAATATGAGCGCATTGGATTACATTTGCCAATACAATATTCTAAGGCATGTTACCTTGCCTTACAATATTGAATATATATTTATAAAGGAATAATAAGAGAACGTATCACTATTTGGCATCGATCTCTTCCTCGAAATAACGCGAGGAGCGTATTAGGCTTCGCTTATATGCCCAGTGCGGCTTAAGAAGTTTACATTAACTTTTTAAATCTTATTGAATATTCCAGCATCAATCAAATGACAATTTTTTTAAAAACATATAGATAGGGTACATCAACTATACTTTCCCTCAGTCATTAAAACATAATTAATTATTATCATTAACTTACACACGATCAATCAGTCCACAATAAAACACCGTTAAAAAACAGAACCGTCTCGGAAAAAGGAGCAAAACAGTAATTCGTGGGATACGAAATAGAACAAAACGGGAGAAAAAACGACAATGCCAAGAAGTGTACAAGTTAGGGACGACCATACTGTTGTATCGATAAAAAGTTATCGAAACAACAATTAGACGAGGCTTTCACTGTCTATACGAGCTTATTTTTAACAAACAGTTTATCTGTATTCCAGAAAGAAGGGTATCTTGAGTCTTTAAGAAAATACATATTATACGAGTTGTCTGAGACTGTCACAATAAGGGTAGACCCGTGAAATTATTTGTTCTAATGAAAAATTTATCACTGTCATTAGATTGCCTGTCTTCTGATTTGTCTCACTAATATACGTTTTTCTTTATTTATGGGTAATTGGATTGGCAATGTGGCAGATGAGCCACCTGATGGTAAGTGGTCAGCGTCGCCCATAATCAAGTTAGCCTGGGTCTAGCCCGGCTACTTATTTATGTGGTGCCTTTACAGAAACGAAAGAAGATAAGAGAAACGCTGCACCGGTAACAAATATTCTATGATTTGACTGACGGAGTAACAGAATTCAAAACTTGAGTAAATTCCTCTTTAAATAAAAAAACCACACTGACCAAATAACATTTTCTAATCGAAATACTTTCATAGAACGCTTTAAAAGACTAGTAACCCTATTACTAATTAATAGAGTTACAAAGAGGCTTTAAGTATTTTGAGGTAAACTAATTAATCTTAATGACCATTTTTACATCAGATTCTAGAATACTAATAAAACTTTTGTATAACATAATGTAATTAATGGTTTTTTGGTTGCAAATTAATTTAAGTTGTCCGTGGTTTCATATGTAATTATAACACGATTTTTAATGTCGGTTCCAGTTTTACTGACAGTATACATTAAACATCGTTATCATCGCACTCTTTGTATTGCCCCTGAATATAAATGTACAGCTTGGCAAAAAAGAGTATGACGTGGTGACAAGTGGAACTAAGTATTTTACCAAATGGAAAGCTATGATGATGACAGCACTTGGTCGACAAATAATAGATTTTGAGTAACGTTTAGTGTTTCACATTTATTATTAACGATTTCATTAAATTATCTTACTGATTTCCCATATTATGATGAGACCTGAGTGAAAGTGGCGCCCTCGTTTTTCCCAAGCTGTAGTTTATACGATGTATCAATAGAATTTCTTAAATTTATTTCTATTCCCAATACCCATAATACAATTTCTTGCGATACTACTACGTGGATACGATAAGATGATATTTCGTAAATAATAATTTACTATTTAATAAAATATTTTTTCGGGTTTAATCGCGGCTTGGTAATTTCCTTCCATTTCTGACATTTCGTATACTTTATTGCACCATGAAAAAAGAAATAGCATACTCATTTTTGAAAGACCACCAACCACCTACTAAACATCTGGTGTAGCGGGTCGCTGATCACGTACCACCGAGTGAACCGACTGTTAATTTCCCTTCTTATATAAAAATGATCCCAGAACCATGATTGTCCATCATATCATAAGTAAAATTCACGTAGGTACTTCCGAAATCAACATAATTATTAATTAGTCAAACATCGATACCATACCTGTACACCACTATACTGTTTCCTGTGCGGCGCTACCTGGGCGCTAGGTAGACGGTTCTCGGAACACCCGTCACTAGATAACGCGATAACCGTCCACTCTTAGGGTCGGAACGCACTGCATCCATTCCAAAATTGAGCAGAGACCGTCAAAATGAGTCCCTAAGTAGCCGTACAACTATTTGTATGGTATCTTACGCAGTACCTAGATTCGTTCCGTGATCAGGTTTTTCTGTCACTCATGAATTTCCATTTCATCATGATCGCCCCTATTTGTCCCATTGCTGGGAACAGTTTTCCTTGAAATCAGAACTGTGGGGAACCTCACACACCTTCAAAGACTTCTGACTGACTTCAAGACAAACTGAGATTCATAGTCTTCACTTTACCTTGATTCTAAATTCGACTTTCAACTAAAAATGAGATTTATAGTCCCATCAAACGCTAGCTTTACTCTAAAAAACCACACCTTACTAAGTAAAGACAAAGTAGCCGATTTGGGCGACTTTAGAGGTAAATTTGGTATGTATTAAGTTCCTACAAAAAATGTAATACCTCAAAACGAACGTGTATTCATACAACGGCAAGACTTCTTAACATGTAACTTTTAAGATTTTAATTTTATACTTGACAATTTGCAGTTAAGGCTTTCAAATTGTTTAGCGTATTATTTTTTATATATAAACTAGTGGCCCCGACAGACGTTGTCCTGTACAAAATATATTTTTTTGTGAATCTAAACCATCCTCGAATCCCCTTGAACTCACAAAGAAAATTCATCAAAATCGGTCCAGCCGTCTAGGAGGAGTTCAGTGACATACACACGCACACAAGAAATATATATATAAAGATTTATGCTTTCGTTGATAAATAAAGAAAATAACACGATCGCAAACAACTCGACACAAACTCCAAAGAAGTTCCAAACTTCAAAAACAAAATGCTTTTGTCAGTGTCATAATACATTTGTTCCGTTTCATGTTCTTTTGTCAATAAGTTAATAATTTGTGTTATATTTTTTTTTTCAAAAAATATTAATAATTTGCATTTGTAAAGTAAATTTTATGTTATTTTTTATTCTTATAAATGTATTTTTTTAGTATAAAATAAAAATTTAACATAAATTGTGTTTATTTGACTAACGTCAAGTAATGATATTATGCGTGTAACGAAACTTGCCCTAACTTTACTTGCCCTAACTGTACTTTCAGCTGCGCTTGAAGCACGGGCTATGAATTTCATAAAATTCGAAAGTACAATGTCGATTGTGAAGCGTACTTTGCGAAGACTATTTTGACGCGAAGTAAAGTCACGACTATGAATCTCAGCCTTAATCTTATCAGGCAAGTTTTGTCACGATGTTTTCCTTCACCGGCGAGCAAATAACGTTCGTTTTTCATGTGAAACGAAAGAACCCAGACTTTTCACTCAAGAGACTTACCATACTTAGAGGACCACCGCTGAATCTCCATTTCAGAGATGGTTTAAGACAGGCCAAAAGAAAACCATGTTTTTATTTGTATGAGTAGAATGGTCAAGAGAATGGTTTGTATTTTTACTGATTCGGATCGGTGTGCGTAAATGCCTTAAGTGCGCCAGCGACTAGCCACTCGCACTGATTAAAATATAGATGCAATATGAAATGATACGGATTTAATTTTGTGATACATTAAGATTATATAATAAGATATGAACTGTGCCCCTACTCCTGCGGCTTCAGACATACATTTATTGTTAGCCCTGTATGGTATTTTATTATTATTTACATACATTTATACTCCTATATATATATATATATATATATATATCGTTGTCAAATTTAACTAAGTATAAAATAACTAAATCTGACCAGTTTCAGCTTTCACGTAACTTGCACAATCCTTTGCATTTATAATATTGTAATGGATGTTAGTGATGTACAGATATTGTTCCTCATTTTTTTATATTATTTCACTCTAAGATTTTAAATTTTGGCAAAAGAGCAACCTTTAAGTTTTTTCTTTGTTTACTTAGGTTCTAAAGTTTAAATTTTTTTTACCTACAAAATAAAGACATTTGAATTATAATATACCTACAGTATTTGTCCTGTAAATACATTTTACAAGGCCGTGAGACATTCGTTTCTTGAATGATATTTACACAATGATAGTATATAATCCAAACCATCATTAGACAGACTATAATTGGCAAAGCCTAATACTAGCCTCCGCAGCCCCCAGGATACAACCATATTTCAATCACCAGTAACGTATACATCGGCACATGAACAAGGTTTCACCTTTAATATCGATTGTGTACAAACGTGCAACATTATAAATGCAAGCCAGTTCATTTAAAATTGTCACTGACCGTAGAGAGACATCCCAAATGTTTAAAAATAATAAGGATAAAACTATTACACACGCTTTTAAAGTAATTAGGTATTATATATTTTTTTACCATTGATTTTTTCCTACAATATTATATTGTCATCGGTGGAAATATTCAATGCAATCGAAAGTTTTTAAGTAGATGAAATTAACGTTAAAAGCTTCCGTTATGTAACATGTACAGGTGAACTTATAATTAGATGCTTTTGGTAGAATGTGTATATTTAATATACTGAAAACTTTACACGAGATGAATAAGGCGTAATGTATTATTTTTTATTATTGTACTATGTAGCATCATACCTTTAATAAGTCGCCGGCCACAGATAATGCGTATTTATTAAACGGGTCGAACTGTTCAATAGATATAATATGTGCACACATTCTGCCACCCTCAACGATTCTAAACTCCGTCGTGGGCCAATATGAGTGTAATAAAATACAACTCCTATTTTATTTATAATCTTTACTAATATTATAAGGAGGTTACGTTTGAGAGTTTGTGAGGTTGTTGTTCTTTTACTAATAGAAAGCAACATCATTTGTGTCTCATACGCTATACAATAATAAACACCGTATGCGGCTGTATTTGTACGTTAACGCAGGCGAAGCTGCGGGCAGCAGCTAGTCATTAATATTGGCCGCATTCATTTATAAAATGAAGATCTTTAGAAGATCTTGATAGTACCTATAGCAAAAATGTCCACGGTGACCTTTTGTGTTCAAATCTCGGCAAGGATTGACATACTCCATACATGACATACTTTACTAATATTCTAGTCCATTCTAGTCAGTCTAGAAAGACATTTTGTTTTCTATTTTTGTTACCTTTACACGTTTAAGCCCAGCCGATTTCGATATGGTTTGGTAAGGATCAATACCTTGAGGAACCTTCTTTCAAAAGCTATCAGAACAATTACCGTTTAGACACAGTTGAAAGTGTTGAAACTATATATTATAGTGCAATAGCTAGCTAATATATAAGTAGGTACCTTATGTGCAAAATAACCTTAAAATTTCCTAACTAGTATCTACCCGTAACACACGTCGATACATGTTTACCACAGGACTATATTGACGTGGTATTATACTATATAAATATGTGTTTCCACAAACACGGTCCGCGAGGCCCGCGGGCGCCGGCTGTACTCGTAAAATGTTCCCGGCTGGATTGACAGGCTCGTGCCGGCGTGTTATTTGCAGGTACACCACCGATCAGCGCGAGACACTCTAATGATATATTATGGATGTTGAGCAATAATGACTATTTCGTAAGGCATCTAGTTTGCCCTAGCGGGGTCATAAACGTTTTCCAGGGGCATTTTAGACGTGTGCAAAGTAAGCAAAGAAAAGGTAGTATCATGTTGCTTTGCAGCCGAATTACCTCTCGCTCACATAATACCGGCGTCAAGTGATAGCTATGCTGTCGCGTTTCATGCGATATGTGAGTTTTTGGTGGCCCATTGGAGGATAGGGAAAAGGAGGGCAGCGCATCTGCATAATATTTGGTTGTGCGGATGTGTATGGGCGTCGATAGTCGCCGAATGGCTTTGACGCTCGTTTGCCCACCTATGCTATAAAAAATGAACATAAGCAACTTTCAACAAGGGACTACCTCGGGCAACTTATTTAGACGTTGCCTATCCTGAGTCGTATATAGGAAGTCTCGGTGCCAGTAGTTACACTGCCAGTCCTGTTATTCCTTGCCAGCCACAACAAAGCTGCTTGATTGAGGAAATAAGTATGTAGACGGGAGCTCGGAACTAGCACATCTGTACCACCGGTGTAAAACTAATACAGACAAAATATTATAACTTCGTACACTGCACCACAACGGCACGGCTGGAACCTTCCGATCTCAGGACATCGTGTGGCAATTATTTGTTAATTTCCAAGAACTCGTCAAAGACGAAATGAGTCACAATGGTAGCACGGTTTTGTTATGACTTATGATGATATAACATGTATATATAATATGTTACGTTACAGATACAATATTCAATACCTGTAGATGTTTGAACAGAAAACTAATTAAAATCCATTTACTGGGTCTGGGCGCCAGTCTGCAGGTACCACCTTCGTTAAGATTGTTTCAAGGATATATAAATATAAATGTTCTACATTCACACCACGTTAACCTAATCCCACAGTAAATTCGTTAAAGCTTGTATCACTTGTATAAATACTTTTAAGCTCGTCCGTGACCCGACGCAGACATCTATATTCATCATAAAAGTTATCCACACGTGGCGGGATTTCAATCCGCGACCGCTGCACGAGTTGTGTCTCGACCACTCGACCAACCGGCCGCCAAAGAGAAAAACTTATTTCAATATTTAACACACGTTAATACATAAGCAGCTGACCCTATCATATTTTCAATCAATAATCTTACACTCAAGCGAGCCCGCGTGCAAGAACTAGTGCGTATATCTCAATAATTATCATTTGTTGTCACCGTGAAGGACAGGTGTATAAGGACGGGCGCACACCGCGGTTAACGTTTTTCATTGTAATCGCTTTTCAGTGACATCGCTACGGTGAAACGTTAATGATGCTAAAATACATTGTCACTATTATAATCGTTTTTATCATGAAGTAAATATACTGAAGTATGTACAAACATCTATCTATATCTATACTAATATATTTAAGCGAATTTATTTGTTTGAACGTGTGAATAGCTGGCATTTTAAAGATAGAAAACATTAAAAATGTATGACTCAGTAAAATGTTAGAGCTTAAAATAAGATACAACGTACAAAAATAAGAAGTTGCATTACGTAATTGTTATTTTTGTACATTCTGTACGAAAATTACTAAATTTATGCAGAACAAAAACATTAAACAGAAATAATAACATTTAAAATATTGTATTTTGTTGTTATAAAACTTCTTTTTACAGACTTCATCGCAGTTCATTAGATTACGTTCATTTTACTTAAAAACATATTTTAGTTTGACGAAAAAAATACATAGTACATAGTGATTAACTGTACACGAAGCTATGATTCTCACGTTACCTCACGTCACAAAGGAAGTTAAAACCCTTTAATCTTGGATCATCTTTAAAAGTATCAGTTTAAATGTGAGCAAAGCGTGAACCCGCCCTGAGCAGATAATGAGCAATAAATTGCACTTGCACCTGTCCGGGGGCCGCCGGAGCCCTGGGCGAAGCCCGAGGCACTCAATTCATGTCGTCAATGAACAAAACATGCACTTGTTTCAAATTATATTGACTTTCTCTTTAGTAATTTTCTTTTAAACCTAATAATAGGTATACCGTTGAATAATAAATAGGAAACCGCACAAAATATCTTCTATAATATAAAGAGAATATATTTACTGAAAACTTGCCTAAGAATCGGATTTAAAATCAAACGAGGTTAGCTTTGTTTACAATATTCATAATCAAGTATCTACTCCTAATAGCGGACTGAAGACACAAAAAAATATTAATATTAAAAACTTAATAAAATGTGCAAAGTCGCTTTAAAATCCATGTTTGCTAATATTTTATTATCCATAGATTATTTATACATGTATTTTCTATATGTATATATGATACCTACTAAATTTTTTACCGGCGAAACAAACTCAGAACGGCGAGTTCGAAGTTTGTTTCCGCGGTTTTCCCAGTGGACTCGTTGAAACCGATAGTAGAGTTAATTAGGATACTTTTATTTACAACATTGAATATTTAACTTTACTTTAATGTAAAAATCCTAGTACAAGTATATAATATACTAATATAATATAATAATATCAACCTTGATGAACTTCACACACCTTTAAAGAATTCTAATCTCATCAGGATACCGGCATGGTTTCCCCACGATGTTTCCTTCACCGGTGAGCAAGCGATGGTCTCGTGTTCAGGTTCACGTAGAAATTTAAAATACCCATTTCAAATAAAAAGTAAAGTAAATTAAAAATTAAAAAGTAAACATTTCAAGTAAAAAGTAAAAAGTAAAGCTGATTGAATTCTGTTTCACCTTAGGTGATTTTCGCGGGCCGTGACCGCAGGTATCACACGCTGTTACAAACGTACCCACATGGTAATCACACACACCATCGTCCGACCACTCAATTTGTACACCACTGCCGTGTTCGATGGAGAATTACGACTAGACCAACGGAAATAACATCAACCTATTTCAAGTCGAACTTCACTCTATTCCTTGAAGTCGAAAGTTTCAATTTCAAGGAATATAGTCGACGTTTTTTTACCACGTTGACGTTACGATTCGAACCTAATTTGAACTAACTCTCAGTTGATCATATGGAAGTGGATATGTACTCGAAGACTGCATAGATCTCTCGGTTTGGTTCTATTTGTTTCATTCTGACGAGTTATTCTGTCGTACAAACCGCACCTATATCGTATATTATTCGACAATGTAACAGGCGACCGTGAGTCAAGTGATGTGTCACGCGTGAGTCAGCTATCGAGTACCGGGAACGACTAATGCTCGCGTGTACCCATTAGGCATTATCTCATACCTGGCTTAGAAGCGGCGGAGCGTGATAGACTTTAGGGCCTCTCTCGAATATTGTAGGTACTGCTGTTTCATCATCACCATTATCAAACTTTCTCTGGCCAATGGAGTACACTTTTCGTATGACAGTAATAAATATCTCATTTTGTCCCTCAAGAGACCCCTTAACTACTTTATGTGCCCCTGTCCACACAAGGCTATGGTCTCTTATAAGTTATACGTGAATGAAGGCCCTGCTTAGCTTAGGCGTAATCGAGAACAATTGATCTTGTTAACTTGTATGGGGTCAATTCTTCACATCTATATACGTACTAGTCCACCGATTTTCCTGTTTCTACCACATTACATCTATACAGATAAATAAAATTGAAGTGTCTGTTTGTAATTTCAAATTAGCTTCTTTTCACTAAACGCATAATGTGAAAGTATAAACGGTACTTACATCAAAAAAGCAATTTTTAAAATTATTGTCTGTCTGTTAGTTAAGGCTAATCTCCGAAACGGCTGGACCGATTTTGACGAGGCTTTCACTGACAGATAGGTGATGTTATGAGGAGTAACTTAGGCTATAAAAATAATCATCATCAATCTGGGTACGGCTTTAAATCTAAGATAACGCGGGCGAAGCTGCGGGCAACAGCTAGTTAGACATAAATCCACACAAAATCCCCAGGAGACTTTTAGGCCAACCTGTCCAACGTTTAAAACATTACCTTTTTAACTGCCACAAACCATTTGTTTGTGGCATTTAACCAATAAAGATCATATATATAGACTCCAATAACGAACAGAAATACAAATAATATTGTAAACAATACAATTATTATACTTACACAAACAGTAATTACTACATCATATTAATTATCCGCCCGACAAGTCCGTATATTACATATTATATTATATACATTACATTCAAAGTTGTAAGGTCATCTGTCTGTAGCACTATTCCAGGTTCAGCTTGTGTTCTAGTGCTAGGCAATTTGTAATTTTGAAATGTTTTATACTTCTTAGTTCCTACTGCTTTTGCTGTTGATAGATATGGGCAGACTAAACAAAACTGGTCTGTGGTCGATCAACGGGCAAGATTCATCAATGCATTGATTAAATTATGACACAACATACTTAGGTATTGGTAATTGGTAATGCACTCCCTGTGTTGCTGAATGGCATCAAAAAGTAGAAAAAATAAGCAGCATATCCTAGTGATGGACTGGGGTCGATTGATGAAGTCCACGTCAGACGACTTCTGTGGCTCAATGGTTAGCGCGTTGGTGCTCAAGCCGAAGGTTTGAGTCCCGCCAGAGAACAAAAAGTTTTCTGCGTTCCTGGGTCATGGATATAAAATATAATAAAAATCTTAAATATATGTATAGTATAAAAGTATTAAACATATTTCCGTTGTCTGGTACCCGTAACACAAGTTCTTCGAGAACTTACCACGGGACCAGATTGACGTGGTGTCAAAGCGTCCATAGATATTATAATTATTATACATATTATTAATATTATTAAGAAATAAGGATTCTACATTCAGACACTGCATTTCCCTTTTTGTACTTCACTTCAATAATACTTTACTCATCCGCAAAAGGTATTTTCGCGAGTGATAATCACAAATAGGTACTCGATTTCGCACAGCATTCGATATGATTCCATGAAAATACTTTCCGATGTAATCCTATTATTATATGGTAGTTTACGTACTGAAATCCGACTTCTGTCTGTTATTACTAAATTTTCATTTCGGAGATAATTATTTATTGACGGACTAAAGAAACAATAGTTGTTTGTATGGATTTTATGAACAGACTAGCTCCGCCTTCTAGATCTATATTTTCCTGAATTCGTATCGGTTAAGGTACAAATCCGCCCACTCTTTCATTCATTGCTCATCCCGCATGACAGCATTCGCGCGGTAAAGGGTATGAAGACTACCAAGTTGGGCATCAGCTGACGTAACATGACACAATATATCGTAACAACAAACTACACGTTAGGTAAGTAGAACTAATAACAATAATATGAAGTTTATATGAAGTTTCGTATTTCATTGAGATGGTGTATTAATGGAGGCACCATTTATAGGGCAGGTGACCAGCGTTTAGGTATACATGGTTCAGGCCTTGTCGTGGCGGTGGGGCTCAGTAGCCTACGGTGAGATCAGCACCTTGGACGAAGCTCATTGAGTCGAGGGAGCTCTTTGAACCTCTCTTATAAGAAGCGGGGACAAAAGAGCAGGGGACAAGGGGCGAGGACGGGAACCACTGTCCCGACGATGGGAAGGGTTGTTCTATGGTGCGGGACAACCCCTCTGTTAAGGTGGCGTTGGTCCCCTGAGGGACTGACTAGCCGTCGAGGTGCCCTGTTCGCTCAATAGATCCGAGGCACATCACCAAAGGCGGCATTGGCACTCGCCGGGTTTCAGTGGGTGGAGCTGCGTCCATCTTACCACCTTCGGGCGCAGCGAGACCCACTCCCCCGCGGGATGCCTCAGAGAATTTCCCGGGGTTAAAGGGAAAAAAGGTATATATCTATTTACCGATGTATTTTGTATGTTGGTAAACAATTTCTCCTTTATATAAATCGACTTTGACGTTTCAGCATGTAATCTAATCCCGTATGAGTTATAGGTTCTAGCTAGGACATCCCCAGACCCTTGAGAAGCTTGTTAAAATCTAAGATTTGATTTACGGATCTCTTCTAATTGGGACTTGAAGTTATCGTTACATTCAGCCGGTACTAGAGTTGACTGAGACGTAGGTTTAACTAGCGCCTGTCCTTTAACCTATGTCTCCTCGAAATGACCGTAATCTCCTTGTAGTTCACTTATATACCCCATCGAGTTGGTGCAGTTTTTCAAGACTTTATTTTTTCGAGCAGGTTGCTAAACGATTACTTTCTAGCTTTCACACAGGTCAGGATTGAACTCTGACTACAGTTTATGTACATAACCACTCGACTATCACTGCCTTTGTAATACCTACTCATATTATTTTTACACAGACAATCTGGTTTCTTACACCCTTCATACATTTGAAAATCTATTCTAGTCTACAGTAATACCGTCGAAATCTTACTTTGCAAGTATTTGAACAATTGGCGAAGATTTAGCGAAACACTTAAGGAAATTGGATGGTGCGATATTGTGCTCAGACACGACGCAGTAAAACCTTATTTAGCTTCTTGGTTGTTTATGGACGGACGAACCTGCGACTTTTGCCATAAAAAGGTATTTTAAGTGAGAGAAAGGAAATCCATGAAAATGCTCTTTTTATTAAACTGTGAACCGGACTGGTACATTGTGCACTGTACCACTGATCACCATCCTACATTGTACCGTGTATGTGTTATGTAATCGCTTACCACTGCTGCACTTTGATAGATGTTAGTTTGCACTTACTTGAAAGATCTCAATATTACCAATATATAAAAACGATGTTTAATAAAATAAAGAATTTTGTAATATTTAAATAAAAGAGAACATAAACGAGCACAAACGGATGTTTACGATAAACAGCATGTCTGTATAAAACAATTAGGTGCATGTATAACGTAATATAGATAAGCTAGATCAGACCAGAGACAATATGTTGTGTCCGTAAACTCACCGATAGAGAGAGTGAGCGTATTTTCGGAGATTTTACCTGAAATACAAAAAAAAAAAGTATTAATATTATACCCAATAAATCAATAATTAAAGTAATGGTACGTAAAACATGAGGAAAGTGATTAAAACGTATTTTGTTATAAAATATAGACAACAACGTTTGGTACCATGCACATACGGGTGCCGGTTACTTTGGGATATACTTACTAACTCGATTGATGTCTGATGGTCATGTAATACCTACGAACATTCATATGACAGTTATTTTAAAAAACAAGTAGCATTTATAGTACATGAAAGAATATACAAAAATTTAGAATCCTTATGTTTGTCTCTGAAAATCTCGACAGCGGAATTTTTTATGAATACAGGTACCTATATCTGCTGGACTGGACGAATCTAGTGAATTTTTTTAAATTACATCAAAATCAGGAGACAATGCCTTACAAACTAATAAAAACAATACCATCAATCCTATCCTAAGAATGATTGATTGATTGGAATGAGTAATGAACGAGTTTATGTAGTGCTGACACTGCATAAATTATAATGTTTTATGCAATTTCTTTTCATTTTCTATCCTATGATTTTCTTCCACTACTTATATACCGAATCTATACTAATATTATAAAGCTGAAGAGTTTGTTTGTTTGTTTGAAAGCGCTAATCTCAGGAACTACTGGTCCGATTTGAAAAATTATTTCAGTGTTAGATAGCCCATTTATCGAGGAAGGATATAGGTTATAACATCACGCTATGACTAATAGGAGTTAAGTAAATAAGTTTACGCGGGCGAAGCTGCGCCCAACAGTTAGTATACTTATATACCGATAAGACCTAACGAACAATTTAAAAATAGCTTGTTTGCAACAATTCCGTACATAAATGAAACAACAGTGTCGAACAATGGTGCGTATGTGTTTGTGTACATACGAAACAATGGTCTGAGGCAATCGGCTCGGAAGGTTCTCGAACATCAGCGATTCTGATAAATTTGAGAAATGCCGTGTTCTGATGGATAGGCTATTGAGGTAAACTCTGTCACAGTCGAGACTCTAGTGACTTTGAACAACATTGACAAATCAAACATTGGCAGTAAGGAGTAATAAGCATCAGAAAGCATGGTGAATGACTAACGTTTCAATTTTTTGAGAAAATTTGAACTGAAGCGCCCGAGTTTACTCTGTACTTTACTCAAAATGTATTTTTAATTCAGCATACTTTGTGGCTTGGACATCTAGAGAGAATGCCAACTGACAGGGCGGTGAGAAGGGCCTATGATGGACAGCCATGCGGCTGCCGACCAGTTGGCCGACCCAAATACCGCTGGAAGGACGAAGTAATGGAAGACCTACGCGCCCTGGGCGCCGTAAACTGGGAGGAGATCGCACAAGACAGGTCGCGGTGGCGCCATCTCGTATCGGAGGCCAAGATCCACTTTGAGTCGCTGAGCCAGCGGAGTTGGCTCGTTCGACACTGATGAAAGGTGAGGTAGCCCGCAAGAGTTTTTTTTCCAGCATAGGTATGTAGTTCATATTCCTCTGATTTCGAGAAGATCACGCCGAACAAAAAATGTATATAATGATTATTATACATAATCAAGACTGAATATTCAACAGGGACCAGGGTTTAGTTAAATTAACACAAGAGATTAGTGACGGTCGAGGTGGACTAGCTAAATAAATTAACTTTCTACGGGGCAGTACATAATAATGATGATGATGATGATAAACATTAGTTATTCTGCACAAATTTGCAGATGATGCTATCTATACTAATATTATAAAGCTGAAGAGTTTGTTTGTTTGTTTGAACGCGCTAATGTCAGGAACTACTGGTCCGATTTGAAAAGTTCTTTCAGTGTTAGACAGCTTGTTTATCGAGAAAGGCTATAGGATATAAAACATCACGCTGTGACTTATAGGATAAATATATAAAATCATCGGGAAACTTAACACACTTGTATTTTTGACATAGTTACTAACTTACATATATATTATGTAAGTTACAGAATGTTGTGGTTACAGTTACAGTTGTGGTTACAGAATGATGGATGTCCTGCGCATTACGCTGTTTCTGTGCGGAACCATTTAAACAATGAGTACCCCGGTCGGTGGATAGGGCGTTTGGGTCCAATTTTATGGCCACCACGATCGCCAGAACTAAACCCATTGGACTTCTTTTACTGGGGTTGTATGAAAGAGAAAGTATACAGCCGAGAAATAAATACAATAGAAGAGTTGCGAGCGCGTATTCAAGAAGCGGCTCGTAAAATTGAAGAAGCTGACCATGGACGCCGGATTAAAAGATCCTTCATTAGGAGATGTAGAGCGTGCATTGCTGCACGCGGAGGACATTTTGAACGTTTAGTGTAATCGAAGCAATAAATGTTTTGACCAGAAATAACCTTTGGAATAAACTTGTAGTAACTGGTTACACATAGTCGCATGTATTTTTTACGAATGTAAATTAACAGATGATTAGATACTATTTAGATTAAAATTGCATTCTTAATGGAATAAAATCATGTCTTGGTGTGTTATAGCTTGAATCACGAAAATGACATTACTTGAGAAATTGAAATCCCGACCTAGCTTAGTTCTTTTGCTCCTGGAGCTAATATTATTTGCTAAGGTACCCACTATCATACCTTTTTAGAATCTACACATACTAGCCATGTTTTTAAGATAATGGGCAGCCATACTTTTTTTTCACAATCAAGGGTCAAAACTACAAGTAATTACAAAAAAACGGAAAAAAACTTAAAATGTTAGTTTTAATAATATTTTACGATAACAACGGCTATAAATGTAATTATTTTTTTTTTTATAGAAGAGGGGGCAAACGGACAGTCGGTTCACATGATGGTAAGTGAATAGCGACATCCACAGACACCCGCTATACCAGGAGATCAGCGGGTGCGTTGCCGGCCTTTTAGATGGGAGTATGCTCTTTTCTTGAAGGTCCCTAAGTCGTATCGGTTCGGAAACACCGTAGGTGGCAGCTGATTCCATATATTTGTGGTGCGAGGCAGGAAATGCCGTAAAAATCTAGATGTTGTGGATTTCCGGACATCAAGATGGTGTGGGTGAAATTTGGAATTCTTACGCGATGACCGGTGGTGGAATTCTGCCGCAGGTATTAATCCGAACAATTCCTCAGAACACTCCCCGTGGTAGATGCGGTAGAAGTTGCAGAGCGATCCGACATCCCTACGCAGCGCCAAGGGATCAAGCCGATTGGAGATCACATTATCATCGACGATTCGAGCCGCCCGGCGTTGGACGCGGTCAAATGGAAGGAGCTGATATTGGGGCGCTCCAGCCCAGAGGTGAGAGCAGTATTCCATGTGAGGCCGGATCTGCGCTTTGTATAATTGAAGGCGCTGTGAAGGCATGAAATACTGCTTCGCCCTATTGAGCACGCCAAGTTTCTTAGAGGCTAGTTTAGCCTTTCCTTCCAAATGACCACGAAACTGCACATCTCTCGATATGTCGACGCCAAGTATCCCAATGCTGGCTGCGGCAGTTAGGGGAGTGCCTTCAAATCGTAGAGGAACGACGAAGGGTGATTTTTTGGCGGTAAACGCGCAAACTTGTGTCTTGTTGGGGTTAAATTGGACCAAGTTAAGTCGTCCCCATTCCGAGACTTTGGTCAACAGAGACTCGATTTCAGACACAAGTTTGTTCCGACACTCATCGACTTGTTCCCGAGAAATATTAGAGCGGCCAGTGTATAAGGCATCTCCAGTGCTGTCATCCGCATAACAATGAATGCCGCTGGTTTGCAGCATATCATTGAACAGAAGAAACAGGGTTGGAGATAGTACACAGCCTTGCGGAACACCAGCATTATCAGACTTGAGGTCCGAGCATGTACCGTCGACAACGACCTTGATGCTCCTGTCTGCTAAAAAACTGGTGATCCACTTACATAATTTCTCGGGAAGCCCATATGATGGTAGCTTCGCTAGAAGTGCTTTATGCCACACCCGATCAAAGGCCTTCGCTATGTCCAAACTAACCGCCAGTGCTCATCATCAGTCGAACATTTTTCTTGCAAGCGAACACACGTCAAACTTACGCATACGTTTTCGTTTTTCATTATGAATTACAGCTGTTAATCATCACGCCATCATGTGTAGTGAAGTGTTGCAGGAGCCATACAAAATTAAAACCTCCAGGGATTACTTTTGACTAGTAAATAGTAGTAAAATATATTATATTCAAATACGTTAATGTAATAAGCAAACCGAGATGGTCAATACTATGCAAAATGAAGTCAGTCAATTTTTGAACCAATGTAGAACGTTTTTTTATGTTAGTTGGATAGGCAAACTGGCAAACGTGCCACCTGATGGTAAGTGGTCGACGTCGCCCATGAACATAAACCAGTTTACCTGGAACGAGCCCAGGCAACTCATCTATGTGTTGCCTCTCCTGAGACATAAGATGTTAAGCCTCGATGCCAGTAATTACACTGCCTGTCTTGCCCTTCCTCTAGCTGTGGATGCGCCGTAAGCACAAACCCCCTCACCTTCCGTCTGACACAGGTGCTTACCAGGCATGGTTGCTTTTGTGAGTACCTGTGCCGCACGGCCCACAGAGAGCCAGTAATAGTATGTCACGGTTGTGGCGCGTCGGTGGACTCAGCCTAAAGAATATATTTTTGTAAAATATTAAATTAATAATATTGTTCTAATATTGACTTGGTTCACTTATTGCATGACATCGTCCACGCAGCTATCACTCAACTATCAAAGAAGACATTGCAGCATGCGCGACGACCAATACCTGCATTTATTCTGAAATTTAACAAATCACCAATCACGTCTATTTGTAACCTCGAAAGTGATTCGTATTTTAAATTATACGTCGTTTTGGTTTGAAGAAGGCCCACTTTTTATGTGTCATTTGTTGTGAGTTAGACTTCCTGACTTATTATTTATTCGTAGGTATTCCTACTATGAATATCACTTTTCTTACAAATTTCATTTATGTTTTTCCGGATATACAGTAAATTTTCTAAGATGTATTGAGGGGCGACAGTCAGAATTCCTATTTCTTTAAATTTTTCTCTCAAAGATGCAACTTGTAAAATTGCACGAATAGCCCGCTTCTGCACCACAAATATGTTGTTTATGTCGGCCGCATTTCCCCATAAAAGTATGCCATAAGACTTATATAATGCTATGAAAGTAGCTAAAATATACTATTCGCGCTGTAATTTATTTATGGGTCGGTTTTTTACGTTTTCTGGGATTCCTATTGTCGCGTATGTGATTCTAATCACTGGTACATCTGGCCTGTTCCTATTACGTATGGGATATTATTATACTATGATGCCACTTTTCTTTTAAAATTCTTTTGTGTTTTTACAGACACACAGTAAATTTTCTAAGATGTTCTAAGATGTGAAGATTGAGAGTATAATTAAATGTTCAGTAACACATAGGTACAGAACAATTTATATATAGTACTAGTGGCACCGACAGACGTTGTCCTGTACAAAATATATTTTTTTGTGAATCTGTCATCCTCGAATCCCCTTGAACTCACACAAAAAATTTCATCAAAATCGGTCCAGCCGTCTAGGAGGAGTTCAGTGACATACACACGCACACAAGAAATATATATATAAAGATAATTAAAAGATATAATATGTAACGGTCAGTGGCCAAAGCAGACGTTCTGTCAAACACAAACAGCGCCATGTATCGTGTCCAAAACAATATCTCAAGTGGACCAAAGTAGACAAACAAATATACAAAATTTACATAATATGCAAATAAGATTTCCAAAGGCTACAAAAGTCGATATGCGTAAATCCCATCCCTAGCGGATGGAGGGAACATGTGGCGTTTTCAATCACCCATTATTACTATGTTATTTATTTTTTACCCGGCGCCAGAGCTGTGAGAATGAGACTAATAAAACTGCACTAGCGGGGTAACAAAGCGATAACGTTGCGTACACTGTTTTGCAGTTCTAAATCATCATCAACAGTCGGCATTATGAAAACTTTTTTCCTTAACTTCCCCCAAATTAAGTAGAGGAAAGAAACAGAAAGGAGGGATAAAGTTAATGGAACAATAATTAATTTATCAGTATAAAAGGGGGGTTCATTTTATTTCACCTCTTTACCCCGGGGCTATTTCATCATTTCAACAACATTACCAATTTCCGTTGATGGTTGCGATGTACCAGGACACCATAATCCGTACGGAGTGCATCCGGAAGGTTCGACTGCACGACGTATAATCTGGTGCCATTACCGTGCGGTCGCGCCGCTGAGGTAATTGATATTTGTGGCGAGTAGGTACTTCTTATGTGTATAATATGTATGGTATAGCTAAGTGGGTTACACACGATGCGCTGTTTGTGGTAGCAAAAGTATGTAACATTTAGTGACCAAGGCAAAACATAATTTGAACAGTTCATATCAATTGCTAAGATTAGAATATTAGAGACGATCTAGTTGGTGAAGCCTTGGCTGCGTAACCTGCCTAATTTTGAGCCTGACCAGGGCACCATTCTTTAAGACAAAGCACCCGAAAATAATTCCCAAGCTCGCTCCGCCCATTTTACATAGTTTCGATGAAAAAAGAGACGAAAGACAGTGACAAATGAACACAAAGATGTATGGGGCATAAGCTCCGAAAGTTTAAAATAAATCAGATAAAATAAACTACGCAAGTAAATAATATGACTTTTTCCAATTCTCTAGATAAAATTTCAAAATTTTCGAAGTATGAACTATGAACACATACACTTAGTTCCGGAATAATTAGCAAAAAAAAAACAAAAAAATGGACGTGTAGAGGGGCCGTACTACGTAGTAGACACTACAATCTTCCCTTTAAATTGTATAATCAATATTGACACAAGCGGCCTCTGCACGCACCTCACCGCCGGTAAGTCGGTCAAGATGCCACATCCACACCACTCCATCAGCACGCACTCGAGCAACGCTCAATCATTCTCCGGTCATCATCTCAAGCGATGAGCGGTAGTTTAATAAGACAATGTCCACGGTTTCATTTGACCCATTTTCAGCCCATATTTTAAAGAACTAGTCTCTTCTTAATTAATCTTCTATTAATCTTCATCAACATTTCAGCTATCAAATGCAAAAATAAGTTCTTCAATACAACAGAGAGTTTCGGAGATAAGCGCTTTCAAAAATGTTGAGATTAATTATATTAGTATATATTAAAAATTACTTGCGGCTTGTTTCATTTTCCTGACGTTTCAGATAATTTACGGAACCATAGCCACGCCACGGGAGGCCTCATTGTATCACATAAATACTTTCATAAGTATCCGAAATGTCGAGAAATCTTAAAATACCGAGGTAATGCATGAAAAGTAGTTTTATAACAGATGTGTTTGTCACGTTGTTAAATTTTCAAATGAAACAACATTTTAATAGACCGTATACCTATTATATATTATTATTATAATTAGAATTAATTAAATTGTTTGTGGTCACTTGCAGTTGATCCAATGTAATGATATAATCATTTTGAATGATTAAACACGTACATAAATAGATATAATTAATTATAATAATTAGTTTCTTTTTTTTTTCGGAAGGGCTAGACTTTTCGGCCTGATGGCCTTTAAGCTCAATCGGTACAGTAAGTGAGCAGAAGGCTCACTTAAGAAATATTCGAAAGAGGGACGACCCCCTCCGCGCCCCGCAGGGGGCGCGGTTCATCGCACGCGCTCCTCGGGAGAGCAGGATTTGGACTAGTCAAATCCGATACGGTCGACGAATCTTTTACGGTTGAATTTAACCTATCATCATGACGGCCGGCCCTCATCCCTCCCCCTGGAGAGGGAGGCGGGTCATGCGCGGTGCCCAAGCAATCTAGCGGTAGCGTAGTGCTAGCGCTGTTTGCGCGGGTTTATGGGGGCATTACAAAAAGTTTTTCATGGGTTCAGAGTTGTTTTCGGTTGAAAGTTTTCATAGGCACTAACCATGGTTTTAATGGATTTTGGAACACAACATTTATTGCAAGTGTCTAAATAAAAAAGATTTCGCTTAGAAATGAATAATCGCTAAGTAAGTAAAATTTTCGTACCAAGGACTCAAATATGTTTTTCATAGCTCTGTTCGCTGTAAGGTGTGGAGTTCATTGCTAATAAACTTAATCGTTTACGGTCTGATGATGTAAAATCTCAAAAGACCTTCCCTATCATAACAATCTTAGTTTCACTCAAATCGAGTACTTAGTTCTTATACCATGTTACCACGTTTCCTATCCTGATATTCCGGACGGTTTGGTTCCACTAATTACAGTTCTACCCTTCTCTCTTAAAAGAAAAAAGATGAAAATAGAAAGAATCTTCTTTTCTTTCTATTCGTCTTTTTCTTTGTGGATGGCGGTACCGACACTCAAGCGAATCCCATCCCGCAAAAAAGAAGAACCTGAAAATGTAACTCAAATAACCATTTCCAAGGCACTCCCAGCTTAGCCCTAATCCCTAACACAGTCGGGCCAGCGCATTACTCATCGGTCAAATGCTCCCCGGGGATGAGAGGGAGGGATGTCGTCGTCTCTTTCACTCTCAATTTGCCTCCTTTTCCTGTAATTCCATTTAAAGTCTTTAAGAAACATTGATGAGCTTTTTTGTGGCAAGTTTCTGTTCTTTTCAGTTTAACAACAAAGGATGGATTGGTCACTTGAAAGTGATGACGTCATGACTACGGGTTGAGACAAATCTCTGTGTTCGTTAAAACAGGCCTTTGACCAGCAGTGGCGGGATGATAATGATATAAAGTTTCGGCGAAACTATGACATACTGACAATTTGATTCGAACCTGTAAAACCTTATGCTAAAACTCCTTTCTGCATAAATGTTAACGTTTTTATACGTATAACGTCAGGGCCGTTGGAAAGGTAGTGAATATATAATATATTTATTGAACGCTATGAACGACCGACAGGAGGTTGTTACATTATTAATTATCAATAGATACAATCAAATTTGATTGTCCCGCAGTATAGTGAAACAGAATTACATTTAGGTATTTACAATTCTTGGCCCTAGCGTAGGTTTGACTTATTAACATCCTGTTTACAAGTAGGTACTGGGAAATCTGAATTGATATGCAAATTTTAAATTGCCTACGTACCACTAAAGTCTCAACAATGTGTGTATATTTGTGTTTTAAACTCATTTAATTTTTACCCGACTACTGCAAAGCAGAAAAGAAGGGTTACGACTTTAGTATTCTATGTATAATATATTTAATTATTTAGGGATCGGCCGTCTTGGCGTTAATTGAGGGAGGTCTATGTTCAGCAGTGAACGGATAGAGGCTGATGATGATTATGTTCCTAAGCCCGAGCCATATCCGATTTTGATGAGTAAAGTGTCAGTCAGTAATTAGATAAGTAATTAGTTTTAGTAGGTATTTCAAATGCGGGTCCTAGTTTTTAAACTTATAATTTGAGAAGACGTTAACTTTGAAACAACAGACGTGATTGTTACAGCACTAAATCGCACTTCCAAACCACAGTCCCTATTTGACTCATTCACTATCGGTTTTAAATCAAACGGAGGCGTTTCGTGGTCGCGTGACGTAAGCGTGACTATGATACGGAAAGGTCCGTCTAACGTCTTAGAATGAAGGATATATTATTATCATCCCGGGGTTAGGCTAACACATACTTTAAGATCGTAGTCGCTGCCCACTTACCATTGGATAGTTCGCTAGCAGTTTGTAATATCTCAAATAACTATGTTGAAACTACACATGAATTTAATACTTCTTTACGACTTCTCCTGAAAAACTGTTTGAAAACAAAAATAAACACAAAGGATGCGGTGCCCACTGCACTGCTCCCACACTTATTACTGGACTAGACTGCAGTCAGTAAAAGCGAGAGTAGTCAAATCAAACGAGGTGTGACGCAAGCCATACCCTACTCGACTCCGTAAGGCCACTCACACCAGTTTTTGTGGCACCCCGCGGTGACCTAAACTTTGAATGTAAACTTTTTTCTTATATATCGCGCCCTTTTAGTCAAATAATTTAAATTATTAGCATTTGCACAATAATATATTTAGTAAACCCAAAACCTAGTCAACCTTCGTTAAGATGACGAATTCTCTCCGGTTGAAGTCAGACGTGAGGATCCGATATTTTGGTCTAATAATAATGAATTAAACTGTACGTCTATATAGAATAAAATACATACTTCTATACTAATATTATAAAGATGAATAGAGATTTTTTTGTTTGTTTGTTACGATTTAACTCAAAAACTACTTAACCGATTTTAAAAACTCTTTCACCACTCTTTTAGTAAGAGGTAGTGCCATGCTGCATTGCAGCCGAACTGGGCCGGCACAACTGAGGTGGTACTTCTCGCTCACATAACATCTGCGTCAAGTGACAGCTATTCTGTCGCGTTTCGTGCGGTTTGTGAGTTACCGGTGGCCCATTGGGGCGATAGAGAAAAGGAGGGCGGCGCATCTGCGTGGCCTAGGCTTGCGGATGCTTATGGGCGTCGATATCATATTCTCCGATTGCACGTTTTCCCCCTTATGACATAGAAAAAAAAACAATTGGAATGCTACATTAACGCTTAATCTTTACCTATGAAATTGCCGTTTAATATGAAAAAAATTTAACGAATTTTTATCATGTATTTCTTATTTGTATTAATCGAAGTAATCACCCATGTAATCAATGCATCTTTGCCAACGCAGTGGCAGTTTATTGATGCTCTTCTTAAAGAAATCAGCTGTACGCGAGGCAACAAATTCTTCAAAGGCATTTTGTACTGCCTCTCGGGTATTGAATTTTTTTCCCGCCAAGAAGTTATCCAAATTCTGGAAAAAGTAGTAGTCTGTAGGCGCAAGGTCTGGTCTTCCAACCCCAGTTCTTGCAACTTGAAAATCGTCTGCTATGCAGTATGAGGTCGCGCATTGTCGAGCAGGAGCAGCGGAGACGAGCGATTGACCAATTCTGGTTGGAGATGTGCCAGCTTCTCCATCATTGTGTTCAGTTCTTCACAGTACACATCTGCAGTAATGCTCACACCGTTTGGTAAGAACCTGTGATGAATCACACCAGCGCTAGACCACCAAACAATGACCATCACTTTTCTAGGGGTAAGTTTTCGTTTAGAGCATTTTTAGGTGCTGAACCTGGATCCAACCCACCTGCTGAGCGCTTGCGGTTATCAAACAGAATCCATTTTTCATTGCAGGTAAAAATGCGATTCAAAATTCCTTCATTTGTGTGTCAGTTGAGCAGTGCAAGGCACGTCTCGGCGCGTACTTCGTGCTGGCGATCATGGAGTTCGTGGGGCACCCATTTGTCAAGCTTTTTTATCTTGCCAATTTGACGCAAATGGACCAATATTGTTTTGACGCTCACGTCGAAAGCTGCTGCTAATTCAGCCGTAGATTGTGTATCAGCTTCCACAATCGCCTTTAATTCGTCATTGTCGACCAAAGTCTTCGGACGACCGCGAGGTTCATTTTTCAGGTCGAAATTTCCAGGACGGAAACGAGTAAACCAATAAAAGGTTGGTTTGTAGTGTTAGCTCCGTAAACGTCGTTGATGTTGCGTGCCGCTTGTGCCTCGTTGCTGCCACGACGGTACTCATATTCCATAATTACTCGAATTTTTAACGTATCCATGATGACGAAAAATATTGAAATGCGATGAAAATGTAACACTAATCAATAAATAAATGACTACTTTTGGAAAAAGAATTCCATGTTTTAAAATAAAATAAATTTGAAATTAGAATTCTTAGCCAAACAAAAATTATTTTGATTTGAAATGGCCAGTACCGCAGAACGGCAATTTCATAGGTAAATACCTATTATAACCCAGTTTAGTTTTATATACAATTTATCACGTTTATAGACTAGAAAGGTTAAAAACCACTGCCCGAAAGTTTAACACAAAGACACGAAATTAACATAGTCAATGGGAATCTAACACAGCGGTGTCATCAGGATGCGTCCGTCAAACCCGTTTTTATCCCATTGTTTGATCTGAGCATTCCTGTCGTTTCCCTCTCTACTCTGTTACGTCTCACATCTATTTTGTGGTTTACTATGTTCTTGTGGTGTTACGAACGTGCCAAAAATGTATATGCACTTTAAGTATGTGAAATAAAAGACTAGCTATGTTTCGCGGTTTGCGTGCGTATAATTTTTATCAAGATAAGAATAAGTATTTAAGAAAAACATTTTACATTTGTGTAATTTTAAGGATGAGTTTAATTCCATAGCTTGTTTCTTCTAAGATTTGTTTGATCATACTAACTTATTGAGGTTAAACACAAATGTATATTCTTGACATTTGTATATATCGGAATGTGTCGAGCGGCGACGCGGTATAAGGTTAGTCAATAAATTCAGTCGGCACAGCAATAAATAGCTCGGATTTACAGCTGCATGTATACGAGCTGTATTCCTGCCTAATTGGATTTATACCCTGAATCTTCGTGATATTACAGACACAAGGGTTTTATGATTATTGTTGCCTTAATTATAAATATCAAGAATCTTTTGTTCCTAAAAATTGAAGATACTGAAGTATATCTACTAGATATACTTGCAGCTAGAGAGAGAGAGAAGAAACAAGTATTTTACGTCGACAAATATGTTATATTTCTCGGGAAATTGAAAACTTAACAAATTAACAATATAAATACCTTCAATTAGAATATATGACGCCCTTTTTTTTTCTTTAACGCCGGGAAATGCTCTGAGGCATCCCGCGGGGGAGTGGGTCTCCCCACGCGGGTATGTGGACGCAGCTCTACCCACTAAAACCCGGCGAGTGCCACCAATGCAGCTTTTGGTATGTGCCCCGGATCTAGTAAGCAAACAAGGCAACTCGACGGCTATTCAGTCCCACAAGGGACCGACGCCACCTCCACAGAGGGGTTCTCCCGCGCCACAGAACAACCCCTTCCAACGTCGAGACAGGGTTCCCATCCTCGACCCCTGCCCCCTGCTCTTTTGTCCCCTCTTCTTATAAGAGAGGTACAAAGAGCCCCCTCAGCTCAATTAGTTTGCCCAAGGTGCTGGGCTCACCCTAGGCTACTGAGCCCCACGGCCTGAACCATGGTGGGGAGAATATATGACACCCTGCCATTCACACAACCATGTGCAGTTCGAACAAAAAATTGTTAAAAAAACACCAACTCATTTTCTGAAAGATTTTTTTAATTTGGTTGAAAGTCTCGAGTTAATCCGTCGAGGCAACAAAAACAACAAACACAACACTTATTAAGAGAAACGAGGATAAGATATTTTATCTCGTGATAAATTAAAACCGAGCACTCTCGTTTTAATTTGTTAACCTTTTAACTTTCAAACTTACTAGCGGGTCGCAGGTAATCGAGACAAGGCTGACAACTAGACCAATTATCTAAAATGCAACCACAAGGACTAGGTGCTAATTCGTTAGTAAAACTAAAGCAACTTCTAACATAGCAGCTGAGTTAGTAAGATCTCAGCTACAAATGAGATATCAATTAACTAGCATCTCTATCGCTCTCGCATTTAGTACGCTCGCTTTGACCATGGCAAGTTTGCCGTCTACTTGGATCTTGTCGAAGCACCAAATCCTGATTATTTATTTAAGGAGTAATTCTAGCACGATGATCTTTTGTAAAAGATATAAGTTACTGGGCTACAAATTACTCCTAAAACAATAAAATGTGTTTCTGTTAACAATTAAAACTTATTTCATATTACTCATATTAACGATGGACACGAATGTTTATCAGACACTGGAACGTGATGACTTATGGACAACCATCACCCGCTATTACAAGGCATATCTAATCAGTACATTAAAGAACTGACGAACCGTCGACCTCGATGGTAAGGGGGGATCGTCCCAAGTGACCAAATTGCGAGTGGCTGAAGGTTTCATCAGGCGAGTTTTGGATCAATATGGTCTGGGAATAATAATAGTTTCATTAAAAAGACGTGATTTAAGATTCATATATTTTATTCAATCATATATTTAACTTTATTATAATGAAATAAATTTTTAAGGATTCAGTCGAGGAGGTTTATGATTTTCACATTCCCGAGGTTTCGAATACTTTACAGCAACTATGACTACGAGAGAACCATGATCATGTTGTTGTTTATTTAATTATTGAAATTTGCGTGAACATTAAAAAAACTATATTAAAATTTATCTTGTATGTATGTAGTCCGTAATTTATCTACAATCACGAGTACACTCCATTAGTATAAAAGAACGTCATACTTTCCAAAAACCCGACAGGTCCCCTCGGCATCAGATTCAACACTGACGCACGAAGGTCACAGGTGTACCTCCTGAGTTCATAACGCATGCGCGAAACACCATTTCACAACTAACTCACATCTGCACCTAAACAGCGAGTAGCTATAGGAAAATCCCCTCTAGGTACCACTACATAGGACATTTGGAAGGTTCTGCAAGCCGTAGGGGGGTGGAGTTGAACCCTCCGTTGATGCGGTATGCAAAATTCAGATATCAGCCTCTCGGTTCAGCGATCCCGTGCGAGTATGTAGCACATTGGATAACGCTCAAAAAAGACAACGTAATTTCAACATCGTTGGATGTACCACGTTTAACTAGTCATATTTTTGCTGGGAAGTTTTAATGAAATCCTGTTGGCAAAGGTTTATTCGACGCTGAAGCATCATTTTCACCATCGCCTGAACAAAGTTTAAGAAATCGCTAGTCTTATTTCAGTAGTAGTCTCTCATCTAGATTCTAGACATTCGGCCAAATGCTGGTTTGTCAAGCTCAATACAGTGGACCCGCGGTAATCCGGCCCCTGGCTAATCCGCCACCCCCTGTAATCCGACACATCAATTATTATTGAATATTTTTTGACAATCTTCACTAGTGTAGACAATGCACGATTGAGAAAGTTACAACTTGTACGCTTCACCACTATAGTGCTCGACGCGTAGGTACTATTTTGGTTCTGATTGCTTAGTTTGAATTTAACTACAAGTGATAGCGGTGCGGCCTAGCGTGCGTTCATTTTTTACGGTTTATTCATTGTTTATTACGTACATACGTCGTCCTTGCAATGTCGTCACAAGCCCAGAAGCGAAAGCACAAAACACTGACAATTAAAGAAAAATGTGATATTTTAGAGCCTTCATCATAATGAATCTTTTAGTCGTTTAGAAAGTGAATACGGCGTAGGACGATCTACAATTTATGACATTAAAAAAAACCATGACCATAACTTATAGAATCATCATTGGATCTGCAATTTGTCGGATTACAAGGTACTTTTTGTAAAAAATTCCGGACTATAGGGTCCGGTCTTAGGGAGTACTCTATAATCCGACAAATTCGATAGTCCAACACTGCCCTGCAAATGTTTGTCGGATTATCGCGGGTCCACTGTAGTAGTTTTAGTATAAATCAAGTCAATTTCTTTTCCTATCTTATTGATATCTCTAAGAGATCTCATTTAGGCGCAATTCAAATTCAAGAAATACCAATGCTCAGAAATCACTGAACGGAACATGTCACATCTGATTCGATGTTAGTTCAGATTACGGTAACGCTGTCGATTCTATGTCCAAGAGATTTACGGCGAATCTGAACCGGTTTTTTCCGAAGGTCGATGGCCTATATTTAAAACAATTAGCTTATCGTTTAACTTCGGCACATTCGGTTCTCAACTTGGCATTTCAACCCAAGTTAGTGACATACAATTAAAGACATTACACATACACCCTGACCTTCTAATTATGGTTCAACATTCCCGATGCTATTAGTAACATCCGAATGAGTCGTTATTGGCTTGTTTGTGTAGTGTTTACGTGGATGGACGCAAGCTGATAATGATTCTCTTGGAAGTTCATTTTGATCTGCCATTCCTAAATGTAATGTGTCCACAACATAACGTAAGTAATGTGGCTTGACGGAAATCTAACCCGAAATACAGTTTTTTGGAGACGGATAGCACAAAATTAAACTGAAATTTGGCTGAATTAACTCTGGACTTTATATTGATTTCTCTGATATCTTAACTACACTAATACAAATGCATGTTCTTGTGTATATAGTACATTATAGCCATTAAGAGCCCATCCTAACAGCACCGAGCCATAGTTCAGCCTCGTGATCTTATCGTAAACACACCACTATCGATAAGGTTAAGGATAACTCCATTTAAATGTTACACCGTCTATCGAAAGATAAGAGTACGTGTATTACTCAATATAAAGGAGCCATATTGGATTTAACTTTACTGTTTTATAACATTATTATGGTTTGGCCACCTGCTTTTTGACATCAGTCGTTTCTTTTATACCTCCCTTAGTAAAAATATGAATTCTTAAATAATGTTTTCCAGCAAATCACATCAGATCGCTAGGACGTGTTAGGAATAAAATAAAGATTTATAAAAAGTGCAAGTCTACTTTTACAAATTTTTTTTGGAAAGCCATTGTATTCAGAAACTTAACTTTAAACATTTGTACCAAATGTAACATAAGTTATACGTTAAGTAATAGCGGGTATCGACCGACAAGAGTGAAACTTAGAACTGAGCAACTTTGTTCTTCGCACAACTTTGTTCATTTATTTTTTTTCAATTGTCATTAGCTGTATTGCTGGGGTACGGAAATATTTATTGCTGAGACTTGTACAATATTGCTAACTTTCTACTGTAATGTTGAGCTTATTTTGTGTTATCCGTGTACGAATTGGGCTTTTAAAACTATTTCGATAGCGAAATAAACATCAAAGTTTACAGAAGGTATCGTCTTTATCCGGCTTATTTCTTATTGTACTTGCCCCCATATATCAGAATGACAATTTCCTCATAAATAATTGCACAATCCAATAAATGGACTGTTAAATAAGAATATTTCAAGTCCGATTTAGGATCCTGACGTATTAAAACAAAATAATTTGATCGCTTGACATTAAGTAGTAATTAAGAAAGACAAAGAAAAGCTATTTTCATGATAGACAATAAGGTGAACTCGGGTTATTTTTTTAAGTTCCTATTCGAGTTTAGTTAGCTAAACCGCAAACGTTTTCGCAAAACGCAAAGGCTCAACTAGTAAATAACATTTTAATAGTTTGTTTTGATATTTAGTTAAGATTTCTCGCTAAGTTAAGTTTTGTCAAATATTTTAAGACCAGGACTGGAAAATGTAAATGCGGAAACTAAATTAGCTTCACTCACATATTCATTCACTCATACATAGGATTTTTAACATCATCTTCTGCAATCGGTATTATTTTTTTTCAAAAAATAAATGTCGAATTAAAAAAAAAAACATTTATTGTCAAAAACTAACACTACTAACATACTTTATAAGTTCATTTTGTAACTAACTAATATGAGCAAGCTTTTGCCTGAAATAATATTCTATTATATACATCTTATTCTATTCTAAAAAAAGTCCATGCTAAAAGTCCGCTTCACTCCACGCTTTCATGTGAAAACAATGATTTAAATTTAAATTTTATGTTTAGTTTCATTTTAAGCTTTACTTGTTGTTATGGTTTAAAATTCGATTTGCAGGCGTGTCAAAAAAAATGTTACGAAAAGAATGTACAAAAAACAAATGAGTACCAGGCGAACATGAGTTGCGTAGTGGAGGAGGTGAACAATTCGTAACGGCTATATTTGAATGAGAGCGTTTTGTTTGGTCTAACTTAGTCTTAATGGCAGTTAATAATTTGTATTCGCCATGCGGCTCGTAAAGACTCGACATTGTGTCGACTGCTGCTGAAACTGTCCACACCAGTTAGGTTTACTTAGCTCTTAGGTGTACTTTACATTTTATGATGACTTACAGATCCGTTGCGGAATTACATAAACAATGAGTGTGACCGCTTCAATAAAATGACTAACGAGGCTGTGCGTAGTGCGTAACGAGTGGTTTAACTTAGATATATATTAATTACGATATATGTATAGGTATTGAATTGTTGAACGAAGTCCGGGAACTTAACGTCACAAGAGTATGATTTAAGGCTAGTTAACTGCATCACGATTTTTCCAAAAACATCAAAGGTATTCAAAATCGACGATTTTTTTTCTTCTTCAAAACACTTAAACAACAAACTACTAACCGATGAAAACCAGTCCTTGGCCTATCAACGGATACGTTATTTTTTCTCATATAAATCATTGCGAAAATACCAACTACAATTTTAATATTAAAACCTGTTTAAAAGCAACTTTTTTCCATCGTGTAATATACCATCTGTCCACGGGACCGTAATAGACCGGAACCATATATTAAAGGAACCATCAGCGCTACTACTGAGGTGCTATTATTATATCCATATAATATAAGACTTGGCGACGCGCGCTTAACGGCCTATAACTACAAATTAAAAATGAATTTATGTGTTATATAAAAAAGTTTGTGAAATCCAAAAATGCACGCCTCATAATCTCATTTTCCACAATAAAATTGATTATTTGTAAGAGCCTGTCAGTTGCTTAGCATCGAATAAACATTCGGTTTTTTTAATTACTAAAATTATTATATAAAACCCGATATTTACCATGTTTTTCACGTTTATTTCTCGAATGTCTTGTTCACGAGAATGGTAAATATCCCGTTTTAAATAATTTTAATAACAAATAAACAGTCTCATATAAATGTACATTTGTTAGTCGTATCTTAGTTTTATAGATAACTAGCTGTTGCCCGCAGCTTCGCCCGCGTTAACTTACTCAAGTTAATTATTGTTAGTCACAGCGTGATGTTATATAGCCTATATCCTTCCTCGATAAATGGGCTATCTAACACTGAAATAATTTTTCAAATCGGACCAGTAGTTCCTGAGATTAGCGCGTTCAAACAAACAAACAAACTCTTCAGCTTTATAATATTAGTATAGATAATAATAATAACAGTGAATTGAACGCTCATATTAATTGAGAAATCCCGTACTGTGTTACTGAAGTGAACTTCTGAAGAAGTTTAGATGATTATATTATTATTTGTAAAATACACTTTAAGCATTTTTCTTTCGGATGGATCTATGCTAACGGCCCGAAGGCCCTAATGCTACATCGGATTAGTGTGAGCCCATTTGGCTCACTTTTCGTTTGTAAAATTGGGGGGTTGCCCCCCGCCAACCGTGCAGTCTGCGACCACACGGCCTCCTGGCGTCGGGTTGGTTCTAAGCAATTGATTGACCTGACAGTTGCTGTCTGCTGATAGCAACGAATAAACAGTCTCATATTTTTCCACGGTCGAATCTTAGCTTTTATATAGATAATAATTAAACGACAGTGAATTGAACGCTCACATTAACTCGGCGCATTACATACTTTAGAATTTAATAATATATAATATACTAGTGGCACCGACAGACGTTGTCCTGTACAAAATATATATATATATTTTTGTGAATCTAAACCATCCTCGAATCCCCTTGAACTCACAAAGAAAATTCATCAAAATCGGTCCAGCCGTCTAGGAGGAGTTCAGTGACATACACACGCACACAAGATATATATATATATATATATAAGATATTCTGGTACTTACGATATTTTTTTCGACCAATTTCCCAAGTTCATTAAAGATTATATTTGATGTTAGTATTTCCTATGTAAAACGAAATAATTGTTATTTAAATATATTTTATGTGCCGGACCGATTGACTTGATATAAGTGCACTCATAATATTATTAAAATAATAGCTGCGATTAAGATCACAAAAAAACAATTTCAGTTTAAATAAAGTTGAAAGGTGTTAATGATTACTTTAACCATACTGTTTATTTAGCAGGAAAATACCAAGATGGTAGAAAAAAGCATATTTAAATCATTTTAAACGCATCATTAAAAATGTTTTAAAAAACCTTCCGTTTTTTGAAGCGCGGAGAAAAACCTTCGGCAATCTATTGAAAATAGTTGTGTAAGATTCCAGAAATGTAATGTTCGTGCACTTTACAATGTTGAATGCAGAAGTTAAGTAAGTTATAGCAGCTGGTCGTCATGTCGAACGCAGCCGGGAACACGGCCAGTACTGATATAAGACAGAGAGCACTTTAGATACTGGACTATAAGTTGACTGAAGACATAACCACGATAACTTTATATGAACTAGAAATAAGAAAACAGCTCATTAACAATATCGTTGTCTGTTTAAGCTTTCACTCAATGTTATTTATCTATTTCTTACCAATTTTTACAAAAATTTCGGATACGGAGAGCCAACTATGAAAACATTAAAATATTATATCTAACATCATATCGTTGAGACTACTCTTTAGACGTATCATAATCATCATCATCAACATTTTTCCGTCCCCAGATGGACATGGGCATCCTCAATGAACGTCAAGAGAACGCCAACCAGGCCCGGTCTCTGCACCAACTAGACGGAGGCCAACCCCCCCTCTTCCCTATTAGCCCATCGTCTATCAATTCTTACTAAGAGGACGACATTGAAAGTTCTCATAAAATCAAAAACTGGACAAGTTAGCAAGTTATTAGTTGTATTATACCTTCTCAAAATGCGATGGAACCACTGAGAAAAGCACTTTGCCCACTCGTCCTCAGGGGTCTCTTCGACGGTCTTTTGAACCGCAGCCACTGCTTCCTCAGCGTCCATAAAACGTTTTCCTCGAAGTTTTTCTTTTATTTTCAGGAATAAATAAAAATCTTTCTATTTATCTATAACCCAGGCCGGGTGACCCGCTAATTCCACGCCTGACGTCGTCAAATAGTCGATCGCCAAATGTTACCACATTAGTAAAGCCGGCTTTACCACATCTTATGTGTATTTATTTATAAAGTGTAAATGTTATCCTGTCGAGGTATCACATATATTCCAAATGTAAATGTCCCCGGGCGCGGGGTATGTTCATCCGTTTTATGCCTTTCTGAGCCGATATTTTATTACTATCATCATTTTATTGATCGTCAAGATGGCCGACATCATGCAACCTGCACCGGCGTAGCGTCGACATTACATCTAGTTGGAGAATTGTCTTCTCGAACGTGGTGGAGCCTGAAGATAATCTCATTAGAGCAATGTTTATTAACGCCTTTTCCAGTACACAAGATAAAATAGTAAAATGCTAGTGGCGGAGATCAATCGTCTTCTTTGAAGGAGTAGTGGTCTAACAGTGGACGGAAATGGGTTGATAATGAACGGTTCTCTACTTGTAGTACTAATATTAAAACAGGATATAGGCTATAAACATTAAAAGACAGTCAACAAGTTGTGTATACTGATTATATTGTGTAATGTGTATATAATATCATGTAATGTGTATATTATATTGTGTAATGTGTATATTATATCATGTAATGTGTATATTATATCATTTAATGTGTATATTATATCATGTAATGTGTATATTATATCATGTAATGTGTATATTATATCATGTAATGTGTATATTATATTGTGTAATGTGTATATTATATCATGTAATGTGTATATTATATCATGTAATGTGTATATTATATCATGTAATGTGTATATTATATCATGTAATGTGTATATTATATCATGTAATGTGTATATTATATCATGTAATGTGTATATTATATTGTGTAATGTGTATATTATATCATGTAATGTGTATATTATATTGTGTAATGTGTATATTATATCATGTAATGTGTATATTATAATCATGTAATGTGTATATTATATCATGTAATGTGTATATTATATTGTGTAATGTGTATATTATATCATGTAATGTGTATATTATATCATGTAATGTGTATATTATATCATGTAATGTGTATATTATATCATGTAATGTGTATATTATATTGTGTAATGTGTATATTATATCATGTAATGTGTATATTATATCATGTAATGTGTATATTGTATTGTGTAATGTGTATATTCTAATATTTACGCCAATTTTAGTCATTATAATGAAACAACATTTATGAATACTGTCCAGCAACCAACCAGTCCCGTGACCATGCTTGCTGTAAACTATACAGCATCCCAAACGTCGGGTATTATTTTTATATAATTAATTATAAAAAAAACCTTAGTAAACCGCGATAATATGTGTAAATATTATAATGAAACAAATATGGGTTTGCTAAAATTTGTAGCGGTAATCATAAAAGGTAATTATGTTAACACATGAAATAATAAATATAAATAATGATATTATTTTGTCCGCATGACCTTATTACCAAATGGGAATGTCACGTTTGTAATTTATTGTATTACAGGGTTTGTCCGTGAAATAACGTAATGGTTTACTAAGAATCCTTTGCAGATCCAAATAAAACAGGTAGGTGTGTTATATAGACCATCAGGCAACGAATACATTTGAGGCTAGCGACTGAAAATAATGGGCTTCAAATACACCATCATTTTAAAAGAGTCATGAAAGGGCAATGAATAAGTCAATATATTTAATTTATATTTACCACAACCTAAAAACTTCGGATTTTATAATAATTATTTAATGAAGTTAACGAAAAGCTTTAAAATAATTATATACCCATGTCTCTTTTCTGGTTCTTACGTTTAGACATTAATTCGCGCATCGAGTGCTGATTTGTCTGAATGTTTGTATCTCGTAATATTGTCTATATCAGAAGAGGGGACTGGATGTTCAGGTGGGAAGTGATTAACGAAACTCGTACCCGCTACACCAGAGGCTTGCAGGTGCGATCCGTACAAATACGAGCATGCTCATATCTTATTATATAACACCAAGGCAGCGTAGCTGGAAATGCCTTTAAAATCGCGCTTATATGTTCCTTGATTGGTCAACAATGATATCTATAGTATATTATAATCATCATCATCATCATCAGCCTATATCCGTCCACTGCTGAACATAGGCATCCCTCAATGAACGCCAAGATGGCCGATCCCTTGCCACTCGCATCCAACACATTATGAGTTTATTTGTTAAACACGCTTGTCATCGGACTCATTACGTTTGTAAAGTCTTTTTCCATCCGATATCACATTTATTAATAGTATTATTTTACAATGTTTCATCCTATTGTGATGAGCATGTAGGATTCGTGAACCAGGCTGGGGACCGTGCGCCGGTGACGTCACGACAGGCGTTGGAGCGAAACGACTGACCTCAGCCCACTGTACAACGGACTATCAAAGACTAACAACAGAAATACATGTAGATACGATTAGTGAATATAAAAATGGAGTTTAAACAAAAAAAACTAAGTATCATAATCTTCATCATTTATCACATCCACCACTGAAAACTATTATTTCCGTTCTTTCGTACCTATAATAGTACCTATAGTGTAATGGGACCGTTTCTTATGTCTGTAATACATATTTTGAATGTCAGTTCTCGTAATTGCCACGATAAGCAGGCGAATTGGTAATCGCAGATAATGATGAATTCGCATCATGCAGCCGATCTGATTGAAGTTGCCGCCATCACTCGGTGCGATCGATGCATAGCGATCAAGATATTATGTTGGATGCGAGTGGCGAGGGATCGGTCGTCTTGGCGTTCATTGAGGGAGGCCTATGTTCAGCAGTGGACGGATAGAGGCTGATGATGATGAAAACATGATGAAATACAATTCCACAAGATACATGAATCTTCTCGTTTAAAATGTAGTTTTGTTTTTTTGCAATGCACTAACGCCTAAACAGCTTCTTTTCCGCGACGAATTTATTTGTTTCCGTAATCCTTTATGATAATATAAAAATATACGTGGGATCTTTGAAATGACATTGATTAGCACAAGTACGTTCATGACGGACGCACGAGTCAGACCGGTGAGATATTACCGATACTTTATACCGGATATTTTGATTGAATATTAAACATTTATAGTGCATTACCACAACTACATGTAGATGCACAGTAAATGCTTTGACTTTTGAATCAATTACCATGTTTAGAAAAATTTCATTTCAGATCATTATGACTTTTATTAAGTAAGGGTTTCCCCACAATGGTTCAAGCCTTGTCGTGGCGGTGGGGCTCAGTAGCCTAAGGTGTGCCCAGCACCTTGGGCGAAGCAAATTCAGCTGAGGGAGCTGCTCTTTGTACCCTCTTATAAGAAGAGGGGACAAAAGAACAGAAGGACAAGGGGCGAGGATGGGAACCTCACCCCATTGTACTGTCCCGACGTTAGGAGTTGTTCTGTGGTGCGGGACAACCCCTGTGGAGGTAGCGTCGGTCCCTTGAGGGACTGACTAGCCGCCGAGTTGCCCTGTTTGCTCATTAGATCCGGGCCACCTCACTAAAGGCGGCATTGGTGGCACTCGCCGGGTTTTAGTGGGTCGAGCTGCGTCCACTTATCACCTTTCAGGCGCAACGAATCCCACATACCCGCCTGGGGAGACCCACTCCCCCGCGGGATGCCTCAGAGCATTTCCCGGTGTAAAAAAAGTAAGGGTTTTTTAATAAAAATTTATCAGCTGCTGTACAAAGAACCCAAAGTAGTAATTACACAAACCGTTATATTGGTGAGTGAAACTTTATAGTTAAAAATTACTAATTACGTACTGCATTCAGTAATTTTCATACTTAAATTATAGTTTATTTTATAAACGTGTACAATTTACAAAATAAGCAAACGTAGCATCTGCACACTGATCTATGAGCCATCTGCATACAATGCGCGGGCTGGGAAGTACTGGCGACGACGACGACGAAACGCGTTAACTCGCCCAATGGAATACTGACCGCTGTAATATACTTTTATGTTTTCCTGGTACACTTGGCGTGAATTCGCAGAGGTCAAGAACATTTTTTTCAACTTCGCAACACAGAGAGACGCAAAAAAGTTGGCGAAGAGGGCAGAGTTTCATTGCGTGTATCCGGGCGATGACCGTCAGTGAGCACATTGTAGGCGGTCCTCTCCTTTTGCGAAGTAATGGAGAGCGCGGCGGCGACAGGAGGTCGTACTGCCGTGAGGAGACCTGTTTACGCGCGCGTAATGTCCGGGCTATAAGGCACCCCTAGAGTAGGAGGAGAGGACGTCACCCCCCTGTCTCCAGAAGGGAGTGCCTGCAGGCACACCGCCACTGGTGCGGACGACCATAGTTCTCGCACCGGGCCAGCACGACTAAGGGAACATCGCCGGGTTTTATCATACCTGCCAGGGATATGCGTACTTTTGCATTTTGATCTATGCGTATTGCATAGATCAAAATTATAAACGTATGTTAAAACTTCAAAATGTCTTATGAACTTTATTTTCGCCAAGTCTCAAAATAAACTTGATCTTCCATTAATTAAATTACATACGTTTAAAAACGCCTTTGGCCAATAAGGTATCCTCCTAATAAGGTTAAAATACAATTTTCAAAAAATAAGAAACCCGACTATTTATTTAATTTATAAATATATTCTATAGTAGGTATTACAGATAAATAAAATTGGAGTGTCTGTTTGTAAAAAAAAATATCATTTTTTACAATTTTTTTCTGTCTGTTTGTTCTGGCTAATCTCTAAAAAGGCGAGTCCTATTTTGTCGGGACTTTCAGTGGAAAATAGCTGATGTTATAAGGAGTAAGTCAGGCTATAAAAATAACCATCATCACTCCGAATAGAGCTGTAAATTGTAAAAAATGTTATTTTCGTATATGTGCCGTGTTTACATCCAATATGCATTTAGTAAAAAGCGGTTATTTAAATATTACAAACAGACACTGCAATTCCATTAATCTGTATAGATAAAGATAGAGTACCTAGTGTACTTAATAAAAATATCAAAACGTTGGACAGATAAACAGCCTAAAATCGTATCCAGGAATGAGCTAATTTGAGCAATGGGGTCAGACTTGGTTATATCTGTACGGGCCACGGGGTACGGCCGCTAGACTGTAGACACTCGAACACAAAGCTTAACCGAGTGACATGTTATTATTAGATTTTTACGCGACATACGAGGCAAGCTTTAAACCGGTAAACGTCCTTTTCAGACCATTACGCTTAAATACGACGTTTAAGTTTTTTTACCCTTTTGTTTTTTGCCAGTTGCAATTGCTCCGCTTTTACCACCGGCCTTGGAGTTTAGAAATGACCGCCACTCTACAATTAGAACGTTAGTTTTTATGTTTGATCATATTTTTTGGAATCATATTCAAAATACAACCGACGGTCTTGGCCGTAACTACCTTGGCCGGTTGTAGCCGGCTGAGTAACCTATGGTAATTTTGTCATCAAAAACGTCTTATTTCTCTGAATCATCCGAATGAAGGTAGTAGTTATAGCCATAAATTTATACAGTGATTACGTATTATAATGAAACAAGTTAACGGATTTGATCGCGGTTCATTAAGATTTTTACAAGCCCGACGTTTCGGATACTTTCGCGTAAACATTAGAAAACAATAGGCATTACGTAAACCTATTTTTAGCTTTGTGCCATCAGTGTGTTCATAAACGTTACTCATAAACTGTTTCATTTGTACCCCCACACTCCTAAAGGACATGTAATAACTCCAGACTTATAACAATAAACTTGTGGAAGTTGTGAATGTTCAGCACCAAGTAGCGCCCCTTTTAGATGCTCGAAACTTTCTAGTGATTCGTCTGGTCTCAGGTGCGTTGTTCGACGAAAAGGTTCCATAAATATGAATTACTGAAGAGACTCTTCATTTATACACGTTTTTGTAGTAGAACTTTAGATTTTGCTCCATAGCTAAGACATATATATATATGTAGTTAACTCATATATATATATGGTTCTGTTGCAGAGTTAACAAACTCAGCTTACTCTCTGTATAGTTTAACCTTAAGTTTGAGTTACTATCACAGCAAAAACCTGTCTCTAGTAGGTACTTCAAAGTACGTATCGGTTTCGAATGTAGTGGCTCGACAGATTCGAAAGATTATTTTCGCGGTATCTGATTGCTATTCCTATCGAAATGCTCTTCAACTCTTTAAGATTTTCTCGTAAAATTTTGAGCTCTTTCTACATTTTTTTAATATTTTTGTTATGCAGGAACATATTTTATGTTCCTGATTTGTTTACTCCTAATAATTGTGCATCTCCAACGCTGCAATCATGATCTCTGCCCTCATACTTTTGGCTTGGATCTTTATGACACGAACAGTATAATCCGCAAAGCCGATTATGTCATCCGCCATTAATAAGCGACAGTGAAAGATCAATATTATTTATAATACTAAGAACCAGTTCCTCAATATGGCCAGTCGGATGCACAATATACTATTTATTACGCCACTTTTGTAAACATTAAGCGGTTTTTTTTTTAATAACTTTTTTTATCATAATTTGCATTGCAAACCACATCTAAATTGGTCATTTTCACACGACAAACTTAAATTTAATCTTTATATATAAAAATCAATGCCACTTTTCGTTGTAATTTTATAACTCAAGAACGGGCTCACCAATCCCAACCAAATGTTTAGGCTTTGTTCGGACTATTTAGTAGATGGTTTACGTGAAGTTTGCACAAAATCGGTCGAGCGGTTCTTCATTTATCACATTTTTTTAATTCAAAAAATTTTGTTAATGGAGATTTTGCTGTCAAACTTTTTCAGTTGGGGTCATATTGAAACTTTTTTGTGTGTTGACAGTGTAACATTAAGTTTTTAAATAGCTAGCAATTAATTTTTTTTTTGTTTGAATAAATTAATTTGATGTTCCAATATTTTTTATTTCACTTTATAGTTTATACGTAGCGAAGCACGTACCGGGCCGCTAGTAGTTTAATAAAATTTGTGAGCGGCGGAGGTCGGCCAAGTGAGGTCTGGGTTCGATCCTGAACCCTGTGAGTTTTTCTAAATTTCTACGGCACCTTAACATCAGACCATCGCTTGCTCACCGGTGAAGGATAGAGATATCGTGAGGAAACCTGCATGCCTCATGAGATAAGATTATTATTATTAGACAACCCGCATTGGGCCAGCGTATGGGTGAAACTCAGGAAACAGCAGGTGAGGAGGGTGTTAAACAATCCAGTTTAACACCCTCCTCGTCTTCGAGGAGAAGACCTTTTTTTAACTATTTCATGAACGGTTCAAATCAGAAGTTAAGGCGGTTTAACTGAACATGAAATTTTCTATTTCATGTTACAAGGAACTCATAAGTAATAAGTACAGTTCCTAGTACATGTCAGGTCGGACGCGCGTTAATCTATTTTTTAATCTAAACTAGGTATTAAAATTTCGAAAACCAATTAGTATGTTTAAATAAAGTATTAAAAACTTTAACTAAGCATGGGAAATGATAACATCTCTTTATAACGAGTTGACATATGTGACGATGTGACATAAATATACAGTCCGATTACTATATTATTCGGCCCAAGTTACGTAACTGGGTTGCGCCGGGATTGGCCGGGACTGTACGGCCCCGCGGTGAATATTTAACACAAGACCGTTATCTGCTCAACGCAACAAAACACATCATCTTTTATATGTACAATTATGACATCACGTTAACAAACAAGCAATATTAAAACAACTAGAATGATAGGTTTATACTATCGATTATATTGACGAAGTTAGCGTATTGGCGCTCAAGCTGGAGGTAGCTGGATCGAATCCTGCCTGGGAACAAAAAGTCTTCTGTGTTCCTGGGTCAGGATGTGTATTAAATATGTGTATTATGTAATAAAAATCTTAAATATTATGTATAGTATAAAAGTATAAAATATATTTTCGTTGTCTGGTGGTACCCGTAACACAAGTTCTTCGAGAACACAGGATCAGATTGACGTGTAAAAGCGTCCATAGATAGTATTATTATTATTATCCATATTACTAGTTTTATATTCTTCTAATCTTATATGATTGATTAATGCTTTATAGAGATATAAATAATATCTGTAATCATGAAATTAAGAAATCTACGGTGTAAGAAAACGCAAAGACCGTCTTCCCGGACACGATTGAGAATCTTTTGTTGTTTCCCGTTTATGTCAACGTATAGAAGAAGTATATATTTCGAGTCTAATTTCGAGAAGAACGTCGTTCGAGTTGACCCTACATAGTGGAATTGTTTACGAGATAGGCAAACCGACAGATTGATAGTCAGTCAGGTCAACGTCGCTCGTTAACATTAATGAATATACAGTTTAATAATAATGCAACTAGTTATAATAATTATTAATCCCAAAACCCGACTTTAGTATACAGACGTATAACTTCTATTTAATTATTTAAATACATTTTGAACAGCTCAAGAAAACTAGATTTCTTTCTCGATTATTTTTACAATGAACGGTATCTAGCGATTTAAGAAACACTCAGTTAGCAAGACCTAGGTGGTCTTACGAAACGTATGAACGGTTTGTATAGACGCGTGTTGAATTTCTTTGTAAATAGATTGTAAAACTCACACGCGATACTAACGGTTCTCGATTGCGTTTACAGTTCGAGATTATAATCGAGTAATCGTAGTAGGTATAAAATATATGATAAGAGGATATTCTGTGTTTAATTAATGTAATTTGTTATCTATATAGATAGTAATCAAAGATACGGTAATTTTTAAAAATTCATATTCGACCGGTTTTACAGTTTTATATTATAATATCCGTTTTTACCTTCCGTTCATTTAGTGCCTTTAAAATAGTTTCTTTATGAGTCAATTATAGTCAGTCGAAGTCTGCTATGCCCATAACAATTCTAGACGCCGCGTCTAAAGTAAATATCGCAATAAACCGAATGTGTACAGTACATTACAATACCGTATAGTGTCGTACTTTTCTTCCATTCTATTCTTATGGTTACTTAACATAATAAGTGAAATTCAAGTAAATCTATACTAATATTATAAAGCTGAAGAGTTTGTTTGTTTGTTTGAACGCGCTAATCTCAGGAACTACTGGTCCGATTTGAAAAATTATTTCAGTGTTAGACAGCCCGTTTATCGAGGAAGGCTATAGGCTATATAACATCACGCTGTGACATATAGGAGTTGAGTAACGCGGGCGAAGCTGCAGGCAACAGCTAGTCTTATATCTTCATCGAATAGTACTTGTTTACCTGTACAAGCCGTATTGGTCCTCACAGGATCAGGAGTTTTATCAGAGTATGGTACATAAGAAGTCTTCATCAATATTCTCAAATCATCATTATAAGTTTTTCCATCTACATCCAACCAATACGGACTGCAAATGATAAATTATTGTGGATACGAAGATTTTGATTTTTTTTTCTCTTTACGATAGCAGTATTAGTTGGCTTTAATCGTTCAAATAGTTTTCCGTTAGCCGATTGTTAATTAAGTATAGATTACACGCATTAGCGGACCGTCAAAAGTGAGTCTTTGATCAGAAGCCGTACGGCACCACGTCGGTCACGGGGATAAGAGGATTACATGTATTGTTCATTAATCATGATTACAAAATTGTGTTATAGGTTTTCTTGTATCAGATCTTACTAAAAGTTCGTGTTCATCGAGTACAACGTCTCGTTCTCTCGTAAGTTGTGCACATGTTAAATCCTTTCAGTTATTTTTGCGATGTAAAAAATATATGTCCTCTGTGAATTGAACGCACCACGTTGTTCGACAATGAAATAAACAAAGCCGATTTTAATTAATCTTTTTTAAAAGAAAGTTTTTTTCAGAAGGGCTAGGACATTTGGCCTGATGGCCTTTAAGCTCAATCGGTACAGTCGATTTGAGAGATTATTGAGAAAGAGAGATAGTTTTGTACACGAGTCACGAGTGGCGGTGTTAATTGTGGGAGGACGTCGGACCCGGGCGGTATGAGTTTACTAATATAAATAATTCGTATAAATGTAAAAACAAAAGACACACATTCATCGGACACATCAAACCGGCAATATTTGTTATTTTAAAATATTTATAGGAAAAAATACTTACATTAATGGAGTAAGTTAAGGGTTACAATCATGCCAAAGATAAAATTAATATAAATGAGTACACATATCATTCAGATAAATGTTGTCGGCATCTATAAAGTTATCACAATTACATAAGATGTTTGTTACATGCAGTAATAAAAACATGACCTGGACATGATAATGTATTATCCAAAGTAATATATAAAGAGGTAATGTATGTGGGTATGGATATAGGAATCTCCGAAACTATTCAAACATCTGCTACAGGTATGCTTATCACTGAGTGACAAGGATGTAAAGATAATCACTATTCAACAATTCACCTATCGTTAAAATAGTCATGTAAATGGATTTTTATTGCAATCGTTCAGGAGAAGAAGAATTTAGGTCCCCAGCTATTTACTATCTAATTAACTGTTCTACTACACCGTGTACTCTGCTATTACGGCCACGAAGTATTACCTGTGAAAAAAATAATTATGTTTAGAATACATTGTGTTACAAGTATAGGAATAAAAGATAATTAATATGAAGAGTTAAACACTATCTTAACTAATCACAACACTCGTTTCATCGATCTAGGGACGCAAAAAATTACCGTGGGGCGCTTGAAACTTCTATCATAATATTATCTTTACAAACGTAATTTAAATACATCTTTAAATTTTTCGTTCTTTTTGCGAAATTCACTATTTAATAATTATAATGAAACATTTTTTACGGATTTTATTGCGGCTTATTAATCTTTTACAAGCCCGACATTAATATACGAATACCTTACAGCAACCATGGTCACGGGAGGGCTGAGGTGTCAGATGTCCTAATGTTACAAAGTTATTCGAAAGTACCCTACGATACAACAATATTTTAATTATCTAGTCCTCTCTACGCAGAAAGTGCCGAGTCATTGTCATGAATTCATTAAATTTAAATATCAATTTCATCGATTTCATTAATTAACTAAAGACGTGTAATTTCATTTCAATCGGTCAAACGGAAGAGGTACAATTTTACTGAACTTGACCCAAACATGGCTAAATAAACCGTTTAAAAAGACTTCCCGTTGTGGGCATTACAAAGCTGGTGGTACAGGAGTTCCACCATATTACGATGTATCACGGCAACACGGCCGTGAAACCCGGCAAACGTTGTCCTGCTCCTACCCAAAAATATTTAGCGGTATCATATTTTTATACAAACCTTGCCCAGACGGTAACTAAAAGAACAAAAAAGAATTACGTATCTAAAATGCAGTGATTCTGAAGTTATGTGCGTACATACATTTCGGCGATTCATTTTAATCTATACTAATATTATAAAGCTGAAGTTTGTTTGTTTGTTTGAACGCGCTAATCTCAGGAACTACTGGTCCGATTTGAAAAATTCTTTCAGTGTTAGACAGCCCATTTATCGAGGAAGGTTATAAAACATCACGCTGTGACTTATAAGAGTTGAGTAACGCGGGAGAAGCTGCAGGCAACAGCTAGTTTACAATATATAGGTACATAATATGTAAATTAGCGATTGGTAATCGTAGTCTGTATCCTGAGGATGCTTTGGCGTCGGGTCGAAACGTATGTAGATGGTCTGGTTGTGGGATGTGGTGTGCACGCAAAAGTACGTATTATATTTACGCATACATAATATATGCAGTGTGGAAAAGGAGGGAAGTGCTATATGCATGCATATGCTTGCACTCACACATATGCTGTCAAGACTGCGTGGTTCGCGGAATTATTGCTAGCAGATATACATAGTATCTATTATTTATTGATGTATAACTTTAATGGACCTTCACGTGCGTGTAAAAGAGCACCTGCTGTTTAAAAGTTTAATGATGTACGGACTATAGATATAGGTGGGCGTGGGGTTGACGCCCACCGCTGGGGATACAGCGTCAAAGGCAATTAGCGGCTTGTGGAGAAGTGGCTGCGGCAAAGATGGCGCGGGATCGTATTCCGTCAAACGTATCTCATTCATCATGGTGTATGAAATGCTTTTTGTTTAAAAGTACCTACCACTTAAGTGTCACGTGATAGATTTGTATGAAACTAGATGTTACACTTTGTCCTTATTAATCGTATCTGGACTGATGCTGATTATTTTGACAGCCTACATTATAGAGACTAGGGCAGGAAGCGTAATGCGGAGGTGGGGGAGGTGCAGCAGCGGTTGGCAAAAGTATTTTCGCTATTTATAAAATGGACAATGTGGTGTATGGCCTCCACTCGTTGTAATTCTAATCATATGTAACCAGGATCGTGGTAACTACTAAACACCTTTAGATACATAACATAACATAATAATATTCAAATAAACAAACTGTTCAGATTTTATTTAAAATGATAATTTGTACGGATTTCATTACAGTTTATTATAATTATATATTCCCAACGTTTCTTTGATTTTTTTGGATACTTTACAGCAACTATGGTCACGGGAGGACTTTCTTAAGGTTTTTTATTCGTTTACACAAGAAACCTTCGTCGAAAGCAATCTTGAAGATAATTAGATGCAGATTATAATCTGACCCATATTCAATCAATATAATGAATCGAATTTAAAACAATCCCTCATATAAATGCTAATTATCTCATGATACTGAATAATTATGAATGAATAAGGGATTGATCTCAATGGATTTAATAAACGTGAGAGCAAGAAGATACTGCAAGTAAAATTGAGCAAGTACCTACATTTTATTTTTATCGCAGGGAAATGCTTTTTACGCATGTAGCCAGGATCTCGGGTAGATCCTGACCCTATGTGGGACTCGCACTTGGGAGTGCCCTACCCGTAAACTAAAACCACTGCGAGCGTCTTCAGCCGCTTTAATTTGAGGGTCCCGGATAGGCATTCAACAGGATCACCTCAGCGACAGGTTGACCCCGGCGAAGGCCAGACTACTCCTCTTAAAGGGGGCCTGCCCGGCTGCTTAGGCAGTCCCCGCGACGTTGTGTCATACTGGGCCCATCCTGAACACGACACGAGCACAGGGGCGTTACTCGAGGCGCATTAAGTAGCGCCTCCTGCGCACCCCCGTTCGTCGCCCACGGGGGGAGTAGGTACCTACATAACATAATATTAATAGAACCTCCTCCTTTTTTGGAGTCATTTAAAAATAAACGATTATGTCGGCCTAGTAGTCAGGTGACACTATGCGCAGAGGTCGCGGATTCAAATTCTGTCAAGTGTCTGTGAACCGGGATGTCTGTTCTTGGTCCATGGATACATTTATACATTTCTTATAATATTCGGTTCTGGTAACACCAAGCTCTGCAAGCTTTCTGCGGGACTAAGTTAAGGTGGTGTGACTGTTGTATTGTGGATTATAGAGCATTTGAGTCTCTGCTTTGTATTCATAAATTTGAATACAAAGCAGAGACTCAACTGCTTTGAATGCAAAGCGGAAACTCAATTGGACGACCTCTGTGGCTCAATGGTTAGCGCGTTGGCGCTCAAGCCGGAGGTAGCGGGTTCGAATCCCGCCAGGGAACAAAAAGTTTTCTGTATTCCTGCGTCATGGATGTGTATTAAATATGTGTATTATATAATAAAAATCTTAAATGGGTGTATGTTATATGTATATTATAAAAGTATTAAATATATTGTCCGTTGTCTGGTACCCGTAACACAAGTTCATCGAGACCATATTGACGTGGCGTAAAAGCGTCCATATATTATTTAAAAAAAAATACAATTTGATCAATTCAACTTGACCAAATTGTAGTTAGTTTCACAAAGTTCAGTTTGTATACCTACCAAAATCACTTCGTCTTAAGTAACTTCACTTCGTCAAGTCCGTACCGTGTGAAGTTTGTGCGTGTAGACGTAGTGTGCAAAACGCAGCTGCCAATAAGCGACATAAAGCGAAATGGTACTTTTACGGCAGCGTGTTTACTGCCCCTTCCCCTCTCTGCCCCAACACCGCGCGCGTCTCGCCCCCGCGTTCGCCGTTCTAAGCTTATTTACTAGAACGTATGGAGCAAAGCACGAGATATAGCGTGTACGAATATTGTGTAAAAAAGTTACAGTTGACGGTAAATGTTGAAAGGAATCATTTGACAAGGTCTAAAGGTACGTGGGCCTTCCAGCCTGCATTAGGCCAGCAAGACCGATATCGCCTTAAGTCCGAGGATTTTTTATCTAACAATGGGACGTAAAACTCCTCATAATATGCACGCTTGTAGTACGTTGTAGTATTCTAGTACGTTGATGATAATGTCTAGACACGCTATATTTAATATTATGCACGTATTTTGTATAAACATAATATAAGATAATATACATAATACATAACATAACATAATATTTCAACTTATTTATTAATTACACACCTACATGCATTCAATTTATTTTAATTCAAAATTAATATAATTTAAACCTTCGTTATTATTGGTCATTAGACCGCTGCACCCTCTCCCCGGCACCACACAACAAACTTCGCCCGTAGCATACGGCCCGCATGCAGTCAAGTCAGAACCGCGCATTATATTGGGCCATACACTATAGAGTATAAAGGAACGGAACCGAAGTATTATTACCGATTCGATATATCCCATGAGCCAGCACCGTATCGACAGGAGATTATTGTGGGTTTTTCAATTAATAACGTAAGACCAGTGAGATCAATTCCTAAGACTAGTAGAAGAACGAGTATCTCATGTTTAGCTGCACGATTGTTTTATAATATGTATTTATTTACATTACTTTGCCCACCAAGATATTATATTCAGTATAAACAATGTACTAACATCATCATAATTATTTCCTGTAACTGTCCTTAAGACTACTATTATAACTAAACAAATTCGACGACCTCTCTGGCTCAGTGGTAAGCGCGTTGGCGCTCAAGCTGGAGGTTGCGGGTTCGAATCCCGCCAGGAAATAAAAATACTTTCTTTGTTCCTGGGTCATGGATGTGTATTATAATAACAATCTTAAATATGTTTTTAGTATAAAAGTATTAAATATATTTCCGTTGTCTGGTACCCGTAACACAAGTTCTTCGAGAACAAGTACCATGGGACCAGATTGACGTGGTGTAAAAGTGTCCATAAATATTATTATTTTTATAAAATAAATAGGTACCTATATATTACCAATAAAATGCAAATATCTTAGGTAACAAACAAAGTTTTCGAAACTTGTGTTTTGTGTTGGTGTAACATTATTAAAATGTCTTTATTGTTTTTTGTGTTTTGACGGTGTTTGGTTGTTTTGGGACAATTATATAATCGTGGAGTCATCGCAGATAACGAGAGTCTAATTTGGACATTCTGGTGTTCTCCCAACGTCTGGGGGAACACTACTTCAATTATAATGCTGATGTTTCCTTTTCTGGCACTCGTTATTTAACCCGACAAGTATTTTTGCTTTTGTTTTTATGTTACTTGGATAAAAAAACTGGCAGACGTGCCACATGATGGTAAGTGGTCGACGTCGCCCATGAACATAAACTAGTTTACCTAAAACTAGCCCAGGCAACTCATTTATCCCCACCATGGTTCAGGCCTTATCGTGGCGGTGGGACTCAGTAGCCTAGGGTGAGCCGCTGCACCTAGGGCGAAGCGAATTAGAAAGGGGCTCTTTGTACCCCTCTTATAAGAAGAGAGGGCAAGGTGCGAGGACGGGAACCTCACCCCATTGTACTGTCCCGACATTGGGAGGGGTTGTTCTGTGGTGCGGGACAACCTCTCTGTGGAGGTGGCGTCGGTCCCCTGAGGGACTGACTAGAGGTCGAGGTGCCCTGTTTGCTCAACATATACGGAGCACCTCACCAAATGCCGCATTGGTGGCACTCGCCAGGTTTTTGTGGGTAGAGCTGCATTCACTTATCAGAGTCCCACATACCCGACTGGGGCGACCCACTCCCCCGCGGGATACCTCAGAGCATTTCCCGGCGTTAAAGAGAAAAAAAAGCAATTCATTTATGTGTCAGGATAGATCCTAAGACATACCAGTAATTACACTGCCTGTCCTGCCCTTTTTACGACACATAGCAAAGCTGTTTCACGGGAGAAACAAGCAAGATGGTGGTACCCATGCAGCCGGGAGCGCGACAGAGCGCATCCCTCCCACCGTACATTTAATCGTTTCAACTGAATCGTTACTGTACAAACACGATGAAATGAGATAAGCTATTATGTACGTACCTATATGCGTTTTGCGTGGTGTTATGTAAACAAAGATACCGTAAGCTTATTCCTTCCGTCAAACAGCTTTACAGTGTTCCTGGTAGAAGGAATTGTACTGACTAGCGTAGTGTATCTTGCAGCCCTGGGTGGGCAACGGTAGACGCCCTAGGCACAAATATCTCTATATAGCTGGTATGTATTCAAATCTCTTTTATGACATACATTAGTGTTAGTAGCTGTTGGCCAACGTAGCCCGCGTTAGATTTGGAGCCACTTTCGGGCTATTTCAGCCTATGTCACTCAGTATAGTAGCTTTATACTACTCCCCACCATGGTTCAGGCCTTGTCGTGGCGGTGGGGCTCAGTAACCTAGTAACCTAGGGTGAGCGGTGCACCTTGGGCGAAGCTAATTGGGCCGAGGGGGCTCTTTGTACCCCTCTTATAAGAAGAGGGGACAGAAGAGCAGGGGGCAAGGGGTGAGGATGGGAACCTCACCCCATTGTACTGTCCCGACGTCGGAAGGTGTTGTTCTGCGGTGCGGGACAACCCTCTGTGGAGGTGGCGTCGGTCCCTTGCGGGACTGACTAGCCGTCGAGGTGTCCTGTTTGTTTTCTAGATCCGGGGCACCTCACCAAAGGCGGCATTGGTGGCTTTTAGTGGGTAGAGCTGCGTCCATTTACCAGCTTTCGGGCGCAGCGAGTCCCACATACCCGCGGGATGCCTCAGAGCATTTCCCGGCGTTAAAAAAAAAAAAGAGGCTTTATACTACTGGTATAAGAAGTTTATGAATAGCAATAGTTCCTATTCCGTTACCTAATATACCCAAACTAACAAACATCACCTACCTCTTTATTATATTAGTATAGATGAAAAAACAAACAAACAAATTTACTCTTCGAAAACGAACAACAAAATCGTTATTACCGAATATTTTAGTTGTTTGCCAAAAATAAAAGAATCTTTAAATTCGAAATAATTCACACAAATTTGGTCCTTAACCCGATGGTGTATAGTTATAATTGGTGTTATATAGGTGCTAGTAAACCGTTTCCTGTCAGATAAGACCTTGATGGATGGTTTCCGACGGATAAGGGTCTATAATGGGCGCCCAGATTTGGGGACCTGCAGACCTTTGGCGTATCATATACATCTCCGGCGAAGAGATAATGTGTCATTGTTAATAGCTAATTATAATGACTGTATTAATAGGATATTCAAAAATTCATGATTTTTACAACGACTACGAGTAATACTTCTCTTTCTGGCGGTCGATATAATAGTGATTACTATAGCATTATTCTAGGGTGTAAACTATAAACGATTTCTCACTAACTTCAAAGTTAGTCATAATCGTTATTGGAGTCGTTCACCAATGGCATCTTACAACAACGCCAATGTTCTGATACATCGAACCTCAACCGTTATAAGATTTTAGTTATTGGATATAGAACGTAATGCCAGTAAATTATATTTCACAAGGCACACGTTCAGGAGTACGTTCCCGTGAAAGACGATCCCTCAGGACGATGGGGATCAATTCAATATCTCATCACTTCACACTACTGCTCTTACGCTCATATTAATATATGTATTTGAGACAACTTTTATATATTTAGTTGTTGCGATGTTTTAAATTAAATGATTTAATTAGATCTCAACCGGTGGGAGGGAAGCGCTGTGACGCGCTCCCGGCTGCATGGGTACCACCATCTTGCTTGTTTCTCCCGTGAAACAGCTTTGCTGTGTTTCGGGGAGAAGGGCAAGACAGGCAGTGTAATTACTGGCAACGAGACTTAACATTTTATGTCTCAGGATAGGCAACACATAAATAAGTTGCCTGGGCTCGTTCCAGGTAAACTAGTTTATGTTCATGGGCGACGTCGACCACTTTCCATCAGGTGCACGTTTGCCAGTTTGCCTATCCAACTAACATATATGTTTTAGTATTATAATATATACCTACTTAATGTTGTTAAGAGAATTTCCAAAAAAATCGTGTAATTTGGCACTCATAGTATACAATAAATATATTTACCGGTTTGGAATGGATGCGAATAGAATTGCCAGACTGTTGTCGGCGCCGATAACAGTCTGGCAATTCAAGATTAGCAATAGGTAACATTCGTATTTTTAAGAGCATTAAAAGTAAAGCTCTTAAAAATACGGATTCTCTTTTGGCGGGAAGAGAAACGCGCCTTTTTTAAAATTGTCCTCTAAATAAAATTTATTTAAATAGTTTCTTAATAGTAAATTTAGTTATTAAATAATATAAATGCAAGGAGAAAGCGACGGAGATGAAGAGGAGAGAGTGGTTAAATCCATTTCCAACAAAAAAAGAAAAATGTCGACACCAACTGTAGATAAGTATAAGATATTCATTAAGAACGGATATACTAGACAATATCCAGATAATAGTTCAAATGGAGACTTTTTAGTTTATGTTGAACATCTGGATAAAGATATAAAACTTGGGAATATGAATCCATTGAATTTATCAAAATATTTTAAAAATATCAAGGGAGTTCATGAGCGAGCAAGAATTAACTCCAATAAAATTAAAATATCATTCAAACAAGCAGCTTTAGCCAACTACTTTCCAAAAGCCCAATGCTTGATAGATAATAATTTAAGAGCGTATATACCTGCATCCTCTGTGGAAAGGGTGGGAGTTGTTAGGTACATTCCTAAAGAAATAGGTAATAAGGAACTTTTTGAAAAAATATGCTGCGATAGAGATATTATAGGAATACGAAGATTTATGAAACGTGAAAAAAACTATTACATTTTCGGGTACTTCTTTATCTGAATATATTTTATTAGACGGATGGAGATATAAAGTACACACTTATATTCCTCCGGTTTTACAATGTTTTAAATGTTTTAAATTCAATCATTCAGCTAAAATATGCCGTAGTGAACAAGTTTGCTCTAAATGCTCTGAAAATCACTCCTATAAAGAGTGTAATTCTGAAACGTTGAAATGTATGAATTGCTCTGGAAATCATCTAGCTATTTCAAAAGCTTGTCCAATAAAGTCAGCTAGAATAATGAAAAATAAACAATCTTATGCAATGGCTACTATTAATAAAGATAATGTTAACTTTCCAGCTCTTCCTAAGATCAACATTCAGAAATACGCAGGAAAATTTGACAATAATAATAAAAACAAAGAATTTGCTCATGCTCCATCAAAAATAGACAACTTTAATATTTCAGATATTTTAAATAATCCAAAACTCATGAACTCAATAGTAAAAACATTAGTAGCATTAGGAAATTCTGAATCTATTAAGACCACATCTCATATTAAGGAAAATTTTATAAAAAACTTATCTGAATAATGGATATATTAAAATTAGTACAACATAATATACAAAGTATTAATAATAAAAAACCTTTGTTACAAACACTTTTATTTGAAAATGAAATAGATATATGTTTATTAAATGAAACATGGTTAAAAAATTCCCAATCACACTTTAATATGCCTGGATACAATATTATTTTTAAAAATGCTGAAAATAAACATGGTGGTGTAGCCTTTTTAATAAAAAGTTCTATAAAATATATCCAACTTTCAACTCCAAACTTACAAGATATTCAAAAAATTGCCATTTCTGTTGATACAAAAATAGGCCCTCTAACTATTCTGTGTGTATATTGTCCACCTAAAAATAAAATAAATATTTCTAGATTTAAAAATATAATAACCAGTCTACCTAAACCATATATAATATCAGGTGATTTTAATGCACATCATGTGGCATTTGGATGCACAATAACTAACACAAGGGGTAAAAATCTATATGACTTGATAGATGATGTAGATTTGTGTATTCTGAATACTGGTAGTGCCACTACTGTACGTAGGCCAAATGATAACATATCTGCCATTGATGTCACTCTAGTTAGTCGTTAGCACCCATATGTGACTGGTATGTTGGTGAGGATCCACTAGGCAGTTATCATTACCCAACATTTACTAATATAAATACATCTCCAAATACTTATGAAATTAATAAAAATGTAAACAAATAGCTATATGTATAAGAAAGCAAACTGGGAAAAATACTATTTTCTTTCGGAAAGTCTTTTCAATAATTTTAAGATAGATAAGGATGATCCTGTAGGATCTTACAACAAATTTTGTAATATTCTGAATAATCTAAAAGAGGAGTGTGTTCCCAAATTGAAATATAGCACAAAAAATAGACGTAAAGCCCCTTCTCCTTGGTGGAATGAAATTTGTGATAAGGCTGTAAAGGATTGTAAATTAGCTTTATGCATTTACCGACGGAATATGAATATGGAAAATTATATTAAATATAAAAAATTAGAAGCTAAGAAAAAAATGATTATCAAAGAAGAAAAACTTAAAAGTTGGAAAAATGTATGCGCTTCATTTAATAGATACACTCCCATTAGTAATATATGGAATTTTATAAAAAGATTTAATCGCATAAAAATTAGCTCGAACAATAGAAATGATAGTTTTATACCAGACTTTTTTGATAAATATACAAAGACTGAAGTAGAAAATGAAACTTGTTTAGAAAAATTATTTGATAAAACAAATATAGATAAAAATAATGAATTTCTTGTAAAACATTTTAGTTGGGATGAATTTAATAGTGCATTACTGTCAAGAAATGATTCTACACCGGGGTTGGATGACTTTAAATATTTATTGATTAAAAAGGTACATAAAGTAGCACAATTAGTTCTTCTAAATATATACAATCTTTTATGGTCTTTTGAAATTGTTCCTGAATCGTGGAAAACACAATGTATTCTTCCCATTTTAAAAATAACAAACCAATTCAAGATCATAACTCCTATCGACCTATCTCTCTCACTTCTTGTATAGGAAAAATTTTTGAACACATGATTAAAGTAAGGTTGGATTATTTTATAGAAATAAATTCTTTATTACCTGATTATCAGCTAGGTTTCAGAAAAGGTAAAAGTGCAGTTGAAGGCTTCGTTTCACTCATTGCTGACATTAAAAATTTAATTTTTGCTCACTCTAATGCAATTTGTGTATTTCTGTATGTTGAGGGGGCATATGATAATGTAAACCTATTCCAATTGATCACAGTTTTAAGTGAACTAAATATACCTGGAAAGTTATTAAGATACATATACAAGATACAATATACATTCAATACACAGTATATGTTAAATTTAATAATATTATACATGGGCCTAAGTATGCACATAAAGGATTAATGCAAGGTGCTATCTTATCACCAATTCTATACAATCTTTACACCTCCCAGATCCAGCAAAATGTAAAAGAAAATGATGTAAATAACCTACAATATGCAGATGATTTGGTCATGTATTCTATTAATAAAAATGTAAATATAGCTAAATGTAGAATAAACCAAGGTCTTAATCAATTGCAATCTTTTTACCATAATAAACTCAAATTAAATATTAATTCATCCAAAAGTTCTGTACTGTTATTTGGAAAATCAAACTGTAATGTACAAATTACTTATAACTATGAAAACATCCCTATTGTAAAGGAACAAAAATTCCTTGGTGTAATTATAGATAATAAACTTAAATTTAATAGTCATATTGATTGCATTTGTAAAAGAGCGTATAAAAGAATTAATATATTGAGATATCTAGCAGGCGTTTTTTGGGGCGCTGATTCAAAGATGATAAGTATATTATATAAAAGCATCATAAGAAGTCACTTTGACTATAGTTGTATTGCCTACATAAATGCTAGACCTACTCTGCTAAGGAGACTAGACATAATTCAGAATAGGGCATTAAGAATAATTACAGGCGCAATGAAATCTACACCAATAAACACAATGGAAATAGAAACCGGTATTCCTCCTCTTATATTAAGACGCTTAATGTTAGCCCAGAAGTTTTTTCTAAAAATGATTGCAATTAACTCTTCTTTACCTGTAAGAAAGTTATCGTTAGTAGAAGAATTATCAAGTTCTGTGAACTTTAATGTTATTAATGCTCAATCAATAAGTTCTGCGATGCTTCCACAAATGTCAGTAATTTTACATTTAACGATGTCAATCTCAAAATCTATTTAATTCTAGCTCTCTATGGCCGGTTTATGGATATAAATTTGATAGTACTCTGGAGAAATTTTTTAAAATTATTCTTGATATTGATAGTAAATCAGAATTACTTAGATTATTAGATATCAAAAAAGATTTTTATATAATTTATACGGATGGATCTAAAAGTGCCCAAGAAGTTAAATCAGCATATTTCGATAGTAATTTAGGATGTACAAAATGTATATTACTAAATAATAACTATTCAATTTTTACTGCTGAATGTTATGCTATATATATGGCTTTATTATATGTAAATTCCAGTAGCAATATTAGAAATGTCATTATTATTTGCGATAGCAAAAGTGCTTTATTAGCTATAGACAGTTGTAAATTATCTTTTAAAACAAATTATTTAATATTTAAGATTAGAAATTTATTGTACAATTTAAATGAAAGAAATGTTTATGTTGAGCTAGTCTGGGTACCCTCCCACAGAGGAATATCAGGTAACGAAAGAGCTGATCAAGCTGCAAAAAATGGATATGATGAGGACCACAGAGATGTTGTTAAAACACCTTTCTCGGATTACTTTCCAACTATCAAAGACGGGATTAATAGACTTTGGAAAGATTATTGGACTATAACAAGTCAGAATAAAGGACAATGGTACGCTAAAATTCAAAAAGACTTTAATACTAAGCCCTGGTATAACATCACCAGTTGTGAATCAAGAAAATTTATCTCCATAATTACTAGAATGAGATTTGGACATTGTCTGGTTCCCTCTCATTTATTCAAATTGAAAATCATTCAAGATCCTAAGTGTACTAAATGCAATGAGCCATACGCTGACATAAACCACATTATTTTTAAATGCGAATCTTTAAAACTACATAGATTAATCCTGGCTTCGGATATAAATAACATTTGCTCAGAATATAAAATAAATGTTCCCCGCCGCCCAGAAGAAATATTATCCAATCCAAGTTTTTTTAAACCCTTATTCAAGTTTATATGTTCGTCAATAGAGAAGATATAGTAAATATATAATATAGTAAAGGAAAAATATGAAGTGTAGAAGATTTTGTTTAATGTTATGTAGATTACATTGTCGTAGTATAATATGTTATAAAAAATGTACAGTTTAGAGCGAAGGACTCGAATCCAGCTCTCAATAAATAAATAAAAAAAAAACTTAAAAATACGAATGTTTCGTTTTACGACAAACAAAGGCTTCGAAAAACTATCGTGTCCTGAACATATTTTGATCATTTTTAATCTGGCACACAAAACTTTAAAATGCAATAATTGGAGTATTCCTGAAGACCACTTTACTATAAATGGTCCTTCGAGCCGGAATCGAACTACCTATTAAGTTACCACCATAATAATAAATGGTGGAAAATGTTGGATACGAGTGGCAAGGGATCGGTCGTCTTGGCGTTCATTTAAAGAAGCCTATGTTCAGCAGTGGACGGATAGAGGCTGATGATGATAATAGTAAGAAAACATGATGAAGGCGTGGTGCAGTTATAAGCATGTAATATGATGTGGTGGGTCCAGTTACAGAGTACCAGCGATTAATGGACCCTCTCGAGTTACAAGCTGACCTGAGGACCTTGATCGTAAGCGGACACCCTTTGAACCATGCAGTTTAAACATTGTAGCACAATAGAAATTTAAATAGATAGCAATGTTCGGCTTAGAGAGTTATTTTTAAGTAACGACACTGAAATTGTTCGAATCGAGTAGTCAATGTTTTCAATTTACACGCGCATTTGATTTCGTCAATGTATATTATATTCCCGCTGTGGGCCAGACTCGGCCAGAGTATCGATGATATATTGCCGTCTCCAGCAGTGGAACCAAGCAGGTATAGGATCAAATTCGACCTCGAAAGTTGAACTTGGAAGTAACAAAAAACGTAAGTAAAATGAATAAATATACAATTTGTCTAATCATCATCATCATCCCCCATCCATCCACTGCTGAACATAAGACTTCAATGTTATAAAATTAAGAAATCCTAAATTGGTGTTATTTGTTTCATCAGATCTCTGATCATACTATGTAGATTCCATGAAAGTGACATCGGGTTCATTATAAAACGGGCAGAAACGAAAGTGTTTGTAAAACTGACTCGTAGACTTCGTTTCATATTTCATACTGGTATGTTGTAGGTTTTTACATGCCCAACGTGGGCATGTAAAAACTTAATAGACCGCAACAAAATCCGTTAAGTTGTTTCATTATAATACAAATAACTATTGTAGTCAAAGTAATAGCTTGCATGGATCCCCAGTGTCCATACACAGCATCTTATCCCAACAGCCAACGCGAGATGGTAACCAGAGATAGAGGGAGAGATGAATTATGCATGCGGGCTTTTAATTCTGCACACTAATTAACAATGCATACCGGGAACAATACGCGTCATGTTACGGAGAAATGTTGAATATACATACACCTTCGGGCTTAATTGGATGTAAGATCCAGAGCTATGGAGCTGAGGATCAAGGTTTGTAGTCTGCCTTATCATTATAAGCCCGTTTTCACTGGATATATAGAGTATAATATCCTACTAATATATTAGTATAAACGCAACAGTTTGTATGGATTGATGTGTGTTTGTTACTCTTTCACGCAAAAACTACTGAATGGATTTTAATGAAACTTTACAATAACATAGCTTAAGTAGGTACATTAGACTAACATATTATGGGCTATAATTTACGCCTGTATCCAACGGGAATGGGAAGTACGCGGATGAAACCGCATGGCGCTGCTAGTATTGTACATACTCTACAATGAAAGTCACCCAACTCGCAATCAACTTCTTCTTACACTAACTTTGTGTGGCGGTTTCACAAAAATATTACCATTAGTAAATTATGTAACCATAAATACCTACATTTTATTGTAATGTTTTATATTAGCCTAGCTGTTGCTCGCAGCTTCGCCCGCGTTAACTTGATTTACAGCCGTACGCGGATTGATGATGATTATTTTTAGAGCCTAAGTTATTTCTTATAACATCAGCTATCTGTCAGTGAAAGTCCCGTCAAAAACTAACAGACAGGTAGACAGATGGACAGACAGAAAAAAATTCATTTACGTTATGAGTTCTTTTCCTATTGTACTGTGAATCATGAGCCTTGATGGAATCATGATTGATGATGAATGCCAAAACAACGGGATTACGACTGCTTCTATCACCTACTTAGTACTAGCGTCTAACCTGACCTTACCATTAACTGCAGGTCCACGTGGTACGTCTTTTCAAATTGTTGCTACTTATTATAATTCATACATATTTAATATTTTATTAATACATTTTTGCAGCGATATCGGTCGTATTTTTAGTGTTACGTTTTAAACAACTATGAATAGAATAGAAGAACATTTATTTAGGTCAATTATTACACTTTTACACACATACAGTATAATAATTATTATCTACTTACATTTATTTATTTACCTGTAGTAATAACTTGTACAGCGTAATATCACTGGCTTCGCGGTATTAATTTTTAGATTTTCTTTCGACTTTCTAATACCGCTGCATTTATTATATTCCTGATATTTCTAGGATAGATAAACAGTTTCTTCTGCAACTTCATTAACAAACTACATTTAACCGATGTGGACATAACAGACAATACCTATACAATATTTGTATGTGCGACCTCGGGGGAGAGAATTTTAGAAAATTTAATGGAACGGCGCCGAGGTACGGAGGGAGCCACATACGCTCCCCAGGGTACGCGTGCCCAAACAGCTGATTGCCGAACACCATAAAAAACCTCACACCACCATCGAATTCGAACCAACGTCCCTTCCAACGGAGTTCAATTTGCAATACCCACGCCAGCCGACCCTTATTCAGAAGGCGTCACGACAATTTGGACCCTAACACTTTACGTCAAGTTACATTTCGTCTCACTCGTCATCGTCATCAAACAAGTCATCTGCGGAATAAAATGACGGGTGCCTGGGAGTTTGGTACCTAGGTGGTGTTGTTAAGGGCCAGTTCGGCGTGATGGGCGACGTTAACAAGATAAAACCGAATGGATTTTGTGCATTTCACTCCGCTGGAGGCCGGCCCGGTCGGCGCACCGTAATAAATGGAAATATTTCAACGCACAAGACGGATAGCTTGAAATAATCTTGCGCTCGTATTTTCGTAGTATAACCTTTATTTAAGATTTTAGGAATACTTTCAAAGTATTAAAAAGCTAATGAGCAGACATTAGTCTTTAATCTTTATTAATATCATATGTATACAGATAAATAAAATTGAATTGTCTGTTTGTAACTTCAAAATAACATATTTTCACTAAATTCATACGAAAGTTCCTACTTACATCAAAAAAGCAACTTTAAATTCTGTTTGTTCCGGCTAATCTCTAAAACGGCTGGATCGATTTTGACGGGACTTTCACTGACAGATAGCTGATATCATAGGGAGTAACTATTGCTATAAAAATCATCAATCCGGGTACGGCTGTAAATCTAAGGGCGCAGCTGCGGGCAACAGCTAGTATAAAATAAACTCCATAATCAAAGAAGGGAGCTGCACTTTGCCACCATGCTCTTCGGCGTCATTAGATACCGAACTCCGCCGTATCTGTTCGATAAGCTTCAATGGGCCTGTGATAAGCAGCTTACTCATTCCACGAGAGGCTCAACGTATATGCTTATAACACAAATACACAAATCATCAGCATTCCGGGGAAGTTTCAGATACTTGGCGACAAAGTGTTGGAACAACTTGCCTCCACCCATGCGATCAGTAAAAACAGTTGGTAACTTTAAATGTAAATTTAAGAAGTATTTGTTAAACATAACACTTACTGGTAATAATTCATTTTCTCTTATGTTGTAGGTTAGTGTGTATTGTTAATTTTTATTTTTTATTAGTAATTTTCTGTTCCTTAAAAAAAAAAACATAATGTAGGTATAAATGTCTCCTCATAATAGTACTAATCTTCAAAACTATCTATTTATTGTATATCTATGTATGTATTGACTTCTTATTCTATTTTATATTATAATGTAACGCAATTCTTTATTGAGCTATCAATCTTGATAATATTTTAAGTAGTTAACTGGTATTTTTCTAGCTCTGCACTGCATTTCCTCCGTCTTTCCTTTCTTTCAATCCGGATGTGACTGAAAATCGGTGTTGGTGTCCTCCAACATATGCCGAGTTACATCCCTTCAGTGCTCCTTACATTGCACTGCTTTGCAGATGATAACACCGTTGTTTTTATATTTTTGGTTTGTATCTGATGTGTCTGTTTTTTATTTTACTTATTTTGTATTAGATTTTCATGTATAGATCATTATTACTATGTAAATTTTTGTGTTTGATACGTCCTATCTGTACTGCAGTGACGTGTACTGAGCATCGAATAAAGCTTTTCTATTCTATTCTATTCTAATCCATTCCAATATAGTTGTATAATACGTTTTTAAAATAGGACCCCTTGGTATTTCTTTACTGACAAATGTAGCAATAACTAATTATAAAAGTGCACACAAATAAACATTCATATCACAATATTATGACGCACTTATATACCTACCTAGGTATACAAGTTATGAGGAAAAAAGTATTAAGTAAACATACTAATTATGGTTTTACTTTAATGTACTCTAGGTGAGAGCTGGAAGAAAAATCTAGAGCAGAATGAGACATAAGTCTGTAATGCAGTTATTTTCGTATCTTTCCTTTGAAGTTTGAAGTTTAGAGTTTCGCCTTTTTAGTATTTAAAAAAGTTTACTTAGTACCCGTAGTTTGTAAAATAAACAAAAGAAGTATAGGTTCTGGGTCTCGAAGTGAGAGTCTAGTCCGGGTTTTCTTGGCCTAAAATTATTCTGAACACGGACTTATCAAATATGGTTCAAAGCGTGAACACAAATCTCGTGCCAATACCAAAAAATGGTGTAAAGATTTTTAATATATCCTAACAATATTAAAATTCCGACTTTTATAATGAATTTTTGGTATAAATGTACATATTATGTTGAGAATATATAATAATAATATCTATGGACGCTTTTACATCACGTCAATCTCGTCCCGTGGTAAGTTCTCGAAGAACTTGTTGGGCCACAGAGGTCGTCGTATGAATCTGAATAACCACCGAAAAGGACCATCATTGTAATACAGGGGTAGCTTTTAAATCATAGAAAGTAGGTTTTTGTTAAATAAACTATATATAGTGTTCAATTAAAAGCCAATTGTGTATATTTAGTATTACGGCTCATGAACTACACAACCGTGGCACAGATATGAGATAAGTGACCACCAAATTGTGAGAGGTACGAGGCGCAAAAAAATGGCCTCATAAGAAAGATATTTCATAAGACAATAATTACGTCCAAATTATAAGTCTAGTTAACGCCCGACTCACGACTGTTTCTGGGCTCTATAATTACTAACACCCACAAAAAACGTTTCGTAATACCAACATTTGGGTATCACTATTGAGTGCCATATTATTATGATTGATACCACCTGGTGTTGTGCTTCGGGAAACAGATTCAATACCATAGTCATAGTTGTACAATCCGAACTCCCAACGTCGGGACAGTGCAATGGGGTGAGGTTCCCGTCCTCAGCCCTTGCCCCCTGCTCTTTTGTCCCCTCTTCTTATAAGAGGGGTACAAAGAGCCCCCTCGGCACAATTAGCTGCGCCCAAGGTGCTGGGCTCACCCTAGACTACTGAGCCCCACCGCCACGTCAAGGCCTGAACCATGGTGGGGATACTTATACCTTCATTAATTCTACCTATTGATATAACTACATATACTAACCCGTGTACGGTCTTATCTAGATACGCAAAATAGAATACGCAAGCAAGCTGAAATAACAGGTGAATGAAAAAAGAGATACATAGACGAACATAGTACCTCCTCCTTTTTGGAAGACTGTAAAAATGAACAGCTGACATTATCAATTTAAAATTTAGCATTTTTCTATTTTTAATTGATGGAGATATAACTACCTAATATCTATTTTGTACATTTCAAAAGACCTAAATATTTAATGTCCGGGTGGATCTTCAAATACCTAATTTGATTAAATATTCTGTTATTCAAAGTATGTGTAATATTTAAATTAACGAAGTCGATTTTACAGCTTGTTTTTAAAGTTTTTTCATTACCTAATTAAGGCGATAAGATTGTTTTTTTAACTGCCATTTTTATATCTACACAGATAAATAAAATTGGAGTGACTGTTTGTAATATGTAAATAACCGCTTTTTATTGAATGCATATATTTATATGGATGTATACACGGTAAATACCAAAATAGCCCTTTTTTGCAATTTTGGCTGTCTGTCTGTTTGTTCCGGCTAATCTCTGAAACGGCTGGGCCGATCTTGATGGGACTTTCACTGGCAGATAGCTGGTATTATAAGGAGTAACTTAGGCTATAAGATTAATCATAATCAATCCGCGTACGGCTGTAAATCTAAGTTAACGCGGGCTAAGCTGCGGGCAACAGCTAGTGGATTAATATAAAATGTGTATTAATTATTATTAAAATACATACAAAATATTTATTTGATTCTTAAGATACCTTCAAAATGGTCTCCATTTTTGCACGGAATCAGCTGGACTAAGTATCCCGTGGGATATAAAATAGTTAACAATTATTTGTCGTATACGCCGCCACATTGCTTTTAAACGCCCTCATAAAATCGCGCAGCCAAAGCCATTGCAACATTTGGTGTTCAAAAATTAATTTGTATGCGAGCAAAAACTTGATGTAAAAGATACTATTTAAAAAGTACATTTAATTACATGCGAGACCGTTCAAACAATTTGGTTTTGGAATTCCATATAAATATAAAACCCTTTTCTTGGGATCATTTCAATTCATTAGCACCTTTGCTATTCGTTTTTTTATGTAAATGTTCTAAAATCGTTGACGGTTCGCCTTCGTGTTTGGAGATATTTTGGCCATTAGGGCCCCGGGCGGTCTGAGCCGGACCGGCGACGGTGATCCACCCATCATTACTCCCGCTATAATTGCCTGCTCCACTACACCATGTTAATTATAAAAGCTAGTTATGTTAAATTACAATTAACTAATTTACTGCTAATAATATCTCCTCTTAATCTTACATAACATAATATTATATTACTTTTCTAGGAATACTCAAGAATATAGAAAGAAAAGAAAGAAAGAATAATATACAAAAACTATTGAAGATATTTCTTATAATAATCGCTTCATATTGGTTTTCTTCTGTTGAGTTATTGTAATAAAACTGAACACTAATATTTCATATAATAAGTTGAACATAATATATTATATTATGTCCTATCACCTAAGCAATCTTGAATCTAGGATTTGTCAGAAGCGGTGTCCAAACATGACATTGGGGCCCCTCCAACATGAGTATAATGAGTTTTTCGAAAATAATTTGAAGTCCCCTCACGCCGGGGGCGGAGGCACCCCGTCTGCCCGGGGCTACAATTGAGGATCAACGTAGACGTCTTCGCAGACGTGAGCATGGTTGCCTATAATGCATTTATGTATGGAGGTAAAATATAAACATCTTCCTTATAGTTATAAGTACCTATAGGACTGAAGACATAATTTGTATTGTTAATGTTTACGCGCATTTACTTATTCACTTTACGCATTTTACCGCGGTTAATTACAGTTTTTACATTCTCGACGTTTTTAATATAGCAGTCCTATAGGGTAGTCATAGGAATGGGAAGGTTTTATAAAAATCTTCCTTCGTGTCAAAAATCTGGTTGTCTGTAAAGTCGGTTTACTGACGATAGTTAAACGTGACAACGTCATAAGAAAATGGAACGCCTCAGAGCGAGGTAACGCCGCATAAGTCATGTTTTTTCGTTCGTGCAGCCGGCTCCATCGAATTATAAGACGTTGTCACGTCAAAAAAATATGACTCAGCACCTTAAAATATCCTATTTTTTCGTCTTATCGTTCTCAGCTTGTAGGCAATTTGGAGGCAACTTTACCGGTGTGATTTAAGTACCTATACATTCCGTCTAGTGGAAAATAATTATAACGTAAAATTGCCTAGCTAAGAGTTGGGACTCGATTTATTTTTTTATTTAAGGGGTGGGGACGCCAGCAAGGCCAGACGGGTGATCAGTCCTCATTAACGGGACCATTTCACCCAAATTATGGACTATATTACTATAAGGGACTCGATTCTAACACCGCCAAAAATGTATCTATTGGAAATTTTATTATTACAGGATCCGTCACAAAAAATGAACTACTTGTGCCAATGTTCGCGCAGTTGAGACAAAAGCTTAGTCTAATATTGGAACATGAGTGGACGGCTGACATATGAAATGGAGTACATGATCTAAGACTAAATTAACTACACTTCTAAACTCTTACATGTCGTGTCTTACTTTAGGATGACGACAAAACTGCCATCAAGGCTAAATGGTGGTCGTCACTCATAAAAAAAGAACATTTTACTAGCGAAGCTAAAAAGAAATTTTGTAGACATTTTAGCGCTATGTACCTATTACAAGTATATATTTATAATTGATTGTCGTACCATGAGTATAGTAAATCTATGCCTAGCACGCAATTAATATGAGGTGGGGTATAATTAATAGTGAATAATTATTATGGAGGACATGATCGCATTTGTAAGCTCGGCCAAAAGGCGGGCCCGCTCGTATTTTACCTCTCAACATCCGCGGATCTGACCGCCCTGCCAAATGTATAATGGCAGTGCATGCAGCTATAAATACCAGTCACAGATACATGACAACCCGTAGTAACAATCTACGTACGGAACACAAGATAAACGTTCAACTTTGATTTTAATAACTAACGCGTTGTTTTTCTATGTTATAGCTAGGGCTGTCGCCGTTAAGTAAATACTAGTATTTAGAACACAAAAGTCATAAGGCTGATAAAAGTAGGTAATAAAAATATATTATGTCGTTTAATGATTCGATAATCGAGTAGAGTTGAGTTGTGCACAGAAATAATGAAACCCATATCTGACCTTATTCTACAGATCATAATAATAACTATTATCAACTAAATAAATTGAAAAAGATTTCTGTATATGCCAGAGTCAGTGAAAATACATAGAGTGGAATTATAGACAAAACCAATTCGAACTACTGGTATCGTAATCACGACGAATGGTGTAGCTAAGGTACAGGCGGTTGAAATAGATACAATATGTCAGGAATGACAGAAAATGATAATAATATTGAAATAGACAATAATGTATGGATAACGCTTCTTAGGATTCTGTTCCTCCATCCGTAGGTCTGTCGGACTGTCAAAAAAAGCCTATAGGGTACATCCAATGAACATAGAGTCAAGAAGTTTGGTATGAAGCTCGGTCTCACAACATAAACGATAAAGTCTGAAGATCGTTAATTTGTTGTAATATTACATAAAAACACGTTTTTTTGCGGAACCCTCGGCGCGCGAGTCATATTCGCGCTTGTCTGTTTTTTTTATACTAGACGTAGAGAAACAGACAGGCAGCAGTTGTTGTCGCAGAAGCGATTTATATCGGCTTGAGTTGGAGCGACGTTAGAGTTGCTGGAGAAACATTACAACTGTCCTCTATCCCGACGTGGGATTTTAAGAAGAAAAGAAGTAAGTGAGAGTAGTCTGTAGACATGGTAAATGTCACCAATGAAAATTCACCTGCTTCTCTGCCTGACTCAAGTAGTTCTCGACTGTCGAAATAATCTCTACCCTGAGCCTACGTCTTGACATTGGCTTTGCCAAGTTCTGCTCAGGAAGAGTACAAAACATGTTTCACAAGCGATTTTGAGCACAAGATGATGGTTTTAATGAAAGCACATGATTATGGTGATAATTTAAAATTAAGGTTGAACTAGTCGGTGGCGCGAACTCTAACAAAATGATTGCTATCTCACCTGACATAGTGCGCGAACATGTGTGCTAGAATGAAATGCACAATGATTCATTCATATTCATGATATCATGGACGGATAGAGGCTGATGATGATAATAGTAAGAAAACATGATGAAGGCGTGGTGCAGTTATAAGCATGTAATATGATGTGGTGGGTCCAGTTACAGAGTACCAGCGATTAATGGACCCTCTCGAGTTACAAGCTGACCTGAGGACCTTGATCGTAAGCGGACACCCTTTGAACCATGCAGTTTAAACATTGTAGCACAATAGAAATTTAAATAGATAGCAATGTTCGGCTTAGAGAGTTATTTTTAAGTAACGACACTGAAATTGTTCGAATCGAGTAGTCAATGTTTTCAATTTACACGCGCATTTGATTTCGTCAATGTATATTATATTCCCGCTGTGGGCCAGACTCGGCCAGAGTATCGATGATATATTGCCGTCTCCAGCAGTGGAACCAAGCAGGTATAGGATCAAATTCGACCTCGAAAGTTGAACTTGGAAGTAACAAAAAACGTAAGTAAAATGAATAAATATACAATTTGTCTAATCATCATCATCATCCCCCATCCATCCACTGCTGAACATAAGACTTCAATGTTATAAAATTAAGAAATCCTAAATTGGTGTTATTTGTTTCATCAGATCTCTGATCATACTATGTAGATTCCATGAAAGTGACATCGGGTTCATTATAAAACGGGCAGAAACGAAAGTGTTTGTAAAACTGACTCGTAGACTTCGTTTCATATTTCATACTGGTATGTTGTAGGTTTTTACATGCCCAACGTGGGCATGTAAAAACTTAATAGACCGCAACAAAATCCGTTAAGTTGTTTCATTATAATACAAATAACTATTGTAGTCAAAGTAATAGCTTGCATGGATCCCCAGTGTCCATACACAGCATCTTATCCCAACATCCAACGCGAGATGGTAACCAGAGATAGAGGGAGAGATGAATTATGCATGCGGGCTTTTAATTCTGCACACTAATTAACAATGCATACCGGGAACAATACGCGTCATGTTACGGAGAAATGTTGAATATACATACACCTTCGGGCTTAATTGGATGTAAGATCCAGAGCTATGGAGCTGAGGATCAAGGTTTGTAGTCTGCCTTATCATTATAAGCCCGTTTTCACTGGATATATAGAGTATAATATCCTACTAATATATTAGTATAAACGCAACAGTTTGTATGGATTGATGTGTGTTTGTTACTCTTTCACGCAAAAACTACTGAATGGATTTTAATGAAACTTTACAATAACATAGCTTAAGTAGGTACATTAGACTAACATATTATGGGCTATAATTTACGCCTGTATCCAACGGGAATGGGAAGTACGCGGATGAAACCGCATGGCGCTGCTAGTATTGTACATACTCTACAATGAAAGTCATCCAACTCAAAACGCAATCAACTTCTTCTTACACTAACTTTGTGTGGCGGTTTTACAAAAATATTACCATTAGTAAATTATGTAACCATAAATACCTACATTTTATTGTAATGTTTTATATTAGCCTAGCTGTTGCTCGCAGCTTCGCCCGCGTTAACTTGATTTACAGCCGTACGCGGATTGATGATGATTATTTTTAGAGCCTAAGTTATTTCTTATAACATCAGCTATCTGTCAGTGAAAGTCCCGTCAAAAACTAACAGACAGGTAGACAGATGGACAGACAGAAAAAAATTCATTTACGTTATGAGTTCTTTTCCTATTGTACTGTGAATCATGAGCCTTGATGGAATCATGATTGATGATGAATGCCAAAACAACGGGATTACGACTGCTTCTATCACCTACTTAGTACTAGCGTCTAACCTGACCTTACCATTAACTGCAGGTCCACGTGGTACGTCTTTTCAAATTGTTGCTACTTATTATAATTCATACATATTTAATATTTTATTAATACATTTTTGCAGCGATATCGGTCGTATTTTTAGTGTTACGTTTTAAACAACTATGAATAGAATAGAAGAACATTTATTTAGGTCAATTATTACACTGTTACACACATACAGTATAATAATTATTATCTACTTACATTTATTTATTTACCTGTAGTAATAACTTGTACAGCGTAATATCACTGGCTTCGCGGTATTAATTTTTAGATTTTCTTTCGACTTTCTAATACCGCTGCATTTATAATATTCCTGATATTTCTAGGATAGATAAACAGTTTCTTCTGCAACTTCATTAACAAACTACATTTAACCGATGTGGACATAACAGACAATATCTATACAATATTTGTATGTGCGACCTCGGGGGAGAGAATTTTAGAAAATTTAATGGAACGGCGCCGAGGTACGGAGGGAGCCACATACGCTCCCCAGGGTACGCGTGCCCAAACAGCTGATTGCCGAACACCATAAAAAACCTCACACCACCATCGAATTCGAACCAACGTCCCTTCCAACGGAGTTCAATTTGCAATACCCACGCCAGCCGACCCTTATTCAGAAGGCGTCACGACAATTTGGACCCTAACACTTTACGTCAAGTTACATTTCGTCTCACTCGTCATCGTCATCAAACAAGTCATCTGCGGAATAAAATGACGGGTGCCTGGGAGTTTGGTACCTAGGTGGTGTTGTTAAGGGCCAGTTCGGCGTGATGGGCGACGTTAACAAGATAAAACCGAATGGATTTTGTGCATTTCACTCCGCTGGAGGCCGGCCCGGTCGGCGCTCCGTAATAAATGGAAATAATTCAACGCACAAGACGGATAGCTTGAAATAATCTTGCGCTCGTATTTTCGTAGTATAACCTTTATTTAAGATTTTAGGAATACTTTCAAAGTATTAAAAAGCTAATGAGCAGACATTAGTCTTTAATCTTTATTAATATCATATGTATACAGATAAATAAAATTGAATTGTCTGTTTGTAACTTCAAAATAACATATTTTCACTAAATTCATACGAAAGTTCCTACTTACATCAAAAAAGCAACTTTAAATTCTGTTTGTTCCGGCTAATCTCTAAAACGGCTGGATCGATTTTGACGGGACTTTCACTGACAGATAGCTGATATCATAGGGAGTAACTATTGCTATAAAAATCATCAATCCGGGTACGGCTGTAAATCTAAGGGCGCAGCTGCGGGCAACAGCTAGTATAAAATAAACTCCATAATCAAAGAAGGGAGCTGCACTTTGCCACCATGCTCTTCGGCGTCATTAGATACCGAACTCCGCCGTATCTGTTCGATAAGCTTCAATGGGCCTGTGATAAGCAGCTTACTCATTCCACGAGAGGCTCAACGTATATGCTTATAACACAAATACACAAATCATCAGCATTCCGGGGAAGTTTCAGATACTTGGCGACAAAGTGTTGGAACAACTTGCCTCCACCCATGCGATCAGTAAAAACAGTTGGTAACTTTAAATGTAAATTTAAGAAGTATTTGTTAAACATAACACTTACTGGTAATAATTAATTTTCTCTTATGTTGTAGGTTAGTGTGTATTGTTAATTTTTATTTTTTATTAGTAATTTTCTGTTCCTTAAAAAAAAAAACATAATGTAGGTATAAATGTCTCCTCATAATAGTACTAATCTTCAAAACTATCTATTTATTGTATATCTATGTATGTATTGACTTCTTATTCTATTTTATATTATAATGTAACGCAATTCTTTATTGAGCTATCAATCTTGATAATATTTTAAGTAGTTAACTGGTATTTTTCTAGCTCTGCACTGCATTTCCTCCGTCTTTCCTTTCTTTCAATCCGGATGTGACTGAAAATCGGTGTTGGTGTCCTCCAACATATGCCGAGTTACATCCCTTCAGTGCTCCTTACATTGCACTGCTTTGCAGATGATAACACCGTTGTTTTTATATTTTTGGTTTGTATCTGATGTGTCTGTTTTTTATTTTACTTATTTTGTATTAGATTTTCATGTATAGATCATTATTACTATGTAAATTTTTGTGTTTGATACGTCCTATCTGTACTGCAGTGACGTGTACTGAGCATCGAATAAAGTTTTCTATTCTATTCTATTCTAATCCATTCCAATATAGTTGTATAATACGTTTTTAAAATAGGACCCCTTGGTATTTCTTTACTGACAAATGTAGCAATAACTAATTATAAAAGTGCACACAAATAAACATTCATATCACAATATTATGACGCACTTATATACCTACCTAGGTATACAAGTTATGAGGAAAAAAGTATTAAGTAAACATACTAATTATGGTTTTACTTTAATGTACTCTAGGTGAGAGCTGGAAGAAAAATCTAGAGCAGAATGAGACATAAGTCTGTAATGCAGTTATTTTCGTATCTTTCCTTTGAAGTTTGAAGTTTAGAGTTTCGCCTTTTTAGTATTTAAAAAAGTTTACTTAGTACCCGTAGTTTGTAAAATAAACAAAAGAAGTATAGGTTCTGGGTCTCGAAGTGAGAGTCTAGTCCGGGTTTTCTTGGCCTAAAATTATTCTGAACACGGACTTATCAAATATGGTTCAAAGCGTGAACACAAATCTCGTGCCAATACCAAAAAATGGTGTAAAGATTTTTAATATATCCTAACAATATTAAAATTCCGACTTTTATAATGAATTTTTGGTATAAATGTACATATTATGTTGAGAATATATAATAATAATATCTATGGACGCTTTTACATCACGTCAATCTCGTCCCGTGGTAAGTTCTCGAAGAACTTGTTGGGCCACAGAGGTCGTCGTATGAATCTGAATAACCACCGAAAAGGACCATCATTGTAATACAGGGGTAGCTTTTAAATCATAGAAAGTAGGTTTTTGTTAAATAAACTATATATAGTGTTCAATTAAAAGCCAATTGTGTATATTTAGTATTACGGCTCATGAACTACACAACCGTGGCACAGATATGAGATAAGTGACCACCAAATTGTGAGAGGTACGAGGCGCAAAAAAATGGCCTCATAAGAAAGATATTTCATAAGACAATAATTACGTCCAAATTATAAGTCTAGTTAACGCCCGACTCACGACTGTTTCTGGGCTCTATAATTACTAACACCCACAAAAAACGTTTCGTAATACCAACATTTGGGTATCACTATTGAGTGCCATATTATTATGATTGATACCACCTGGTGTTGTGCTTCGGGAAACAGATTCAATACCATAGTCATAGTTGTACAATCCGAACTCCCAACGTCGGGACAGTGCAATGGGGTGAGGTTCCCGTCCTCAGCCCTTGCCCCCTGCTCTTTTGTCCCCTCTTCTTATAAGAGGGGTACAAAGAGCCCCCTCGGCACAATTAGCTGCGCCCAAGGTGCTGGGCTCACCCTAGACTACTGAGCCCCACCGCCACGTCAAGGCCTGAACCATGGTGGGGATACTTATACCTTCATTAATTCCTACCTATTGATATAACTACATATACTAACCCGTGTACGGTCTTATCTAGATACGCAAAATAGAATACGCAAGCAAGCTGAAATAACAGGTGAATGAAAAAAGAGATACATAGACGAACATAGTACCTCCTCCTTTTTGGAAGACTGTAAAAATGAACAGCTGACATTATCAATTTAAAATTTAGCATTTTTCTATTTTTAATTGATGGAGATATAACTACCTAATATCTATTTTGTACATTTCAAAAGACCTAAATATTTAATGTCCGGGTGGATCTTCAAATACCTAATTTGATTAAATATTCTGTTATTCAAAGTATGTGTAATATTTAAATTAACGAAGTCGATTTTACAGCTTGTTTTTAAAGTTTTTTCATTACCTAATTAAGGCGATAAGATTGTTTTTTTAACTGCCATTTTTATATCTACACAGATAAATAAAATTGGAGTGACTGTTTGTAATATGTAAATAACCGCTTTTTATTGAATGCATATATTTATATGGATGTATACACGGTAAATACCAAAATAGCCCTTTTTTGCAATTTTGGCTGTCTGTCTGTTTGTTCCGGCTAATCTCTGAAACGGCTGGGCCGATCTTGATGGGACTTTCACTGGCAGATAGCTGGTATTATAAGGAGTAACTTAGGCTATAAGATTAATCATAATCAATCCGCGTACGGCTGTAAATCTAAGTTAACGCGGGCTAAGCTGCGGGCAACAGCTAGTGGATTAATATAAAATGTGTATTAATTATTATTAAAATACATACAAAATATTTATTTGATTCTTAAGATACCTTCAAAATGGTCTCCATTTTTGCACGGAATCAGCTGGACTAAGTATCCCGTGGGATATAAAATAGTTAACAATTATTTGTCGTATACGCCGCCACATTGCTTTTAAACGCCCTCATAAAATCGCGCAGCCAAAGCCATTGCAACATTTGGTGTTCAAAAATTAATTTGTATGCGAGCAAAAACTTGATGTAAAAGATACTATTTAAAAAGTACATTTAATTACATGCGAGACCGTTCAAACAATTTGGTTTTGGAATTCCATATAAATATAAAACCCTTTTCTTGGGATCATTTCAATTCATTAGCACCTTTGCTATTCGTTTTTTTATGTAAATGTTCTAAAATCGTTGACGGTTCGCCTTCGTGTTTGGAGATATTTTGGCCATTAGGGCCCCGGGCGGTCTGAGCCGGACCGGCGACGGTGATCCACCCATCATTACTCCCGCTATAATTGCCTGCTCCACTACACCATGTTAATTATAAAAGCTAGTTATGTTAAATTACAATTAACTAATTTACTGCTAATAATATCTCCTCTTAATCTTACATAACATAATATTATATTACTTTTCTAGGAATACTCAAGAATATAGAAAGAAAAGAAAGAAAGAATAATATACAAAAACTATTGAAGATATTTCTTATAATAATCGCTTCATATTGGTTTTCTTCTGTTGAGTTATGTAATAAAACTGAACACTAATATTTCATATAATAAGTTGAACATAATATATTATATTATGTCCTATCACCTAAGCAATCTTGAATCTAGGATTTGTCAGAAGCGGTGTCCAAACATGACATTGGGGCCCCTCCAACATGAGTATAATGAGTTTTTCGAAAATAATTTGAAGTCCCCTCACGCCGGGGGCGGAGGCACCCCGTCTGCCCGGGGCTACAATTGAGGATCAACGTAGACGTCTTCGCAGACGTGAGCATGGTTGCCTATAATGCATTTATGTATGGAGGTAAAATATAAACATCTTCCTTATAGTTATAAGTACCTATAGGACTGAAGACATAATTTGTATTGTTAATGTTAACGCGCATTTACTTATTCACTTTACGCATTTTACCGCGGTTAATTACAGTTTTTACATTCTCGACGTTTTTAATATAGCAGTCCTATAGGGTAGTCATAGGAATGGGAAGGTTTTATAAAAATCTTCCTTCGTGTCAAAAATCTGGTTGTCTGTAAAGTCGGTTTACTGACGATAGTTAAACGTGACAACGTCATAAGAAAATGGAACGCCTCAGAGCGAGGTAACGCCGCATAAGTTATGTTTTTTCGTTCGTGCAGCCGGCTCCATCGAATTATAAGACGTTGTCACGTCAAAAAAATATGACTCAGCACCTTAAAATATCCTATTTTTTCGTCTTATCGTTCTCAGCTTGTAGGCAATTTGGAGGCAACTTTACCGGTGTGATTTAAGTACCTATACATTCCGTCTAGTGGAAAATAATTATAACGTAAAATTGCCTAGCTAAGAGTTGGGACTCGATTTATTTTTTTATTTAAGGGGTGGGGACGCCAGCAAGGCCAGACGGGTGATCAGTCCTCATTAACGGGACCATTTCACCCAAATTATGGACTATATTACTATAAGGGACTCGATTCTAACACCGCCAAAAATGTATCTATTGGAGATTTTATTATTACAGGATCCGTCACAAAAAATGAACTACTTGTGCCAATGTTCGCGCAGTTGAGACAAAAGCTTAGTCTAATATTGGAACATGAGTGGACGGCTGACATATGAAATGGAGTACATGATCTAAGACTAAATTAACTACACTTCTAAACTCTTACATGTCGTGTCTTACTTTAGGATGACGACAAAACTGCCATCAAGGCTAAATGGTGGTCGTCACTCATAAAAAAAGAACATTTTACTAGCGAAGCTAAAAAGAAATTTTGTAGACATTTTAGCGCTATGTACCTATTACAAGTATATATTTATAATTGATTGTCGTACCATGAGTATAGTAAATCTATGCCTAGCACGCAATTAATATGAGGTGGGGTATAATTAATAGTGAATAATTATTATGGAGGACATGATCGCATTTGTAAGCTCGGCCAAAAGGCGGGCCCGCTCGTATTTTACCTCTCAACATCCGCGGATCTGACCGCCCTGCCAAATGTATAATGGCAGTGCATGCAGCTATAAATACCAGTCACAGATACATGACAACCCGTAGTAACAATCTACGTACGGAACACAAGATAAACGTTCAACTTTGATTTTAATAACTAACGCGTTGTTTTTCTATGTTATAGCTAGGGCTGTCGCCGTTAAGTAAATACTAGTATTTAGAACACAAAAGTCATAAGGCTGATAAAAGTAGGTAATAAAAATATATTATGTCGTTTAATGATTCGATAATCGAGTAGAGTTGAGTTGTGCACAGAAATAATGAAACCCATATCTGACCTTATTCTACAGATCATAATAATAACTATTATCAACTAAATAAATTGAAAAAGATTTCTGTATATCCCAGAGTCAGTGAAAATACATAGAGTGGAATTATAGACAAAACCAATTCGAACTACTGGTATCGTAATCACGACGAATGGTGTAGCTAAGGTACAGGCGGTTGAAATAGATACAATATGTCAGGAATGACAGAAAATGATAATAATATTGAAATAGACAATAATGTATGGATAACGCTTCTTAGGATTCTGTTCCTCCATCCGTAGGTCCGTCGGACTGTCAAAAAAAGCCTATAGGGTACATCCAATGAACATAGAGTCAAGAAGTTTGGTATGAAGCTCGGTCTCACAACATAAACGATAAAGTCTGAAGATCGTTAATTTGTTGTAATATTACATAAAAACACGTTTTTTTGCGGAACCCTCGGCGCGCGAGTCATATTCGCGCTTGTCTGTTTTTTATACTAGACGTAGAGAAACAGACAGGCAGCAGTTGTTGTCGCAGAAGCGATTTATATCGGCTTGAGTTGGAGCGACGTTAGAGTTGCTGGAGAAACATTACAACTGTCCTCTATCCCGACGTGGGATTTTAAGAAGAAAAGAAGTAAGTGAGAGTAGTCTGTAGACATGGTAAATGTCACCAATGAAAATTCACCTGCTTCTCTGCCTGACTCAAGTAGTTCTCGACTGTCGAAATAATCTCTACCCTGAGCCTACGTCTTGACATTGGCTTTGCCAAGTTCTGCTCAGGAAGAGTACAAAACATGTTTCACGAGCGATTTTGAGCACAAGATGATGGTTTTAATGAAAGCACATGATTATGGTGATAATTTAAAATTAAGGTTGAACTAGTCGGTGGCGCGAACTCTAACAAAATGATTGCTATCTCACCTGACATAGTGCGCGAACATGTGTGCTAGAATGAAATGCACAATGATTCATTCCGAAAATGTCCTTTTAGCAAAACAGTTATTATAGAAAAACTTATAAGTGTATCTTTTCAAAATAAATTTATTTTATGCTTTGAATAACTAAACTATATCTGTATGGGCTTTATTTTTGAGCTTTCATGCTCGGTATACTATTTATTTACGCCCAAAGTTGGCTAAAATCAGTGTTGAAATACGAAAGTTTAGAAGCTTGTATTTTTTTAATGTATAATTTTTTTACGATTTTGGGTACATACACACATACATAACGACGAGATCAATTTATATTATCCCTAGTTTTTCATGGTCAACGTCAAACATTGTAGTAATTACTGTTCTGCGTTTGTATGGAAAGATGAACGACTTGTGTAACCTTAAATATAATTATTCAGATTCTTGTTTACCTTATAACTGTCAGATACCACAGATTAAACTACTATCCACTAATAATGAAACCCTTTTTTACAATCGGAATTCCTGCTCCTTTTCTCTCTACCCCAAACCACCAAATGATGTAAGATTTGTCAAATATAACATAATGTCTCACATAACACCGGCGACAAGTGGCATTTGGGAGTTTCCGGTAGCCCATTGGGGGGGATAGAGAAAAGGTGGGCTACGCATCTGCATAATCTTTGGTTATGCGGATGTGTATGGGCGTCGATAGTCGCCAAACGGCTTCTACTACTCGTTTGCCCTCCCAAACTATAAAGATACAAACTGTACATGTAGTGTTTGAGTCAAAGGGAGATCTTTGAGATGAGTCTCATAGTTACAAGGAAATAAGCACTAAGCCAAATTTGGTGACATGGAGAGATATAATAATAATAAAAACTAGGCCGAGGCTGTTCTTATGGCAACCAGACAACTGATATATACTTACCTATTTCTAAATACATACATATTATAGATAAATTACACCCAGACACAGAATGAACATGCTCATCACACAAACGTTTGTCCATGGAGGGATCGAACCCACAACCTCGTTTAGCAGTCAGGGTCACTAACCACTATACCAACAGGCCAGTAAGTCATATGTACTTGAATAGTCAGTCAGAGTAGCTCAACTTTTTTATGAAAGCAATTGCCATACATTTTGGCAGCTAGAGGCAAATTCCTCTAATCATCGGCAACTAACGTTCATGGAGAGATATGATCAGTGTTATTTTTGAGTCACAATTAAGACTAAACCTGTAAAACAATGACAACACCATACAACAACTTGAGTTTAAAAATATATATTGCAGTGGAAACTTACTAATAACTTGACTGAAGCAATAGCCATTAATAAGTTTTTTCATACTTTTATAGCACCGAACATTTATGTTGTTGATTGACCCATCCCAAGGTCTATAAATTATGTTCTATAAAAAGTAGCTGTACATTGCAGAACGTTTCTCAAAGTGAATACCAGATGACAAATAGAAAAAATATTTCTGATGCTAAAAAATAATAATAAAATGAACCTGCTTCTCTCTGATAGGCAAAACATAGATAAGTCATCCAGACTTGACAAAAATAATAATAAAATGAACCTGCTTCTCTCTGATAGTCAAAACATAGATAAGTCATCCAGACTTGACAAAAATAATAATAAAATGAACCTGCTTCTCTCTGGTAGTCAAAACATAGATAAGTCATCCAGACTTGACAAAAATAATAATAAAATGAACCTGCTTCTCTCTGATAGGCAAAACATAGATAAGTCATCCAGACTTGACAAAAATAATAATAAAATGAACCTGCTTCTCTCTGATAGTCAAAACATAGATAAGTCATCCAGACTTGACAAAAATAATAATAAAATGAACCTGCTTCTCTCTGATAGTCAAAACATAGATAAGTCATCCAGACTTGACAAAAATAATAATAAAATGAACCTGCTTCTCTCTGATAGTCAAAACATAGATAAGTCATCCAGACTTGACAAAAATAATAATAAAATGAACCTGCTTCTCTCTGATAGGCAAAACATAGATAAGTCATCCAGACTTGACAAAAATAATAATAAAATGAACCTGCTTCTCTCTGATAGTCAAAACATAGATAAGTCATCCAGACTTGACAAAAATAATAATAAAATCAACCTGCTTCTCTCTGATAGTCAAAACATGGATAAGTCATGCAGACTTGACAAAAAGGCAAGTCCCGGTAAATGTGTTGAAAGCTTCTGCTTCTAGCTGGCCATTTAAACTATCTTGATCCTTACTCCCGTACCATGCTAATAGGAAATACAAGATTTTATAGTTCTGGTAGAGATAGATTTGGTAGTGGTAGTATTGGTAGGTTTTAATGGTAAAAAATAACATTTCTATTTTACAAGCAAGCACTTATACAAACAAGCATTTAATTTAACTTTTACAAGGTTTACTTTTTTGTAGTAGGTACCTACAGAGTATACTGGTCTCTTCAAATTAAAACTCTTATTTAGTTTTTACTACGCATCACCGACTTCTTGCCACACTTATTTAATTAGAAATGATTAATAAACTTATCTTAAACGCATCTTATCTTTACAAGTTCATCATAAAAGAAATAGGCATTATTTGATTTTTTAAAATTCAGAACAAATTTTTGTTAACACAGATCTAATTTCTAAATTCAAATGTTTGGTATTATGTTACATGACACGAGTGTTTTGAAATTTGAAATGACTTGCATTTTCACAGAATTCCAAAACACCAGTTATGTTAAGTAATGTAAACATATTTTTACCGCTATAATTAATGTTAATGCAAATATTAAATAATCATCTCAACTTTGAACTCTGCATCAACTGTAAACATGTGTTTCCAGAAATTTCCTGTTTGAATTTGTACATAAATTTCTCGGTAAATTTATATTTTAAGAAATATATTTTTATCTAATTAATTAATTTTATGTTATTTAATGTTTTGGAAATATGTAGTTTTCTTTTAACTTTTAATAATTGTTTCACCAAGAAGCCAGCAAGTTGGTTATCTACTACATTATTATTCTCAAATTAAAAACTTTTCTAAATTAAAACAATAAGTAGGTTTATGTATTTTTTAATTAGGTAGGTAATTGTAAGCTCTACAATTAGTACAGTTTTGTAAAAGCTTACGTCTTTTACAAAATACAAGATCATTATCAGAATATGTTAGTATATGTTATTTATACTTTATTTCTTTATAATTTTTTTGTAAATTTAACTAATATTCGTTAGAAAACTTGTATACATAGTTTCTTAGAAGGTCCTCGGGTTTAGTTCGGCGGAGAGCGCGTTAGGCCTACAACATGTTCAACGCCTTGAAAATGGTTCCTACTTCCTACAGAAGTAATGCAGTGTAGTAATGAAGTAAATGAACCCACCTTATATCCAGACTGTAATCCACATGTACGTTTATAATCCAATATATTAATCACAATGCACTGAATTTTGAACACACTGCGACACTCCGATCAAAGTTGTGACTATTCGTTTTATATTTTACACACTGGTTTTTTCTACGAAAAATCACTTTCAAAGCCAATAAATTTCCACACCTTTCATAAGATAAACATTAAACAATTCACGGCTTATTATTAAACATTGTGTTTCGCAACATCCGATGTCCGGTGAACAGTCACTACACAAACATCCTTTGCAGTGACATTTAAACACTCAATTATTATTGATAATTTTTACGAAAATTACTTCGCGCTATCGCTGCATATTATTTTATATTCTCTTCCGCAACCTCCGAACAGCTGTTAGTTTCTAGTGACGTCGAAAAATCGATACCAACCAAGCACTGAATTCGAATCGTATCAAAACACCAAAAATCACAATTTACGATTTTTTTAACATTGCAATATCCATTTTTGAATCGAATTGTAATTATAAATAATGAATTATAACAAAGAGTAGCGGTTAAGTAGTTTGGAACTTTAAGTTACATTTTGATATAAGTACAAAGTCTTGAGGTGATCACATTTGCATTTTTGTGGTAGTTTGGATATTTTTTTGAGCGCATTAATTTCATGTCTCGTACAAACACACGCGGTCGCTCTCAATCGCGGACTGCGGCGAGCGAGCGGGGCGCGCGGGGTGCGCGGCCGGGGCGGGGGGCGGGTCGCGGGCGGGCCCGAGCGCGGAATGCTATTGTAGGCGAACTTGCCCGCCACTTTTTTTCTTAATTCTGGTCAAACAAGTTTCGTATACAACCTGCATTGTAAGGATTCCGCGGTCCGCCATTCTTCGAACGGGGCAACGGTGATCAACGGTCTCTAAATTTAGAGGAGCATAAGGTTTCGCTTAAAGCTTGGAGTTTTACCTTACACAGGCAGTCGGCATGGACCGACCACGGCGCCTATAAACTATAGCACTAATTAAAAAAACAATTTCAGAATTATTACTGTTCTGTGTTATTGCGAAATGTAAATCGTAATCGTAACATTTAATGTCTTAAGCCCATAAAAGTCCGGTTTCAAAATGAGAATTTATCGAGCTCGAGATAGATTATGTAGGTAGGTACTAGGAGGAATAATAATCATTTTAAACATTAATTTCGAAAAATGTCTGTTGGCAATACACAAGAAAAGTTCAAAGCTTTTTGACAGCTAATACTTTACGGTTATAATTCGATTTCGTCCCCTTTGTAATAACAACACTAGTGATGAGAATGCAAAGCTGAATCGACATTTTCTATCGTCTTCTTATGGTTGTTAAGCTAAAGATAACCGATGCGTTCTGCCTTACGTGCATTTTAAAAGTTATTGTTATTCTTTGTTAATCCAAGATAGTGTTTACCATAATATCATCATCTGTGTAATGTAAGGTCATTAATAAAATCATTTTTACACATTACCTACCTAGTGATTAAAAATTTCCAAAAAATAAAAGAATATCGATTAGGTAGAAGTGTTTGTTGGTCGTCCATTAACCAGGTGGGAAGACGATCTCCGTATTCCCACCTGGTCCATTTTGGATGCGGGTGGCGAGGGATATGCCGTCTTGGCGTTCATAGAGGGAGACCTATGTTCCCCACCATGGTTCAGGCCTTGACGTGGCGGTGGATCAGCACCTTGGGCGAAGCCAATTGAGCCGAGGGGGCTCTTTGTACCCCTCTTATAAGAAGAGGGGACAAAAGAGCAGGGGGCAAGGGGTGAGGATGGGAACCTCACCCCATTGTACTGTCCCGACGTTGGGAGGGGTTGTTCTGTGGTGCGGGACAGACTCCCCTTTGTGGAGGTGGCGTCGGTCCCTTGCGGGACTGACTAGCCGTCGAGGTGCCCTGTTAGCTTAACAGATCCGGGGCACCTCACCAAGGCGGCACTGGTGGCACTCGCCGGGTTTTAGTGGGTAGAGCTGCGTCCATTTACCATCTTTCGGGCGCAGCGAGTCCCACATACTCACCTGGGGAGACCCACTCCCCAGGCGGGATGCCTCAGAGCATTGCCCGGCGTAAAAAAAAAAAAAAAAAAAAAAAAGACCTATGTTGTTCCTTGTGACCTCGTGTGTGTTCAATGTTCATCCACTGCTGTAATAAACCGGTATGTTGCTTCTGGTCTCCCAGTTTCCAGCTGGCCTAAGTGCGATCACCGAAATCGTCAATAAGTCTGTTGCTACCGGCGTCTTCCCGGAGTATTGGCGCACGGCAATTGTAAAACCCATACCTAAAAAGGACAACGTCACGGAATTAAAAGAACTGAGGCCTATAAGTATATTGCCATGTATATCAAAGATAATGGAAAGAGCTGTCTGCGAGCAACTTACTGTATTTATCGAAAAACACAATATACTACCAGTCATGCAGTCGGGGTTTCGTAAGCGTCATAGCACGACAACAGCTTTGGTGGACGTTGTAGATAACATACTTTTTGCTCAGGACAGGGGAGAGGCCACAGTACTTGTACTACTCGATTACTCCCGTGCTTTTGATACAATACACATCCCCCTGCTACTGTCTAAAATGAAATACTACGGATTTGATGAAAATTCACTATCTTGGTTTGAGAGTTACTTAAACAATCGCTTCCAAATTGTTGAGCTGGTTGAGGATGACGGCACCCCCACTCATTCTAATGCCTGTCCCGTGCACAGAGGGGTCCCACAGGGATCAGTTTTAGGGCCAATAATCTTCTCACTGTATATTGCTGATGTTATACAACAGATACAGCACTGTCGATTTCATATATACGCCGACGACATCCAGTTATATATATCTTTCAGACCAAACGACGCGATAGATGCTATCTATAGACTTAATGAGGACTTAGCGCGTATAACCGAATGGTCAGAAGCTAATGCCTTGGTGCTGAATCCTACTAAGACAAAATACATGGCACTGGGCACTAAAATGCAAATCGAAAAGGCGGTGCAAATTATGCCTCAAATACGTATTAAGGATACTATTATAGAGAGAGTCGCTGAGACACGTAATTTAGGACTAGTAATGGATGAAGGCTTGCGGTTTGAGAATCACATTATGAAAACTGTAAGGAGCTGTTTTTATCGATTAAAAGTACTGTATAAAATAAGAAATTTCATAAGCACTGACCTTCGTATTAATTTGTGTGAATCTCTCGTCCTATCTAAATTAAATTACGCGGACGTTGTGATAGGTCCCTGTTTATTACTCGATCAAAAAATCTAGTACAGCGAGTATAAAATGCTTGCGCTCGTTACGGTTTCGACATCCCTCCTCGCGCACACGTAACACCCTACCTCAACAACGCTCGGCTGCTCAAGATGGAGCGTCGTAGGCATCTCCACCTCGCCACCCTTTTATTTGGTATTGTTAAGCACGAAACTCCACCGTACCTTTACAGTAAATTACAATGGGCTAGAGATAAACAGCTGAGTCTCTCCACCAGGGGATCCTCTTTTCTACTCCTTATGCAAGTACATCACACAGCTGCGTTCCGGGGTAGCTTCAGACATGCTGCTACCAAGTGCTGGAATGACCTGCCACCGCCCACACGTACTCTGAAATCAATTAGCAGTTGTAAATAAAATATAAAAAGTACTTGCTTGAAGAACAAGTACTTGATATTTTTTTATTTCAGTATATTTAAATAACATGAATGAACAAATATATAAGTGATAGTAATTTAGCTGTAACAACAAAATATAACAAGGCACATATTATGTTGAGTAAAATTAATAAATTAATAATTAGTATTTCCCCACCTGATCGGTTTCTAAGCTGTACAATGGCGGCGACGCGGCGTTCCTCTAGTCTAGCGCTGGATTCTGGTCGGTATGAGAACTTTGATACCCTCGTATGCCATAGCCCACAGGTAACAATGTTACAGACATTGTAAATAACGACACACAATCTTCATCGTAATAATCTGAAAATATTATATCTATTTATTATTATTATTAATATAATAAGTATTGATATGAAATAAAGACAATGGCATTATTACTCTTTACTTACTTGTATTATTATTTTTATTTTTTATTTTTTTCTTCATTTCTTCACCTACTTATATTACCATTTCATTTCCATTTTGAAATTATTATATTATAGTAAACGCTGAGCACGCGCGGTCTCAGTAAGTAGGTACTGCATAGTGCATTATGTTCTTTTCGTATCTGATCTGTATGGTGTGGGTTGCATCGCGATTCGCGAGGGACGGCGGACGGAATGGGACTGAGTTATGTGAGCACCGTAGGGTTCACAATTCACAATACATGTAGCTACGTAGACCATTTATATTCGTTCGAATTACAAATTGTCACTGACTTACGTATAATAATAATTATTAAGATACTTTTTATAATAACTGTGTTAAATAATATGTATATATAGTGTTGGTTGTCCATCTGTCTCAACAACATTAGATTTAGATTTATCAGGGACCACATAACATCAGGATTGCGGTTTCTTAGGAAACCGCAATCACACAACTGAGTGGTTACCTTTTGAGGAATTATATTACACTGTTGTGCATTTTCCGGCGCATATAGGTATTTTATGTTTAAATTGTCAATTTTATTATTGTAACCACAATTATTGTTTTTTCTTTTTATTTTTAACATAACTACTGTTTTTATATGGTTGTATTAGATTAAGTATATTATGTAACGGTGTATTAATATTCCTTAATAAATCTCTATTACTATTACTAATTATCTATACTAATATTATAAAGCTGAAGAGTTTGTTTTTTTTTTGAACGCGCTAATGTCAGGAACTACTAGTCCGATTTTGAAAATTCTTTCATTGTTAGACAGCTTATTTATCGAGGAAGGCTATAGGCTATATAATATCACGCTGTGACTTATAGGAGTTGAGTAACGCGGGCGAAGCTGCAGGCAACAGCTAGTAAATAATATAACTACAATCGGCAAACAAGTTATCACATAGAGGTACATTTTCTTAAGAATTACACGGCTAGAGAAGCTTCAAAAAATCATCTACACCCTGACCACCCGGATTTGAAGGTCAGTACCGTTTAAGATATAAATTGTTATCATCAATATCCTACCATCCTACTGATATTATAAACGCGAAAGTTTGTAAGAATGTATGAATGTATGTTTGTTACTCTTTCACGAAAAAACTACTGAATGGATTTGAATGAAACTTTACAATAACATAGCTTATACATCAGAATAATATATAGACTTTAATTTATCACTGTACAGTCCCACGGCAATGGGAAGTACGCGTGTGCAACCGCAGGGCGCTGCTAGCTGAGTAAGAATGGAAGAACAATTAAAATACCTACTATAATAAGTATACACATTTGGAGTCGGTGTCGTATTTGTTGCGGTAGACACCGACTCCAAAAGTAACTATAATGACGTGGTAAACGCAAGGTTGTAAGCACAAAAATTAAAGAAACAGTTATTTTATTACTTTTTAATTTAGTATTTTTGAAGTCGGTTTTAATTTTTTTGTAAATTCCGAAATTCGTCGTCTTGGCGTTCATTGAAGGAGGCCTATGTTCAGCAGTGGACGGATAAATGATGATGACGATTACAATGACCGCGACATACTATGGTGTGCTACCAAAGCATCCTATACACTTGTTACATCAACAGGCACTAACAAATGTTACAAGTAATAAATTGAGCATATCATCAAGGTAAACGAAATCAACCAAATAGGCATTATTGGGAATAACTAAAAAACGGCTTGGCAGATCTGAATAAAATTAATATGGGACCAAATTGGAAACACCAGCTTTCAAACAAAAAAAAATAACTATCGGAATCCATTCACAAACAACACAGGTAATCGTGTCACATACCTCCTCTTTTTTTTGAAGTCGGTTAAAAAGCTCTAAAATGACTACATTTAGAAATTGTACTTCACATCTTTAAACTATGAAAGCAAATTCACCCTATTAGTGCTATCTGAAAGACAGCAGTTCTTCTTGGGTGGAAATATAATGATTGCAATCAAATTCTGACGACCAAGTCTGCTGGACTAGTAGGTAACTGCATGAACGTTACAGCAGTCGCCACTTCAACTACCGCCAAAATCATTTCTATGATGAATACTGAGGTCTGAACCGGGTTGACATGTAAGTACATTTTTGTATTTCACTGTTCCTGCCTCTTAGTAGCTTAGTACGAATGGGTCATCGCAATGCGAATGTTAAAAATATCGAGTGGCCACATAAAATCCATGATTGATGATGATTAATGCATTGCCTATCGGCTATCACCACAGTAGCGGCATATAACCCCCACTTTGTCTTCATTTAATAAACACGTTCATACTTTTCCCAGAACCAATGTATATTGTAATGAATGGAATTTAAATAGTTAAGAACTCGTTTGAACTAAATCGATCGAAACAGAGACGCGCGCATGTACATGTATGCTAATAGATTACAATAACTACAACTTATGTGTAATACGATACACATTTACGAAACGTTAATAGAAGTTTTATGTAAAAGTAAGCTATTAACATTATATATTTATTTTGGAGGAAAATTATATCTTAGGTATAGTATACGTTTGTATCGCATAATATTTCTCCCGTAACTAAACTGTCTTGCTGATTGAGTTGTGTTGATGAGGGAGTCGTCGACCGTATCGGATTTGACTAGTCCAAATCCTGCTCTCCCGAGCAGCGCGCGCGATGAACCACGCTCCCTGCGTGGCGCGGAGTTTGGGATCAGATGGCCATGTGTGAGTTGTCCCAACATATTATTATTATTTAGAAGTTTTGTTTTAGTCTTGACGATGATCTCTTTGGAAGTGAGTAGTCTTGCCGTTCATTGATAAAGGCGCTCGCTGGTTCCTCGCCGAACAACCCGACTTGAACCGCTCACTGCACGTTTTAGGAGATTTAAACCATGGAAGTTGGAAGCTTTACATTTTGAGATGTCTATTTGATTTCAACTAACAACAAGCTATTCTTAGTATCTACTGGTAGATTTGTACGATCCCAAATCCACGAATCATACAAACAACTTGAAACAGACAAACAATACGGGAATCGAACCCGCGACCCCTCACCATAAGTGTTCATATATCCCCAGGGAAACCTTGAATTAGCCGATAAAAAAACAAACTAAAACATTTCTATGAACGTTTATATTATTTTTACCATATTATTATAATGTATGTGTATGTAAACAAAACATTAAAAAAGTTGTCTGCCCTAAGCGGAATTCCAACATTCAAGGTTAGCTGGGACTCCCAAAAGTATTTGGACGATAACTAGCTGAATAGGATCGAGCGGGACGGCTATAGCGTTACACCACGTGTGCGGCAGAGACAGAGGACATGGTTTATTTATTGGTATAACCATGGAGTATAGAAAGAGTAACATATCATATGGGAGAAAAATTGAAGTGTCCATTTTAACTGAAAATAACAATTCAAATCCGTAATGGCGCTGATATCAATCAGGATTTGGTGAGAAGTAACTATAGACCAGTGTCGATAATTTTCAAAACAAAAAAAAAATATAGTAGGATGAAACCTATTGGAAAAGGAAGAGAATAAAACACAAATGGAAGGAAAAATAATTTACGGGCGATCTGAGTGCGGGAAAGTGGAAGGGGAGGGGGGTAAACGTAAAAAAACGGTTAATCTCAATTTCCGGCAAAACTACAAGTCCTATGGAAAAAAGTTGAATGGCAAAGTTGTAGGTAATAAAAAGGTCTACAACTTTTGTATTTACATTTTTTTACATAACCTCAAAATGTATGTGAAAAAATCAAATGACCAAGTTTTTGGTTTTTTATTTTTATCTTTTACAATAAAAAAACAAATATTCACAAAATTTGGTGAAAACTTATCTTTTTATGTCCGAAATACACTGTATTTTTTTTAATTTCCAATATCTATTTCTTTCATCTTATTTTGACTTAATATCGAAAAATCAGCCTAATTTTCAATCGAAAATTCTCGCGTTAAAATATCAGCTTTTTTCAAAAAAATTATGTGCTTTCTGTCCTTTGAAATCTCTACTTTCCGACGGTGTAAAAAAAGTATACATGACTATGGTAAATTTTCTCAGAAAATGCAATAAAACGAGTACGATACGAGATAGAATAAAGTCCAGACCCTCTTAGCTTCTTCCCCACTTCTCTATAAAATACATTTTGATGGGCTAAAATTTTCCGTAGGTCACTCAGGTACATAATTTATCCTAAAATAGCAAAAAATAGGCATCTACGCATATAATTTATAAAAAACCAAAAACTTGGTTATTGGATTTTTTCACATACATTTTGAGGTTATGTAAAAAAAATGTAAATACAAAAGTTGTAGACCTTTTTATTACCTACAATTTTGCTATTCAACTTTTTTCCATAGGACTTGTAGTTTTGCCGGAAATCGAGATAAACCGTTTTTGTACGTCTACCCCCCTCCCCTTCCACTTTCCCGCCCTCAGATCGCCCGTAAATTATCTTTCCTTCCATTTTTGTTTTATTCTCTTCCTTTTCCAATGGGTTTCATTCTACTATAATTTTGTTCCACTTTTTATCATTTTCAAAGGCATCGGCACTGGTCTACTAATTGAATGTGTATTTATACTAGATCTATACCTACATAAATACTTAAAACATTTGGTATTGGATCAAATTATGAACCTAAACAATTCTCACACACGAAAAATTTCATCAAAATTGGTCCAGCCGAGAATATGTAAAGATGTGTGTGTGCCAAGAAGTAGGCGCGCTCTGGTAATTTAAAAAATGACCCTTTGGCTACTGTACCTACTGTGGCGCTACCCTTGTATTGGCAACATGGTCAAGTAGGATATCTGTGAGCATTACTGAATAAGAAAGAAGCAATTCTTCTGGGCGCCTTTTTCAAAATTAGAATTTAGAATTAAAAAAAATATAGATTTTGGGAGGATGAAGATAAGTATTGCAAAATAAAACGTATTAATAAAATATATGTATTTAATTTATAGTATATAATATGTCGTTCTGTTAACACTTGATTGACGCTTTTCGACGGACACTTTTAAAGAGATACCTCCTTACTTCTATCCTCCATGGTGTATCAAGTTGGGGCCCGCGTGCGAGCGAGATATACGGTTTCTGTTGGTCTCGTTGGGAAATTTAATTAGATGATTAAAAATTGTCACTAATTAATTTACAGGTTGTTTCGAGTGCTTGTGATGTGAATTTAAAATGAGGGTGTCGGGTTCAATCTTGTTGTCTATACTCTATAGTATAAAAAGACATTAAGTTGGTAAGTTTGGTGCTAGGTGCCACTAGGTGCTGATGCGATTTAAAAAAATATTTCACCAGTGCAATGCTAGGTTAGGTTTGGTTAGACATCCCCACCATGATCCAGGCCTTGTCGTGGCGGTGGGGCTCAGTAGACTAGGGTGAGCCCAGCACCTTGGGCGAAGCTAATTGAGCCGAGGGGGCTCTTTGTACCCCTCTTATATGAAGAGGGGACAAGAGAACAGTAGGCAAGGGACGAGGACCCATTGTACTGTCCCGACGTTGGGAGGGGTTGTTCTGTGGTGCGGGACAACTCTGTGGAGGTGGCGTTGGTCCCCTGAGGGACTGACTAGCCGTCGAGGTGCTCTGTTTGCTCAACAGATCCGGGGCACTTCACCAAAGGCGGCATTGGTGGCACTCGCCGGGTTTTGGTGGGTAGAGCTGCGTCCACTTACCACCTTTCGGGCGCAGCGAGTCCCATATACCCGCGTGGGGAGACCTACTCCCCCGTGGGATTCTTCAGTGCATTTCCCGGCATTAAAGAAAAAAAAGGTAGGTATTTGGCGGGATCCAATTTGCAGCCTCTACCTGAAAAGCAACACAACACTAGTCGATTATTGTCTCTTATGTAGAACTAGAGTAGTAGAGAATGTAGAATGTGAGCAACCCTATCTTATAATATTCTCAATTAACAATTTATTCTGGTACATAGTTGCTGCGAATCCTCAAGGCGCATGATAGAATACAATATATTGTTTTCTTATGTTTACGCGAATTTCACTCATTATAATGAAACACTTTTATGGACTTCATCGCGGTTTATTTATATTGATGATGATGTAAAGTATCCGAAACATCGAGCATGTACGACGGATACGTTACAGCATCATTTACCACGATCACAATCCGTAAAAGTTATTTTATTATATTGATAGAATTCGTGCGTAAAGCTAGAATATTTATAATAAATACTAGCCGTCTACATTTTTGCAACGCCTGATTAAGTATATTATCTTAAAATATCTATCGGTATGTTAATTTCACTGAATCAATTTCTCGCTACTCATCTGCTACCTCCTTCCTCATCCGACTGCAAACAGGACTCATGTTCACATGGACGAGCTCCGCAGTTTTTCGTTTTTCGAACACACTTTTATTATCAACTTTACCTGATCTCTCTAGTATCTATCGTAGTAACGGAGTCTTTAAACGATATTTTTACCCACTTCAAGACGTCAGACTAAATTGAAACTTAGCACACTTTTTAAGGATCGATGACAATACAATAATTTAATAATTTTCTTGAAACCGAGTGGGTCTCCCCACGCGGGTATGTGGGACTTGCTGCGCCCGTGGTAAGTGTGTAAGGGTAAGGTGGTAAGTGAACGCAGCTCTACCAACTAAAAACCGGCGAGTGCCACCAATGCCACCTTTGGTGAGGTGTCCCGGCTCTTATGAGCAAACAGGGCACCTCGACGGCTAGTCAGCCCCTCAGGGAACCACAGAGGGGTTGTCCCGCACCACAGAACAACCCGTCCCAACGTTGTGTCCCAACGTACAATAGGGTGAGATTCCCGTCCTCGCTCCTCGCCCCCTGCTCTATTGTCCCTTCTTTTTATAAGAGGGGCACAAAGAGCCCCCTCGGTGCAATTAGCTTCGCCCAAGGTATTGGGCTCACTCTAAGCTACTGAGCCCCACCGCCACGTCAAGGCCTGAACCGTGGTGGGGACGATAATCAGAATAGTACATCTAAGGAAAGCATAAGGCATGCAAGTTATCTACATCACTTGTGTGGTTTCTAGTCTCACTCATCAGTATATTCTAAGTCTATGGTCTCACTCATTCTAAACTGACTGCCACCAGTTCGGGAGTGCGCTGTGCGGCGCTGCACTCATTAAGGATTCAAATTCAAATAGTTTTTTTTTAATTCAGTACAAAATAATAAAATAAATACATACTTAGTAGCAAATTAAACTAAATGGATTAAAAAAATATATATTATTGTAAAATAGAGAGTGGCGTGCTTTTGTACGTGCTTTTGTACTACATTTTTAATGACTTCATGCTACCGATGGTTGTCTTATCGCCACGAACTACAGGTCATCGGGACTTATTACATCGAGAGTAGTTATAGTAGTAGAGTAGTTATGTTTGACCATCAAGATGTATACTTTACTTTTTATTTAAGAAACGGCTCACAACAAATAAAAAAGTATACAATAATATACGACGCTTCATGTCCTATTATTATTTTGTATGTATTACTTTTCAAATGTTTATAAATTAAGAATACGGAAAAAGCATCTTGAGTCGTAAGTGGTCATAAGGTTAGAAATATTCCCACGCGGTTTTATTTCGTTTTTAGGATTCCTTTCCTCAAAATTACAAAACGATACTCACATACGTTTATTACGTTGTCCGCTTGTCTGTCTATCGTCAAACCGAAATCTATTTTTGGCAAAAAGCTAGTTCTCACAGAATAAATTAAAGAAAATAAACTGAAAACCGTTAAATTGTTAATATATTACCTACATAAAATAATTTAGTATAAGATATTAAACATATTGTATGCTAATATAAGATTTTTTTATTAATAAAAATCTTAAACCAAAGATCTTAGAATAAAGAAATAAGTATAGTATAATCTGGACTTCTCCGTAGCGACGGTGGAGTGGGAGCGTCGCGACATTTACTGTCTACTCGCAAATAGGAGTTTTACATAAAAATGCATTTTATACTGAACCCTTTCAGTGCGCGTCTCTGACCCTGTCTGTTGTCACGTAGATAGTGTCACAATAAAGTGACGTATTGTACTTACGGTCCGTACGGTTCTAGCGCAACCGGTTATTACGAGCACAGAACAGAGTGAACAGACAACATAGTGTGGCAAAAATCACCAAAAATGAAGAAGAGAATAAAAAAGAGTTAGTTGTTGTATATCTAAAATAAGTTAAATAAACTACAATATTATAGCAAAATAAATGAACCGTTTAAAATGTATGGGTAAGGATATTAATTATAAGGAATGAAATACATATAAATAAAACATTGAAATGCTTATAAATTGATTTTATGTCTCCGTAAATGTGCGTCGTAAGTAATTTGGAAATTCGTCTCAAATTAATCCTTCCAATTTAAATTCAAACATTCCTTTTTATTTAAATTCGTAATTTTATATCTTGTTAGTATAAAATCGATAAAATTTACTTGCTATAATATCTGTGGCCCGCAGCTTTCCGTCAACTTCGTACAGCTGATGATGATTATAGTAGATGATGGTAGATTCAATTGACATTCAAAAAGATACTGTATTAGTACTACATATTTTGAATATTTTTTTTTGATTTTGATTATGATTTTGACCTTCTTTCGAAATTTCATCGAAATCCTATCCGCGGATTAGTGACTGTAACAATCAAAATAATTCCGTTTATAATATTAAAGATGCAATTGTATTTTCGAATTGTTTTTCTCATAATGTTGACGAAAACATGCACCATAGAGATTAGGTATAAAATTATAAGCAAACACAAACATAATATGTATTATTAAATATTAACACGCTTTTATTGGATTTTTTTTCACGCCGGGAAATGCTCTGGGGCATCCCTCTGTGGAGTCGGTCTCCCCACGCGGGTATGTGGGACTCGCTGCGCCCGAAAGGTGGACGCAGCTCTACTTACTAAATCCCGGTGAGTGCCACCAATACCACCTTTGGTGAGGTGTCCCGGATCTGTTGAGCAAACAGAGCACCTTGATGGCTAGTCAGTCCTCCAAGGGACCAACGCCACTTCCACAGAGGGGTTGTCCCCACAGAACAACCCCTCCCAACGACAGGACAGTGCAATGAGGTGAGGTTCCGATCCTCGCCCAATGTCCCTCTGCTCTTTTGACCCCTCTCCTTATAAGAGCCCCTCGGCTCAATTCACTTCGCCCAAGGTGCTAGGCTCACCCTAGGCTACTGGACCCCACCGCCACCTGAACCATGGTGGGGTTTATTAGCTTCACCTGTATGTATCTATGTAACGGAGTCTTTAAACGATATTTTTACACACTCTAAGATGTCAGATTAAATTGAAACTTTGCAAACTTTTGAAGGACCGAGGACAACACAATAATTTAATAAGTTTGATCCAATATCCTTATCAGGATAATCAGGATAGCACATGCTAGGAAGGTATAAGGCGCTGAAATCACCTACATCACTCATAATATGGTTTTTAGTCTCTCGCTCAATCTCAGGTGACATTACGCGAGTGACAAAGAATTAAAATCCAAATAAAATTTATTAAAAAAATGCGACACTATAATTGAATAAGAGAATTAAATGGATTAACAAAAAAAAAAGATATTATTATAAAAGAGCGTTTTGTACGTACTACATTTTTATACTAACTTCACTTTTATATTAGCTACCGATTAAATATTTATAACAATGACTATGGAGCACCTGATGCACTTTTTTGAAGTAAAACTTCTTTAGGCGCGACTAGAGTCTAATTCAGATTTTTATGAAGTTTTACTTCAATGGCGCGTAAAGATTACACGCATAGGTACACTTTTTTTTACAATAAAATTAATTTTCTAATTATTAGTTCGGTTTCCTATTAAAGTGTGCGTTTAAGTTTTTTTTATTGGTAATCTGGTAATATTAAAACCTCATATTGTTTACGACTTTTATTTATGGTAGCAGTTTTTGACAAAGGGAATTATCCGGATGGTGCATGGTACCATGGACGAAGCATAGCGAAGCCTTCCCACCGGTTGATTATATTATTGTAGTTGAAAAATATAAATAACCTTATGAAATCATAATAGGCATTACTTGGTGGATACATGACATACGATATTTAATGTATTTCTATTTTCTAAGCCCATTCCTCCATACTCTTAGTGTATATACTAAACGTGCAAGATCACGCATATGCATGCAGGCCCTCACTTGATGTGGAGGAAGATACGGCTGGTATGAAAACAACATGGCTTAACAAGGTGTTCAGAGGACTTAAAAGTGAGCTTATGTGTTTGTGGAGGATTAGTAGTTGAGGTCTCAATTGAGTGGGTGAGAGAAAATCGCGAGAGAAGGACGTGTGGAGGGAAGCTGCGCCAGATACCGACAGATAAGAGCGATTGGGACGCCTTGGGCCATGTATGAGGTCCTAGTACCGAGGCTTCGAGATTTTCGTACATTATGATTCATATTCGGAATACGTTTAGTTCATTGAGGTATCTGATGATGATGGTTGACATTTGAATGTAGTTTTGGACTGAATGATTCTGATATGTGAAAACATAGCTAATTGTTTATTGAATGAAAACTTCTTATGGGGTGTTGTATGGCTTCCCTTACTCTCACGCATACCGCGGTAGGCAGGCTCCCCCTCTCACAGCGTTAGTATTACGGAGAGACGCCAATTGTAATTGTTGTACTTTATAGGATTAAGTATCATTATCTATACTAATAATGCGGCCTCCACTCTTGAACCTTATCGCCCCATCAGCCATCCGTTTTCCGGAGTATGTGACCAGACCACTTCCACTTCAATGTGCTTATTCTTTGCGTGACCTTAGTTCTCACTTCTCTGGCATCCAGCATAGCACGCTCCATAGCACGTTGAGCTGCGGCAAACTTACGAACCAGTCGTAAATAGGCCACGCTTCAGCCCCGTAGGTCACCACGGAGAGCGTTTTTCTAATGCGTTCATTGATTGAAGAATTTCGTCTCCAAACTCTGCGGTATAGACGACGTGAGAGCGGAGGCCACGGTAGACGGAGTGTTGGTCAGCCATTAACCAGGTGAGAAGACGCTTTCCGTGCGAAGACCCGTCCGTGTTACCTATATGCGAGTGGCTAGGAACAGGCCGTCTTGGCGTTAATTGAAGGAGACCCTTGTTCCGCAGTGGGCCTACCTGGTGATAGACCTACACACACAAAAATCATTCATCTAGCATCCATTGCCCTCGCATGATCTTGGTTGCTGTAAAATACTCAAGAGTCGCGAATGTAAATATCTTAACAAACCTCTGTAAAATTGCGTATAGAGTTATGTATAATAATAATAACAATATCAAACCTTATATGTCCCACTGCTGGGCACGGGTCTCCTCCTCGAAATCAGGCGAGGAGGGTTTTGGGCCATAGTTCACCGATGCGCTGGCCCAATGCGGGTTGGTGAACTTCAAGGTTTTAATCTTATCGAGCATGCAGGTTTTCTCACGATGTTACTTTCACCGGTGAGGAAGCGATGGTCTCATGTTCAGGTGCACAGGGGGGTCAGGATCGAACCCGGACCTCTCTGCTCTCGCTCAAGAGGCCGAGCCCATACCCACTATAATTTTTGGGTGAAATGGTCCCGTTAATGAGGACTGATCACCCGTCTGGCCTTGCTGGTGTCCCCACCCTTAAATAATAAATAATACCCACTAGTGACTAGGCCATCGTCGCTCAGGTATAAAGTAGCTTCATTATAATGTGTAAATTTTGCATCAGAAAACAATACTTCCCTTTATAAAGCATACTAGTAGATAGAATACATAATAAAGCCCACCATTGGCGTCATTTTATACCAAATCTAATTATTATAAATATCGTCATAATATTATAAATAATTATTGTAAATTTACATTATTAATTATTAATCCCGTGTATTTTAATTTATTAACTTTAATTATTAATCAATATTAAATTCATGAATGGCACATACTTTTAGCGCCACCGGAAGTCTATAATTTCAAATGCATTTAGATAGATAAACGGCGTCACATCCGGCTGGTGTTGCCACTTGCCAGGAGTTTGTAACACCATTAATTTTATCTGTGCCGGTGCCGGTGCCGGTGCCTAGTTGCATGCGAGTGGCGGGAATCGGCTCTCTTGCCATTGAAAGGGGTCATGTCCAGCGGTGGATGGAAAAAACTTGACGATGATGATGACGATGATGTTGACGATTATGTTTACGATGATGATGACGACAATGATGACGTTGATGATGAATTGTTAGAAAAATCAAGGCAAGCGAAGCCACCATAACAGCTAGTACATATTTTATTTATGTATATTAAGGAAGTGCGGTTGGGTTCCATACAATGAGTGACAAATTGTAGTCAAGTGACAAAGACGAGACAAATAGAGGCTCGGTCAATAGACCGGTCTCATCCGTCGTCTCATTCCGTCTCACCCTCCGTCTCACACAATAGCCTGTAATTTCATTACTGTTGCCCCTGTGTTAAAAATCAATCATTTGAAGAACCGTGAAACGAGAGTAGGATTTGAAAAGGGTCCTTATAGAAGTATAGAAGTTTTGTTTAGAATTTAGACTTCTGTGTCGATTGGTGAAGGTGATCGAATAGTGGATTTTATATGTAGTGGGTTCGAATCTGGCCTGGCAAAAACATTATGATGAATTTGCTGGAATATTATTAGGTACTAGCTGTTCCGCGATTTAATCTGTCCCAGAATAGGACATGCATGTTATATGTATGAAAAAATATTAAAATATTTATTTACGATAGATCATGTTGAAAGCCAACGATACCTTTCCTTGTGCTGTGTCGTGTTTTGTTTTCTTCTCGCGTTGTTAACACGTGTATTAAAATTATGGTAAAAGCCGAAAGTCCTAATCTACCAAATACTTTTCGCTGGTAATCCCGATATCTGTTCAGCCGAGTTGAGGAATGTTAAAACATGAATATAAGTAGTTCTTCCGCTTTTATCACTCATTAAATACAATAACAAATAATAAATACTTATCATAATATGTACATAATATATCGTTATACATAAATTTCGGTAATATATTATATTACGACGATTACAATCGAACCATTAACTTACATTTTTTTTTTTCATTGGCCGGGAAATGCTCTGAGGCATCCCGCGGGGGAGTGGGTCTCCACACGCGGGTATGTGGGACTCGCTGCGCCCGGAAGGTGGTAAGATGGACGTAGCTCTACCCACTAAAACCCGGCGAGTGCCACCAATAGTAAGGTGCTCCGGATCTAATGAGCAAACAGGGCACCTCGGCGACTAGTCAGTACCTAAGGGGGACCAACGCCACCTCCACAGAGAGGTTGTCCCGCACTACAGAGCAACCCCGCTCAACGTCGAGACAGTACAATGTTGTGGGGTTCCCATTCTCGCCCCTTGCCCCTGCTCTTTTGTCCCCTCTTCTTATAACAGGGGTACAAAAGGCCACCTCGGCTAAATTAGCTTCGCCCAAGGTGCTTTCTTTTTATTTACTTATGCACGGTACTCACATTAAAGTGATCTTCACAAAAAGTCTCTAATATTTGTATATAATGACTTCGGACCTCTTCTTGCCAGTTTTGACCAAGTATTTCTCATGTTTAAATCTGTTGGTAATGAGTCCACAGCCTGCCGGGTGTTTTACAGACGTGTTATTGTATTCCGGCACAATACACCAATGATAAGGATTATTAATATTCTCACATTATTCATTTTCAAAAATACCTTTACTATGTACCTCGTGGCTAAGTAATAACAACCGCACGGATCGATCCAGCAGGTTAAATATTTGCGGGGTTGGTCCGTGGATGGGTGACCATCTTTACATACCGAGACTCGGACTGCGTGCCTCGGCGTTGGTCTCGGCTGTCATTTATGAATCTTTGACAGTCGTTACGGGTCGTCAGAAGACCGAAAGTCTGACCACCGTCTCACCACGGGGTATCCTATTACCCAGTTACTAGGTTGTGGACAGTGGAGGTGAAGAAAGGGCAGGACTGGCAGGGTAATTACTGGCATCGAGACTTACCATCTTACGTCCAACTAAAAACAGCTACAATATACCGTATTCCCGTCCATCACATCAGTCGTGACAACAGCCGGTGTAATGATGTTGTAACTAAGTCATGAGGCTGCGACAGTAATTGATGACCCGGGATGGAATCTGGAACAAATGTCAGCTTACGTCATTGTAGAGGGCGCGGGTTCGAATCCCGCGTGTCGTAACAACCAATTGAATACTCTATGTAGTAATTCTATGCTCTACTAAAATGCATTATTTTAAATGGCTCCACTTGTATAGTATCGAACGGAATCTTTAAATATGATTTTCATCTACTTCAAAACTTTAGTTTTAATTAAAACTTTGCAGGCTTGTCAAAGGACCAACGCCAAAAGATACGCTTTTTTATTAAAAGATACCTATGTTCTTTTAATAAAAAAGATAGTTATAAAACAAAATGAGAATCTTAGTTGGGCAAATAACCAAACGGTAGGAGGTATATTTAAATCGAAAAGCGCAATTTGACGGATAAAAACGAAGAGTAGTAGGTATAAGTTATCATGCGAATGTTAACAATATTTCGCCAACATCTAACCATAAAACAAACAATACAATTATAAACAATAAAAATCGGCAATTTAGAAATAGCTGACGTGATAAAACTATTAAAAATCGTCAATTTACGGTAATTAAGCTTTTAGTGCTTCACTACTGGCGGGCGGCGGTGGGGCGCGGGGGGATCGATGCCGCGACGTTGCCAGCTCGCAGTGTTTGGGTTGCAGCGCGACGTTGCCGTAAAGTTTGGGCCGTATTGTAAAAGTGTAATTCGGAACAGACTTATAATCCATTGAACTATATGGTAGTAACTAGTAGTACCTCAGTGTTATAACGGCGTTGTGTTGAATTTGATTTGATATTTTGACTATTTGTTTAAAGAAAACTTACAGATGTAAATCTTCTACAATGTTATAAGACTTCATTATCTATAGGTACATATAAAACGCATAATATAAATAGAGGCAATTAATTAATTAATTAATTATCATCAAATGTATCTATTCAGTATATATATGTCGCAGGGAAATGAGGAAATCAGAGATTTCACGAAATCCCGGCAGATGTCGAATATTCTTATTTACAACGTCTTCTTTCTAAACAAATCTAGTGATATAGGTATCTACACTATGTCGTTTCACTCAACTAAATCTGCTTGCTTTGCACTAACTTCACTTTTATAAATAGCTACCGACGAAATATAATTAACAATGACTATCGGGTACCTATCTCATGTTTTTCTTACAATAATATTATAATATATATTTTAATACGTTTCATATATTTTATAAAAAACTATTTTGAAAGTTCAGTTTGATGTTAAAGATTATGAGTTCAATTTTTTTTTTTTTTTATATTTGACCGGTTTGGTAAAGATCGAACTAGCACTCTTCGGTTTGAAACTCAAGTCCAATCATTTGCCTAACGTGCTCTATATCCTGTAAAATAAATAAAAATGTGGAGAAATAAAAACTAACGTGCATATTATGTATTTATTATTTCATAACAACGTAACAATCATTACAACATATAAACTCACAGGTGTTCCCTGTTTCTTAATATACCTACCTATCAATACCTACAACAAACATACATCTTTTAAAACCAAGACCAAACTGGGCATGTCTTTTTTATGACATACGAGGCCAAACGAGCACTCGCAGCCTTATGGTACTGACGCCCGCACACATCCGCAAAGCCAGAGTTTTTATGCAGATGCGTTGCCCTCCTTTTGCCTATACCCCCCCCCCCCCCAATTGGCCACTGGAAACTCACAAACCGCACGAAACGCGTCAGCGTAGCTGTCACTTGACGCCGGTGTTATGTGAGCGAGAGGTACCCCGGTCGTGCCGGCCCAAATCAGCTGCAGAGCAGCATGGCACTACCTCTTACTGGTCTGTAGGTTTACGGATAAACAAAGAATACCGTGTACAAGACGGATTTTGTGGTATTGGTTTTGTCGCCAAACACAAGTGAAATGTTATTTTTCTCAATCTATACTAATATTATAAAGCTGAAGAGTTTGTTTGTTTGTTTGAACGCGCTAATAACTATAAGACGCGCTAATAAAAATAAGAACTACAAGTCCGATTTAGCTTATTTATCGAGGAAGGCTATAAAACATCACGCTGTGACATATAGGAGTTGAGTAACGCGGGCGAAGCTGCAGGCAACAGCTAGTTTATTATAAAGATGTTTATTATCTCATCTATTTCGGCAAGATATCAAAATCCGATCATCGGATGGGCGTAACAAACATACTCTCATACGCAGTTATATTATTAAGGATTTACACACATATAAGGCCGCGTTTAGATAGACGAAGTGTTGGTTGACCAGAGCTGGGAAGACAATCTCCGTGCAGTGGCTGATCCGTGTTGGATGCGAGCGGCAATGGATCGGCCGTTTTGGCTTACATTGAAGGATGTTCAGCAGTGGACGGATAGAGGCTGATAATGATAATACACATTACACATATTTATCCCTTTATATATATATTTTTTTTTATGGCATAGTAGGGCAATGAGCAGTCGAAGCCGTTTGGCGACTGCCGACGCCCAAACACATCCGCACAACCAAAGATTATGCAGATGCGTTGTCCTCCTTTTCCCTAACCCCTCAATGAGCCACCGGAAACTCACAAACCGCACGAAACGCGACAGCATAGCTGTCACTTGACGCCGGTGTTATGTGAGCGAGAGGTACCACCCCGGTCGTGCCGGCCCAATTCGGCTGCTAAGCAGCATGGCACTACCTCTTAACATATATATATTATTACTAGCTGTTGCCCGCAGCTTCGCCCGCGTTAACTTTTAAAATTTGAGGGGTTGACCACCCTTATCACTTAGGGGTATGAAAAATAGATAGTAGCCGATTCTCAGACCTACTGAATACGCATGTAAAATTTGGTAAAAATCGGTAAAGCCGTTTCGGAGGAGTATGGTAACTAACATTGTGACATGGAAATTTTATATATTAGATAACATTATAACATTAACACTATTCTCTTAGTAGGTAGGAACGTGCAATTATCTGCATCTCAGTTAGCTATGAGTGGCGTCATAAAGTGACTTACTCTTTTCTAATGTTTACGCGAATTTCAATCATTACAATAAGATATTTGACATATTTTATCGCGTTTCATTTCAGTTTTGTTACAATCCCAACCTCGTGGGTACTTAGGTTTACATTCCCGACGTTTAAATAATTTACAGAACATGGTCACGGGAGGAATCCCTTGTTATATCAAAACTTCATCATGAACAAAATAAATTGCTCTTATTCTACAGACACTAATTATTGCTATCCGTTAAAACATTAAACACATGAATAATGCAGGAACTACTTTTATTGTTAAGTGCGCACAAGTTACACATTTCTTTGAATTCGTATTATCTACATCTCTTATTGCACATCATTATAGCCACAAGCTGTCTCATTTGGAAAATAAATTAATTCCAAATTTTATGGCTCCGTAAAATTAGTTATTCCGTTTCAACGAAAAACTTTAAAACCTTCAACCCGTTGACTGATGCTTGTTTAAAAATGCTATAACAAAAAAGACACAAATATCTTGAGTTTTATGTTTGTCATGTGTCCTGCAAAATTATTTTCAGTCTTATAAAAATATAATAGATGTACTTTTTTCTTATTAATAAGATTTATTGGGGTGTCTGTTTAGGCATGTGAATGACTTCGATAGAATTCTAATACACATGATCGTTTACCAATTTTGATGTAAAGGTACTTGAAATCATTCTAAGACGCTACACACTTAGTAGGTATACGAATCTGGCTAAATATGGCAGGCTGATTGTCCCAAACTCAACAGTTCATAACATAGAGTCAGCAGCACTCTTTTTCTCCTGGCATATCTTGTAGACAATATTTTATATTGTTTTCTTATGTTTACGCGAATGAAACATTTTGTTATAACATCTCAAACTTAACTTATAATGTCTCAAACATGTATGAAAAACATCACTTGAATTTAGAATCCAAAACTTAAAGAGTCATATAGCTAACTTTGTGATCCCATTTCTTCCAATAATATCGCCTGTATCTTATTCCTAATTACCAGCTTCTTCACCGGTCCCAGTGATCTGAAATACGGCGCGAGGGACTTCAAGAACATCATGTCATAATCATCATCCTCCACTTTCATCCGTTTCGCGGGGGTTTCAACATTCTCTTCAAAGTCATCGTCATCCCTTGTCTTGTCCGATAACGTGTCTAGCGTTTCAGCGTATACCTGTTTCTCCTCTTGGTGGTCCACTTTGACTGTATACGCGTCTTTATCGACCACTTCTTGTTCATCGTTATTGTAGATACACTCCCCTGGTCGGTAGAGGAACCAGAGGTTGTCGAAGTACCTCCACTGGCCGTAATAGTCTTCTAGACAGGTGACACTAAACTTTCTCATTTCTCTTTTGAATATGTCCCGTAGATTCTTCCATTTCGACCGTGCTAAATGTTCTGGAACAAAAAAGTCTGTTAGGTTTTTAATTAAACTAGTGTCCTCAGGATGGGATAGTAGATGAAAGCACAGTTCTATCCGTGTCTCTAGGTAGGTATAGCCAGACTTATATGGCCTTGTTATTGTAATGTTATTTGGGTAGGCAAATTAGCAGACGACTCTCAAGATTTGGCACCTAATGTGTTACCCGTAAACGTAAGATATCAAGACTCCCCCATCATGGTTCAAGCCTTGTCGTGGCGGTGGGGCTCAGTAGCCTAAGGTGAACCTAGCGAAGCAAATTGAGCCGATGGAGCTGCTCTTTGTACCCCTCTTATAAGAAGGGACAAAAGAGCAGGGGGACAAGGGGCGAGGATAGGAACCTCACTCCATTGTACTGTCCCGACGTTGGGAGGGGTTTTCTGTGATGCGGGACAACCCCTCTGCGGAGGTGGCGTCGGTCTCTTGAAGGACTGACTAGCCGTCGAGGTGCCCTGTTTGCTTAACAGATCCGGGGCCATCTTACCAAAGGCGGCATTGGTGGCACTCGCCGGGTTTTAGTGGGTAGATCTGCGTCCACCTTTATACCAGCTTTCGGGCGCAGAGAGTTCCACATACCCACCTGGGGAGACCCACTCCTCAGCCTCAGAGCATTTCCCGGCGTAAAAAAAAGATATCAAGACTCAGTACCAGTAATTACACTGCCTGTCCTTCTCTTCTTTCGGAAACACAACTGAGCTGTTGGTGGTACCCATGCAAACGGGCAAAGTGCTCCCAACTATTAACTCCCATTAATGTATGGCATACAAATTACAAATTTAGTAAGAGGTAGTGCCATACCGAGGTGGTAGCTCTCGCTCATATAATACCGGCGTCAAGTAACAGCTATGCTGTCGCGTTTCGTGCGGTTTGTGAGTTTCCTCAATATTACAACACAGTACAATTTTCAACACAAAAAACCTTTTTTAACCGACTTCAAAAAGGAGGAGGTTATCAATTCGTCGGAATCTTTTTTTTTTTATGTATGTTACCTGATTACTCGAAGATGGCTAGACCGATTTGAAAAATATTTTCTTTGTTCTAAAGGGTATACTTCCCAAATGGTCCCATGACAAGGAAACCAGGATCTGATGATGGCATCCCAGAGAAATCGAGGGGAACTTTTGAAAATCGTAGGGGCGACTAGTACGTTTGATATTTTTTTTATAAAGTGTTTTGAAGGACTACAATTTAATGAAGGTCTGAAGTCGATGTGATGCTGTAGCCGAAAGTCAATCGAGGGAACTCCTCAACGATTTACATCAGTAACCTTGTGTTTGGGCTTGATTAATTTGTAATGATGAGAACTTTACACCTAGATGGGTTGTGACTGTCATTAGGGGTCTGATGATGAAGACAAAGGACAGTTAAAGGAACTCCTCAACAGTTTACAGTAGCTACCTTGTGTTTGGACTTAATTAATTTAAATTGATGAGAACTTTATACCCATATGGGTTATAAGCGCCATTACAGGTGTGATGATGGAGAACACACACAGTTGAGGGGAATCCTCGACGATTTACAGATTTTATTGGACTTACTTCATACGGTAAATAATATTATGCCAAAATCATGTAATTTTATTACTTGTCGTTGTTAAATGAACAAAAAACAACTGTGCCTTGGAAGCGCATCATGGTTTTTCAAGGTCATCATAATATCTATATATTGGTGATGTTCTATACCTATAATAATGGAAATATTTAACGAATAGCAGCAAATCTGCCGTGATTGCTTTCAATTACATGTATATAAAGTTTTACACAATTCCATTTCGATTTTTTTCATTTGTTATGTTATGAATTAAACCCTTTCTACGGTCATCTCATTAATACAGCGCTATTTAATCTGAGCAACGCGTTTAATAGTTCTACCCATATTTCAGACAAATAGAAGCCGGTGTCCTATTTGTTGATGCACCTACCTCCTAACCTACCTACCTTGGCTGACACCGACTCCAAAAGTAACAATAATGACGTGTAAACGCAAAGATTGTATATTAGTAGAAGAACAAGTTGATTATAAATTGTAGGCACAAAAATTAAGGAAATTATTTTATTACTTTTTAGTTGTTTTTTTTTTAAATTTGAAGTCGGTTTTAATTTTTTGTTTTGAAAATTCTAGTAACAACAAAAATTTTGTTTTGATGTTGGACGAAACGTTCTTCACTGTCAATAGTCAATACTAGTTTGTAATTGTAAATTGACTCCGCACAAACAAAGCTACAGTTCGTCTGTTTGTTCACGCGATGGTAAACACGCGCGGTAAATAGCAAAACTGTTCCCATAATTATAAATAAGAAACTGCGAAGATGGCATAAAATAGTTAGTGATATAATATCATATAGCCAGACGGATCTTCAGTATAAATATGTCTGTTTGGCCGAGGATGTGGAAAACATTCGACATGAACATACGTACAAACTTAGAATTATTACAATTACGGTGTAATTATTGTAAGCGTACAAACAATTTATTGAATAAGTAATAGACCCGAATAAGCTTTCAGTGAATTTTAACAGTTTCTTAGCTCTCTCTGATCAGTTATTTAGCTTTTTATAATAACTTATTCAAAGACATATAGGTAGGTAGGAATAATTACTAGCTAATAATTTTAGCGACTATTAAAATTAACATTTTTTTTATAAGCTTAGACATCTTAAAGGACATTCAAGTCTTTAGTTTATTCCTGCCCTTATTTGATAATTAATACAATAACAATCAATCATGTCTTACGGCATATTAAGCAAATCGGTAAAAACTAAAAAGTAGTGTAGGTGCCAACAGTATTCCTTGAAGCACTCCCACCTTTAACTAAATAGGGAATTATTGTAATTACGTAATAAGTAATAAATCTTGTGCATTATAAAGAGATGTACACAAGAGTAGAGGCCGCGTTTAAGTAGACAAAGTTGTGGGTCGACCAGTCCCGTGACAACAACAGACAATCTCCGTGCGGTGGCCGCCGGCCGGTCCGTGTTGGATGCAAGTGGCATGGTATCGGTCGTCTTGGCATTCATTGAAGGAGGCCTATGTTCAGCAGTGAACGGATAAATGCTAACGATGATGATGATGAGGACTTTCATACTTTAAAATATTTTTAAAAGGGCCTAAAAATATGTAAGGAGGTTATAAAACATCTACATAATATTTTGAGAGTATTCTGGATAGTTTTTTACCATTCTAAGCGATATCTGGATATTTGAATATTGTGTAAATACTAACTGATGTTATTTTCCTGGACTGTAGCTATGTATTGGACATTTGTTTACATTCCCAGAAATTTCAAAAATTGTGAGCATTAACGTCTAAAACTGGGATAACCAATGACACATTTATTAAGCAACTAACGCCATCTATGATTTAACATGGACCTACATAAACGAAATAGTTCCTCTATGCTGCAATAGATGTCTCTGTACCTGTTATTTGAAGTGTCTTCGCAATTTCCCTCCAAGCAGATGTCGCCTTGTGTTTGTCCCTGTAGCTGTCGTCTTCGGGGTTCCACAGGTGTTGCCTGGCTCGTACACAATTAATCAATTCCTTCATGCACGCGTCATCAATGACCGTACTATGCCGGCCTCTCATTGCTCTTTCTACGCGACAAGCGACAGGAATCACTCGCGACTGTAAAGCGACTAAACTTGCAACGACACGCGACTTAGTGTTGCTACCTTACAAAAACTAATACCCTGTTAGCATAATATTATCGTGAATTTAGTTGTAACAAAACTTTAAACTTTTTTTATAAAAAAATTAAATTTTAAAGGCTTTAGTGCCTTAATAATATAATTTCGTAAACTAAGTTGTGATTGATAAAATATGTTTTAATGTTTATTTTATCCATTAATGTTTGCTAATTAGTAATTGTTTTTTTTATGTTAATGGGATAGGCAAACTGATGGTAAGTGGTCGACGTCACCCATGAACATAAACTAGTTTACCTGGAACGAGCCCAGGCAACTCATTTATGTGTTGGCTACTCTGAGACATAAGATGTTAAGTCTCGGTGCTAGTAATTACACTGCCTGTCTTGCCCTTTTCTCCGAAATACAGCAAAGCTGTTTCACGGGAGAAACAAGCAAGATGGTGGTACTTATGCAGCCGGGAGCGCGGCACAGCGCTTAGTAACCCACCCACCGGTAGTAATGTAATCTTCTATGTTTATGTTTAATGAATCACCATGGAATAAAAGATAGATAGATATCCTTTTTTTAAAGTAGTTAGTACTTTTTACAAAGCAATATGGAACACTGTACACTTTGGTGTCTATTTTACCACGCTTTTATTAGCTTGGGTTGTATCTATGTATGTAATGGAATCTTTGAACATGATTTTGACCCACTTCTAACGACCAGATTTTGTTCAAACTTTGTAGATTTATCGAGGACCGAGGAATAATTTGATAAAATTATTCCAATATCCTGATAAGGATATTCAGGATAGCACATGCTAGGAAGGCGTAAGGCGCGCAAGTTACCTACATCACTTGTGTTGTTTTTAGTCTCTCACTCATTTCTAAAGTGATTGTTAATAGTTGAGTACTTTAAATAAAAAAAAATCGACACTAAAAAGTAAAAAATAAATTATATTTAAAAAAAACTAAAAAACACGCTTTAAATAGCAAACCCAACAAAAAAATTGAAAATAATTTTTAATAGATGAATTAAATGAGTTAACAAAATTACTTATTGTAAAAAATCGAGGTGCTTGTAACTAATTTCTTAGAAGTACATATTTTCAAAAAAAGATTTATCCTCATTGTATGCCTAATGCCTATACCATTTTTTTCTGATTTTTCACTGACTACATAATATAAAGGGATAATGATCACGCTTTAAACGATTAATTTATAATACAGACATACTATTTTTATTCATCACAAAGTCTCTATAAGTGGCCAGAATATCGATAGCATGGCAACATTGTGCACCAGATCGATGGCGCCGTGCAGTGGCCACAGGCCACGTGAGACGAGGCGACGTTGCCAGGTCGTGCGGGAAGTCGCCTCGTGTCGCATTTGCATCGGCATCCGCTCGCAGTCGCCGATCAGCTGCTATAATTAATAATCAAATATAATCCCGGTTTTATTACAGTTACACGCATTGATCGTGATATTAGAGGCATTACCTTCCAACTGCATCCGGGCTGATAATGATTATTTTACATTTGAAAAATCATGGAATTCGTGTGACGTAATTTATGGATAGCTGCATATTCTAACTATATAGTTATTGTATAATAAAACGTACACGAAGTACTAAGTACCTGCATACTATTATCACAGTTCACAGATAATATTATTATGTCGCGTATGTAATAATATATTGTCGTAGTCGCGTCATGTGCGATGTTGCCGCTCTTGGCGCTAATGGCGCATGACCCTAGCTTTCACTTTCTGTATAGATGAGACCGTACCTATAGATAAATAGTTGCAACGGTGCATTCTTAGGGTTCAGTAGTCATGATACACAAACTGTATCTCATTTTATCACCGTATACCGTTTTAATATTAGATTTTAAATAAACACTCGTAGATAACGACGATATGGAGTTCCGTCAAATAAAAGATAGGAACTCGGTAAATATCCCTTTTAAAATAGTTTTAATCTATACTAATATTATAAAGCTGAAGAGTTTGTTTGTTTGTTTGAACGCGCTATACTCAGGAACTACTTGTCAGATTTGAAAAATTCTTTCAGTGTTAGACAGCCCATTTATCGAGGAAGGCTATAGGTAATATAACATCACGCTGTGACATATAGGAGTTGAGTAACGCGGGCGAAGCTGCAGGCAACAGCTAGTAACGCAATGACTGTTCTTTATTGATATACCTGCAGATTATTTCTGTCCGTCTGTCTCAAAGATTATAGTGACTTGGTCAGTGTATATGAACATTAACTTAAAATGGAGGAAGGAATTCCTGGGAAATTCTCTACCAAATAATGATATGATAGTATTCCATTAAATTTCACGACACTTGTTGTGGATGAAACAATATAGTTGTCTCTTACATTTCTCGAACGAATTCTAATAATTACTCTGCGTGGGTTCTGATTTTTTTGACAGTCAATGCCTCACGGTGTTCGCAAAGGATATAGTCTTGTCGGGGCAGACATAAAACTAGCCTGAAATAGAAAAAAATCCGGGGGGCGTTTTTTTTTTCTTAACTATGTGTTGCACGTATTAATCTCAATTTTCTAACTAATTCCGGTAGAGGATTCGCCGCCATCTTGTTTTAAAGTTCATTCGTTTGTCTGAAATAACTCGTTAATTTTCAACTTTAGAGCAAAAATGGTGGTATCCAAAGTTATTGGAAATTTAATTTCTCACAAGTTTGGTCATTTTCATTTTTACGCTAGGATCAATATTATACTATCAAGTTTATCAAAAAAATCGTAATGGGTGCAATTTTATTTTCTTCAACTTTGGTTCTCGCACTTGATGCTCGCAACGGATTGGGGTTGGAAGAAAACAAATCGTGGGTTGGAACCGATTACAACCATCGCTGACCCAGCACCGGAGTCTTTGCTCAAATTAATTTCCTGCAAATGCAAATCCAAGTGCGGAAAGATGTGCGGCTGCCATAAAGCGGGCCCCAAGTGCTCCGTTTTATGTCTGCACTGCAGCGGAGAGATATGTGAAAATGTAATAAACATAAGGGATCTCCTGCTGGAGGAAGACTACGATATTGATCCTAGCGTAAAAATGATAATGACCAAACTTGTGAGAAATTAAATTTCCAACAACTTTGGATACTTCCATTTTTGCTCTAAAGTTGAAAATTAACGAGTTATTTCAGAAAAACGAAAAAATTGTACTTTAAAAAAAGGTGGCGGCGAATCCTTTACCGGGATTAGTTAGAAAATCTAGATTTATACTTACAACCCGACGTTAAAAAAAATCGCTCCTCGGATTTTTTTCTATTTAAATGTCTGCCCCGACTGGAATATTAATAATACGTTATAACGATACGCTTCTTTTAAAACACATGTTTTATGTTATAATATAATATTTTAGTATAATTGCTTTGCTTCGTGGAACGAGTGCGACGTTACCTATTATAAATTATTTAATACCCAGCGGACCGCTTTCGCCTCGATTCGAGTAACCAATAAACATTCAATGATTTTGATAATATTCCTAAGTAGCAGGGATAATTTTAAAGCTAGGTATTTGATTATCAGGTTTCGCTATCTCTTACCGTTTTCGATTAACGATTTTGGACAGAGAGACGGAAAATGTGAGAGATTAACGGTATTTATATGTGTAACAGATATTTAGTTCTAACCTTAAAGATAATAATTTAATATTTAAATACTTCTTCCATCGTACTTTTATTACAAGCTCTAGAAAGATGGCCCTGTAAAATCGACAGAAATGAAAAATAAAAACACAGAATTTGTTGCTAATTAGTTGCCATAAAATTAATTTTTTTGCTCAAACCAATCACAAAAAAATCGGCAAAAATTGTAGCTTTATGTTAAGACAGCATAGATTGGCGGTAAAAAATAGGCAAAAATGAAAAATAAAAACGCATAAAAGTTCCTATTTTGTTGCTCAAACCTATACCAAAAAAATCGGCAACAATCCTAGCTTTATGTTACGATAGCGTGGAAACATATAAGGGGATAAAATAACTTGTAGGTACACTGATTTTAATGAAGTACACAAAATATTGTTTGAGTTTTATATTTTAAAAGTTTTTGTTTCCATGTAGGAACATCAGTTTTGGCACTTTACTCGATGTGAGCCTTGTACGTCGGTCGTTAATCAAATGTCCAGCTTTGGTAAAAGCACGTTCACAGGGCACCGATGTTACTATTATATTAAAGTACTTCATGAATATTAAAAATAAGGATGGGTAAATAGTTTTATGACCTCGCCACCACTCAAGAGGGCAACTTTCTCTATTTATGACAACTTGTTTCATGTACATGTCTACTTCTTCTGAAACTTTACTATTTGTGGAGCGGGGTTGCTGTGAGGCTGATATTTTTTGATTAATAACACTCCATAGGGAAAACCTTGGCGCACAACTCTCTGGAATGGTACTGGGTTGATCCTCATCAATTATGCCACAAATCTCTTTAATTATGTAGTTCTTAGTTATTCTTAATGTTTCGTTATCAAAAGCAAATTGTTTAAATCGTGGATCTAAAAATGTACACACAGTGATGTGTAAATTATCATTTATATTCGATAACCTTTGTTTTATGCTTTCATCAATATTCTTCGCTAATTTTTGGACAGGTGCATAAAAAGTATTATTTGACGACATTTGCGCATAAATGTTTAAAAGACCCTGTGTAATAACAATGGCTTTACTAGCCGTCAAGTAATTGTCTTCACTCATAATTAAAGTAGTCTCATAAAGAGGATTTAGCACTTCACAAATTTGCTCTAAGCATCTCCATTCTTGGAGTGGTATAACAGGCAAATCTACATCTAAGTTAGGAACAGTTGCCCTAATAGATTCCTGCAGATGAACGAAGCGCTGCAACATCAGAAACGTCGAAGTCCATCTTGTCGGCACAGACATAATTAATGTCAGCGCACTTTCTTCTGATACACCTTGTGAATCAATTTGATATCTTAGCAGTTTCTCTCTTGCTTGACAACTGCGTTTAAAATGGGCAACTGTTTCTTTAATTTTAATTATCCTGTTGTCCACATCGGGAAGCGTTAAAGCATTTAAAGCTATTAAATTTAATGTATGAGCGTAGCATTCATAATGAGGATACCCTAAAATACTTGCGGCACTTAGCATGTTTGATGCATTGTCGGTAACAAAAAAATTAATTTTACCTGTCAAATCCCATTCACTTATTGCTGAACTAGTTGCTTGAGCAATGTTTTCTCCAGTATGAGTTCCATCTAGGAGACTGCATTGCAAGAGTATAGACTTGAAGTCCAATGTAGTTTTATTTATAAAATGGCCGGTAATAGCCAAGTATGGCTGCATCGTACACGACGTCCAACAGTCTACTGATATGCACATACTACTGCATTCCGTGCTTACAACAGATTTAATTGCTGCTAAGCGCTCTTCATACTCACGTGCCAATAACATAGTAGACAACGTTTTCCGATCGGGTAATTTATAGTTAGGGTTTAATCTGTATACAAACGATTTGAAACCCTCATCTTCCACAATGTTAAACGGCTGGCAATCGACGGCCATCATATTCAATAATGATTCATCCAGGTTTACCTGTTCATTTGTTGACAAGGGCCTAGATAAATGCGACGCTACGACACGTTGCTTTTTTGGCCGACTTTGTGATGAAGGACCTGAACGAGGAAAAGGATCCATATTCGTATCATCATGGAACCCTGATGTTTCATAATCATCACCATCACCGCCATCAATAAACGCGGGATTAGCAGCAACACCGACATCCACACCATCAGGATCAGCAGGGACGGCGATATCAGTATCTAAGTACAACAAAATAAAATTGAACAATGCGGCTTTATAGGTACCTACCTACTTGGGTACATTAGAAGAATCCCTTCCAAATAAACTCTATGACTTACGAGTAGAAGTAACCTAGGAGGTTAAAACTATATAGGTAAATAAAATTAGAGCGTCTGTTTGTAATACATATTAAAATAACAGCTTTTTAGTAAGTGCATATGAATGTATACACGGTACATATACTAAAATAGCATTTTTTACAATTTTTGTCTGTCTGTCTGTTTGTTCCGGCTAATCTCTGAAACGGCTGGTCCGATTTTGACGGGGCTTTCACTGACAGATAGGTGATGTTATACGGAGTAACTTAGGCTATAAAATAATAATCATCAATCCGTATCCGGCTGTAAATCTAAGTATTATAATAAAATTAATTTACATAATAAAGATTGTACCTAATATTTAAAAAATAGTTTTTGAGCTTAGAATAATTACACTATAGAAGGTCAGTCTTCATACAAGCGCGCTGTCAAAAATGAAGCACTAAATTGATTTAATGTTGCCAGTAGTGGTGAAGTTTTCCCGAAAACGGGAAATGATTCGGCCGCTGATAACAATTTGATACAGCAATAATATTTAATACATAAATAGCTAGGTGGGCATATCTATTTATGTATTAATTTATAACAACTTTACTTAACCATGTATACACAAGCTATATTATTATTTATTATGTATAATTATTATATCACAAGAATGTTTATTTATATGAAACGAAGAAAATATAACAGTAACTAATTAGTAAAATATACATGAGTTGCGTGTGCGCATCGATGCACTTAGGTCGCTTACGCACGTTATTTTTTTATCAATACGCATATTTGTTTATCGATTGCGAAACCGGTTTGCTATAGTGCCGGCCCGCTTGCGGGTTGGCAGGCCGGTTACGGTATAGATAATGACGGATGAAGATTCAACCTGTAATAATATCATATTAGAAGAGGAGAATAATGTTTTTCTGGAGGACAATGTTTTAGATATATCAAGGAGGGAGGAAAGTGATGTGATGGAGACCAGCAGAAGATCTAGTAAGCGAGGACGTGAATACAATGATGATGATGAAGAAGGGGATGATTGGCATTTAGTACAGAAGTCAGGAAAAAGAAAGTCTGCGGAAAGAATAGAAATGTATATTACCAGTAAAGAAGCGCTCCCCAAGCAGTTTTCGTTGGCTAAGATTTTTAAAGAACAGAATATTATGAATATTACTAAAGTGAAGTACATTAATCCCTATAAGATTCTAATAACTATGGATAATGAAGACAGTGCAACGAAGTTATCATCATCGGAATTCTTTAAGGAGAGAGGATGGCGATTCAATAGGCCATTTGAAGTATTATTATCTTTTGGGATTATTAAAAACGTGGAGTTAAGTATATCAGAGCAAGAAATTTTGGATATTGTTTCTAGTCCTATCAAAGTGAAAACTGTTAAACGCTTGAATCGGAGAACGGAGAAGGGGTGGGTTGCAAGTGAAACTATTCGGCTTGGATTTGAAGGAACGTCATTGCCCGCTTATATTAGTATTTACGAACTTAAAATTAAAGTGGAACCATATAGATTTCCCGTAACTCAATGTTCCAAGTGTTGGAGATTCGGTCACACCCTCAACAGATGTCCATCAGTGAATTATTTCTGTCCAAAATGTGGTGATAAACATAAAAATTGTGAGACCAAAAAATTTAAATGCACGAACTGTTCTGGAGATCATCTCGCCCTTTCTAAGCTGTGTCCGTATTATAAAAAGGAAAGTAAGTTAAGAAATCTTATGTCGGAATTTAACTGTTCCTACAGGAAAGCTCTTAGTATGTATGTTCCTCCTTTAACTCCTCCCCCAACTATAAATATTTCATTTTCCGGTCCAAGAGTCAATCAGCCTGAGAGTACTGATAATTATACTCAAGAAAATTTAGTTAATACTCCAGCATATTCGGAAGTACTTAAAAAGAAACCTAGCGACAAGACAAGAATATCCCAGTCAGAAAATGAGCCAGAACTATCAAAAGAAAGAAGAAAGATACAGTCAAAAAAGAACAAAGAAGTAAATGACTTTACTAATTTTTGGTCTGAAACGGAGATGAGCGTGGATTCGGTTTCTAGTGAAATTCCTAATGCTCCAGAAAGGGAAGGTAAATCAAAGTACAGACGATTAAAAGGGGATTCGACTTTTGATAATTTACTTATGAAGTTAAAGGAAATTGTATTTTGTAGCAGGTATACTTTAAAGGATAAAATTAAAAAGTGTATTAAATGTTTTTGTAATTGGGTAATAGCTTATGTAGTACAAAATTTTAGTGATTATTTTTTAAATATAAGTGATAATGGATAGATGTAGCCGCGTCGTTAATGTTATTCAATGGAATTCACAAAGTATTCTACCTAAGTGCACTAGTTTTGAACATTTTCTTATTCAAGAAAAAATTCATTTCGCAGTTTTGAGTGAGACATGGTTGGCTCCTGGGTCAATTTTTCGTATTAAAGGGTTTAATATATTTCGATGTGACAGGCAAGACTCTTATGGCGGTGTCGCCATTGTGGCGCATAAGTCTATTCATTGCATGGCTTGTCCAGTACAAAACCTTATAAATGGTTTAGAAGTTATACATTTAAAAGTATTCAACTGTAATTATCTGGAGAATATAGTTGGAATATATTGTCCGCCTTCGATTCGTATTTCTCGGGCCGATTGGGATTCATTATTTTCGCCGTTCTCTGCAAATACTTTAATTTTGGGTGACTTTAATGGTCACCATTCAACGTGGTCTAATAGAACTGACTCTAGAGGCACTCAAATTTTTGATTCCATAATTGATAGTAATTTTGTGACTTTGAACAACGGTTCTCCAACTAGAATAAAGCTGGTAAATGGATTGTTACAACAGTCATCGCCAGATATTTCATTAGTGTCTTCTAATATAGCATGTAGATTTGATTGGTCTACTACAAGAGAAACATTAGGTAGTGACCATGTTATTATTAAAATATCATGTGCCGAAAATAATCCTTCATTTTTTATAAAGAAACGGAATTTTAAAGCCGCCGATTGGGATTCCTATAGACAAAACATCGAGACGTTGCTTCCTCAATGTGCTGTATCGGGCGATCTCCAGAAGTGTTATAATTTTTTTGTGGATATGTTAAATCAAGCAGCTGAACATAGTATTCCTTTTTATAAAATTGGTCAAAACATATGTAATAAATTTAGCCCCAAATCTTATTGGTCTCCGAGTTTATCTAAGGTAGTAGCGGAACGGCGACTTGCCTTAAAATTATTTAGACAAAATCCCACTCCTAATAACCATCGTTTGCTACAGGAAAAGGTTAGAACGGCTCAAAGATCAATAAGAAAAGCTAAAAGTGAGTCTTGGTTCCAATTTTGTTCGTCACTTGATCAAGCAGTTTCAGCTCATGATGTTTGGCATAAAATGAAGTGGTTTAAGGGTTGTAGGCAATCAAGAGGTTACGTAGATAAGAATACTGCCAATGGTATTCTTGCCAATTTAACTCCTGATTTTACTCGTCCTCCAAAACCTAGTTTTGTTTCGCATAACCACAAAGTAGAAGCAAGTATATCTTTGCAGGAATTAATAAAATGTATTAAGTTAAAGGACTCTGCCCCGGGACCGGACGGAATTTCTTATTCCATGGTTAAAAATTTACCTGAAAGTGGAATTAGATTTTTACTTCTTTTGTATAATCTCTTTTTAGATTATAGCTTTGTTCCAACTCAATGGCGTATTATCTCCATAATACCAATTCCTAAACGAGGATCGAATGTTGTAAATGAATCATACCGACCAATTTCATTAATATCTTGCCTATGCAAAATATTCCACATGATCTTAAAAAATAGACTGGAGTGGTTTCTAGAAAAAACTAATAGATTTTCGAATAATACAGTTGGATTTAGGAAAGCGTATTCTAGCATAGATAGTTTGTCCTCTCTTGTTACTAGAGCACAAATTGGATTTTCCAAAAATGAATACACAGTAGGGTGTTTTTTGGATATTGAAAACGCATATAACACCGTTGATATCACTTCATTGTTATTAACTCTTGACAGTTTTGGGGTAGGATTTAAAATTTGTGATTATCTTTGGTATTTTTTAAATGAACGTATGTTGACCATTGAAACATCGGATTATAAGTGTCAGAGAAGGACAGGTCGTGGTTTACCTCAAGGAGATCCTTTGTCACCTTTTTTATTTAATGTAGTTACAGTTCCTGTTTGTAAATCATTATCAAATGTCTATTTTAATCAGTATGCGGACGACTTCGTCATATATGTAACTACGAAAAATTTAGCAGGAGCCACATTAGAATTACAATCGGCATTAGATTTAATATATGAAAAATTGTACGATTTAAACTTAGACATATCTGCTTCAAAAAGTAACGTTTGTATATTTAAAAGAGGTTTTCATAGAAACAGTATAGATTTAAAAATTAATGGTAGGTCTCTACAGGTTGTGGATTCTGTTAAGTACTTGGGGATGTGGTTGGATCGTTCTCTTAGATGGGGACTGCATATTAAACATTTGTCACAGAAAACTCTAAAATTTGTTAACATATTTAAAGTGTTGGCTGGCTCTGGATGGGGCATACATCCAATCCATTTAAGACGATTATATATCTCTCTGGTTCGTAGTAGGCTTGACTACGGAAGCTTTTTATTTGATAATAGCTGTAACTCAAATTTAAATAAGTTAGATGTAATTCAAAATTTGTGCCTGAGAACAATAGGTAGTTTTATTAAAAGCACTCCAAAGTATGTCATGGAGAGTGAACTTTGTCTTCATCCCTTGTTTTTACGTCGTAGATTCTTAGCAGGAAAATTTTGGCTTAGGAGTAAAAGTATGAATAAGATCAGTATCAGTTTAGTAGAACGGCTTTCTAGCTTGTGTCATAACCGATTTTGGAATAACAAGCGTAAACCTCTTTTAGTATCAATCTATGAATCATATAACACTCTCCCTATATATACTAGTAACAAATTGGAGATGTTCTCTTTAAATACTTGGGTGACGAACATCGATCTAAGTCACATTATTAAAATTAGTATTGACAGGTTACTTATACCGAAGCGTCAATTTAATATTCGTATTTTGAAGAATTTATGTACGGATTACCTTACTTCCAACTATTCTGAATGTGTTTCTATATATACAGATGGATCTAAAGATATTAGCGGAGTAAGTGCTGCTTTTCTAGATACTTATTCAAATATTTCAAGAAAGTTAAAGTTAGATTCTAATAGTTCTATTATGTCAGCTGAACTAACAGCGATAAAAGAGGCGCTTTCATATGTAGAATTAAGCAACTACAACAAGGTAGTGCTGTTGTCTGATTCGAAAAGCTCGCTGCAACATCTGGCTCGGTGTACCTCGACCGTTCGAGGAACACCGATAGCCTATGATATTTTAAAGATTATTTGTAAGCTAACATCTCAAGGAAAATCGATTATTCTTCAATGGATACCGTCACACATAGGTCTAGAATATAACGAGGTAGTAGACGGCTTAGCAAAAGAAGCAGTCTCCGATGGTGCTCCGTACTTGAGGTATCCGGTATATAGTGACTTTGTTAGTGTTATTAAAAAGCAATGCTATGATATGTGGAAGGAGTATTTTGATGAGGTTTCGAAATTAAAGGGAATATGGTACAGAACGATCCAGTCGCATCCACCTAAATCGCTTTGGTTTGATAATAAGGAGGTAGTGTTAAGCAGGACGGAATTGTCTGCAGCATTGAGGCTTCGTTCCGGACACATTCCATCAAATAAATTTGCCTTTTTAATGGGTAAATCTACAACTCCAAATTGCCCGAGATGCAACGTGATTGATGATGTTTATCATGTTTTGATGGAATGTGTCTGTAGCGAGGCCTTAAGACCTCGTAGGGTTATGGACGTGGGAGTCTGTAACAGTGCTCTGACAGACCCTTTATCCGATTTGGCCAGGGTACTGTACAGAATTTTGTTAACCAAGCGTGTGTAAATTTGATTGTTTTCTTTTTTTGATTGCTTTTTATTTTAATTGTTTAATTTATATGGTGTAAATTTTGTATGTTTATGAACTCGGGTGTCATAATCGCTTTGCGATAAAACCCTTAAAAAAAGAATTAAAAAAAAAAAAAAAATATACATTTGTATAATTATTTTTTATTGGCATGAAACACAGTTGTAATGTAAAGTTGTTATACATATTACTATTTAAACTTGTAACTTGTAATATAAACGCGAAAGTTTGTATGTATGGAAGTATGAATATTTGTTACTGTTTTACCGTTTGTATTTGATATCGTTAAATCACACAAACACATTAATTCGAGAACGTGTCACGTAGTAAATATCAGTAGCAACTGTTTTAAATTTAATCAATGGGGGAAAATAATCAGTAAAAATATTTTCACAATCGGGCAATACTGAGCATTGAAAAAAATTGTATTTATTTAAACCTAATTAATTACAAGATACATATTGAAAGATTTCCAGTGAAAAGTGATGTTATTACATTTATTTTGTTATTCAGATGTATTGTCATACAATTTAACTGCACAAATCGTCATAATTATTTATTTTACGGAGACACGTTTGGTGCGGTTTGAGTTTGACAAAGAATAATACGGAACTTCCCGGCACTTGGTGCAAAAATGGCTCCATGTGAGTTGCTTCAAAATGGTCGCGCGGACTAGGTTTCTATAGTGTAATTATTCTAAGTTTTTGTGTAAAATTGTATTTTACAGGAAATATAAATTAACTTGAAAATAAAATGACAGACTATCTGTATACAAACGTCAAAATCTTAACAGTCGTTTCTGAAATATCCAAAGTACCTACAGCTTAGCAAAAAAAAGAGTTTGGAAAAAATGAGGGCGCCACTCTCACTTAGGTCTCATCATAATATGGGAAGTCAGTAAGAGAATTTAATCAAATCGTTAAATATAAATGTTGTCGTCCAAGTATTGTCAACATAGGTTTCCATTTAGTAAAATATTTAGTTCCACTTGTCACCACATCATACTCTTTTTTCTCAAGCTGTATATATAAAGACGTAAATAAATACAAGAATTACTCGTTAACAGACAGATACACATACCTACAAGATAAAATAAACTTACCGCTATTTTCAATCTTAATATTTTCCCCACTAGTAACATGTCTTCGTTTTAAATGGTTCTTTAAATTAGCGATGGTAGTTTTATATGAAAGTATCTTTTTACAATAGTTACACTCCGCTTTCTTAGTAAATCCATCCACCACAGTAAAATAATTCCACATTTGTCCTTGGCGTGGCATTTTAATTTTTAACTAATTATACTAAATACTAAACTATCAATAATTAAACTAAAATATATTTACACTTTCTTAAAACTCAATACAACACTGCAATTATCGAAACAATTAACTCACGGAAACAACGAACGTCATACAAGAACAAACGCGTTGTCCGTACTGATTATTTAACGAATGTCGGATAACGAAACGGAACGCCGGTCGCCGCGCCGAACCAGCTGAACGAAGCAATAATTTATATTATATTCCAACGAGCACGGAGCAACGTCAAAGTTGTACAAACTTGAAACTACATACTAGTTTGACGGTGCTCCGTGCTCATTAGATTATTTATTTCGTTTCGTTTCGTAATAGATCAATAGAATACAATTTGGCTCTGTGTACATTTGTATTGTAAAGTAATAAAAATATTCTTTCAACTTAAATAACGCTTGCCTGGTAAAATAATGGGGTATCTATTATGATTTTTATAAATATTTTATCCGCTTTATAATATAACGAACACCTCTCAGACACATCAGTATCATTATTAAGACTCTCGAGTCTCGATGAGCCAAGACGGCCGGTATCCAACTCGTATATAATTCGGCGTTTAGATACGTGTTATTCTCAGCTTCGGCTTGCGTTGTGCACGATTCACCTACCTACTATAATCAAGCGATTTGCGCATTGCTCTACCGGTAAGAGGGATGCGTTTACGTAGTTACCTCGGACCACCACGCTGTTTATTTCTACTGTGAAGCTTTATCATTTTTCAAATAGAAAAACAGGGCAAGCAGTGTAGACACTGGCATCGAAACTTACTACTTTACATCGTAGTTATGGGCGTGTTTCTAGGATTAGTCAATAGTTTTGGTCGAAATTATTTCTATTCTTATTATGCGTGACGTTGATCATTTTCAAGCTCGAGGCTCGAATACAGTTTGCATAAAAGAATAACATAATAAAAAGAAAAATAACTTTTCTGTTTAGATTAAGATTTATTTTAGCGCCATCTAGTTTGAATATAACGAACTACTACGTCGTTAGCGTGAAATGAATCCCACTGTGGCCTACCTAACAGCAGATTGAGTTTAGCCCATTGGAGTTAGAGGGAGCGCAACAGTACCTTTGTCCTTTGCCCACCGCCAAAATATATTTTTCTTTTTTTCTTTGTTGTTTGTTCTACGATTATAAATTTAAAATGAGTTCATAGGAAATAATGCTATGAAAAATATTATAACTATAAATTATAACCGACTTTTAAAAATAAAATAGGTAACTAAAGAGTAATAAAATAATTGTGTTTCTTTAATTTTTATGTCTACAACGAATAATCATATTCTTGTACTTCTACTAATGTACAATTTTTATATAAAAAATAATAATTTTATTACTTTTTAGTTATTTTATTTTTTGAAGTTGTTATGTTCAAATTTTTTTATTTCTTAATTTTTAGTGATTTAATAATATGTTACATGTACAAAAAAAGACATACAGAGATAGACATTTTGGCATCTTTAACCGTATGAAGTTAGCCTAACAAAAGCTGTAAATCGTCGAGGGGTTCCCTCGACTGTCTATGGTCTCCATCATCAAACCTTTAATAGCACGTATCGCCCATATGGGTGCTATCTTCTCATCAGTATAAATTAATTAAGTACAAGGTAGCTACTGTTAACTATTTAGGAGTTCCCTTAAGGCGGGCTTATGAGGCGCACGGGCCGATCTCAGGGGGTGAGGTGCGGGGAAATCCGCGGGGCGCTCCCCGCGCGTCCCACTCGTGCCGATCGTGTGGCGGCCATTGAACTATATTACTAGCGTACTTGAACTACATATATTACTACGTAGTAATTACAACTCCCTGGTGGCGGCTAAAATATTTAAGTTATAATCGAATTATCAGGAGAGTGACTGCAGTATTTTCTTTATAGGAGTATATTAGTAAGTATAATATAAAAAAAAAAAAACATACTGTAGACGAATTGAGAACCTCATTTTTTTTGAAGTCGGTTAAAAAGTATTAATTGCTTAAAATACTTTTGATATACTTATTCAACATTCAAACAAACATAAAAAAAACAAAACCTATAAAATACTATTTATTTGTAGCAATGTTTATAAATAAATACATTTAAATTCATTGTTTGAAATATTTTTAGATAAATATCCCATTAGTAAAATCAGTAGTCTGTAATGTGCAAGTCATGAAATGAAACATCCAGTGGGGGAATGGGTCTCCCCACGTGGGTATGTGGGACTCGCTGCGCCCAAAAGCTGGTAAGTGGACGCAGCTCTACCCACTAAAACTAAAACCCGGCAACTGCCACCAATGCCGCCTTTGGTGAGGTGCCCCGGATCTAATGAGCAAACAGGGCACCTCGACGACTAGTCAGTCCCCTAAGGGACCGACGCCACCTCCACAGAGGGGTTGTCCCGCACCATAGAACAACCCCTCCCAACGTCGGGACAGTACAATGGGGTGAGGTTCCCGTCCTCACCCCTTGCCCCCTTCTCTTTTGTCCCCTCTTCTTATAAAAGGGGTACAAAGAGCTCCCTCGGCTCAATAAGCTTTGCTCAAGGTGCTGGGCACACCTTAGGCTATTGAGCCCCACCGCCACGTCAAGGCCTGAACCATAGTGGAGAGGAGTGAAGAGGTAACAAACACACACACACACACATACTCACATAAACTTTGTCATCAATTATACAGATAAATAAAATTTATTGTCTGTTTTTAATATTAAAATAACCGCTTTTTACTAAATGAATATGGATGTATACACGATACATATACCAAAATAGCCTTTTTTACAATTTTTGTCTGTCTGTCTGTCTGTTTGTTCCGGCTAACCTCTGAAACGGCTGGGCCAATTTTGACAGGACTTTCACTGGAAGATAGCTGATGTTATAGGGAGTAACTTAGGCTAAAAAAATAATCATCATCAATACGCGTACGGCTGTAAATTTAAGTTAACGCGGGCAAAGCTGCAGGCAACAGCTAGTATAATATTATTGAGATAGTAAATAACAAAGGTACTTTCAATATCTATATGTTATAAAGTTATAACTACGGCCTACGCTAGCCGCCTCGCTACATACCTAATGTAGCGAGGCGCTACGTTATAGCGCCGAATAGGAATTTATATAGCGTACGCTATACGTTGAGTATGAATAGCGCGCTACGTTATGGCGCTATGCGTTATATTAACCACCAGTACACCCGATCGAGACAAGCCTCGCTTGTCGACTGCCGCCAGTATACAATCTGATGCAACGCTTGCGCTCCGTTCACAAAGTTGAGATTTGTTTAGCAGGACAAGGGCGTGTGAAATTTGTAGGACGCATAAATTGGTTTTATTGTAACATTTTTGTTTATTTATAGAAAAGGGGGGTTCTAATAAAAAATGTGGCTGATTTAGTATCTAAGTGAATATTACACGATTTATATTCTCGAAAAAAAAAACTATGGTTATCACTGAAATAAACGAGAACTTTGAACTGAAAAATAATATTTTATGGCCAACTTATGAATTTTATTACTAAATAATTACAATAAATTTTAAGATTCTGCTCGAATTAGTATTTAATTAAGTATCTATTCTTTACGCATGATTTTTTTCAATATTTTATCATTTAAGGAAGTGCCCGTAACTGATCACGAAAAAAGGGTCTAATCAGAGGTATTTTCTCATAACCTCGCCTTAAATGAGCTTCGTCTTCATCATCAGACCCCTAATCACAGTCACAACCCATCTAGGTGTAAAGTTCTCATCAATACAAATTAATCAAGCCCAAACACAAGGTTACTAAAGTAAATCGTCGAGGAGTTCCCTCGACTGTCTTCCAGCTCCAGCATCAGTTCGACTCTAGACCTTCATTAAATTTAGTGCTTTAAAATGCTTATTTAAAAAAATATTAAGTGCACCAGTCGCTCCTACGAATTTCGAAAGTTCCCCTCGATTTCTCTGGGATGCCATCATTAGATCCTGGTGTCCTTATCGTGGAACCATTTGGCAAGTATACCCTTTCAAACAAAAAAAGAAAATCAGTCCACAATTGTCGGAGAAATCGGTGTACATACAAAAAAAAATACCGGCCGAATTGAGAACCTCCTCCTTTTTGAAGTCGGTTAAAAATTGTTGTTCGATGAATCTCATTTTAATCAGGAACAAAAAACTTATTATATATAACTTATTTCAGTTTTGGGATGGCGGAATATTGATTAAATGAAAAAATAAAAGTTTTTAATATTTTCATTAATACATTAAGGGAAACTGCAAAAAATAGTATGAAAGGAATTTATTGAGGACATCAAATCTTGGAAACATAGATTAAAAATTCGTCTCCGCTTCGCTACGACTAGATACAAGTACGGCGCGTACTTGTAATGTGCGGCAACAAATACCACGCCGAATTCGGCGTACTCGAGCCAGCCTCATTGCAATCGTTGTGTAAGGGGGAGGGGTACAGAGTGTTTATTCAATTTTGGTCATTATCTGAAGTAAAGTGCCAGTTTGCGTAGTGAAAATCGACGACCTCTGTGGCTCAATGGTAAGCGCGATGGCGCGCAAGCCGGAGGTTGCGGGTTCGAATCCCGCCAGGGAACAAAAATATTTTCTGTGTTCCTGGGTCATGGATGTGTATTAAATATGTGTAATTAAGTATATAATAAAAATTATAAATATATGTATAGTTTATAAGTATTAAATATATTTCCGTTGTCTGGTACCCGTAACACAAGTTCTTCGAGAACTTACCACGGGACCAGATTGACGTGGTGTAAAAAGCGTTCCTAGATATTATTATTATTATTAAATAAAGTACATGTACGATGTAAACAAATAAAAAACTATTAAAAATGAGGCCCAATCATTGAAATATTATTTATACCATTTTTCATGAAGAAAAAACCTACGCTTAACCATTTATTTAATAAGCTTAATGTGGGTAAGTATAACCGCCCCCCACCATGGTTCAGGCCTTGTCGTGGCGGTGGGGCTCAGTAGCCTAGGGTGAGCCCAGCACCTTGGGAGAAGCCAATTGAGCCGAGGGGGCTCTTTGTACCCCTCTTATAAGAAGAGGGGACAAAAGAGCAGGTGGCAAGGGGTAAGGATGGGAACCTCACCTCATTGTACTGTCCCGACGTTGGGAGGGGTTGTTCTGTGGTGCGGGACAACCCCTCTGTGGAGGTGGCGTCGGTCCTTGCGGGGCTGACTAGCCGTCCGTAGATCCGGGGCATCTCACCAGGGCGGCATTGGTGGCACTCGCCAGGTTTAAGTGGGTAGAGCTGCCTCCATTTACCATCTTTCGGGCGCAGCGAGTCCCACATACCCACCTGGGGAGACCCAGCAAGCGGGATGACTCAGAGCATTTCCCGGCGTAAAAAAAAAAGAATAAAGTGTAACCGCCCCTTTTTAACACAAAATCTAATAGAGCTTTTGATTTAAGTTTTTTTCTGTGCCATATTTACAACCAGTACTTAACTACTAGTAACTAGACCATTGCATGAAATAATTTTTCGTATTAATTTAGGATATAGTTAAGCAGCTGGTACTACAATTCTTCACGCACACTAGCATCCTTGGACATTCAAAATCAAAAAATCAAAATCAATTTTTTTTTATTCAAAATAGTACTAATACAGTATCTTTTTGAACGTCAATTGAATCTACCACCGGTTCCAAGGTAAGCCCACTGAGAAGAACCGGCGAAACAAACTCAGTGGAACTAATCTTTTCAAATAATATATATTAATAACAATTTTAACATCTTATCTTGAAATGCCCGGGAGGAACGCCTTATTCCCAGGGTGTGGTATCTTCCATGAAATCTTTTACTTTATAATATGCTTTACCACACAAACGTTCTTTAACAACTTTTTTGAATTTTTTTATGGAGAGCTTTTGAACGTTTTCTGGGATCCTATTGTAAAAGCGTATACAGTTGCCTTTAAAAGAATTGCTTACTTTCGAAAGTCTAATCATTGGTGCATGTAACCTGTGTCTATTACGTGTATTCCTACTATGAATATCACTTTTCTTACAAAATTCATTTATGTTTTTACGGACATACAGTAAATTTTCTAAGATGTATTGAGAGGTGACAGTCAGAATTCCTATTTCTTTAAATTTTTCTCTCAAAGATGAATATGGAGGCAACTTGTAAATTGCACGAATAGCCCGCTTCTGCAGCACAAAAATTTTGTTTATGTCGGCTGCATTTCCCCATAAAAGTATGCCATAAGACATAATGCTATGAAAGTAGCTAAAATATACTATTCGCGCTGTATCTACATCAGTAAACTGTCTTATTTTTCTCACTGCATATGCTGCTGAACTGAGTATATTCGCCAATTTAGCTATGTGGGGACCCCACTGCAGCTTAAGATCTAGAGTTATTCCTAGGAAAACTGTGGAGTCCACCAATTCCAAGTTTTCACTGTCTAAGAGTACATTTGTTTGCAGTTGCTTAACATTTGGCAAGGAAAATTTTATGCATTTAGTTTTTTTACTATTTAAATGCAAGTTATTAACGCTAAACCAATGTACCATTCTCGAAAGTGTGTTGTTTACCTCGTCATAATCAGTTTCTTGTCGTTTGATTTTAAAAATAAGTGAAGTAACATCAGCAAACAACAATACCTCTTGACTATCTTTAACTAGGTAAGGTAAATCGTTTACATAAATTAGAAAAAGAAATGGACCTAGAATGGACCCCTGTGGGACCCCCATCTCTATTTTAGTCCCGGATGATCTTTTACCATTTATCTCGACCTTTTGAGTCCTGTTTTTAAGATAGGAATTCAAAAGATCCAGTGCCGTACCGTCTATCCCATAGTGGCGTAATTTCCTGATCAAGGTCTCATGCTGTACACAATCAAACGCCTTGGATAAGTCGCAGAAAACTCCCAAAGCATAACGTGACTCCTCCCAGGCCTCATAAATGTGGTCAATTAAGTTAACGCCAGCGTCTGTTGTGGAGAGACCCTTTCTAAATCCGAATTGTTTTTTGTGCATATTGGTTTCAAAGTAATATAGTAACTGATTTAACATATTTTTTTCAAAAATTTTACTAAATGAGGGGAGTATTGATATTGGTCGAAAATTTGTAACATCTGATGTACTGCCAGATTTAAAAAGAGGCAAGACTCGACTATGTTTCATTAAGTCAGGAAAAACGCCACTATCAATACATTTATTAAAAATTGTTGCTAGATGGGGTGCAATTACATCAACTATGAGCTTAGTGACTTTTACAGATATTCCCCATAAATCTGGGGTATTTTTATTGTTTAATAAGTTAAATGCATTTAAAATATCTTTGGGTCCTATCTCTTTAAACTTAAAGTTAGCTTCACATTGTTTGACATTGGTTTTAAGCAATGATTCGGCAATTGCAGGACATGAGATTAAATTTTTTGTAGTCGAAATCGGGATGTCAGAAAAGTATTTTTCAAATACTGTCGCAACTTCCTCTTAATTATTCTATTTTCAATATTTAAATTAAATTCAGAGCTACGACTACCCACTCTCCCAGTTTCATCCTTTATTATGTTCCAAGTAGTTTTTATTTTATTTTTTGCGTTTTTAATTTTTTCCTTAATATAAAGCGATTTGGCCGCGATACAAACTTGTTTGAATGTTTTTGAATATATTTTGACATACTGCTTAAATGATTGATTTTGATTGTATGTGCGTTCTTGGTAAAGGTCATATAATTTGCGTCTACTATTGTGGATTCCTGCTGTTGCCCAATCATTAAAGCCCTTTTTATTTGTGGAACTGACTGTTTTAGAAGTAAAAATGGCTTTAAAATGTGTATTAATTAATTTAAACAATTCACCAAAAGCGAAATCTGGACTTTTGTTATCTTTCAAATATGTAATATTTGCCATTATACTACTCCTAAATTTCTCAATACGTCTTACATTCACAGGAACAAACACATTATTTTTGTTACAATTTTTACTATTAGAACTTATAAGGAATTCAGCTAATTGACCACAGTGATCAGAATTCAACTTGTTGATAATTTCTTTGTGGACAGGAGTTAAATTACTAAAAATATTATCAATACATGTAGCTGTAGAACTACAAATTCTTGTTGGTTCTGAAAATAGATTAGTCAGATTATATGATTTTAACAATGATGTGAATCTAACTTGGTGGAATTATTTTCTAGTAAATTAATATTAAAGTCACCACAAATTAGTATGGGCTTGTTAGACCCACATATTTTAGTTAATAATTCTTCCATGATTTTCTCAAAAGAATCATATAATCCATTTGGAGGTCTGTATACACTTACAATAATAAGGCGCTCCATCTCTATACAGGCTATTTCAGTAGTACGCTCAGCAGAGAGGCCCACAATATTCGTACGTTCCTTAAATTTTATTTCATTTTTAATAATTATTAGTGAGCCACCTCTTATGGCTTTTTCTCTACTGAACGAACTTGCCACCTGGTGCTCACTGAAGCTGAACATAATTTCATTTTTTTTAACCAATGTTCGGTAATACACAGTATGTCTATATTGTAGTTTTTTAAGAACAATTCAATTTCCAAGTCTTTGCCTAACATTCCTTGTAAGTTTTGATGCACCAGGTTAAATGAGTACAATTTTTTATTTAATTTCTTTACATTGATTTGTTCAATATTTTTATTTAATATATTATTATTATTATTACTAATTAATGGGCTAGAGATTTCCTCTATTGTCTTATACTCTAGTTTAAACTATTTGGAACGTATTCCAAATTTGTAAAATTGTATGTTTTATTATCACACTATTCAAATAAAACAGTGGTCGGATTAGCCAAATACTTGGCTGGACTTAAAGATAAAAAATATAATAGCGAGGCTGCTATTTGTCGCTTATAAAATTTTGATAGGTAATACCTATCAGATGTCAGATTGTTACAATTATTATCATTTAAAATGTTGTTAATGTCAATTATATTTATTATGTTACTTTTATTTTCATTAAGTAAAATACAGTTATTGTTACATGCACAGTGTAACAGGCTATTTAATTTTAGTCTAATTTTATTCTCCTGTGGCAACTTGTCTGATTTAATGTAGGGAAATGTGAATAGAAATACCCTCTCAACATTGGGTAAACCTGAAAGATTTTCTATATATTTAGCAAGTTGTTTTCCGTTCACACCTCCCCTTCTCCCAACTATAATTACAATGGTTGTATTTGGACAATGTGTGGCATTTAAAATCTTATTTACAACTTGATCAAAGGATGCCCCTGGCATACAAGTATTAGTCAATTTTTGTCCTTCGTACAACCTGTGTAACAACACACCAACCTCTTGGCCTATCTCATCACTATATAAACTAATAAACTTATTTGTGGTGGCTGGTGGTACAGTTTTTATAAATGATTTGTTAAAGGGGTCAGCATGCACCTCCAAGCTTGGACCCGTGTAAGTTTGACCTATACTTTGCGCTGAGCGTTTCACAGTTGAACATATGCATTGAGAGTTGCGACTCAATAAAGACTCAACCCTGTCCTCATTGTAATGGCATATGTCCAGCAAACCACTCAGAGCTGATATATGTCCCGCTATTTCTTTCTGGGCTATTTCATATTTACTGGATATTATTTGTAATTGACTATGGAGTTCAGAGATTTCAGCTTGAAGGCTGCAAACATCTGCCTCATAGTTACATTTAACATTTTCCAATTCCATTAAGGAATTGGAATACTGGTTTGTTATTTTTATATTATTTTGTGATAATTTACTAACTTTATTAATAATTCTTTTGTTTTTTAAAAGAAGTTCCTGTGTTTTTTTCATGGATTTTTTTATTTTAATATATTTTTTTAATTTATTTTTACTGTGAAAAGAATAGGAAGGCACCGTATCATCAGTCAAATCTATAGTGGTAATGTTCATGGGGGTGATGATATCAGCTACTAGGCACGGTTCCCTCCCAATCAGTTCATCATATAAGTTTTGAGTTGTTGTGACTTCTTTCTGACGTGTAAGCTCTTCTAATTCAGTAATACGTCTTACATTGTCTTACACACACTATGATATTTACTTGCCGCATCAAGGAGCTACCTATTGTTTTTTGCGGAGCGCGGTATCTAGTCGTAGCGTAGCGGAGACCAATTTTTTATCTATGCTTGGGAATTTATTTATTTTATTTATTTATTTATTCGTAACTCAGATATCAAAGATCCATATACAAAAAAAAATAAAAGAAAGAAAAGCTTATAACTAACTTATAACTATGATATTTACAAAACATCAATTAGAATTTATCATTAAATCATTTTCAAAAAATTAAATTATAATCTGAAATAACAAAACATTTAATAATTATTTAATTTAGATATTATTAAAAAGATATTAATTAATTTTATAAACGGACTCAATTTGTGGATGTGACAGGGCGGTTACCCAATGCCTTTGTAGGACACTGTCAGGTCTGCCAGCGAGCGAACTTATTATGCCGTTAGGTTAGTCTGTCCAGCATTCTATTTCTGACAGATATTATTCTGTTACGAATTACAGCGAAGAAGTCTTTAGTATGTGCATCCGCAAACATGCGCTATATTATCTAAATTATTTTAACAATAGTGCAAACTCCTTAATTATTCTCACTGGCTGGTTCGCGCAACTTTCGGGACAATTCACATTATTTTAAAATAAGTAATAAGTAGTAGAATAAATATATTAGAATGATGGATGAATAGTGGTTGTCAATCAATAAAACTAATATTGTGTCCACATTTTATTTAGAGACATCGGTATAAAATATATGAGATATAAAACAGCACAGTCGTAATCGGAACTGAAATATATCAATATACAAATATAAACAAGGTGTATAACCGTGAGATACTCTGGCCCACGCCCACGCCCTCGCCCACGCTCATGCCCACGCCCACGGCCCAGGGCCAGCTTGGAACTGACACCAACGGGTACTACACGCTAAGATACTGACTAGCGCTGCTTGTGGAATTTGATGAAATTCAACTTTTTACAAAAAAATAGAAATTCAGGGGATAACTAAATTTGTTTTATAATTTTTTAAAGGAAATATTACTGAGGCATTCGAAATCTTAGATAACAATTAAAAGTTAAATATACTTACACATACATGGGTAGGGTTTGCAAAAAAAAATAATTGTTTTTCAATATTTAAAAATGTGTAACCCACGTGAAAACTTGTTTTACAGATTTTAGGGGAAAACAGAATTATGTTTATTACATTTTTATCCCTAAATTGACACGTTACGCAAAAAAAAGAAAAAGCAAAAATTCCCGTAACAAAAATTGTATAAAAGGGTTTTGATCGCTGGTCTTTCCACAAGCACTCTGGCCAGCTGCACTAACTTAAGGAACTAAACGTGAGGACTGGAGTCTGGATGAAACCAACATTTCACTGTGATATATTCCATAAAACAATGTCTCGTAATATTAACCTGCCGCACTCGACTCTACCTTTAGCGCTCGTTACATTTTAATATAATCTTACTTAATATATCGTTTTATCACAGTGAATGTATCTTAGGCATAGGCAGGTAGGATTGAGGAGGCTCCCACCAGGGAGGAATGAGGCGTATCCCAGCCGGAAGGTTGTGGACAATATATAGAAACTTGTGCTAGAATTAGAACTGTCAATTTACTGGTACATTTTAGGTTGTAAGCAATCTAGTGGCGCACCACGGCGTTCCAACACGACCAACTTTGAAATATTTTGTATGTTTCTGGGCCTTAAGGGTTATTTCAGCGGCATTCTATTTGAGTGGTGTGTGCTCTTGACATATTTTTTCTTTACTATGTTTAAATAGTTACTCTTGGATAACTATGCAATCTTTAGTTTTGTGTGCATGACCCAACCAAGAAAAATAAATGATGCTCTATTACACAAAAATTCAATAGAACAAATAATAAAGTCTAATTAAACATAAATGCCGTCACCATCTCCTCAATTCCCCCCGAGCCCCCGAGAGCCTCCCCAAGTGGATGATGAACAGAAAGATGAAGATATACATTTATAACTACACATATAATATATTTCTTATCCTAACACTTATTAATTTTATGCGATCAAATTAACAGATACATACAAAGCATCGCGGAATGTATGTCATATACAATACGTACAACAATAAATGTTCAAAACTTATCCATAATTTGTTAAATAATTTAATTCCTATAAGAGATTCTTTGACTTGTTGAAATGTCTTGAGATTGCGCTTAAAACATTTGTTGCTCACATAATGTCCATTTTTCATAATATACTAAATATCAAACTCATATATTTCTAAATGTAAATAAGCCTGTTTGCATGTACATAATATAAATATATTTTATATGAAAATCAAAAAGTTTAATTATTTTGGCACTGCAAATAAATAGTCAATGTTTGATGTTAACGGACAGGGTTTATCTTTGGTTTATTTATAAGACAGTCACCCAGGTAGACGTAAACTCTGACATCATATTAACATCCTGTCCTTTTTAAACAAATTAAGTGTAGCATAACATGAAAAAAGAAATATTTTTTAATTTTTTCACATCGCATTTGACCATTTTTGTAAATGAATGTAACATCAAAAATTTGGCTTTACTCAATAAATATGATAAAAATTATAAAAAAACTTGCGTAAATTTGGCAATACATAATTCCCGCTCATCAGCACCGCTTAAGCTCTGGTAAAGAATTTCGAGAAACGTTTATTATGTTCTATTTAGCCTCAAAAAACCTAGCAAATGTTATTTTGCTAATTTAAAATGACAGCTAGATGCTAACAGATGCTTAAGCTGAGCGTTTGCTATGCTTATATTAATAATACATTAAAATGTCGTGTTTAAAAGACGCACACATTCTTAATTATATACACGTATATATGAACGTGGGGAATACATCATATCATGAAACCGAACTGGATGTTCACGTCGACTAACATATTCCAGACATGATTGGACCCACTGGAGCATTTGGTCAGAACGACCCATTTCTTGACCAAGTTTACATTATGTGGGGAGACCATATCGACTACAATTTTGATCCTACTGAATGTTACAATAAATCAATTGGTATAAAAATAAATAATTCCCAAATCGTCATAAAACAATATGAAACGCGTGTTAAATAATCTTTTACTTTGTGTTTTGTTTTAGAACACTCTTCAGTCTCATAAGATTAAAATTCTAAGTTTTAGAAAATGTTCAGAATCTAAAAACGGATTATTATAAATCGAATCGAAACGTTAATATCAAAATGTTTACAAATGAAAACCTTACGTTTGTAGTCCTGTATGCTTATATTAAACAGCGAATGACGACACCTATTACACCGACAGCTATGTAATTGTTTCTATATTAAATACACTCGCGAGCAAATAAATAGGGTGCAAAATTGCAATCAGGAATTTAAAAAACCGCTTTCCTCCTATTCGTTGATTAAACATTCAAGCGATGTAACACAAAAGTAATAAAAATTCCATGTGGTTTTAGAATACCACATTTCCTTGCACGCGAGTGTAACTTCATACATTAACTTTAAACTTATTTGATTCATAACGAACCTTATAATAAAATTTGAATATATTTGAGTGACTAGCTATCGTTAGCTGAACAATATGATGGAGCTAACAACATATATATTCGTAATTAAATATTTCGTATTTCTATTACGTTAAAACTTATTATCTATATATTTGATTAAATAAAGATATTTTAATCAGAAAATTTCGGTTTGGAGAATTTGAAAAGATCGTAAATTGTAAACGCGGAAAATTTGCACCTTCACCTTAAAGAATTAGATATGTATAGAATATGATATTGTTTGAAACCGAACTAATGCATAATTTATAAGCTCTTCTTTGGTTTGTTAAAAAAATACTTAACTCTGTCATAAACACTGAACAACTGCAATAAACTCTATTATAATATAATTAGATGTAAGTTTTTTGCCGACAGTACTTTTGTGCCATACAAAATTAGTTTGAGCTTCTGTTGATCGGACGGTCAGGTAAGATTGAGTGAGAACAAAAAGTGAATGAACTACGCCGAATGGTTTCCCTTCTAAATAAATTACCAATATAATTCCTTAATTGTAAATTTATCAAAAATACCGTATTACAGGATACCTAGGATATGCCGATGACAAAATTAAAATAAGGTCGCCGATTTTGATATGTCCTAAATATTGGATGTTAATAAAAAAACTTTTAACTACATGTGTGGGGTATGTATGGAATACTGAAAGGGTGGTTATGGTACCATCACGGAAAACGACCTCAGCACTTGTCACGTGACAGGCCTAATAACATTTATTTAAATGTCCTTGAATTAAATAAAAAAATAAATATTAATTAACTAAACACTTGATCTGGCAGCAATAATGTAACTTTCGTTTAAGCATCTGTGAATTTTGAGAGGCTGTTTTAGATGAACAGGTTCATTGCCTAGTTCAAAATAAATTGATGAGCTTATTATCAAAGCTTCATCCTGTCAGGATATGGGTCTCTCTTAGCGACTGTCAAGACGACTAATTTGCCTAGGGGCTAGCTTGTTATATATGTTAGAACTTCATGTGTAGTTGTCTACTTTTTTGGATCTAGGGATCACAGATAGCTAAAGCGAAAGAGGATACAAAAAGCCAGCATAAGTACATCTTGCCAATCATTTTTGGATTATTTTTGTTACTCAAAAATAATATGAAAACGCGCCCAATATTTCACCGCTACGCAAACAAAGATATGTTTTCCTTATTAAGTTAACCTAACAGCGTGTAGGCATTTTTGAAGAAAGTCTTGACAAATAATTTGATGTTATATTGAAATACGTTGTACTCTGGTTGTACAAGTTATGACATTTAAAAGAAGAAGACTTTCAAATATACAAAACTTTACTTCTTAAGAACCATGAAAACCAGATTTTTTTGCATTTTATCCTCGTGGAGATATATACTAGCATAAATTAGGATTTGTGAATTGTTTTCAAATTGATTTTTACCTCAGAGTTACAAAATTTAAAATTTCGGTTATTTAACCTACTTAAATTGGTCATTTGGGTACACGTAGCGATGTGGTTCAAAATGAAGTGACTTAGTTAAGTTAACCTATTGTGGTCATGTTTAAGTATCACTAACGACTGAAGGTTGTTTGACGAGATCGACTTCTTGGGCGAGGCTGGTCTGCGACTTGAGTTTGGGCTTGTCGTGGGCACCTGCCTTGTGCTGGGCTTCCACGATGCTGACGCCGTTCTTGTGGGTGGTCCTCACCACGGGCTCCTCGTACTCTTCGCGGTACTTCATGGTGTGCCAATGCAGGCAGAGGCATCTGAAATTATTGAAAAGGTATTTGAGATGCTTTTAAGGGATGTAGAAGGGAAATATGAGAATTAAGTAATGAAGAAGATACATGGGAAGAAGGTTACTGCGATCCCAAATGAAGGTGGACTAACTAGCCTGTTGGTCTAGTGTTTTGGTGGACCCTGACTGCTAAACCAGAAGTTCGTGGGTTCGAACTCCACCCAGGACAAATGTTTGTGTGGTGACCATGATCATTTGTTCTGTGTCTGGGTGTAATTTATTTATCTATAATATGTAAGTATTTAGAAATTATTTATCAGTTGTCTGGCTCTGCCTAGTTTGGGATCAGATGGCCGTGAGTGAGTTGTCCGAACATATTATAAGATTGAAGGTGAACAAAATCATTTCGGTGGCCGAGTACACGTGCACAGCCATCCTGCATACAAGAAGGAAGGGCAGTACCTACAGGCCTGTGCTACAGGCAGTGTAGATACTGGCACTGGATAACTTACAAATGACAGCCCGAGCTCGTCCCGAGTGTATTCGCGTCTCAGACCATTTATCACCATCTTACTAAGTAAAAAAATGCAACTAAAATTGAGCTGCACTAGCAGTTTTGTTGTTTTCTATGTGTATCAAACGACATAGTTATATATTTTATTATTCTTATTGCTTATCATGCTCCATAAGCATCTGAACGAACGCAATTTCTGTTTTAACATTCATCAATAACTTTCTCTATTTGGAAAAGTGTTAGTCTTTTGGCAACGTTTTTGGTCTGATCGATTTCGGAATTCTACACTACTAATTTACTACTAGTGAAATTAGTGGAATTGTATCAGATGATATTTTACTAAAGCCTTTTTAAACTTTATAACGCCCTTCAGACGTTAATTGAATAATACGAGGCGAGTCAGTCTGTCTGTTACTACTGTTACAATACGTAGTTAATGGCTCCAATTATTATAATAGCTGGTTGTGGACGCCCATTAATTGGTGTTACTTAGTGTAATTAAAAATAGCTTAGTAAAGACCAGACAATGCGATTACCGTCGTCATCATCATCATCATGGTAATCTATTTGTACAGTTTAGTTGGTTTAAATTTCGTTGATTTCAAACCTAATTGAATCCAAAAGAACACTTAATACTTTAAATGCGAGACAGACTCAGCTTATTTCGGTTCTGGTAGTGACTTGACTTCCGCACTTTTCTATAGGGCTCACTAAAGCTCATTATCTTTACCTATAGGACGCGATTCTGTTTGTACTGTGTTTCACAACAGTTAATTACTGGCGCCGAGATTAGCGTCTTACGTCTTAGTATAGGCAACACATGAATGTTGCCGGGGCTGGTCTCAGATCAACTCGTTTGTGTTCACGAACGACGTTTTTTACAAGCTTTTATTTACTTTCACCTGTCCCGTTATCTGTAATCAAATCTTGCAAGTTAAATTTGACCCACTTCCCGGTTTTCCGATTCAGCTGAAATTTTGCATGCATGTATAAATTGGATGAAAATGCAATATTATTATGACATAAGAGGCTAGAGCTGTGGCCATAGGAACTCCGTTATTAAACGAAGCAACCCCATCGAGTTTGGGCTCGTTTGATTCGTCTTGACGAGTACTTTGATACTATATGGTAACCAGGGTCTGATGATGGAGCTGGACGGTGGCCATTGGAACTCCGTTATTAAACGACGCAACCCCATCGAGCTTGGGCTCGTTTGATTCGTCTTGACGAGTACTTTGATACTATATGGTAACTAGGGTCTGATGATGGAGCTGGACGGTGGCCATTGGAACTCCGTTATTAAACGACGCAACCGCATCGAGCTTGGGCTCGTTTGATCCGTCTTGACGAGTATCTTGGTTGGCGTGAATATGCAACTCCACCAAATTTGGGAAAAGAGTATAACAAACGGAACCGTTTGTTATGAATATGGATTATATCTGATTGATTAGATGGACGACCCAATGCCATGCCAAGGTGAGCACGTGCCGAGGGCTGAATGGTATGAGGGTGTATAAATATTTCATATCGCTAACGTTGCACCTCAAGGTACCAGGGCGAACCCTGTTGTACTGAAGCCCTTGTCCCTCTATAACGGACCTCTGGGGGGATGGACAGTTTTTGTCATATACTCATGGGAACAACATGAACAAAAAAGAAAATACTACACAAAGAAAACGACGTTTAGAGAAGGCGAAATTGTAGCGAAGGAGAAGATTGCTACTGAAAGCAATGTCCACAAGCGACAACGCTTAGAATACTTACATAACGGAAAAACGCTGCTACGCGCTTCGAACTACGTCGTAGTAAATCTCGAATTAAAATTACTAAAAAGTTAAAAATAAAATTAAAGAAAAAAACCGGCCAAGTGCTAGTCGGACTCGCGCACAAAGGGTTCCGTACCATTACATAATATACAATATAAGACACTTTAACAAAAATTAAGGTTTATGGAATTAAATGTTTTTTTTTATATATTTGAGTTGATTTCATGAAAGGTAAATTGCGGTTTACGTTTAAGTTGACGTATAAAAAAAACTACTTGCTAGATCTTGTTCAAACCAATTTTCGGTGGAAGTTTGCATGGTAATGTACATCATATATTTTTTTAGTTTTATTATTCTCTTATTTTAGAAGTTACAGAGGGGGGACACACACACACACACATATTTCCACTTAGGAAGTGTCTCTCGCGCAAACTATTCAGTTTAGAATAAAATGGTATTAAAAACCTCAATATCATTTTTTAAGACCTATCCATAGATACCCCACACTAATGGGTTTAATGAAAAAAAATTTTAGTTTTAGTTCTAAGTATGGGTACCCCCAAAATTTATTGTTTTTTTTCTACTTTTGTGTCAAAATCTTAATGCGGTTCACAGAATACATCTACTTACTAAGTTTCAACAGTATAGTTCTTATAGTTTCGGAGGAAAGTGGCTGTGACATACGGACGGTCGGACAGACAGACAGACAGACAGACATGACGAATCTATAAGGGTTCCGTTTTTTGCCATTTGGCTACGGAACCCTAATAACCTTTTTTTAAAAACAAGCTTTTATTATTAGTTAGTAAAATGAACTAAAAAGATAAAAATATATTAGGTATAAGAAATATAACACTTTATAAGTAACTTTGTAACCTTTAACGATAATTAAGCTTCTTTGTCTACGACTAAATAATTCCATATCGAACATAATTATATATTTTTAACACTAAAACTTTACACCTTAATTATTAAATCTTCCCGTTTTTATTACAATCCCAATTTTAAATAAAAGCGTGTTACATTTTGATGGTATAATTAAGAACATTTAGCACCTTTTTTTTCCTCTTGCTATTATATAATGTTTTTAACGGTTTTTTCTGAACAACTCCTATATATGTATATATAGATATAGATTAGAATAGAATAGAATAGAATAGAATAGAAATTTATTAAGGAATAAGCATCTATAGTTTATACACCGTTATACAATACACATACTTAATCTAATATACACTTACATGGCACATATAAAAACTTTAATTAGATACAGAGATATTAAGAAAAGGTTAGATACAAAATACATACCATATAGGTATAAAATTGATAACGTAGACATAAATATGCGCCGGAAAACGCACAACAGTGTAACAATACAGTCACTATTCCTCAAAAGGCAACCACTCAGTTTTGTGATTGTGCTATCCAGAGAAGCCACAATCCTGATATTATGTGGTCCCTAATAAATGTAATGTTGTTGATTCAGTTGAACAACTAACATTATACCTACATATATTTTTAACACAAAGTTACCTGACAAAAAAAAATATCTTAATAAGTAGGTATGTACGTCGGTGTGAATTTAAAATTGGAACGAATTTATATAGTAATACTACGTATGGAACGTACCATGTGCAACGAATTTATACAGTCTACATAGATATCAGTATTTTTAGGTATCCCTATTCCCTACGGTGCAGGCGGTGCTTACGTATTACGTAACTCAGTCTAGGGATGGCGATTCTTTCCAAAAAAGATCGATTTTTGAATCGATTCGAATCGTAACATGATGAATCGATTCGTAAAAAAATCGAGGTCTAAAAGATCGATTTCGAAAAAATCGATCTTTTAGACCTCTAATTTATTACTAATTTATTTTTATTTTTTATTTTTACTTATAGGCTCTAATTCTAATTGCCTAACTTAAAAGACACCTCACCTGAGGACCGCTGCCAGCACGCCAATCCCCACCAGCGTCAGTCCGGCACCCATCAGGTAGTACCGGTGCTGGGCCGCCTCCGCCCCCGGAGACAGCTGCACCAGCCCCACCACCAGCACCACGATCCCGAGGAGCAGAGAGCCGACTATTGCGTGCAGAACTGCGATCTGGAAACGGCAGGAAGAAATCACGTTGAAGTTGAAGAGGTCTTGGCGAATATAAGAACTCGAGAAAATCACTTTAATGTTGTCAGAATGTCCACTCGACTTCGGGATATATGAGAGGTAATTTACAGTAGGACTCAATTTTTTTTTGTGTTAGTTGGATAGGCAAACTGGCAAACGTACCACCCGATGTTAAGTGGTCGACGTCGCCCATGAACATAAACTAGTATACCTGGAACGAGCCCAGGCAACTCATCTATGTGTTGCCTATCCTGAGACATAAGATGTTTAGCCTCGGTGCCAGTAATTACACTGACTGTCTTGCCCTTCTCTTCGAAACACAGCAAAGCTGTTTCACGGGAGAAACAAGCAAGATGGTACCACCATCTTGCTTGTTGCATGCAGCCGTAAATTCTCAATGTGTCATTTATAACAAAATTCCTCTTAACTGAACCTTGTCTGAACCAGAAATGTCCAAAGTAAGAAGTAGTGAGTGCTATGCTGCTTTGCATCCGAATTGGACCGGCACGACTGGGGTGGTGCCCCTCGCTCAGTATAACACCGGCGTCAAGTGACAGCTATAGTGAAAAGGAGGGCAACGCATTTGCATAACTTTTGGTTGTGCGGATGTCTATGGGCGTCGGTAGTTACCATAAGGCTCCGACTGATCAGTTGCCTCCCTATGACATAAATAAAAATCTCTCCTTGTGGAGAAACACTCATCCTGGTGTTCAGTGAGAGAGGAATTTTAGTAGGAAGGATATATGATATGGACGAATCACAATTGACCCCTCAACATTCCACTGTATATATGATATCTTAGAAACTAAACCACAAATTAGATATACAATGCGCTCATACTCTACGGTCTATTACACAACTAGTATCTCTCGTAAATTAGATGCATAATGATGCTCATCGATGATCAGCTGAGCTACTGACCATCCCCACCATGGTCAGGCCTTGACGTGGCGGTGGGGCTCAGTAGCCTAGGGTGAACTCAGCACGAATTGAGCCGAGGGCTCTTTTTACCCCACTTATAAGGAGAGGGGACAAAGGAGCAGGGGGCGAGGACGGGAACCTCACCCCGTTGTACTGTCCCGACGTTGGGAGGGGTTGTTCTGTGTGGAGGTGGCGTCGGTCTCTTGGGGGACTGAATAGTCGTCGAGGTGTCCTGTTTGCTCATTAGATCCGGGGCGAGCGCCACCAATGCTGCCTTTGGTGAGGCCAAAGGCGGCATTGGAGGCACTCGCCGGGTTTTAGTTGGTAGAGCTGCGTCCACTTACCAGCTTTCGAGGGCAGCGAGTCCCACATACCCGCATGGGGTGACCCACTCCCGCGGGATGCCTCAGAGCAATTCCCGGTGTTAAAGAAAAAAAAAGCTACTGACCTTCCCGCAGAAGTTGACCTCGCTCCTGTACCGGTCCGGGGAGGGCGTGGCGTCCTCGAGTCCCCGGCCCTGCAGGGGCAGCTGCGAGGGTCGCCGCCCGCCGCCCCGCTTCTCCGCCCGCCGCCGCTCATGCCGCACGGCCACTGCTGGCATTGCACCAATCATTTTGGCTGGAATTACCAACATCATTATCTTTATCAAGACATTTTGCTCGTTAAACCTCTTATTTGTGATCAGACCGGTACCGCCACTGTCGGAAAGAAGAAGTCGAAGTATTGACTGAACTAACTAGCGCTAAGGAATCGAAGCTTCTCGTAATTTGAACTATCTGATATGAGTGATGTCATCTAGGTCTTAAACTAATCTAGATCAATTCTATTAGCACTATAAGAAAAATATATGATTTCTCCTACTAAGAGTACGATCTTGTACTTTTGTTTTCTTTAATATTCATTCTAATTACTAATCCGAGCAGGGCTCTTGGTGCCCTGGTTCCAATCGCGTTGTTGTGTGTTAGACAGTTAGACTAAAGATAGTTAATCATCAGTAAAAGAAGTAATCATCCCATGAGTCGGGAAGTGGAGGATCTACTAATAGGCAGAACCAATAGCTGGATTGATCGATATAATGAATCTAATCAAATCTAGTACTAATGTTAAATTTCGCGTATAATCAAGTGTTGTTATTTTTCATGAGTTCTATATAAAAATATTTAATGATGTATTTATTTGTGTATAATGTTCTATTTATTTTTCTAATCTAATCTGTTATTAATATTAGAAATTACAAAAATGATTATGGTAGAGCGCTGTGCGTACAAGCCTGGGTCTACTTACCTGGGAAAGCTTACCGAAATACCTTTAAAACGGTAAAGCATAAGTATGGCAGCTCCGCAAGCCTTAGCGTTCTAAAATTTATAAAAAATTCTTTAAATTTATATATTTTTTTACACTGAATGTTTTCACAAATTAGTAAAAAATCAAAAGAAATAAGAGTCTTCGTATTCATGAGTTTAAAACAGCGTTAATTTAAATGATCAACGGATTACAAAACTATATTGTAGTGAGAACCGACTTAATAGTCGATAATTATCAAACAAAAGAAATTAAAACGTTATATACTTTACCGAATTCACATCTGCTTCATCCAAGGACTTCTTTAAGACTAAATTGATATCGCAAAATCAGAATCCACATTGGGTTTCAATTTTGTGTTAAGCTTTTTGCGAGGCCAGTGGGCTATTGTCGCGAGGTTCACCTTTAAACGACCTCTGTGTCCAATCCGATTCGAACACTATTTCCACTATTGTAGAAATTATTAGATAGATTTTCTTTAGGTCTACAGATTGTAACTAGATTTTTATATTAGCTAGGACAAGTTATATCACTAAATCTAGGCAAAATGAAAAAGGCACTTAATGTGGCCCATGTACTTTATTAAGATCACCGATCTCTCTCGACTCTTATATGCGTTGAATTGATCCTAGAAAACAAGAATTTGAGATTTCTCCAATAATGAGGGTCACAGACTAAAAATCTCGGTCTCGGACCATGAAGAGTCCATGAAAGGCCTAGCTGGAAGGAGAACAGGTCAAATAGGATATTTTTAAATCTCTTTTGGCAGGAAGAAGAGCAACGTCCTGCTAACTGACGGATTCCAAAGAGGAGTCAAGGTTGGCGTTGCGTAAAAGCCAAGAGAGCCAAGGGGGTCGCAATGTAGGACGGAGAAATGACGTTTGGGCTGCTCGATCAAATAAGAAAAGAAGTAACACACGATAGTCTCGGTGCCAGTAATTACACTAATTACGATCCACGCAGCCTTTTGACGAACAAATTAGTACGATGTGCTTTGTACCTTTTCACAAAGGCGCGATTTCACCCGTTCAGTTATATTTTTGGAACAAAGCACTTTATTCTTCGTCACGTGGTAAAAGTTCAATTATTTTGTTAATATCATGTGCAAGTGCAAGTGATTGCTTATTTTTGCTAGTTTTTAAAGCTGCAATATTAAGGCGTGAAACTTATATTAATTTGATTATGCTATGTAATTTCCAAAAGTTGCAAATAACTACAAATTCACCTAGGATTCAGGTTAGTGAAGAATTCTATGATGAGTTGATGTAAAAATATTTAAAATAATATTATAATGTGAAGCCAAAGTTGTCCTTTTCGATTTTGCGAAGCTGAAGCTATTCTAATCGTGGTAAGCAATAGTGCTGCTCGAGTGATGTACCAGGAAGTCGAACCCACTTACCCTCACTCTGTCTGTTACCGTTACTAGCATTCCTTCCACTTCGGTTGCCCTCTATGCAACAAATAATTGTGGTTAAAGTTATCATTTAAGTAAGGTTCAAGAGGAGGCTGCGTTTAGCTAGACGAAGTGTTGATCAACCATTAACCAGGTAGGAAGACTGTCCCCACCATGGTTCAGGCCTTGAGGTGGCGGTGGGGCTCAGTAGCCTAGGGTGAGCCCAACACCTTGGGCGAAGCTAATTGAGCCTAGGGGGCTCTTTGTACTCCTCTTATAAGAAGAGAGGACAAAAGAGCAGGGGGCAAGGGGTGGGGTTGGGAACTTCACCCCATTGTACTGTCCCGACGTTGGGAGGGGTTGTTCTGTGGTGCGGGACAACCCCTCTGTGGAGGTGGCGTCGGTCCCTTGCGGGACTGACTAGCCGTCGAGGTGCCCTGTTAGCTTAACAGATCCGGGGCACTTCACCAAGGTGGCACTGGTGGCACTCGCCGGGTTTTAGTGGGTAGAGCTGCATCCATTTACCATCTTTCGGGCGCAGCGAGTCCCATGTACCCACCTGGGGAGACCCACTCCCCAGGCGGTATGCCTCAGAGCATTTCCCGGCGTAAAAGAAAAAAAAAAGGTAGGAAGACTGTGAAGGTCGGAGTTGGATGCGAGTGGCGAAGAATCTGGTGGCAAGGTTTCTGTAAAGTATTCGAAACGTCGGTCGGCCATGTAACAATCTTAACAAACCGCGATACAATCCGTAAAAGTTGTTTCATCACTCTATGTTTGTGATTGTGTATCCCTCTCTATATGTGAGTTGTGTGTGTATCTCTCACCGTATGTGTTTGTGTGTGTATCTCTCACCCTATGTGTTTGTGTGTGTATCTCTCACCCTATGTGTTTGTGTGTGTATCTCTCACCCTATGTGTTTGTGTGTGTATCTCTCACCCTATGTGTTTGTGTGTGTATCTCTCACCCTATGTGTTTGTGTGTGTATCTCTCACCCTATGTGAGTTGTGTGTGTGACAGGAGGGTTCATCCACGTAACGTCGACATGTGGCAGGCTGTGTAACGCCTGTTTGGATAAACTTCATTAAACCCTAATAACACCTCTTGCTCGTTGCTCCACAGTGTTTGTACAATTGTAGATTGTTAGTCTGTTGCAGTGACAGTATAGAGCCTATTAAGTTGTATGATTCGTATTATTTTTAAAGCGATAAAACACTTTTGCACTTTCGTTTATCAAAATGTTTTATGTTTAACAAACCTTCCTTAAGTTTATACTGCCTACGTAATAGAAATGAAACTTTTAATTGTGTACTTTTATTAGCTTACCCTCACCTCTCATGGGGCGAGCGTCTTGGTATTACATAAATGTGTATACGTGGTATTAAAGTCTTGTGAATTGAATCATCATCAAGACTTCCATGTCCACTGCTAGACCTAGACTAACAGGTATACTTTGAGAGATTTGCATGTTGGTCTATATCGCTAATGAACATAAACAAATTAACTTGGAAGTAGTAATCAGCTCCAGGTAACTCCTGTATGCCTATGACGCAATACACTGCTAGGCCTGTTCTTCCAAGCAGTGTATTGCTGTACCTATTTATACTCTTTGCCTGTATGCCTATGACGCAATACACTGCTAGGCCTGTTCTTCCAAGCAGTGTATTGCTGTACCTATTTATACTCTTTGCCTGTATGCCTATGACGCAATACACTGCTAGGCCTGTTCTTCCAAGCAGTGTATTGCTGTACCTATTTATACTCTTTGCCTGTATACCTATGACGCAATACTCTGCTTGGCTTGTTCTTCTGTCCAAAAGCAAAGCTGTTTCACGGAAGAAATAAACAAGATAGTGATACCGTGTAGATGGGACTTGGGAGCGGCACTAGTGTAACTGTCTCACGGGTAAAATAGATATAGGTAGAGCATCCTTCCCACCAATAAACCAAAAATATTCAAGACCTAGTCGTGATGTCTGTTGGTCTAGCAGCAGTTTTAGTCTAGCTTTAGTAAACGAGGTCATGTAATTGGTTTGGATTTTGTACAATGCGAGATTATTTTGTAATTTACTTGGAAGAGATGTAAGGCGTGAGTATTACTTACGGCGCTGATTGTCTCTTGGTTGTAAAAGCGACTGTAGCATATCTGAAACAGAGAATAGAACTTTGTATACATCATCGACATTACTGAGCACTGCTGAACAACTCCAAGTGAATGTGAACGCGTGGTTCACTTATATGCTATCAATTTTAAAAATATTTTTAGTGATGTTACTTTAAATACGAGATTACTGTTGTTTTTCTACATAAAAGTTTAAAAACTTGTAAGGTCTTCCCAACCTTTTCCCCTTTTAAACTAATTACAGTTTTATTTTAAACGAAATCCCGTAAGGCGTAGCAATTTTCTTGTAATCAACTGCAAATATTTTATCAGCAATCCATTTCGTGGAAAGAATTTCTTTACTTACTTTCTTAACAAAGTAATTAAGGGTGGATTTAATTGTTTTGTCTAGCGAAATGGAAACAGGATGGTTATAATTATATTCAGACTGTTTATGGGGTAAAACGAACCCCCGGTGACATCCCTGCCTGACACCGAACCCTGGACGGGTATTTCATTTTATTTTGTCTGCTTTTCTTGGCTTATGTGAGTCATTGAGTTTATCTCTAGCTTGAATTGTGAAGGAAAAGTGGAAATTATTTCCTCCTAACTTCTTCTAATTAAATTCGTTGCGGGTCTTGAGGTAGTAGCGTATCCCCCGGGCTCCATGAGATTGTATGAGATGGTACCGCTGACGAATCTGGCTACACAGAAGCAGTGGTGGAAATAAGTGGTGGGCTTAGCTTGTTAGCTATGCTTATGTTCATGGGCGACGTCGACCACTTACCATCAGGTGGCACGTTTGCCAGTTTGTCTATCCAACTAACATAAAAAAAGCTTTATGACGAATTTTCACCAAATTGATCTCGTGAACTAGAATACAACGTATGTTTCCGTCATGCCAAACAAAACTATTTTGAACAAAACATTCAAAATATAGAACATTTGTTCACTCTGTGAAATGGTTTCGTCCATTGTAAAAAGAGCTCGCCATTCAGAGGCATTTCGAGTTGGCTTCGGTTCGAGTGGCGAAATAACTGGGTCACGATAACTTGGCGAGGGTCTGGACGCCTACAATGTAGGGGTATACTTCATGACGTCACACTTAAATAGGAGAAAAGAAAAAGTAGTAGCATTGATTTACACTTTAGAATTTACATTTTAATTAATTTTAGTAAGCCTATATATGTTTTAATGATATTTGAGATATCCAGTGACAGGTGAGCCTTCTGATGAAAAGGAAAAGGAGCCTTCGATTTGTTCATTTGCTACATTTGCCTTTCGTAAACATACGTGTTGTCAACGTCAGCCATCCATAAAGACACGTTCATAAGGCAGTAGACCCTCGTGTCGGCCCAAATAACGTCATTCGTGCCTGAATTACATCCATGGATGATAAAGATGCTGGTCACTTGTGCTAGTAACTACATTGCTTATTATGCCTTTCTTTCGTAACAAGCAAATAAAATCAAATACATTTTTTTTATTCAAAATAGTATCAATAAAGTATTTTTTTAAAGTCAATTAAATCTACCACTGGTTCCAAGGCAAGCCCACTGAGAAGAACCGGTGAAACAAACTCAGTGGAACTAATCTTTTCAAATAATATGTATTCTATAACAATTTTAAAGTGAAACTTTTATTACATCGTCTCAAACTTTTTCGTCTGTGTGTTGCATGTCGCGTGACGGTCGGCCGCCAAGTTTCCCAAGTATAAAATTAAGATTGATAAAGCGATTTTTATACCCTTAATGGAATATTATTCCAAAAATGTTTTGTTAAATGTCTATAATGTGAAAAAAAGTTTCACTTTTACCGTGGTTTTTTACATATCATTCTTAAATGTCTGGGGGAACGCCCTATTCCCAGGGTGTGGTATTCTCCAGGTTTCTGCAGTAGAGTCTGCTCTCGGGAAGATAATGCATGATCTATCTCCGGATAGGATGAAGGTTCGGTATAAATGTTGCAATGAGTGGCCATCGATGGAACCGCTGCGTTCATGGCAAGGCCTATGACTATATGTATATAATTCGTCTGTACGTGCGTTTATTTTATCGATTTGGATTATTTTTTGTGTGTTATTATTTTTAGATTCGCGACTGGTTTAGTTTCACAATTCAGTCCACTACAAAATATTTTGTACACGACCATATATAATAATAATATCTATGGACGCCTTCACACCACGTCTTTTTGGTCCAAATTGGTCCCGTGGTAAGTCCTCGAAGAACTTGTGTTACGGGTGCCAGACAACGGAAATACTATACATATATTTAAGATTTTTATTATATAATACACATATATAATACACATCCATGACTCAGGAACACAGAAAATATTTTTGTTCCCTGGTGGGATTCGAACCCGCAACCCCCGGCTTGAGCGCCAACGCGCTTACCACTGAGCCACAGAGGTCGTTAAAATCAGTCGTATTCTCTAGTATTTGTATAACAATGATACTTTAACTATTCTTTACTCTATAAGAATTTCCTCTCGAGTGAATAAAGATATTGTACTTGTTAGTATTGCGCCTGGAAGTGACAGATTTTACGATTGTCAGTAAACCCTCGACGCGGGAGCTTATCTCAGCTTTAAAATATCGTGAATAAGAATATACAATAACTAGTTCGTTCCTGCAGCTTCGTCCGCCTTAACTCAGATTTCCAGCCATATCCTGATTGACGATGATTATTTTTATAGCTTATGTGACTTCTATTTACGGAGTATAATAATGATGCTTTTTTTTTAAATAGGTCTAATTGTTTTTAAGTTAAAGCATAGTTACTGCCAACTGTTAAAGGTATTGGATGCAACTCCATGCTACAGCGGCTCGCTTATCATTTTTATCTACCTACTTGTAAAATTTATAAATTGTTTTACTAACACAAATATGGATATTTTTTTTTATTAAATCTGATAAAAAATAATAATAATAATAATAATTAATATTATTATAGTAAACAAACAAACAAAAAATCAATCGTTCCTGTTCATAATATTAATCAAATTAAATCAAAATATCTTTATTTCGTAGGTACACTTGAAATACGTCAAGAAAAAAAGTGTAGTAATAAAAAAAATATATAAAAGTATAGATATAATAAACTGATTTCATTTATATTTTTCATCACTTAAAAAAACTATAAGGAAAAGCGTCTTTTCTCTCATGGTAGCCATTTGAAAATAATTATACCAACAAGATTTATACTATACTAGCTGTTGCCCGCAGCTTCGCCCGCGTTAACTTAGATTTACAGCCGTACGCGGATTGATGATGATTATTTTTATAGCCTAAGTTACTCCCCATAACATGCTAGTGAAAGTCTTATCAAAATCGGGCCAGCCGTTTCAAAGATTAGCCGGAACAAACAGACAGACAGACAGACAGACAGAAGGACCGACAGACAAAAATTGTAAAAAAGCCTATTTTGGTATAATATGTCCCGTGTTATTATATGCATTCAATAAAAAGCGGTTATTTTAATATTACAAACAGACACTCCAATTTTATTAATCTGTATAGATGTATAGATATCTCTCAGACGACTACAATTTTCTACCATCAACCATACTATAATAATATTTATATATAAACTCTTATTTATGTACAGTATGGTGTAGCTTATCACTACAGCGCCATCTGTTTAAAGCAGTGAAAAACAAATGTCAACTTTCATATTGATCTGTATTTAAGAAAGTATAAACCATCTTGTTAATTTAACAAACAGGAGATTGCTTTATACTTATAAATTATTTTTTATATACGAGCCACTTATACGACCAAACTTTACAGATGATTAGCTTTAATTATTCCAATTTGAAAAACTATATCCCTCATTAACAGACGCCATTTTGTTAAAAGCTGAAGTTTATGTCCGAATAATTTAGGAAACTCTTTAATTTTATGAAAATGTACCGATGCGGTTAACAAGTAGGAAGCGAAAATAGAAATTAAATAATTGATTTAAAAATAAAAATACCTGTCTAAAAAATAGTTCATCGATGTGCTGGTCCAATGGTTGGTGAACTACACACACCTTTAAAGACTTTTAATCTCATCGGTCATGCAGGTTTCCTCACGATATTTCCTTCACCGGTGAGCAAGCGATGGTCTCGTGTTCAGGTGCACGTGGAAATTTAGAAAAATAATTTAGGAGCACTCGGTCAAGATCGCTTTAATGGTCAAGTTGTTTAAAAATAGTTTTGAGGGATGAACAGTTTTCAATACAAGTTTTTTATTATGACCAAAAGCAATAATTACACTTTAAATGTGTTTGCATGTCTGTTAGTGTGTATTCTGTACCTTAAACCAACAAAAATATACTGTGACCTACCTTTAACCTTTTAGCTGGAATTTATCGATTGGAGCACTAAGTCTAGCTTTCCGTTGTTTCACGTAAAAACTGTCACAAGTGAAATAGCTCCCACAGAACACAGTTTTAACATCCTTAACGTGACGGACTTTGCGTAAGTACTTAATAGATTTTTAGTTTGTGTTTTATATTAATTTTAAAATTAACATACAATCACACTTGTTACGTTAGTTTAGCTACGTGAGAACCTGTGTTGCGGAGACTAATAAGAATAATGATAAATGTAGGAAATTTCTTTACATAATTACATATGTCCCTGCAGATTGTCTTGACTCTAGGTAAATAACGCGACGATGGTCTACTGGGTATGGGCTCGGTCTCTGGGGTCAGAGGTCCGTGATGGACCCAACTGGCTGTACCTATAGGTTATTCTTAATTTCCCCGTGCGAACCGTGAGTTCTAAAAGATCGTGAGGAAACCTGCATTTCTGATGAGATTGAAATTCTTTAAAGGTCTGTGAAGGTCTACTTGGGCCAGCGCACAGGTTCCTCCTCTACTGATTTCGAAGAGGAGACCAGCAGCAGTCGGTCACATAAGTTGAGGTCACATGATGAGTTTGTTTAGCCAGTTCTACTCAGTGGGCTTGCCTTGGAACCAGAGGTAGTACATTCAATTGACGTCCGGTAAGCTGATTTGTTGCAACTATTTTAAATTTACTATAAAAGTAGCAATGGACGGATGGGGGCTGATGATGATGAAAACTATAAGACTAGTCCATGTGAACTAGATCATACTCACTACAATAATACAATTTTATCTTTTTTTTATATATAGCCTGAATAGAAAAATAAAAACCCTCGCCATTTTGCGGTGATTTTCGGAACTAATTTTTGTATGGCCTATACTATGGGCTACCATAATATAAAAGATACAGTGGCAACAATCTAAATAATGTTGTATTATTAAGATTTCTGTGGGCGACACCAATACACCCTGCATTGGTGTCGCCACTGTATCTTTATATTTATATATTTCTGCCAGAAGGCAGAAATATATATATATCATATTATATACTATACATAAAGTGGGTGGGTTGACTTTATTGGAAGTGGTCTATTTGTAATGGTGGACGGAAAAAGGTTTATTATTAACAAAACGCGTGAACCACAAGAATACAAGTTACTTCTTATACTTCTATACAATATGCTATTTAGTATTTCTATTTATACAATATGCTATTTAGTATTTCTTGCTATCATTACCGCGGGATTACTCAAGAAGAATATATTATGATATAATTCACCATTAAAGTCTCGTTCGGCCGCCAATCGATGCGGACGTACTGCTGACAATTACTAAATAAAAGTAAACGTGTAGCGCGGCGCAAGCCGTCGCTCGTTATTATATCTCGTCATGAGTCAACAACTCGTGGCGAACGAATTGCTGGCGTTCCTGCAGCAGAAGCTGGACGTGATGGATGAGCTGTCCGCTGTTCAGATCTGCTCAACGAACTTCAGTGAAGACGACATCGCCGCTGCCAAGCTGCTGCTGTACAGGTCACTCAGCAAGAGTGACCAGATGGTGTCCCGCCGGCGTGACGGGAAAAAGAAGAGCGTGCAGGACATCATCACGCTGCTGAAGGAGACCGAACCCCGACGACGTGCCGACGTTTGTGGCAAAGGACTTGGGAAAACTCCCTCCTGTCACCTTCGACCACGTCGACGTCACGAGCCTGCTGAAGGACATTGTCTTTTTAAAGGCTAGCTTAGTGGATGTGCAGAAGAGGTTAGATGCATCTCAGAATACAGTCGCTGATTTGCGCAATGAACTCACAAAGTTGCGTAAATCTCGCCAGGAGCACCGCTCCAGCTACGAAGCCCTTGCCTGAGAAGACATCGAAGCGGGCTGATGAAGAAGGTTTTATGACGGTGCAAAGTAGGAAGCACCGTCAGAAGACTAACAAGAACCGCTGTGGCACGGCTCCCATGGAGCCTAACAGGATACGTGCTACAGCACCGAACACCCCGGTGTATATCTCCCGCCTACATTATACCACTGAGGCGAAAGACATCGTGGAGTACGTGCGCCAAAAGACCAAGTACACAGCGAGAGTGCAGCTACTGGAGTCGCGCCGCAACGTCAATTTCAAGGCGTTTGTGGTGCGAGTGCCAACATGTTTTCTGCACCTCGTCATGCAGGAGGACTTCTGGCCACAGGGCGTGGTGTTCCGTCGCTTCTGCGGACAAGTGCCACCGGAACGCACTAAGACTTAAGTGCAAGTGAAGTGATACTAACATAGTTTTAAGGTTTATGTACTAACAACATTGTTTATAATTAATTATGTATAATTAGGTTAAGGTATTTATCTATGGACCTATGCAGCCTGAAAATAAAGGTTATTATTATTATTATTATTAAAATGTTATTTTATTGTTTTTCTTATTTATGTACTCTCTCTCTCTCTTGTGTACTATAATAGATATTTGATATTATTGTAAGAACAATATTGTAAGCACGTTATTTAAGATCACAATTAACATTATTATTATCAGAAAATGGATGTCGAATAGGTTCGAGGACGAAATTGTTTCTTAAGCCTATGAGGTCAGATGACATCTCGAATATATTATATGTAGAACCATTGCATGAAAATCCCTCGAAAATTATACTATCAGGGTATATTCAATATATTTGCTGCGAAAAGGTAATTTGCCGAAAATTTGCCGGATCAAGGAAACCCATTGGAATCCAAGAAATAAAGAAAATCCACGGAAAACCTTGTAGACAAATGTGGCCTGCATTTTTTTGTTAAAATTCTAAGTTAAACGGTATTGAACTACTTAATGAGTAGCGTAAACTTCTTCATGAGAGATTATAAATCGGTCTCTTATTAGTTTTCAATTATTAAAAAGTCATAAATTATTTAAGTCCAAAAAATATTTTTAAAATATCCCCGCCCACTTTTTCAATGACTTTAATATTAATATATAATATAATAATTCTTTTTCTTCCTTTGGTAGTTCCGGATATTAGCAATTAAACATACAATCTATTCAGCCATATTACGTTTGCAAATTAAAATGATATTTTAAAAATACTTATTTCGTTAGTACTTCAGGAACGTAAATTGTATGCTCAATGATTTTATATTTAGGAAATGGCTTTGGGTTTAAGTTTCGGAGTTTAAGAGTTTACATGATCCCATTAAATATGATTCAAGATAAAACAGTGATTAAAACGTTAATAAGCTTTTAGCGCATACTTAAATTATTTGAAGTCTGCGCCAAGTTTCAGGGAACCGTCACGGAACCGTCCAACCGAATTTTATGAGAATTCACAGTAGTTTATGTTCAACAATATAGTTATTACAACGGTATAGGTCTTTGCTCTTTGACGGGTTCGAATATTTCTTAAGTGAGCCATCTGCTCACTTAAGAAATATTCGAACAAAATCTGCCCTTATGGGGCCCCCGTCCCGTCATCTAAGAGACGGGGCATCGATGTGAACGCGGGGCTTCTAATTTCCTTCCTGTCGATCACGGGACCGACGGTCGGAAACGAGGTCGTCGCCACCTACGGCGGAGGCGGTGTTGAGTGCGTGTAATGAATGTACTGTTGTGTGTGTACTGTGTATTAAGGCGGGATGCCCTAGGTTGGAGAGGAAAACGATTATTAGCAACCGTGATAGGATCTGGAGGATCGAGGAGGACGTTTCTCGGTCTCCTACGCAGACGATGTGAGTCTGGATCGGGTACATAACTAGCGGCCTGTACGACTAGCGGATTTGCGTGATTATTGGCTCTTTCAAAGAACCTTTCTAATTTGTCTTTAAAATGTTGAGCTACAGAAGGCAGCTCGAGTTCTCTATGAAGGTCCACGTTACGATAGTACCATGGACATCCAGTTGCTGTTCTTAGAAAACGGTTCTGTATTTTTTGTAACGTCTCTATGTGTGAAGGTGCTATGTGCGCAAAGACTTCACTCGCGTAAGCGAATATAGGCAGTATGCAAACTTTGTAAAGTGTCCGCTTATGTCTAAGCGGCAGTTTACTCCGTTTGCAAATCATTGGGTAGAGGCGATGTAGTACGTACAGTGCCTTCTTTTTAATTCTTTTTATATGAGCATGAAATGTCATCCTACTATCGAGGGTAACGCCGAGGTATTTTATCTGATTGACTCGGGGCACCTCGTTTCCGTAGAGGAAGATTTGACCTAAATTCCTACAAGGCCTGTGTGAGGTACTGTTACCTCTCTGAAAGCGAATCACGGCGCTTTTTTCGGGGTTGGCAGAAATCTGCCATTTCCTAAACCAGACGCCTAGTGCGTCGACGGCTTTCTGTAGTCGGATCGTTATTAATCTTTGGTTGCGATGAGTCGTATAGTGGACGGTATCGCCGGCAAATAGACCTATATGGATGTTAGGCATTCTGGGGATGTCGCTAGTGTACAGGGTAAAGAGCAGGGGTGCCAAGACTGAGCCCTGGGGTACCCCCGCCCTTATCTGCCGTAATGAGGACATTGTGCCCTCCGATCGATATCTAAAGGTACGATTTGTTAGATATTCTCGTATGATGAGCACGAGTTTGTCCGGCACACGTAGTTGGTAGAGCTTGTAAATCAAGCCGTTATGCCAGACTTTATCAAATGCTTTAGCTATGTCGAAGAACACTGCCCCTGTCACTCTAGCCCTACTGTTGGGTCTATTCAGGCCTGTGAGGATGTGCTCCGTTAGGCGGTGCACCTGGTGTACGCAGGAGTGAGAGTTTCTGAACCCGAACTGTTCGTCGGGGAGCAGTCCGAGCTCATCTACTACTTTTTTGAGTCTGGATAGGAGTATCCTTTCGTATAACTTACCTATCGCTGAGAGTAAGCTAATAGACCGATAACTAGTCGGTTCATTTCGAGGTTTACCCGGTTTGTGGATACCTACAACTACCGCTTCTTTCCATGAATCTGGAAAGGCGCATCCTGTCAGTAGAGCATTGAAGATGCTCACTAGAAGATAGATTATAGGGGGCGGTAAATATTTGAGGACCCTATTGGTAATCCTGTCCGGACCGGGCGACTTTTTCGCGTGAAGATTTTTAATGATGTCTGTTACTTCCTCTACGTCGGTAGGGAGGACCGGATCGCCCACTGGAGGTAATGCGGCGCGCAAGTGTAGCTCGTTTTCCACAAGGACGTTGTGCGCGGGATCTACAGATTCTACGTTTGGGGAGCATTGGCTCTCCATGGTGTCAGCGAGGCATTCGGCCTTATCGAGATCATCCAGTGCAGGAGGCTGATTCGGACGGTTCAACGGGGGCATATTAGCGCTCGTTTCGTTCTTGAGCGCCCTCTCCAGCGACCAGTAGGCCGTATGAGAGGGCGTAAGCTCACTGAGGAATCGGTCCCATCGTTCGTTTTTGTGTTCGGCAATATCGCGCTTTACTTGCTTTTGTAAATCGCGGTATGTACGCCGATTGTCTTCTGTGGGATATCTATGGTATGCGCGACCGGCCGCATTTTTTCGTCTAAGCAGGTCTCTGAGCTGCTCGGGAAGCTCCCAGCGCCTCTCGTGTGTTGTAGGTATCTCACGAGAGGCGCTTTTTATAGAGTCGTTTATGTGTTCTGTTAGTAAGGAGGTGGCGGCGTGGGCCACCTCAGCACTGTCTATTTGATCGGGGATTTGGTCCAACTTTTGTGACTGAGTAGCCTGTAGTTTCTCGTGTAGAGTCTTCCAGTCTATTATTGTCTTTGTTGGTGGAACTAATGGAGTGACTGGTCCAAGACGGATAAGGACCGGTCTGTGGTCTGAGTCTAATTCGCTTTTTGTCTCGATCGAGTGTATCTGGAGAGATACATTCTTCAGGAGAGCTATGTCGAGTATGTCCGGTTGATGGTTATGGTTACCTCCTAAGTGGGGGAATCGGGTGGGCTCACTGGGACCTATGACTGCAAAGTCTAATGTATCAGTCAGTTGGTTTAGTGCTATGCCGTTGGTGTTGTGACGGCGAGATCCCCAGTGACTGTGCTTGCTATTTAGGTCACCTGCAATGATGACCGACGATCCTAGTCTAAATATTGACCTTAGGTCGGACTCTAACAGACGTTTATTGGGAGAGAGGTATGCCGAGGCCAGTATGACGGGTGCATGACCTGTCATACTGACCTGACACACAGATACTTCCAATGCTGATAGCGAAGGGGGGTCAAGCGGCACACAATGAAGTGACCGTTTGTAGTATATAATTGTACCACCTAGCGCGGATCGGGTCCTATCGTTCCTAACGAAGTTATAATTGGCTATTTTAAGGTCGCGCATGGACGGCTTAAGGAAAGTCTCCTGCACTAACATGATGTCGACGTTCTGATTTTTAACGAATTCCCGCAGTTCGTCAATAGTACCGTATAGGCCGTTGGCGTTAAACGTCGCCAACACTATGGATCGCGGCTTAAATCTACCATTAAACGCAGCCATTGATATGGTTGTAAAAATTTAATGCAGTTGTGAGGGCTTGCATCATAGCGCTGGTACTTGCAAAAAGAGCATTCATCGACTCAAGGTCGAGACCTTGTGCTGGTGAAGATGGAAGGGATGCACGAGGCGCGGCCTGGCTTGGTACGGTGGTAGCCGCAGTTGCTACTGGGCTGTCCACCGTCTTTTTTTTAGACCACGCATTGGTGGTGGGTGGCGGGGCTGGGACATAAACCGGCTCGCTAAGTTTTGCTTTTTTAGGCTGTGGTTTGCGAGTTCCGGCTTGCATAGAGGCAGCGGTTTTGACTTTGCTGTTCCTCTTCGGCGCTTTTACGCACCCACGATAGTTCGCGGGGTGCCCTGAGGAACCGCAGAGCACGCAACTGGGTGGTTCTACCTCGGTTTTTGGGTCGCCCCTGGCACAGTCGGATGTGCCGTGGTCGCCTAAGCACTTAACGCACCTAGGCCTGGCGTAACAATTACGAGCTGAGTGCCCGTAAAGTTGACACCTATGACATTGAGTTGGCGCGCCGCGTTTGCGCGCCGCCTCGATGCGGATGTGGTCCACGTTGACCATTTTCCTTAAATTAAAGATCTTTTTGCCCCGGGGCGATAATTCCAGAACAACCATAACTATGTCGTATGGTTGTTTTGTTGTGGGTTTGTGAAGTCGTACGACGTACTCCACGGGAAGGTCTTGGTTGACGAGGTCCTCTTTTATGAGGTCGGTTGTGACCTCTTTCGGTATACCTCTAATAATCGCCCTTAGTTGGCGTTCCTCCTCGAGGGCATAGGTGTGGAAACTTATGCTCCTCTCACGGAGGTATCGCGTTAAACGACGATGTGTATCGACATCGTCTGTTTGTATTTTAAGTCCGTCGGGCGTGAGCCTCGCGGACGAATAGTTTATTCTGGCTTCTGTGATCCCTTTATTTAGATGGTTCCAGGCGGCTTTGTCCTGGAGTATGACCGGAGGTGGCTTTTTTCCAGCCACTGAGACGTCGTGAGCGATTTCGGTCGCTTCCAATGGTGCGTCGCGTGCCGCTGATTTGGCGGACTTACTAGGTGGGGGTGTAGGTGCACCCTTTTCTTAACGCCGGCGCCTCTTTCGCGACTCTACGGGTCTAAACCCGTCATCGTCACTTGAGGCGTCGACGGCGCTTGCCTCGGACATTGAGATGTCCTCGGTATTTAGAAGTGACTGCGAGGGCGCTGAGGGCGCATTTACGGGCGCTGAGGTCGCGGTTACGGGCACTGCAGGTGCTTGTACGGTCGCTGAGGACACTTGCACGGGCATTGCGGTTTTCGGGTCCACGCGGGGGCCTCGGGTTTCCCGCTTAGCTAATAGCGAATCTTGGCGGGGCGACGGTGACGCGGTGGGAACGCGTTTTTTGTACTCTGTGTAGAGTACTTCAATATTTGGTATTGTCTCTTTAAGAAAGAGTAATAGCCCATTTAGTTCATGGGAATCCATGACGAATTCCACAGTGGGAAGGACGGGAGTATATAATTAAAAATGGAAAAAAAGAAAATGTGTCCTCCCTGCCTAGGCAGGGAGGTGTGTTCCTATTTGGCTAACCCTGTATATGACAGGGGTGTGTGCCTAATAATAAAATAACAGACTTACGTGTATGGTGTCCCGGTTCGCGAGCAAACACTAAACACTGCACTATACTAAACAAGATGGCGGCCGGTGCACAAGATGGCGGCCGGTGCGTCGCTTGGGTGCGAGCGAGACAGAACACCGCTAGGGTAGCGATGCTTTGTTTGGTCTTGAGTTTCTTCTTGATTCCTTAATCTTGATTCTTTTTTCTTCAATCTTGAATCTTCTCGTCTGTTGTCTTTAAAAGCACGAACACTATTGAACGGTGAGAGCACTGCGCGTGGGCAGCAGGGGAGCTCGGGATGAGACGTCCGCACATGACGGGCGCTTAGAGCGGAGTGCTGTACCGATTGAGCTTGGCCATCAGGCCGAAAAGTCTAGCCCTTCCGAAAAAAATATATCTTTGATGTCATGCCGTCCTAGTAGGTTTTCATAATATTTTAAGAATTTAATTTCAATTTAATTTTTTATTTTTTTTCCTGAATCTTTTTTAATTCTGACAAAGCTTTGTCAAAAGGGTTTGAAATTTGGAGTTTGAATAAGTTATTTTTTTTTCTTGAATGTCGGTCGATTGATGAAACTTGAAATTTCACTAGGTTCACTTCACTTCACACTAAAAGACATATTGTTAAAATAAAACAGAAAACAAATAAATTACGATGGATAAAAAAAAAAACCTTATTTAAAAACCTCAGCATTGCTCATAGAAAGAACGAAATTTTGGACGATCTAGGTATAGTAGCAGAAGGGCTAAGTCACCATAGATGAAGCAGCCAGCACCTACAGCGAAACCAAATGCGGGCAGGGATAGAAGGTTCACCTTATGTAGAGGTCTCTATCTATCTATATCCTACTGAGACCCTGGTAAATTGAAGTCTTGTATATTGATTACATCTGTATAAAAATAATTAAATAAAAAACATATTTGCTATGGAATTATTAAACCTAAAACTAAAAACATTAAAAAATATAATACAAGGTTGATAAAAACGAGGGGCATTAAATTACACACCAAAAATTGGACCAATAGAATCAATAGTTTAGTCACAGGATATTTTTAAAGTTTTAAAGCCACTCCGCTTTATTCGGACCCGGTGAGGCGCAACGTGCTGTGCGTCGAACTGCCTTTTAGATTCGAAGATCAGTGGACATTTTACAAAGGATGTTTACGCTTTACTTTGGCTATTCTCGTATTTAAGTTCTTTGAAAAAGTTTTATTTATTTATCTCATAAACTATTTTTGATAGTTTCGTATTAACCGTAAGCATGTGTAGTATATGTGGTTTAATTTAATGCCTCTCGCTTTTATCAACCTTGTATAATAACTTAAGTACATATATTAATAAAAAGGAGTCCCTTTAGGCAAGGTCCCGAAGATACTGGCAGCGTTCCCCCTTTGAATTGCTAGACTAATTCTTTGTCCGAGGTAGCTGCCAGCTCTTCGGTCTCCTGTGATGTCGACTAACCTTTTTGTTATTTCCTTAAAGAGCCTTAAAGCGCTAGGACCCCACGGACCAAGGGTCTCGACACCGAATGGGACAAAATCATATTCGGAGCCTAGCATATGACGATGTGTTGTTATTATAGGCTAAATTCAGGCTCCGTGGGGTTTTTAAAAATTAAACAGGTAGCGCTATATGAACAGAGAAATTTCAGATTCCATATACAGCTATGCATTCTTGCGCAAAAAGGGCGTATCAAAAAAAATAGTATCATACAGTTCATATGCGATAGAAGGGCGTATACGATTATCCGCAACACGCACACACCTCGCGTACGAATTTATATCTCGTGCCTGTAATAACTCGCTTGTGAGCTATAAAACGAAGAGTATTCATATTTTTATAGCGAGCGAGACTTTTCTATAGATAATCTCCTGAATCCTCATACATTCCTGTGACTCTACTTTTGACGATTAAGAACGGACCCAACTCGACCGCCATTTAAAAATTAATTTTAATTTTTTTTGTCCTCTGTCTGTCTGTTTGTTGCAGCTCATCTCTGAAACGGCGGGGTTGACTTTAACTGACACATAGCTGATGTTATCCACTTGAACACATAAAAAAATCATCAAGATCGGTCCAGCCGCTTAGGAGGAGTTCAGTGATGTACACACGTACAAAAGAATTATATATATAAAGATAGGCAGGCTATAAAAATAATCATCATCGATCCAGATACGGCTGTAACTCAGGTAAAGCTGCGGCTAACAGCTAGTAGATGTAGTTTATGAAAAGGGTAAAATCGAGTTGAATAGGTCAAGGTAAGGTTTTATGACTTTTTGAATGTTCGGTTTTTGCGTTGGGGGTTTTTACATAAAATTTTTATTTTAACTTTTTTAAACTTATTTCTTATATATGTGAAAATCCTAGCCTGCATACCACCTTTTTAGGACTGCGGAATGCTCCCTAGTTCTGCACCCCCTCTCGGGAGGTCAAGGGGGTGAAGGTTACAACTTTCTTAATTTTTTTTATGTGTGTACAAATCCTAGCCTACTAAGTTTATTTCAAATTTTAGGTCGCACGTATGTTTGCAAGTCTAAGATGCGTCTAAGATTCCTACCGCAGCTTACAAAAGAGCTGATAACTTTGATGAAACGAATCTAAGACCATCCCTTGATATTGTGATTTTAAAAACGTCATACGAATCTGTTCACCCGTTTCAGAGCTACGGTGTAATGGACAGACACATACCTGTGTGTGTGTGTCTGTCCATTCAAACATCAGTTTGACCACTCTGTAGCGGTCAAACTGATAACACACTTCTTTCTGCGTGGAAGGTTAAGAAACATGCAAAATCTAAGCTATCTAATTTTTGCTAAATTTCTTCCAAATTCAATGAATTTTTACGGGTAAGATCTTTCAATATAAATTATAAGGCAAATGAGTATTTCTAGCAAATACTAAACTAATGCCGCCCTTCTAATGTCTATTTTTAGTATTTTTTTCGAAGCTTTTGAATCCCTTTTGATAAATGAAAAATATAAGTGGAACAGTACAGCGCTGGTATGGAGGACAGTTGGCGCAGTATTACTTTCCAAGTAAGGAGGTCAGCGCCCCCGGCCCCTATCGTGGCAGATAAGGGAAATTAATGATTATGTGTATAAGTTGGACGTAGCGAAGGGGCGTCTTGTAGTTCATGGACAGAGGCTTACGTGGAGAATATAAAACAATATACACACAGTGCATCCTATTATAGCTTACTAAATATATTGTTTAACTGGGGAAAATTCTATTTTTTTTTCGGATGGATCTATGCTAACAGTCCGAAGGCCCTAATGCTACATCGGATTAGTGTGAGCCCATTTGGCTCACTTTTGGTTTGTAAAAATGGGGGGTTGCCCCCCGCCAACCGTGCAGTCTGTCAGACAATTCTAATGCCGGCAAGGGCTTGTTTGTTTCGATTTGGTTTCGATGCTCAACTGACATTGTTTTAAGCCTGCGTGAGGGTGTATACTAACATGGAAGATCATGCCAATTTGATCAAACTGTTTGAACAAGCCTGTTTGATCAAATTACTTGAACGTATATGGCGGCCATTTTATAACTTAGTTCATACTACATTCTCTATCTACGTTTTATCTTGATATTCGTGACAACACCAATACTCACAGTGACACTTAAAGACCTATAAAATACTGTAAGGGCATGGAATTCGTTACAATGTTATTTTCATATAATTAGACTCTTTCTAGAAAAGTCCAAGACATTATTTTAGTTTATATTAAGTAATAGATTAGTGCATGAAACCTGCGTGCCCGAGGAGATTAAAAGCCTTTGAAGGTGTGAGAAGTGGTCCGACCCGCCTTGAGCCGGCGCATCGGTGAACTTAGCCCAAAACCCTCCTCGCCAGATTTCGGGGACATATTATAAGGGTTGATATTATTATTAATAGATTATCATTTATGTATAATTATAGCGATGCTCATAAAAACATTGGAGTTATATAGCTTCCTTTGTGTTAATTTCGGTTGAGTCGTAATTGAATTATCAACATGTCTCAGTTGTGGACAGACGGACAGATGGCCACCACAGCCGATCGACTCCGACTGTTGCCTGCCATCGACTAATTGGATTACATTTGATGGAGCCGTCACACGACCAGTAGTGGGCCATGACAGCTGTAGTGGTCACGTGATTGGAACGATCGTAGTGGGTTAATTTAAATCTCGCCAAGGAATAAAATGCTGATGAATGATGAATATAGATTAGTAGAGCTGTGTCCACTTACCAGCTTTCGGGCGCAGCGAGTCCCACATACCCGCCTGGGGAGACCCACTCCCGCGGGATGTCACAGAGCATTTGCCGGTGTTAAAAAAAAAGTTTATTGAAGTTACATTGCGATGTTTGAATAAACTATCATCATTTAATATTATAATGAATATTTTTAGGCCAAGTAGCCGACGGGTAACCAAATTAAATAAATTTGACTGGCCTGTTGGTCTAGTGGTTGACCCTGACTACTAAACCAGAAGGTTGTGGATTCGATCCCCACCCAGGACAAATGTTTGTGTGATGAACTGGATCATTTGTTCTGTGTAGTAGTAGTTCTGGGTGTAGTTTATCTATAATATGTATGTATCACTCTTATGTGATGTCACAAAATCTTGGACCCCTTCTACCCCTTGTCACACAATGTCACACTTCGTCAACCTTAATGTGTGACGTAATTTATGGACGGTCCCTTACGACTTATCCCGGGATAAGACATTTGTGTCCTATTTATTTTACTGCCGGTGTACTGGAGCAGAACTGCGGACAAAACTAACGGGCTGTCCCCGGCAGACGGGTTCGATCGTCGCCGAGGTTTATATAAAGCACGGCGCGTGCTCTCCTCTTGCTAATAATATTACTGTGTAAGGTTTGTGAGGGCTTCGATGTGGCTTGACCTCTATGACTGTGTTACATGTATCTGTATTTAGAATAATAGATTTTAAATAAGATTGTAGTTGAGTTTGATAGAGGTTTTGGGTTTGAATACCATCAAAATAATCTGTATTTTCTTATAGAAGAGGGGAACGGACAGTCGTTTCACCTGGTAGACACCAGCTACATCATAAGCAGGTGTGCTATCTTTCAAATATAAGTACAGTGTAAACTCTTCATAACGTCGTTCGTTATTACGAAAAACTTTCTATAACGTACAAATTAGTTCAATTTGGTTGGTTTACCATAAAACCCATACATTAGTTCACTCTTTATAACGCAACAGCCATTCTCTATTACGAAGAAATATTTTCATATTTAGACATCAACAACATATTTAATAGTGTGATTGTATTTATAAGACTAATCTTTTGAGGTGCCGAAATTCCTAAGAAAGATACCTGACTCCTGAGGTCACAAACAGCCGTCTCGCTTTTGTGATTGTTAATTGCCATAAGACGTGTGCCATAAGAGTGGGCCATTATTGTTACATTACATTGTCTGTAGGAAATTTTAGTCTCAGTTACTAAACGCACCACCGTCACCTATCGTGTATCGTGTATTATCAGTCGTAACTCGTAAACCAACTTTGAAACTGTCAAGATGGTTGTTGGAATGTTGATGGGATGGAAGAAAAAGTTATTAAAAAGGAAATTATTGTTAAAATTAGTTAAATTTGGTTTATTTTTTCTCATCCCTCCGTATAACGAAAACTCTTTGTGATGAAAAAAAATGCTCGGTCTCTTGGAATTCGTTACAAAGAGTTACACTGTATGTTCTTTTCTTAATCTGTATGATAGGTAAATCTAGATTTACCGAGTAAACTAAAGCATGCTCATAAGCTTGCTTAAAATTAGCATACTCTGCAACTTTGCCAGCAATAAGCATATTTTTTAATAATATTTAATTTAGGTTTAGGTTTCCTTAGGAAACCTAAACAGACGCGTTCGGAGCACTCTCCCTTCGACCCGCGCCTCAGATATCATGCTCAAAAAATGCTTCAAATGTCGGTTCTAAATGAGCATGGTTATTAGTTACTAGCTGGTGCCCGCGACTTCGTCTGTGCAGGATAAGACTTTAGTTTTTTTTATAAAAAATATCCTATGTTACTTCTAATACCTCCAAGAATATGTGTACAAAGTTTCATGATGATCGGTTAAGTAGTTTTCGCGTGAAAGCGTAACAAACATGCGTGGGTGTTTGTTCATATTAGTAACTAGTAAGGATTACTAGAAATATTGCGACACACATGCTAGTAGCACTTGCTCAATAAAAACATGCTTTCATACTAGCAATGAGCAAGTCGGTCCGTGCCTTATTTTCATTCTGTCCGCAATATTGTCAACAAGATCGTATGAGACTATTAGAAGACTAGGGAATTGTTCGTAATGCTATTTTATAGAAAATATTACTGACCTATAAAGGCAAAATTCAATAGATATGATTAGTCATGTTATATCAATTAGAACTAAAACTACACCAGACGACCAATGAAGGAAAGGCTACTCACAGACGCCAGTAGCGAGCGAATGTGGCTGTTATTACTGAAATACGGGTGGTACGTAGGGGTGACAAAATAATAATTTTGGCATTTATAATAATTTATTTTCATAAGTGTAATAAATCGAGTGAAAGAAACTAACGTGGAATGTCGTGGCTTAACCATACATACACTTGGAAAAAGTACAACTTGTTATATTTATCGATGGTGAATATACTTTGAAATGTAAATAAATGAAATACGTAAGAAAAGTCCAAAAAATTGTGACTTTTCTGGAAATACGGATACCCATGAAGCTAAAACCTAGATAAAGTCGCGGGCCACAGTGTACTGTGGTACTAGTAAAGTGATAGAATTATAAGTGTATCATAAAGTAACCAACCCCCCACTCGCAACTTATAAGTCGATGTTGACACAAAACTCGAACGTAACTTGACACACGTGACCCATCCACGATATGTGTCAACAACACATTAAGTATCATTTGTATTGGATATTTTAATATTGACATGTGTACATATTATGTCAGTACAGTACAGTCCCGTGGCTTTACCCGTAGTTACCATTCGTGGAAATAAGGGGATAAAATACTACGTTACTCGCGGATAATGTAGCTTTTCCCTGGTGAAAATATTTTTAAAATACTAAGTTACTCGCGGATAATGTAGCTTTTCCCTGGTGAAAGTATTTTTAAAATACTAATTACTCGCGGATAATGTAGCTTTTCCCTGGTGAAAGTATTTTTAAAATACTACGTTACTCGCGGATAATGTAGCTTTTCCCTGGTGAAAGTATTTTTAAAATACTACGTTACTCGCGGATAATGTAGCTTTTCCCTGGTGAAAGTATTTTTAAAATCGTGTAAGTGGTTAAGGCGTGACAACATAACAAACAAACGAACTTATATTCTAATTTTTAATATTAGTTAGTCTAACGAGACGATATACATATAAGTATATTCGAAGATATTAAGACTCATTAAAAAAAATCGAAGTTGTACTTTTTCTCAAATGTAAATTATAAATCGTAACTAGAAATACAAAAACTGTAGTAATAGTGTCTTTAAATCTTTAAAGTATTGTCTTACATAAACGACGTAAAAATCTTCAAAATGAATTGTATCAAATGATCGTACAACAAATAGAGTCACATATAACAAAATTATCACTACACAATAATAGAGGCTTTCGAAATATTGAGATAAATTTAATTACATTCACACGAGCACAGGTACTCAATAATTAGTTTTTATTATAAATAAAAATAATTAAATGAATCCGTTTTATTCGATTACTCACAACAATATTATTATGTAAAATATAAATTAATAAGTATAATATAATTGAATAATAAAATAATCGTTATTAAACGTAACAGTGTATATTAAGGTAAAGCTTCGTCTTGATTATTTTTAATGTTCAATATTTTCAAGAAAAAATCACTTATTCTACTTATAAATAAATATAGGTGATATTTACGTTCTTATGTAAAGCGTACTTTTTGTTTCTTTAATAATATATTGATATTATGATGTGTTTCTTTTTCTTTCCCAAAGTTTTAGTCGTGAATTTCTCAACAAAATTTTGCGCGTTGTTTATATTTGTGCTGTATAACTTTCTTGTCTCGTTCTTCATGAATATTAAAAACAATCAAGACACAAAATATATATCCTAGAATGTATAATTATCACTTATATATAGTAGTGATGCGCACTCGCATATAGTTTAAAAAGGCGCAAAAGCGTTCATAAAAATTCTCCACAACATCGAAATTGCATAAAAAATCACAACTAACACGTTTGAGCGATACACAACATCAAAACTGTAATTAACACCAAACAAAACGTTGCAAATGGTGGTCGAGGGCAAGTTTGTATGATATATCTAGTATTACTGACATATCGCGCACAAAATGATTGACTACCTAGTACCTACACATGCACTCAAGCATACATGTGTGAGTGTAGTGTCTTCTACATAGTACATGTCTTATGACTTACAGGGTTGTCAAACTATCTGAAAGAAAGATTATTTAATTTCTGTTTCTCAAATTTATAGCCATGAGTTCTTTTGTATTTATGGTGTTTTGACTCTAATAAACTATATTTACTTAAAAAATGATATTTTATTTTTGTGTTTATTTCCGTTTTTTAAGAGTCATAAAACATGTCATGGATAACCTTCGAGAAGTTTCTTTCTTTTAATTCCAAAATTTGGTAAAATGCGTAAGCTCAAATACATGTGTGTCTCGACATACATACACAGTAAATTACATCAACATCATACAAACCTCCCTCACAGATGTATGAGTCTAAATACATGTATGGTGTAAAGCGTGCGTACGTCTTTATTGCTTTAGATTTAACTGTACCGTCGACAATATGCGATTCTTGATTCTAGTTTCAACTTCTTCGTATTGAAAACGATTCAATCTATAGATATTACGATCTTTGAAATTTTGCTCTTTTTATTCATAAGCCTGTGCAATCCAGGAACGTGCCTATAATTCCAAAATTTGATATTTATTAAGATGTGATCAGAGTTTATGAGTTTTATATCTACGATAGACTTACGTATATACTATAATTTCATCTGAGGGCATATCTGTATCCATAAATTGTTTTGTTCGGGATGTTAATGTTAATCTCACACCGCATATTGTCGATAACACATACTTTAAACGTTTACAAATGCCTTATTTTATAAACTATTTTAGTGATAAAAATGAATTATTTATATGTGATCGAGATAAAACACGAATATGACTCCTTAATATAGTACCCTATCAAAATACTTAAGTATAAAAGTATAGGCACAAGAAATTTTACAATAATGTGCAATAGCTATAACGCTACACTTATGTGCTCGAATTACTTCTACGATCAAAATTTGAGTAAATGCGAAGAAAACCTTGGATACAAACGTCGGTCGTATGGCACAATATCCTTAATGTTCTAAGCTACTCGTAGCTTCTATATAAATCGGTTTATAAAATGCAATGTTGTTTGATTTAGTGTAATAAAAGTCATTTCGAGATTCTTAATAACGAAAATTGTGCACGAAAATTGTATGTCCAAGTGGCACATTTTTCACATTCAATATATACAAGCTAGCAGTTACTAGACATAGAGACGACATGTATAAAGTAATTACAAAAACATTCAGAATTATTGTTTATAAAAGGTAAGCTAAACTTATATTCAATGATCTCATTTCTTACTTTTCACGAAATACGTGGAATTTTTTTATAAAAGAAAGAAAGATTGAGATTATTATTTTAAAATCTTTGACATTTCAAAATGCAAGTTGATAATATGAATGAATTCTAAATTAATGAAAATTACAATACTTTAAATGACGATTGACTTATTTCAATACAGTTTCAGGAATCGATGGACATTATAAGACGCGTATAAGCTATTTAAGGCAATATTAGATTAAAGGCTTAGATTAAAGATCTGGAGAAATATGAATAGTATGATTTGATAAAATCATTTTTTTATTTGTGATTGAAAAAATAACTAGAAATCCTATCTAGTAGTACAATGATATAAACTATATGAGACCAAATATATAACAAGAATGTTTCACAAGATTGCACTAGCACGGTTATTTAAAACTGTTTAAAACGAGTCTCTTGACTCTAGTGAACCAGGCATACGTAGACGATGCCGAAATAACGAGCTCCACGAAATAAAAGTGGGAAACGCAGTAAATATCTCGTTTTAAGCAGTTTTAATCATGTTTGACAAATCAAATTCCAAAATGATGGACTTAATGACGAATAAGTTGATGAGGATTTGGATGTGTTGAGATATAAAGAGAATGGGAGAATGGAAAACACTACTACATGGTTGATGGCACAAGATTGAGTTTTAGCTTAATGACTTACTTGACAATCATCGTTTCAAATTCTTAAAGATAACAAATAATACAATTTTGAATTTCTTTATACATAAAACTGTTTCTAATTCACAGCCATTTTTAAACAAACAAGTGAGATCCATCGGAATTGCAAAATAACATTAATTAATACATAAAAATTATTGGTCACTTTAATTTAAAGCACAAGTGACTGAAATTATGATATGATAATATGTTACAAATATAGTTTTAAAATATATGAAAAAACCAATTTAAAATGTATTACGTACTTATTAAATAATATTTGAATTGAAATTAAACTACTAAGAGATCGATCTTACTTGATGCCAAAGACACAAACAACTAAATGATTTTCATCTGAAAGAGAACAAACCAGATAAAACCCTCATGAGAGAAGGGTCTCTTTTGCCTTACAATGAAATATGTATTAAAGACCTATTTAACCAGGCATCATAGTAAGTTGGCTCAAAGACTATATTCATTTATCAAGTCAACATCAGCTAAGGTTTACATCACGATATGACTTACGACTAAATTCTTTCATTTGGTCCACCTGTAAAATATGAAATTGAAGCGTAAAATAAAATCTATTCCAAGCTCTATGCTCTAAATCCATAGCAGAACAAAAAACTTTGTAAACTAGCAGTTGTAACACGTGAGGCGTTGCAAGTGGGACAAAGTCTTTAAGGAAGCCACGCACGGTATTTTCCCAGATTGACAATACTTTGATGCCAAATATCTTATACCTCTTGGAGAATGCGCTTGAAATATTACGGATAAAGTCAAATATTGGTAGTAGAAATTTGAAGCTGGAAACTTGAAAATATATTTAGGACTTGGAAAAAGGTCTAAATGGCATGTTAACGGCAAATTACGTGGTTACCGATGAAGTCGAAAACGAGTCCATAGAGCAGTAAGATATATGGGATCAATGAATTGTCAAACTACGTCATTCACATTCTCGACATGATCATGTAGCGGCCGTCGGATAGAAGCTCTCGCGTGTCTGAAGGAGATCCTGGACTAAGACTGGGTGCTACCGAGGGCGTGGAATACGTGTCCTTGTTAAATTTTCCTAACCTCCTCTCGGTCTCTGATGCTACAGATATTTCTTCTTCGACTATTTGCTCTAAGGGCGACTCTCTCATTGCATCACCGTTAATAGCTAACGCATTGACAAAGCCGTGTACTCTGTCAGGTGGTGGTTCGGTGTACGTTTCTGTTACAGACTCAGGTAGCACTTCAGTTGCTCTTGCAAGTCGGGCATGCTTTGTGCGCATGCCTCCTGTCTCCGCATCTCGTTCTAGCCTGTGTCCTGAACGTGATCTGGTCAATTGCCTCTGGACGTAATCTTCTAGCGCGTCTTCTTCACTTTTAGTCAAGTACTTGTGAAGTGCAATTAAAAATATACCTATTCCCAGGGCAAATAGACCGGAGCACACTAATTCGTTGAACCAACTGACGGAGCCTATGCTGCTCCACGAAGTTACATCGTCTGGAAGCCATCCAGAGGCGACTAGAAAAACTCCAAGTACGAGGAACACGACCCCGAGATGGAGCATACCAACCGAAGAGACGACCTCATTATCTGCGGTTCCCGATTTTCTGAATCTTCGCCTTTCGAGACTGCCGGTGGAGCAGTGCGGGGAGGTAACCCCGGATTCGGAGGACTGGAGGGAGTAGCGTCGTTCCTTAGCGCGCTGCTGCTCGGCCCGCCGCTTGCGCTCGCGGCGGATGGCCAGCGCCGAGTGTAGGCCCACCGCGTGCATCCTGCAAGCACGGGCACGGGTGAGCGGAGGGTAGTGAGTTGTCTCGGCCGCAGGCGCGGGTAGCCGCACGCCTAGAGGAGTCCGCCGACCCGTGCCCGTGCCACGATTACAGATGCGGCATGTGCCCATCTGATGTTACACATCACATCCGCGATATAAGAGGAATCATACATATACATCTTTTTAATTTCCATCCTCTTATATTGCGAATGATAATGAAATTACATTGTGTCTTACATTCAGTCCAATTCACATTAGACTAGCCACTAGTTTAAATTCAAAGCTAGTCATGATAGGTTTGGTGTTGATAAATGCAGCGCCTGTAAATGTGTATTGTATATACTGTGTGGTTGGACTGGTTGGTGAGTCAGTTCCGACCGACTGTTGACAGTGACCGATCTGATGCAAATTGGACTGCTACTATAAACTATTCTTAAAATACTACTAGGAATCTTCATCGATAATAGATCTTATTAGGATGCAGTAGATGTGATAATACATTGTGATATAAGAAGTTTGTAAATACGTTACGTTTACGATACGCATTCTGGACATTTTGATGTACTCTGTAGCTGGTACTCATAGGTGCTAACTGGGTGAATGAAATCATCGTGTGGAAACCTGTATTACGATGGGGTAAAAGTCTTGAGGGTGTGTGAAGCACATAGATTAACTATAGCGACACCCTTATCGACTGATTTCGAGGAGGAGACATGGGACGAAAGTCAGTTTACATGGCACCACTACCTCGCAATTTTTTTCCGCGAAGCAGTTTACTCCGGAAAGATACTAACATTATCCTCTGATACGGACCTAGGCTCGACATACGTCCAACTCAAGTAAAGTCGTGTGTCAGACGTATGTCTATTTCTACTAACCGATAGAAATCTGTCACGCAGATTATTCTCAATGTCAAGTCAGTTGAAAATTGATATTTTGCGTGGAATGTTGACGTTACTGAAACTCGGTAATAAACTTATGTAACGATAGCGACATCAAATTGATGTGGTCTTTACTTTGAATTGAAGTTCCGTCAAATTTCTATTGATTTCATGTCTTGATATTATGTACACATTTTGAACTTTTAAAATGTTTTATTTAAATTTTCTTAAAAAATATATAACCAAGACTCAAGAGTATAATTTTGACCGAGTTATATTAGTTTAACAGAATTTTGATGTACATCAATGTATAATCGTATAGTTTTACAATTTTTTAAATAAGACAATTTTTTTTTATGTTAGTTGGATAGGCAAACTGGCAAACATGCCACCTGATGGTAAGTGGTCGACGTGGCCCATGAACATAAACCAGTTTACCTGGAACGAGCCCAGGCTACTCATTTATGTGTTGCCTATCCCGAGACATAAGATTTTAAGTCTCGGTGTCAGTAATTACACTGCCTGTCTTGCCCTTCTCTCCGAAACACAGCAAAGCTGTTTCACGGGAGAAACAATCAAGATGGTGGTACCCATGCAACCGGGAGCGCGGCACAGTGCTTCCCTCCCAACGGTAAAAAACATTTATAAAGTGTTTGTTACATTCACGTGATGAAATATTTTTGCTGCAACACTAAATCTTTGCTAGTTTTAATGTTCTGCGTGTAATGATAAGCAGAAGATGTTTTTAAATACTCTAAAACTAGATAACACTTTCTTTTATTGTTATTATCCTGTAAGAGTCAATTCATGTAAGCGACGAAGATATAATTGCTCGGAGTTGGATTTAAAGGGAGATGAAATAAAAATGGGTTTAAGGGCCCCTTCTCCCAAAACTATAGGTATTTAACGCACCGAATCGGTTTGCACTTGCGTTGCGCGGGAAATGTCTTTATATGAACTCCGGTGACCTACCACGGCCGGCAAGCACGCCACAGTATACGAATAAGCAGTAGATTGACTATGCTCGAATTATTCTTAGATGTGATAATTAATAATTATGCATAACAAAATCTTGTTATTGTTATAGTTATCTAGTTTTGGATTTATAGAAATACTAGTTGGTGCCAGCGACTTCGTCTGCGCAGGATAAGATAGTTTTATTTCTTCACTAATTAATCGAAAAGAACTTCGATCCATCCGGGTGTCCCTTGACACCTCTCTTTAGTTTTTTTTAATAAAAAGTATCCTATGTTACTTCTAATACCTTCAAAAATATGTGTACAAAGTTTCATGATAATCGGTTAAGTAGTTTTCGCGTGAAAGCGTAACAAACATCCACGCTTTCACATTTATAATATTAGTAAGAATTAGGGAGGATGAATTAGCTACATAGGTCTAAAAGGTAGTGCCATGCTGCTTGCAGCCGAATTAGGCCGGCACGACCGGAGGGGTACCTCTCGTTTACATGATAATGGCGTCAAGTGACACCTATGCTGTCGCGTTTCTTGCGGTGTGTGAGTTTCCGGTGTCCCATGGCAGGGGATGGGGTAAAGGAGGCTAATGCATCTGCATAATCTCTTGTGTGGATGTTTACCAGGACGACCTCTGTCACTCAATGGTTAGCGCGTTAGCGTTCAAGCCGGAGGTTGCGGGTTCGAATCCCGCCAGGAAACAAAAAAAATTCTGTGTTCCTGGTTCATGGATGTGTATTAAATATGTGTATTATAAATTAAAAATCTTAAATATGTGTATAGTATAAAATATTAAATATATTTCCATTGTCTGGTACTCGTAACACAAGTTCTTCGAGAACTTACCACGGAACCAGATTGATGTGGTGCAAAAAGCGTCCTTAGATATTACTATTATTATGGGAGTCGGTAGTCATCTAAGGCTCCGAATGCTCGTTTGTCCCCCTAAGGCCTAAGCTATAAAAAAAGTCAATCATTCTAAGAATGCTTGTAGGAGATTAAAAAATTGTAGACAAACATATTCTTTTATACTATATTAATTGTTTAAATTGTTTTAAAAATCAACAAAATTTAGTTGTCGTATGCTAGGTCCAGGTTCATTTTCATCGACCCATACATCATCGATTAATGTTAGACACGGGTCTCCTCTGAGAAGAGGGTCAAGGCCATAGTCCTCACGACACTGCCCTGTGGGTAGGGGGCTAGGAAATGATTGCAAATCAGAAATATTTTGTGATAAAGGTTCCTCATTTTCTTTATTGTCGGACAATTTGGATTCTTCAAGTGTTAACAATTTCTGGCAGAAGACATCACTACATAGTATAAACTATAAAGCAAAGTCGCTTTCCGCGTCTGACTGTATGTATGCATGCTTACATCTTTAAAACTACACAACGGATTTTGATGTGGTTTTTTTAATAGATAGAATGATTCAAGAGGAAGGTAATACATGCATAATATAGTAGATAAACACTAATAATTTTAGAAGTTTCTGATGTGATGTTATAAATAAACACATTTTTTGCACTTACATTGCAAACGCTGGATGAACCCTAACAGATAGATCAAAATAATGTACTACATTATTGTACACCTTAGCCGGGCCCGGTTCCGAAAGTTAGGATAATTAATTATAATTGTATCAACGTATGGTAGAATTGTGTACCCTAAATATGCATACTGAAAAGTCCGCGATGGCATAATATGTCTACATTAGTTAAATATAACATACTACCTATATCCATTTTAATACTTTAAAAATTTGCCAATTATAAAGCTATTCACAAAAATACCTACGCCCGTCCATAGATAAAAATATTCATCATCAATCCGTATACGGCTGTATATCTAAGTTAACGCGGGCGAAGCTGCGGGCAACAGCTAGTTTGTGATAAAACTGTATTAAGATTCTTTTTCCTTATTTTACTTTTTTTATTCGCCATTTCAATTAAATAACTAGGTACTACACAAACTGAAGTATCTATTTATTTACACTGATTAAAGGTTTTGTATTACAAACTAATTACAACTAAGAACAACAATTGTTAGTAAGTATTAAGTAGCTATATTATTTACACTGTGTCGTCTTATTTATTTAGAGGTAATAATATGAAATGCGCGGTAACAACGTTATCACGAGCAAAAGCGGCACAGGTCCTACTTCGATGACGTCCGGCTGGGTACTGGCGCGACGTGGTGCGATGCGCGAGAGCCATTTTTATCGTTTTTTATTTTTCAAAAATTTTTGAAGTGACATAATAAAAATCTATCCAATAATTTCCACGTCATCTCCGTTTAGCAATTTAAACGTAAAAGTTTCATTAAAATTGAGTTACCCGAAGTCTCATACTACTCAAAATGCTTTCAAAATCGACGTTACTTTAGAATTTTTTTTGATCATGTAAAATGTTAAATATTGTATTTTTATCCAAAAAAATCCCTAGATCAAAGATGTATCTATACCCTATTTTTTATTATTATTTTAAAATGACGACTTCTATGAAAACAACTCGATCTAGAAACAACATTCTGTTTATATGACATTATGAACCGCCTTTTGCCAACTTTGCCTGATTTAGAAACAAGGCCATACCCAGAAGTAGGCTTCCTTCGGCTTCTGAAGCTACTATTGTAAAAGTAGGTAGTATTTTAGAAAACGATGGCAGCCAATAAAAAAATTATCAAATTGTATTCATCAACTAGGCCGCTTCCAATGAACACCAAGACAATATAAATTATACTAGCCATTAAAACATCTATAACTGCAATCATCTGAACAATACACTAGTTATATACTAAAGACCTGTGTGGGTGCCGAGATTTTTCCTCAACAAGGGCATCGTTGGGTGACGTAATGGCGAATTGAAAAATTTACAAACGTATTCGAAATGAAAATTCCTTTTTTTATTTACAAGGATTTAAATAAAAAAATATTTTCATTTCGAATTTAAAAGAATTATTTTTTTATTTATGAATTATTATTTTTTAATCTCTTTAATTTTTTATCTTAAAAAAACTTATATTTAACATTTGATAGGCCATTCGGATATAGCTGCAGCAAACTTGCGGAAAACTGCTAGTACTTTACAGGAAAAAGGGCACAGCTAAATCCGGAGCCTTTATACTCTACCGGACACGGCTAAATCTTGGCGAGTCAAGAAACAATGATTTTATAGATATCTTTATTATCTTATATTATTAAAATTGAATACAAAAATTAATAAAGACACCCGGACAAAGAAATATATACCACGTTGGTTCATCGTTTTTCGTTCTTTTACTTCTTAGATACTTTTTTTTTAAAGTCCCACATATTCAAAACCCTACATATCACAAAAGATTAAATAGTGACAATAACCTAGTTACGTTAATAACTTTGTAATTGGAAAAAATGTAATTTTCGCATTCGAAACTATGTGTTTTCCTAGATTTATCTATACATCTATACAAATAAATAAAATTGGAGTATATGTTTGTAATATCAAAATAACCGCTTTTTATTGTATGCATATGTATGCAGGGGACATATACCAAAATAGCCTTTTTTACAATTTTTGTGTCTGTCTGTTTGTTCCGGCTAATCTCTTAAACGTCTGTGCTGATTTTGATGGGACTTTCACTGGCAGATAGCTGATGTTATAGGGCGTAACTTAGGCTATAAATATAATCATCATCAATCCTGGTACAGCTGTAAATCTAAGTTAACGCGGGCGAAGCTGCGGGCAACAGCTGGTTTGTAAATAAACTTGCTGTGTCGTTAATATATTAATTTATAATAACATTCTTAATAGTTTCCATAAATGAACAATCTCTCAAATGTCAAACCAACGAAACTACAAAAATAAGAAAAAAAAATTAAAAACACAAAGGATTTGCACACGTATAATTGCCGGCGGCTCCACCCCCCGACGAAGTGGATGGCCCTCCAGCGAGATGGTCCTCCTCTCAACGACGCTCGTCTCCACCCCCACTCTTAACAAACCAACATTAGCCCTTTCTAAACATTCGCTAATAGGGGAAAAATACTACAAGAATGTGGACAATGTGTAATGGAGTAGACATACATTTTTCTACTAATATTTTTTAATTAATTATTATTTTCCTTTGTACTTTATATTTATTTATTTGTCTTGTTGTATTACGGGGTAACAAATACATGACTTTTGAAGGTGTTAAATATAAATAAAATTTGTATGTCGCTTTGTTTATCAGGATTGTCGGGACGGACGTACTGGTTTGATGTTGCCAATTTATTCAAAACAATATTTAAGAACAATACAACCACAACATTAAATTGGTCTCTGGTCAACCTGTATTTATAATACATAAAATGTCTATATTTATGGGCATAAATCCCGCGGTTCTAGAGTGGCAGGCGGCATGGCAAGGTGCGCTATCAACAAGTCTGGCGCCCTGCCAAATCTTGGCAATCCGATTTGGAGAGCCGAAGATTTCCACAAAAGGAGTATTTATGATTTCCTTAAACGTATTTATTACTGCGACACTATGTGATATATGGCAAGTCATATTTTGGCGAAGTTATGGCCTAACTAGATATGATAAAGAGTAATATAATATTGTTCAGTGAGTGTGTCCTGTGATGTGTGGCGGGTTCTAATCTCGCCAAGTGTAAATTATTCTATCAAATATAGATAACTAATGGATGCACAAGGTGGATGCAATTTATATTTGTTTCAAGTAAAGGTTCTTACGAGTTCTAAGGAACTCGTGTTACAGATAAAACATCCTTAACCAGGGATTCCAACCCGCAACCTGTATACTCAGTCAATTGAATATTCATGTCTTAGACACGGGCCTCAGTCCGGCGCCGGAGCCGTGTTGCTCTAAGATTCATGTACTTTAAAATGTCCATTTCAATTTTATGTTATCCCGTTCCTATAATCTGGTTTTACATAACACATCCGTTAAAAACAAACAATAAATAAATCCTGAAATCACCGAGCAGGTTTTATTTTGTCTATCACATTCACAGAGCTCTGTGTATTCTTGATAGACAAAATAATTTCGAGCATTTAGATTTTTAGGGGTTTATTATCATTGGGGTTTATTAAGAGAACATATTTCGACGACAAAGACAATAGACGATTCAATTCCAGAGCTGTAAATTCACTTTTACTATTTATTAGACAAAGTGGCATCGTGTTGTCGTGGATTCAGTTTCCGATAAAGAAATCTCTTTCCCTTTCCCTTTAATGATTAATCAAAGGGGTAAATAATGTTTACAAAACATCTTTTAAATATTTTTACATAATACGTAAAAGTGGATAGTTGACATCTCGATGTTGCTTTTTCAATGTGCATATGAGAAACAACTAGTTTAATATAACAATAATTATTGGAAGACAAGTATAAAACATGATATGGTTTTTATGTTTCTTAGTAAGTAGTAGTAGTAGTATAAGAGTTTGCATATTTGGTATGTATAATATATTGTTAATATTGAAAGTTTGTATTTTATTGTTTATATTGAAAGTATGTATTGTGTTCTTTATATTGAAAGTATTTTAATGTTTTCAATGAGTTGTGCTAAACCTAGTAATCCGAGCACGCTGGCTAGTTCCAGATGCTTGCGTCACGTTTCACCGAGCCGTAAACATCTCGTCTATAGACGCGCCCCATTTTACCGTTGACCTATAAGCTCGATAACCTATATGTCTACATCTTGGATGGAAGCCGATTAGCTAAGTGATAGAAATGTGTTCCGCCGATGCCATCAGCTAATCACAATACTTAAAAGTTTATGAGCAAAATACATTACGTTAATCACTTGTGATATAAAATATTTTTCTCATTTTTTAAGAATGCGGTATACTGTTGTTGATCACACAAACCCAAAAACTTTAAGCGGTGGTAGGGATGCGCTGTGCCGCGATCCCGGTTAAATAGTAATCTATTTACTTTAATATTGCTTGTTTCTCCCGTGAAACTACATTGCTGTGTTTCGGAGATATATGCTAGTTCCAAGTTAAATAGTTTATGTTCATGGGCGACGTCGACCACTTACCAATAATTAAGCCATACCATCTGCCAGTTTCCATATTCAACTAACAAAAGAAATGGCAGTCAATGGGACTGCCGATAGAAGTGAAAACTTATGACATTAATTAATTTATATTAATCTATACTAATATTATAAAGCTGAAGAGTTTGTTTGTTTGTTTGAACTCGCTAATCTCAGGAACTACTGGTCCGATTTGAAAAATTATTTCAGTGTTAGATAGCCCATTTATCGAGGAAGGCTATATATAGGCTATATAACATCACGCTGTGACTTATAGGAGTTGAGTAACGCGGGCGAAGCTGCAGGCAACAGCTAGTGACATTAAAATGACATTGTGAAATTACAAATTTTAATACTATAAAGGTAAGTTCGTATCCGACCACTCGCAGCAGCAGTAAACGACGTGTCGTCGCTGCATGTCGTTGCGTCCTATCATTGTAGTCATGAATCGTGACTTTAAACCCGACTACAGACGGCAACAGTTACCATTTGGTTCAGAGTGTTCCGGAATTTATATTATCGTCAGTATTGGAAAAAATCATATTGAAAAGATACTTGCTTGACGTGTTTGCTATGGCGTCAGCGGCACGCACTACTGACCTGCGGTCGGACTACAGTGTCGTCTGTCGTCAACGTCATCGTCGCGTTTAAGTTCGTGTCGGTAACTGCGCAGGTAATTTCATAGAAATACTAGACTTGTGCTTATTCGGACACTTAAAAGTGCGCACCGTAATAGTACAGTGCGTATAATGTACTAGTACACCTTATTAGTACTATTAGGACCATTAGTACTCTAACTGTACCTAACCAAAGGACACCTTAAGACATTAGCACACAGCGCAGGTACCAATAGTAATATCAAGCGAGGGCTAAATATCAGATACGTCGACGAAGCAAGCTTGTATGAGGTTTTTTATCAATATAAATTATACTGTCTCTAAGTTCAATTTCACGTTATGTAAAAATTAGATTGATTTGGGTTGGTTGATTTCTTGGCAGAAGCGTTTAAGTTTTAAATCACCAGAGTGAATCTATTATTCTATTCTGTAATATTATTTATTAACACAAGCTGAATAAACAGTATTATTGTATGTAGAAGGCTTTAAAGCACTGCTACGCTTTATTTCAAAATACCAACTCCAATCGCCACTGTCTCGCTTACTCTTATAATAAACTGTATCGCGCTTGTTCATTCTCGGACAGTAAGTCACGTGAGTGAAGTTAGATATACCAGTGTACTAATAGTCCGACTGTCCTAATAACAATTTTCGTTCGGTAACGTTACCTTTCGGACAGTGCCGAGTTCCATCACCTAATAGTACATCGTACATGTACTACACAAGACTAAGAAATACGTAGAAAACAGCAGTGTCGCTACGACAAGTCGTCTGCTGCTGCTGCGTGCCATTTCATAATGAAGGCATTATGTCACATTAGCATTACGCTAAAGCGAACCTAGCATGTCGGTGCGCACACCTATAATATTTCCCCTGCTCAATGCGGCTAAAGATAATCACTTAAAAAAACATGCCTTCGGCCCGGATTTGACCCAGACTTAAGAATGGCGTAAAACTTAGCTATAACATAAGTACTGGAATTGTATGTATATGTGGAGTACGAGCGGAATCGCGCGCAACGGCCTAGAAATTAGTCTATGAGAAAACTCATTAAGTTGTTTTATGCCTTTTTCTGCCGCAACACTATTTTCCAGCATGATATCACCATCTTCCACATAGAATAATAACGATATGCTAAAAGCTGTCTAGCCTTTATGATCCCCTAGTATTTGTACTAATAACATTCCAAATCTCATCAGCGCGCATGGTCAAAGCTCAAAGGTCCAGCCAGGACCTTTAGATTCAGTCTGATTGTATTTTGATAATTCGCCTTGCTCGACCTTACCCACGTGTAACAATGAAAAAGCTGCAAATTCCTATCACAAATAGATTATTATTATTATGTTACTGGAAGTTCTCTTAAAAGTCTGGACGAATTTTGATTAAACTTTTCGTGTGTGCTCAAGTGGATTAGAGATAGAGAATTTGTTAGATTTACAATTGGGCCCACTACAAAATCTACAGGACGTCTGTCATCGTACGTCGTTTTTAAGGTTCCGTAGCCAAATGTCTGTCTGTCCGTCCGTATGTCACAGCCACTTTTTTCCGAAACTATAAGAACTATCTGTTGAAACTTGGTATTCCGTGAACCGCAAAAACAATAAATTTCGGGGGTCCCCGTACTTTGAACTGAAACTCAATTTTCTTTTATATCAAACCCATACGGTGCGGGGTATCTATGGATAGGTCTTTATTTTAAATTAGGATCACTTAATGAAATAGTTTTAAATATAAACTAACAAAGATGTACAGGGCAAAGGGCTCTTGACCCGAGAACGAGCCGAGGCGAGATTGTAATTTGATTAGGTTTTTAGACAAACTCTTAAAATGTCGTACCCGAATCATCTACATCATAAATTATTTAAAAGGCGGGAATTTCAGGTTCATATTTCATTAACACAAAAAAAATGTTCTGGGAGTACCTACACTTTAATACATTGTTTTTTGTAGCTTTTCTTTGTACCTAGAAGTGCTATTAAGATAATATAAGAGTCATATGACATAATACAGTGACATACAATATTGACTTAACTATCGCAGATTGTAGAATAAAGACGACGAAGACCCTAGGAACGACGGGGCCATCGAGTAATAATATAATATGGGAATAGAGTCCTCTTGAACGTTCTTTAAGCATACCAATTTGAAACGCCATCTGAAGTTCTTAATGGGGAACTAATGCCGATATGTATATAACTATAGCTACAGCTTGGCAAAAAAGAGTACCTTTGACGTGGTGACAAGTGGAACTAAATATTTTACTAAATGGAAACCTATGATGTCGACAATACTTGGCCGACAAATACTATATTTTGAGTAAATTTTAATGTTTCACATTTATTATTGACGATTTGATTAAATTCTCTTACTGTTTTCCAATATTATGATGAGACGTAAGTCAAAGTGGCGCCCTCATTTTATCCACACTCTTTTTTGCCAAGCTGTACGTAAGACTTATAGCCTTTAAATACCTATATGCATACAAATACAGTTATTCTTTTTCCTATTTGCCGTTAGGTTCCGTGTAATAATCCAATAACAGGACGCTAGAGAAACTTAACTCGACGTCTGATTTTTTTTTCTTTTACGCCGGGAAATGCTTTGAGGCATCCCGCCTGGGTCTCCCCAGGTGGGTATGTGGGACTCGCTGCGCCTGAAAGATGGTAAATGAACGCAGCTCTAACCACTAAAACCCGGCGAGTGCCACCAGTGCCGCCTTGGTGAGGTGCCCCGGATCTGTTAAGCTAACAGGGCACCTCGACGGATAGTCAGCCCCGCAAAGGGACCGACGCCACCTCCACAGAGGGATTCTCCCGCACCACAGAACAACCCCCCCCAACGTCGGGACAGTACAATGGGGTGAGGTTCCCATCCTCACCCCTTGCCCCCTGCTCTTTTGTCCCCTCTTCTTATAAGAGGGGTACAAAGAACCCTCTCGGCTCAAATTGCTTCGCCCAAGGTGCTGGGCTCACCCTAGGCTACTGAGCCCCACCGCCACGACAAGGCCTGAACCATGGTGGGGACGTCTGATATTGGTAAAACACTCAAAAAAAAAAGGATTGTGTGGTTTTATGAAACCACGCTAAAAGTGAAACTTTTTTTTTTTCACATTATAGACATTTAACAAAAATTTTTTGGAATAATATTCCATTAAGGGTATAAAAATCGCTTTATCAATCTTAATTTTATACTTGGAAAACTTGGCGGCCGACCGTCACGCGACATGCAACACACAGACGAAAAAGTTTGAGACGATGTAATAAAAGTTTCACTTTAAAACTAATATTTAAACAAGTTTAACGGACACATAAAACATAAGCGCAAACGCAAATCTCGGCCATCTTACATCTATGTGTAATGTTGCCAGAATATATCACACAACACAATAACGATTTCCTTGTCAAGGTTGCCATAATTAATAACGTTAGACAGGTTTGAAATAATATAATCCAATAATTTTCATGAAATTTACATTTATTACAGTTATTATGTAAAAAAGTACTTAAAATTAAATTAAGGAATAAATATTTGATTTTCTTATGTTTATTAGAGGTGCGATTACAGAGACATCTATCGATAATTATGAAACGAATAGTGCAAAAAGTTAGATGGCGGCTATATTTTTCTGAAGATGTGAATGTTCTAACTGTCCCCCCCCCCCCCTATTAATTTCGTCGTATCTTCTTAATTTCTTTTTTTCAAAAATATAAAGTACCAGGCGCACATAAACAGATATAAACATCAGAGAGAAGCTATCAGTTCCTTAACAGCTCGCCAATATCTTATCTGTACTTCTGTTGCTGCTTTTTGTTGATCCCCGTGGATGAGGGCGAAATTACAAATTCAAAACTCGAAACGGGGATCAGCGATCGAGATTTCATCAAGTTAAGGGATAAGAAGCAAAATTTGTTTCTTTTACGTTACATAAAAACATTTGAAGCTTTTTGATAATATTGTGTTCGTAATCAACAACTGGATTGGCTATGGCATGAGAATTATTAAAAAAATTGAGACGCCAAATCCAAAACCAAAATTTTGACGGCCAGTTGTCAAACTTCATCATGTTTATTGTTTTCTCAAGCTGGGGTCCCACGGCCTGTCGAAAGCTTAGGCCGCGCCAAGGCGCGCTGCGCCTGTCCATGCCTGTGCTTACGTTCCCGTTCCCACCGCGTGTGTCGGCTCGATTTAGCCCGTCGTTACCGCCATTCCAAATATGTTAATGGTTGCAGATGTATTCGCTGTGGTCTTATTCAGAAAGCAGAGGAAACGGCGCTCGTCGATGTCGTTATTCACGAGAGCCGGTCAAGATTTCAATAAAAAGGTACATTATTTCGTACGCGCCGCGCTATTGAAGTTACTGACTCGCGACGGATCGGACGGGCCACGACAGGCCATCACGTCTCACGTCGCGAAGGTCCTGATGCGGCCTGGCCTGTCGACTTTCACAGAACGGGCCGTGGGACGCAAGCATAATGGTTACGCAATTTTCACTTATTATTATAAATATATAATAATATGTCCCACTGCTGGGCACGGGTCTCCTCCTCGAAATCAGGCGAGGAGGGTTTTGGGCCATAGTTCACCGAGGCGCTGGCCCAATGCGGGTTGGTGAACTTCACACACCTTCAATGACTTTTAATCTCATCCGGCATGCAGGTTTCCTCACGATGTTTCCTTCACCGGTGAGCAAGCGATGGTCTCGTGTTCGGATGCATGTAGAAATTTAGAAAAATCCAATTCTAGGCACAGGGTCAGGATTGAACCCGGACCTCTCGGCTGTCACTCAAGAGGCCGAGCCCAACACACTAGGCCATCGTCGCTCACCTTTTAAAAAGAGTTGAAGACGTGATATTAATAAATTAGACTTTATACAATTCAGGTAATGGTATTTGAGTAGCCCGGTTTGGGCAAGACATACCAAAGTGTCTGATTTGAATGTGATATATTATGTAGCTATTGAAAATAGTAACCGATAACAGATTGATATCGATGCTGCTTTATATAATTGAAAGGCACAAAATTTTTATATCGCCGTACTCGATATCTACGTTTTATAAAACTATGCCGAAATTTCGAGATCCGTGAAAAAAAAAAGCGAAAAACATTTACCTATATCAGGTTTTAAACAGTTTAATACTAACCATGTTAATATAAAATCTAATATGTCATAGTTTATATCTCCATGTATAATTTTTACATTTTACATTTTTTTATATAACAAGAGCTAATAAAGCCATTTAATAAATACAGGGTTAACGAAATGTGGGTTATCTGTCAACCTCCTGGCCCACATGCTATCCCAGTGAATACGCTGGCAAACCTATATTGCTAAATGGCAGACGACTTTTACGGGTTCTTCTGAAATTACGTCAAATCGTACCGTTTCTGGTCGCGTGGCGCGGAATCGGCCACCGGTGGGAGGGAAGCGTTGTGCCGCGCTCCCGGCTGCATGGGTACCACCATCTTGCTTATTTCTCCCGTGAAACAGCTTTGCTGTGTTTCGGAGAGAAGGGCAAGACAGGCACCGAGACTAATCTTATGTCTCAGGATAGGCAACACATAAATGAGTTGCCTGGGCTCGTTTTAGGTATACTTTTCTTTTTTTTTTTTTTTTTTTTTTTGGTTTCGCTGGGGAATGCGTTTAGGCATACCACCGGGTCCGGGGGGGGCCCGCGGTTATGTGGGACTCTCTGCGCCCGAGAAGATGGTAAGGTGGACGCAGACTCTAAACAGACCCACTAAACCCCAGCGATGTTCTCCTCGTCGTCTGGGTGGCCCGGCGAGGGAGCTGTGGACGTCCGCACCGGGTCACAACGGTGTGCCATGCGGCACTCTTCTCTGGAGGCGGGGGTGGCGTCCCCCCCTCCCTCTCCGCTTAAGGCACACTGAACACATAAGAGTGCCTTATAGCCCGGACCTTACGCGCGCGCGGCAGATCCCCCGATCGGCCGCGCACAGGTCCCTCACGGCGGTGCGACCACCTGTCGCCGCCGCGCTCTCCTGCGGGAAGAGGCGCCAATGCGCTCTCTCTCCCGCTCCGCCTCCTCCTTCTGCGACATCACGACCTCACAGAAGGAGAGGACCACCTGCCATGTGCTCTCACTGACGGTCATCGCTCGGATGACCGTAGGGAGCGACAGGTCCGCGCCAACCTCAGTGATGAGGGACGCCCTTTCCTCCGCCCAAGCTGGGCACTCCGCCAGGGTCGTTTCAGGTATACTAGTTTATGTTCATGGGCGACGTCGACCACTTAACATCAGGTGGTACGTTTGCCAATTTGCCTATCCAACTAACATAAAAAAAAGTCTTGGTGTTTATTGAAAGAGTTACAGTTGTTAAAGAGCGTTTGTGTGGTAAAGGATATTATAAAGTAAAAGATTTCATGGAAGATACCACACCCTGGGAATAAGGCGTTCCTCCCGGGCATTTCAGGATAAGATGTTAAAATTGTTATATAATATATTATATTATTTGAAAAGATTAATTCCACTGAGTTTGTTTCGCCGGTTCTTCTCAGGTAGCCAGCCGGCTACCTTGGAACCGGTGGTAGATTCAATTGACCTTCAAAAAGATACTGTATTAGTACTATTTTGAATAAAAAAAATTGATTTTGATTTGATTTTTGATTTTGACTGCTGCCGCAGTGATGACACCCTGGAGGACATAGACCTCTAGTGGAGCGGGAGAGGGAGTGCACTGCTGCTCAACCCGCAGGAGAACAAGGCGGTGACAGATGGTCGCAACGTTTGGCATAAAAAAAGGAAGATTATTAAAAGGAGATAAAAACAAACAAACATACGTAGTCTTAAAACTTTATGTAAAACTAACATGAAACGGCATTTACAATTCCCGCCTGTGAAGACAGTTAAACGGGACAAAGAGAAAATCACTTAGAAGTTGGACAGCTTTCAGAAGCTAACTGAAAGTTAGGAATGAGTAAAGCGCGGCTTTACTTTGACTGCGGACAGTTTGACAGTGGTCTTATCAGGCAATCATCATCATGTTACGTAACGTCATCATCATCTACATATTCTGTGAACATACTGATTGGACTGGAACCAGGCTTTCATAATATACTTAGTATTATGTTTTTAGATATTATTATGGATATCTTAGTCCGGGTCATATTCATAGAGAGGCTTATTTTACTCGTATTTATATATAAACCTCAATTCTAGTTTTAGTTTTGAACCCAATGGCGTAACTGTGGCGTAACCACCTGGGAGCGTGGTTGGGTCTCCAAAACAATAAAAGCTGAACACTCTTGTTCCTTAGCCCGTGGTTTTTCCCGTCTTGCCACTCTGTTACCACTCTGTTACTACTGTTGTTGCTTAACCCATGTCTACCATGTCTATTGGTTGACAACTTATCTATTGCATACACTAAACCTCTACAAGTCTACCGGCGATACCGGTAGGGCTAGCATGCGCGCACGACTAAATTTTGTCTACCCCTTTTCTCGTATTATCTATATGAAATAATACGAGAAAAGGCGTAGACCAAATTTTGTCGTGCGCAAATGCTAGTCCTACAAAGGAACATAAACGACAACGATTACTGATAACGCTATCATCATCATTTGACTCTTTCTAGTCCAAAATACGACATGAACGCCAAACCTTCGTTAGTTGGATAGGCAAACTGGCAAACGTGCCACCTGATGGTAAGTGGTCGACGTCGCCCATGAACATAAACTAGTTTACCTGGAACAAGCCCAGACAACTCATCTATGTGTTGCCTATCCTGAGACATAAGATCGGTGCCATTAATTACACTGCCTGTCTTGCCCTTCTCTCCGAAACACAGCAAAGCTGTTTCACGGGAGAAACAAGCAAACACAAAACAAACTATTCATTAATAATATAAATAACTAGCGGCCCGGTACGTGCTCCGCTACGTATAAAGTGAAATAAAAAAAATTGGAACATCAAATTAAGGGCCCCTTATCCCAAATTGTTGTTTCTAGATCGAGGTGTTTTCATAGAAGTCGTCATTTAAAAAAAAAGACACCGGAAACTCATACACCGCAAGAAACGCGACAGCATAGGTGTCACTCGACGCCATTATCATGTGAACGAGAGGTACCCCTCCGGTCGTGCCGGCCCAATTCGGCTGCAAGCAGCATGGCACTACCTTTTAGACCTATGTAGCTAATTCATCCTTCCTAATCCTTACTAATATTATAAATGTGAAAGCATGGATGTTTGTTACGCTTTCACGCGAAAGCTACTTAACCGATCGTCATGAAACTTTGTACACATATTCTTGGAGGTATTAGAAGTAACATAGGATACTTTTTATAAAAAAAAACTAAAGAGAGGTGTCAAGGGACACCCGGATGGATCGAAGTTCCTTTCGATTAATTAGTGAAGAAATAAAACTATCTTATCCTGCGCAGACGAAGTCGCTGGCACCAGCTAGTATTTCTATAAATCCAAAACTAGATAACTATAACAACAACAAGATTTTGTTATGCATAATTATTAATTATCACATCTAAGAATAATTCGAGCATAGTCAATCTACTGCATATTCGTATACTGTGGCGTGCTCGCCGGCCGTGGTAGGTCACCGGAGTTCATATAAAGACATCTCCCGCGCAACGCAAGTGCAAACCGATTCGGTGCGTTAAATTATAGGAGTTTTGGGAGAATGATAATGGAAAAAATTGGAAAAAAGGACAGGCACATATTATAATATACGTCGTGTGTATCTTAATTGGGGCAACGCAAGTCATTCAGGCCACACCGCGTAGGAGTCCCCCTGTTGTCTCTATTCATACTCATCAGGTCATACATAAAGCATGAAGTCTGTTTGCTCGACTCTAATCTCCGGAACTACCCAGATTTGATAAATTATTTTTGCATTTGATAGCTTAGTTATTGAGGAAGCTGGAAGATTATAACCTCCTCACTATGACTAAGCTATCATCATCATCATCATCATCATCATCAGGTGCCATCTTCTTATTGTAGTTCGCAGTCAGTTGGCAAAATTTTCGTGATCCCATGTTCCTTCCTTCAACTATCAAATATAGGCTTATTATTTTGTGAGATTTTTTTTAAATTTTGAGGTGTATAAATTGATAGCTATATTATATTATGTATCTTAACAATACATTTACAAGTCATCGTTGACCCACGCGCTGGTCGGTGCTTGTCACTCGTTACTTGGTGTTGTTTGTTACTGGCCCATCATATGAAACTTTATGGATTACTGTTACACCTGTTCACGATGATGCAAGTATATTTTAAGAAACTTGCGTTATTTTCATGTTAAAATTACATTGATATGTCTAGTTATACAATATAAAAATATAGGTACATAATATTACGATTTCAAATATTTTGACAAATAAAATTAGTCGTTTTGAGATTAATGTTATTCGTTTTCGGATTTCGTGCGAATATAAATTCAGTAGCAACAACTTTATATTTATACTAGCTGTTGCCTACAGCTTCTCCCGCGTTATTCAACTCCTATAAGTCACAGCGTGATGTTTTATAGCGTATAGCCTTCCTCGATAAATAAGCTGTCTAACACTGAAAGAATTTTTCAAATCGGACCAGTAGTTCCTGAGATTAGCGCGTTCAAACAAACAAACTCTTCAGCTTTATATTAGTATAGATTAATATCTTAAGTTCATAAGTTATGGGTGGCAAATGTAGGTACTTTTGCCAGCCTAAACTCTCGACAGTCTATTTCAAGACACTAAGGTCCTTTATAGACACTTTAGTATAGGTTTTAGTACTAAAAACCTGTAACAAAAGTATGTATGAAATCAATAGCGGCACGCGATAAGTGGCGTACAGTGATTGCAAGTGATAACACGCTCGACTATCGAGTGCTTCACTGTGTGCTACAATCGACTGCTGCTTCACTCAATTACAATATGATCGTGTCGTGATCGTGTCACTGTCGTGTATGATCATTGTTAGACGTAGTTTATCAAGATAGATCAAGAGATAAACATCAAGATAGATCATATTGCTTTCTAATGATAACGGGCATTTCGCTTATTATAATGAGTCAATTTGTACATTACCTGGAGGGTCAGTCCTCCCTTAAATTAAAATTAAAGTAAATAAAACGGATAATAACTACATGGAGATGATATATAAATGATGCTCCTCCTTTCTTTATAAATCCGAGTGAAAAATCTTAAATTTCATAAATCTTTAGTTAGTCAAGTCTACTCGCTCCTAGACCTATCCCTCCTACAGCACAACCCCGGATCGGTCATGCATGATAATGATTATTTTAATAGTCAATATCCCAGTTTGAGAACCGCTGGCTGAGAGCAAATAAGAGTTCTTGAGTGGAGGTTTGTGCACGACATCCAACTAATGATACGAGGACCTGCCCACACACATCCAAGTGGCGGGGGATCGACAATCCTGGCGTTCACTAAAGGAGTCCAATGCTCAATGGACGGTAGCAGCCTGATAATGACGATGATAGCATGTTCCGTGCCGGTGTTAATGGTGGTGGTCACGTGGTAACGTTCGTTCAATCGGTCGTATGTTGTACTTTGTAGCACACTGGCTTTTGTACAGAAATAGATGCTGTACGGTCAGCAACGGGTGAGTTGATACGGAGTATTTGTTTGTGTGATTGACGTAAGAAAGTATTTATTCGTCTAGCTCTGAACAGCAGATAAAAAAAAACTAAAACATTATTTTATACTTGTCAGAGCTATATTGTCAATATTTGCAAAGGCTCCTTTGCTATTGCTATAGCAATAATAATTTTGCAATATAAACTTTATTAGTGCACGCAATTCGCAAGATTAAGTGTTTGTGTGCAACAGCCTGTCGCGTAATAGGTAAGATGAAGACATTCAATAGTGTGAAGTTGTGGCAATTCGCAAATTGAACTCGCAAATTAAATGCGCATAATTTTTAGATTTGCACTTCTATCCTGAACGCCGAAATCACAAAAAATATGTAATCTTTTGTAATTTCACAATTGCTACACTAAACGAGCAAGTAGACAATCATCAGTGATCTTAAAACATTAAAACAATAGTACTAACTAGCTGTTGCCCGCAGCTTCGTCCACGTTAACTTACTCAACTTAACTACTGTTAGTCAAAGCGTGATGTTATATAGCCTATAGCCTTCCTCGATAAATGGGCTATCTAATACTGAAATAATTTTTCAAATCAGACCAGTAGTTCCCGAGATTAGCGCGTTCAAACAAACAAACTCTTTAGCTTTATATAAAAACGACATTGCTGGCTGTACCCAAAATATTTCTGCCATGCGCAGTTGTAAATTATTCTCTAATAATAATTTATTTTGATTACCAGGTCCCGTGTGCTACAGAAACGTTTACATTTCTGCTGGCGCGTGCATTGTCGATTGCTCAGTGAGGCAATAACCAGCTAGCTCTTTAGTTATAATAAAGCGGCATTTCTTGTCACGATCTCTGTATGGAACCAGCTGCCGGCTACATATTTCCGAACCGATACGACTTAGGGACCTTCAAGAAAAGAGCATACTCATATTTGAAAGGTAACGCACCTGCTAATGATGTAGTTGGTGTCTATGGATGTAGCTTATCACTTACCACCAGGTAAACCGACTGTCCGTTTGCACCCTCTTCTATAAAAAACATTACTATAGGCTATAATAAACTAAAATTACCGCTTGATATGCAGGCAGACAAGAGCAAGTTCCTCTAACGCAATGAAGACGCTCTAGTCATCTAGTGTATCATCATCATCGTCATCATCATCATCATCAGCCTCTATCCGTCCACTGCTGAACATAGGCCTCCCTCAATAAACGCCAAGACATTAGTGGATATAAAAAGTAAAAGCCTCCTATGAGTCAAAGTAGGCATTTTTCATTAGGGTCATATTATGGACCTATTCAATAATAAATACAACTCATATCTTACATACACAATATTTTTGAGAAGCTGGTTTACATTTCTCTGACCTGCCGACTTTTAGTACGTGGAATAAGCTCGTTAAAAAATTACGCCAAATTTACCTCACACGTGTGGATACGAGGGACCCATTATTATACTGGTTACGATTAATGGCACATGCGGGCTGCAGCCTGAGCTTAAATACTAATATCTTCCACCCATGCTTTTGATGACTTGGACTATCGAGGGACCCTCTTCAAATCCTCTCATCAACCAAAAAGAGCTATTTTCTTGGAAAACTTCCTAGTGTTACTCGGTCATTCTCTTTGTGTTGTTTCTTTGCTCTCTAATATAAAAAGACATTATTTTTAACAAACACGCTATCTCTAAACTAAACAAATATTAAAGTAATACCAAACCGCAGTTCTCATTTCCAAAATCGTATCGGTTTACTTTTCCCTTCCCGTAACCCATTTCCGAATGAACCCTGTGACCTATTTAATGTTATAAGTCCCTGGTACACACAATCAAAATAGCTCTTTTTGTTTGATCTAAATAACAAAAAAAGAAAAAAAAACCTTAAAAAAATAATTTATTTGTAATAAAATATTTTTCTTTCTTTCTTATTTTCTTAAGATGGCTACTTTGAGACTTACGAGACTGAGGCGGTCTACTGTTAGGTCTACTGTACTGTTTAGGTAAAACTATTTCATAATGTTTTTTTTTTATAAACATTTTTTTCATAAAACAGCTTTTGCCCACAGCTTCACACGCGAACTTACAACAGCCGCATTTTAAAATCGAAAGAATTTTAAAATCGAATGAGTAATTTCGAAGCATACCGTCGCATATCGATGACAAACACACAAAACTCTTTTGTTCCGTGTCTGGATTCGAATCAGCTACCTCCGGCTTGAGCGCCAACGCGCTAACCAGTGCGCCACAGAGGTCGTCAAGGTATAGTATACCTACAGATAAATTAGAGTGTCTGTTTGTAATATTAAAATTACCGCTTTTTACTAAAGGCATATTGCGTGTATGTATACACGATACATATACCAAAATAGCCTTTTTTTTTTCTTTTCTAATGTTTACGCGAATTTCACTCATTATAATAAAACATTTTTTTTTTTTTTTTTTACGGATTTTATCGCGGTTTATTAAGATTTTTACAAGCCCGACGTTTCGGATACTTTACAGCAACCATGGTCACGGGAGAAATGAGGTGTCATACGTCCTATTATTACAAAGTTATTCGAAACTACCCTATGATACATCAATATTTTGGTCAGTCCTATCTACGCAGAAAGTGCTAACTGTATCTTTAATCTGTGACATATTATGCTTGGATTTTGATTTGATAATTTTAATAATGGGATCCCAAGCAGGTGGTAGAAGCCAGCCATCTTCTCTATTGAAATTAGGATGTTTTTTAATTTCAATAGCCTCACGGATCATCCTTGGTTGGAATCTGTGTTCTTTTGCGAGGACTTGTGGTTTATCAAATCTGATATAATCGCGAGCTTTGTCAAGACTATGTTCACAGATGGCAGACTTAGTGTAGCGACGGTGTTTTAAATCAGCTATATATATACCTATACACTGTGTGGCTTAAGGTATTGTTTACCTTATATATACCGTATAGGAAGCATACCCATACGGATAAGTACCTAAACGGCGAATCTCACCACCATCCAACACAGTTAGCTACCGTGGGTAAATCTTTGTTTCAGAGAGCACAAGGGATCTGTGATGAGCAACACCTGGAGACCGAACTTCAACATGTCAAGCAAGTACTGCGTGACAACAAGCTTCGGGTACCGCGTCTCCGTCACAGTGAACGTGTGAAACCAGCCACCGTCGAGCGAGTACCTGCAGTTCTACCGTTTATTAAAGGCGTCACTGACAAGATTGGCTTCATCCTAAAGCGAGCTTCTATAAAAACTTATTTCAAGCCGCCAAAAAAGATAAGTCAATTCTTACCATCTGTCAAGTGTCATATACCCTTACAAGATGCAGGAGTATACAAGCTTGATTGTGACTGTGGTCTCTCCTATATAGGCCAAACTAAAAGATCTATTAAAACTCGCGTGAAAGAACATATAGCTGATTTATATTTTTATCCGTATGGGTATGCTTCCTATACGGTATATATAAGGTAAACAATACCTTAAGCCACACAGTGTATAGGTATATATATAGCTGATTTAAAACACCGTCGCTACACTAAGTCTGCCATCTGTGAACATAGTCTTGACAAAGCTCGCCATTATATCAGATTTGATAAACCACAAGTCCTCGCAAAAGAACACAGATTCCAACCAAGGATGATCCGTGAGGCTATTGAAATTAAAAAACATCCTAATTTCAATAGAGAAGATGGCTGGCTTCTACCACCTGCTTGGGATCCCATTATTAAAATTATCAAATCAAAATCCAAGCATAATATGTCACAGATTAAAGATACAGTAAGCACTTTCTGCGTAGATAGGACTGACCAAAATATTGATGTATCATAGGGTAGTTTCGAATAACTTTGTAACATTAGGACGTATGACACCTCAGTCCTCCCGTGACCATGGTTGCTGTAAAGTATCCGAAACGTCGGGCTTGTAAAAATCTTAATAAACCGCGATAAAATCCGTAAAAAATTGTTTTATTATAACAAAATAGCCTTTTTTACCACTTTTGTCTGTCCGTCCGTCTGTCTGTCTGTCTGTCAGTTCCGGCTAATCTCTGAAACGGCTGGGCTGAATTTGAAGGGACTTTAACTGGCTGATAGCTGATGTTATAACATCAGCTATCAGCCAAGGAGGAGGAGTAACTTAGGCTATAAAAATAACCATCATCAATCCGCGTACGGCTGTAAATCTAAGTTGACGCGGGCGAAGCTGCGGGCAACAGCTAGTAGGTAATGTAAGGAGCAACAAACAAACTCACATTATCATTAATCCTTAATCCTTAAGTCCACTTCCCTGCTAACTACTGAATCAAATAATATTAATTATAATTACATCATAATTAGAGTGTGTTTTATGTGTGTAGTGTCAATAAATAACTAGTAATAAAGAATTAAAGTAATAAATATTATTAATATGAAATTATTCAACGTTCAGTACAACGGGGCCATTATGGCGATGAGTCGTTGCATTACGAGTTACGACGCCATATTAATTTACTGCCGAAGAATGGCTGTCAAAGGGACTGTGTTAGTGAGTGGAATCTTCATAATGCGACTGTTATGAGCAGAATATGAACATTACAAAAACAACCTCCATTCCTAAGCACGTTCAAATGCTTTTATGAATTTACTAGCTGTTGCCCGCAGCTTCGCCCGCGTTAATTTAGATTGAGAACCGTATGCGAATTGATGATGATTATTTTTATACCCTAAATTACTCCTTATATCATCATCTATCCGTCAGTGAAAGTTCAGACAAAATCGGCCCAGCCGTTTCAGAGATTAGCCGGAACCAACATACAGACAGACAGACAAAATTGTAAAAAGTGATATTTTGGAATATATACCGTGTATACATCTATATTATGTATTCATTAAAAAGCGGTTATTTTAATATTACAAAGAGACACTCCAATTTTATTTATCTGTAGGTATAGATTTATAGTCCTCCCGACACCATTGCAAAGTATTAGAAATTTCAAGAATTCTCTTCTTGAAGAAGTCTGGACCAAACGTGTTGAAATCTGTAAAAAAGGGCCGCTTTTGGGACGATAGAGGATAGAACCTCCAATTTGACGGCATAGCGATATCCGTGCTGTCCAAGTTACACGCAAGGATTCGGCCGTCTTGCGTTCACTCAGTGGGGCCTATTTCCAACAGGTGTAACATGCTGATCATGGTGATAAACAATAACAATATAAATTGATTCCAAAAATAAGTATTGACGTAGGATTAAACAAACTATTGTTTAGTCCGTGTGTTTGTTTGTCAAGTTATTTTATAGATATAATAAAAAAGTTGGCATGACTGTCCGTGTGTCAACACGTCGTGCCGTGCTAAACCGCCGGGGTTTACTTTACGACTGCAGTACTCGTCGTAAGCGCTAACAATAGGCAATTCGGGGGATTTATGTTAGTGTAAGTAGTTAAGTATTATATGGATCAAAGTAGATGAAGGTATATCTTTATGTTTGTGAGATGGGCCAGGACCCAGGTTTTTTTTTTTTTGGAGGGATCTATGCTAATGGCCCGAAGGCCCTAATGCTTCATCGGATTAGTGTGAGCCCATTCGGCTCACTTTTGATTTATAAAGTGGGGGGTTGCCCCCCGTCTACCGTGCAGTCTGCGACCACACGGCCTCCTGGCGTCGGTTGTGAGGACCCAGGTTACAGACGAGTTCATCCATGGCAAGTCAACTAACTCTTCCATGCGTGGCTCATATCCTTAGTCATAGGATGTTAAATCTCGGTGCTAGTAATTATTATTATTCATATCAATATAATACGTTCACTAAGGAAAATATGTATCTCGTCTCTGTGAGGATTTCAAATATGATATTTTGTATTAATTTAAAAAGCACCTTAAAAATATGGCGTATGTGCGGAACCCTCTCCACGTGAGTTCAACTAGCACTTGGCCGTTTTTTTATATTACATCAATAAATAATTTGTAAACTAGACTTCTAATGTCGTTTGCTGAGACGATAACAGGCTGATGATTACCTTTTGAATCAACATCATCAGCTCGTTATCTTCCACCGCTCGTCATTTTGCTATTGATGACGTATGCGTGATAAAGCTGTTATCAACTGATCCGAGAGGTCAGACATTCCTATCAAGGTCAGACGTTGACACCTGCGTTATTAATACGTCGTTAACGACTAGCTCTGACCCCCCCCCCACCCAACTCATCACCCTCATCAAATTTATTATTATTATATATAATCAGACTGTAGATTATCCGAAACGTGGCTTAAAATATCGATAAACAGCGTTAAAAACAAAAAAAAAATATTTCATGTTAATGAGAGAAATTGGCGTAAAAATAAAACATACTACCTATGTATTGTTTGTTTTTGCAGCTATTTTTTTTTTTGATGAATGCACAAACAGACAGAATTGTATTTTGTGATTCCATTATGTCTTGTTTATTCCCACCATTTTACGCATCTCTCCACTGTAAATACACATTGTCTATAATTTGAGTATGTGCATATAGAATATATCTTACTGTGTAAAAGTGTTAAGTAATAGGTAGGTATCCATGCTAGTATAAACAAGTTACTAGCTGTTATGGTGCCAGGCCTTTTCCGGAGCCCCATCATGGTTCAGGGAGACCCACTCCACCGCGGGATGCCTCAGAGCATTTCCCGGCGTTAAAGGAAAAAAAAGGCCTTATCCGGAGAAGAAAGAAGGTAAATTCTATACATGTGTTGCCTCTTTTTTGCTAAACGTTTTACGAAAGAATTATGCAAGATGTTTTTTCCATTACACTCAACTTTTTTTTTCTTTAACGCCGGGAAATACTTCGCCGACTAATAAGCATCCCGCGGGGGAGTGGGTCTCCCCACGCGGGTATGTGGGACTCGCTGCGCCCGAAAGCTGGTAAGTGGACGCAGCTCTACCCACTAAAACCCGGCGAGTGTCACCAATGCCGCCTTCGTTGAAGTGCCTCGGATCTAATAAACAAACAGCCCACCTCGACGGCTAGTGAGTCCCCCAAGGGACCGACGCCACCTCCACCGAGGGGTTGTCCTGCACGACAGAACATCCCCTCCCAACGTCGGAACAGTACAATAGGGCGAGGATCCCATTCTCGCCTCTTGCCCCCTGCTCTTTTGTCCCCTCTTCTTATAAGAGCCCTCTCGCCTCAATTAGCTTCACCCAAGGTGCTGGCCTCACCCTAGGCTACTGAGCCCCACTACCACGACAAGGCCTGAATCATGGTGTGAACTCGATGTTAACTTGGCTTGTTCACTTGTAAATGAAAAAATTGCGAAGAAACCTCCATATCTGATGAGATTAAAAGTTGAGTGTAGACAAACTATGACCTCCTGATTTCGAGGAGATGAGAACCACTTTTGTTGTTCGTTAATTAAACTGTAGCATATATCCGTGCAAACAATAAAAAAAATCTCGGTTAATTTTTAGACATCAATTAATTACATTTTAATATGTACAGCATCCAGATCGGACAGAGGTGTCACCACAGAATATATCGAGATTGATATAGTTCTGTGGGTGTCACACATTCTAATGTCACAAAGTTATTTGAAGTGAGTATCATAATTAATTAATTAACTACTTGCTTGTCGGAAGACAAGCTACTCCGTAAAAAGTAGTTTAATCAAGGGTACCAGTTAAAAATAAAAGCCGTGGGTGGGCCAGGAGCGATCGATGTGTCTATTATATATGTCTATGCTATTTTTGATCATAAACCAGGCAAATATGAACCAGAAGGTGGTGAAAATATGGACATTGTTTACTGTACCTATTACCTCATAGGGGAGCGCGGGGCCGGTTTTAACGGAGGTAAGAATTAACAAGCTAATTCCCACCAAACGTGAAGTTTTAAAAACATGATACTCGGTTTAGAGACACTATATACACTGCCGAACGTATCCTGACTGGTCAGTTCACCAACCGGCTGTCGCTTGCAATAGTTGTGCGCAGTGACCTAGGATTGAGAGGTAAATTAACTTTTTGTGCTTTACAATAAATTGATTTATGATTTAGTTGTTGGCTGAATCAAATTTCAGTTTGTACTGAATCAAAGTCTATTTTATGGACAGTAGCAGTATGTTATTTGTTTGTAATAATTTAAACTAGTTTATTTGCCCTATACCCTTGCCCGCGTCAATAGTTACCAGTACGCCCCTCGATCTATTTCGAGGACGGGTATACTGTTTTCGTCCGGCATCAGAACAATAAATACATAACGACCGATTTCCGATTCGCGTTCTATCTGCGAAACAAACTATTGTAGTTCTCTGACGTACGTTTCATTTACAACGTACGTGTACGTGACGTGCGATTTAAAATTTAACAAAAAGACTAATAATTACGCTACCAAATGAAAAAAAAATCTGGCGTTTAGTCCCGGAGATTTTTTATTTTATTGACGAGCAGTGACATCCATAGACACCCGCTACATCATTAGCAGGTGAGTATGCTCTTTTCTTGAAGGTCCCCTAATCGTAATGGTTGTGTGAGGCAGGACATGCCGTATAAGGGACCAACCATAAACCACCAGCCACCGGACCTCTTTAAATTAGCCTTCAAACATACTGTTGGGCTTATTAATTTAAACACTTTCACTTTTAAATATTTTATTCTAATGCACACTAGGAAGTTACAAAAATATAATGTTAACACTTTAAGACGCAGATATTAAGAAGTGAACCAGTATAATGAAATTACACTGAATATATACCCTTCTCAAATATATGACTATCACATCTATATTATTAAGGAGCTAATTTTTGTATATTAAATTCATATAAAACAACACATACAAATGCTGAAATTTTATTTGATTTAGATATTTGTGAAATTAAGACAGACGAAGACATGAAATAAATTGATACATTGTTTATATATTTTTATATGTTTGAAATACAAAAAATAGGTAGTTTATGATTGATAAAGAAGGCGAACAAAGTCTATATATGTATAACAAACAAATCGATAGTTAAAAAAATGGCTGTCTGAAAGTCGGTTTACGGACGATAGTTTTTCGTGATAACGTCATAAAGAAACATTGATGAAAAATGAATTACCTTTTTGTCACTGTTTTGAGAAAAACAGTTAATTGAACTGAACAAAATGAAATTAGACTAAAAATTATGGAGGAATTCAATTACATTTTATCAAATTGTAGAAATAAACACAAAACACGTTGTCGCGTAACATTTTTTATAAATTATGTTTTCCAAGCCAACGCCGCGCTTGGGCCTCTATCGTTTGACAGCGGAACGGGACACTTTTTCGTGCGCGCTGCCGGTGTTAATCAATTTATAAGACGTTATCACGTCAAAAAATAATATCATGAGGTATGTAGAAACAAGTTAAATAAATGTGTAGAATATAGGAACATATAACCAAAATTATATTACTTCATAATCATCATTCCCGTTCCGTAATTTTAATTATAAATAACATAATAAAATAATCAATAGTTTTAAAAAATTTCCTCCATTTATGGTGTGAGACCGAACTAGCTTTTAACAAAATGTCATAATTGTATGTTAAAGATTTTGGTTTAAACGACAACGTAGTTATCGTTTAACTTTTAAGGGTTAATACATAATGCCTAACAGTTGACGAAGGGAATTTTACTCCTCATATTATGCTCTGGAGAGGGAATAATGATGCCCAACGTTTTATCGCGTGAATTTATACCATAGGGGGAGTCAATTGGATCAGTTAGTCACGAACACGTCCTATTCACAGCTGGCGTGATTTGTGCACAATACCTAACCTAATATTATAAATGCGAATGATTTTGCTAATGTTTACGCGAATTTCACGAATAAAAGAACGTCCTCGGATTTTATCGCGGTCACCAGCCATTGTTGCTGCAAAGTATCCGGAACGTCGGGAATATAAACATCTTAATAAACCGCGATAAAATCCTTAAAAGTTGTTTCATTGTAATGTGAATATGAGAACCGATTTTAAAAACTCCTCCACCAATGGAAAGCTACATTATCAGAGAATAAGAAAAGCTATATTTTATCTCCATATTCCCAAGTGAACGATAATTACACGGGTGAAACCGCGGGGCGAGTTAGTAGGATATGCTTTTTATGGACGAGAGATGGTGATTTTTCATATAAGAAAGAAAACAAAAAAAATAGGAGTTCGTGGTGGGTTCCATCCTGGAGTAATATTAAGATATCTGATGTATACATAAGGAAATACTCGAGGTTCTATATCTGGCGCGCAGTAATTAGGTTATATCAAGTGCTGCCAAGAGATGTTTGTTGCTAATGGATGCGGATAATCGATATTAATAGTGAGCCGGATCTCAATCGGAGCCGATGTCCAAGGAACACATCACTGGCATCTCATATACCTTGAAACACTGGTTCAATATACAATAGGCATGGGAGTTTGACACGTCATAGTAAATGTCACGTGTTTGACAATCACGTTGCGTGCGATGTTTTTGGAACCCCGTCATCAATACTCTGGATCATTGCGTAAAAAGTATATCACGGAGCATGATTTACCCCAGGTGTATAAATGGTGATCATTTAATTGTCACGCTCCGGATAACCTAATAATGGCTATTGTTTCCTTCTCTACAACGAAACAATTAACTGATATAATTCAATTGCCGTACATCATTTGTTCCGTAAGAAAACCTTAAAATATAATAATAATATCTATGGACGCTTTCACACCACGTCAATCTGGTCCCGTGGTAAGTTCTCGAAGAACTTGTGTTACGGGTACCAGACAACGGAAATATATTTTATTCTTTTATACTATACATTTTATTTTATTTAAGATTTTTATTATATATGTGATTCCCATCCATGACCCAGGAACAGAGAAAACTTTTTTGTTCCCTGGCGGGATTCGAACCCGCTACCTCCGGCTTGAGCACCAACGCCGCTAACTATTGAGCCACAGGGGTCATATAAAAATATGGTTTCGTTATCTTAAAAATCGGTTGTCTGTAAAGTCGGTTTACTGACGATAGTTGAACGTGACAACATCATAAGAAAATGGAACGGCTCAGAGCGAGGTAACGCCGCATACGTCATGTTTTTTCGTTCTTGCAGCCGGCTCCATCGAATTATAAGACGTTGTCACGTCAAAAGTGGAGTCTTTTAACTTAATATAGGTAATATCCCTTTAGAATTTAGATCATAAAACGTCATATACAGCTCCCACGAGAAAACTGGTAATCGAGATTTTTACATAAGCAAATAACAATTATATTTGATTGGTGTATTTGTGTTGAAACTGCTACAGTTTATAGCCAGTCGAGTGGCCCGTAATTGGATTTCCCGAACACTTCACCGTCTGTCTGTTTGTCTTTACATTACGGGCGCCAGCTGTGCGCTGATTGACGGACAATTGTATCATGGAATATTTATCACACATCTTTAATGTTGGCCCCACATGTGTGAAATCGAAATAAAGTTCGAAATAATGGGACATTCGCTTGTACCTAGTAGTAGTGATGTAATTTTTTTGACAAAAGAGTAACATTATCCTAAGTTTTTTCTCGTTATTCTTATGCAGGCTGCATTCCAAGCGATTTTTTTAATTTGGAGTTTGACTTTACGTGCTATTTGACGTGTCACGGTACCAATTATATAAAAATATTTTGAAATTGAATTTGAATAATAGGGGTTGTTTTTTACTAGACATTTCCAGGCTTCTGTTGCTAAGGCTGTGAAGGTCAGACCGAGGTCATTAAAATCTTGACAGCAGTTTTTGGTTCTTTCTCGCGGCCACAAACACAAAATGGGACGTTAAAAGAAATTCTCCTTTCACAACCCGCATTTCCCGCAAAAACGCAGTCCTTCAAGAAAATAAAACAGTCATCGATCACATCTCGCAAGTTAGGTGACCCTACTTGATTCTTTTTGATGATATTTTTATAATTTTTAACTAACCACATAAACACGAAGTCATAATTCATACCAGGATCACATGAAGTGTGGAAAGAAGTTATTTATGTTGAAGACAAATTAAAAAAAACCAGTCGTTGAAAGGCGATAATGTCTCAAAGACAGTGATTTACATATAAATGAATTGCCCCACTGAAACATTAATCACTTTCAGTCAGTTTTATTGCAATGCTCCAATTGGCAACCGCATAAATAGTGGTAAAGGATAATAATCGGGTCAAACATATATTGCAGGCTTCCATGGCATGGTGCTAAGTGTTAAAGACATTACATAATGTTCTTTATGGAAATAAATTGCAAAGAATGTTTTCATTGAATTTCATTAAAGCTATAATATGTTTGGGCAACATGAGATGAGTAAAAAGCTTGATATTAAACTTGAATATTGATCATTATAATATACGGGGTGATCCTGGAATGTCTGAGAAAAATTATGGGTGAAGGAAGGATTTCTTTAAAATAACATACCTGATACAAAGTCTGCGAGGTCAAAATGGCAAACGGACTATTTTTTATCGGATGTCCTTATAGCTTATAAATATTATTTAGATAAAGGACATAGATTCTCTGAATATAATCTTTTCTTTAGAACAAGTGTGACTTTATTTATGCGTAAGGGGTAATATTTCTGGTATCACCTTCGCATACAAAAACAGTATGCTAGTATAGATTTAACTATAGTCTTTATTTTTTTACTTTAAACGTAAAACATTTAATATTTTGTCCGTGTACGACGGTGACAGTTGGTGACCCTATCCCGAGTGGAGGCATGCGCGGTAATGAACGAGACTCATCAAATATTTAGTGCCGGCTCGGTATTGCCGGGCACGTCTATCAGACGATACCGAGGCTTTGAACAGGCGGAGGAAAACCACGTCCATGAGACGTACGTATAGGCTCTAGACTAGGGGTTTTCAACCTTTTTCACTACACGACCCGCTTAGTTCGAGGGCGACACTGAAAGTTCTTAGAAAATTTAACAAATTAGCCTTTTCAAAATAATGTCCATTAATATCAATAGGTACATCGCTGCATCCGATGGAACCACTGAGAAAAGCACTTTGCCCACTCGTCCTCAGCGGTCTCTTCGACGGTCTTTTGAACCGCAGCCACTGCTTCCTCAGCGTCCATAAAACGTTTTCCTCGAAGTTTTTCTTTTATTTTCAGGAATAAATATCGCAATGTGCGAGGTCAGGCCTATCCGGTGGTGAGTGGTGACACAGTAATTAATTCCACGCCTGATGTCGCCAAATAGTCGATCGTCTGTCGAACTTTCTCTTTGACAGGTGGCAAACAATAGTTATTAGTGTACCATTCGGCAGTACCTTACTGTTTTTAGATCCTCTAAAACAATTGTTGCGAACAAAAAAAAAATTCGTGATGACCTGTCCTTCCGAAGAACGAGACCACCATATTTATTCCCACGCTTCAACCTTGACTTTTGTTAACAACTCCTTTGAAGGAAGCTCAGCAGACGGTCTTTTAGTTTCAGGTTCATAACAGTAAATCCAGTTTTCACCGTACCTGTAAGTAAGTCGAACACAGCATTTGAGTCAATCTTTTAACGATTTCACGGCACTAATCGACACGACGGAGTTTTTGTGCTTCTGTCATATTATGAGGTATCCACCGGGTACAAAGCTTCCTGGATTTTGTGCACTTGAATCATACTGACGCCAAAGCTTGTCGGAATCTATAGTAATACTAGCTGTTGCCTTAACTTCACTCCTGTTCGTCACAGATATATGTTATAGCCTATAGCCTTCCTCGATAAATGGGCTATATAACACTGAAAGATTTTTTCAAATCGGACCAGTAGTTCCTGAGATTAGCGCGTTCAAACAAACAAACAAACTCTTCAGCTTTATAATATTAGTATAGATAATCTGAGAGGTTACTCTTTTGTCAGTCTCTGTCATAAGCCGCACAACACTGATGTTATCTTCAGTCGTCGCCGTGAAGGCCGTCCGTCACGCCGATCATCGGTGAGATTAGCGACCACGTTAAAACTCCCTAAACGTTGGGGCTTCATCATGAAAGGCCGATCGAAGTCTATCATAACTTTCTCGTTGACTTAAATTACATCGAAAGTCATAAAAAAGGTTGCACGAAAGTTTTCTGGCGTTTTAAATATACAAGCTGACGTACCACAGACAATTTTAAATTTGCCGCCAATTCGTAAAACAAATGACAGACAAAGAGTTCCATTGTTAATTTTTTTCACTCATTTTTTAATTATATCGTTTACCACTTGTTTACCACTTGTTTACCACTTGTTTACCACTTGTTTACCACTTGTTTACCACTTGCCAGTCGTCTCGTATGTAAAATTTTTTGCGACTCCCATCATAAAATACGATTTCGAAACAGAGCCTCCTTTATTTCTTACCCATATTTTAGTATGTTACACAAATATCAAATCCGTACAAGATATTATGTATTTATTTGTAGACCTTTGATATGGACTGAAGTCGAGTATATAATTTACAGACATGTTTTTACTTGACTATATATTTTTGAACTTTGTTTTTTTCTTTTTTTATCGAGACTTCGCAGTTCGCGACCCCGCCGACTCCCTTATAAAGAATTCGCGAACCCCAGGGGGTTGCGACCCATACGTTGAAAAACTCTGCTCTAGACAGACAAAAACGATCTACGTCCACGAGACGTATATAATGTGACTTTAGACAAACGGAGGCAAATACAATAACTGGCTGAGTCAGCTGCCTGTTAACTGAGTCAAGAAGGTAGCTTGTTGTTATAGCTCCCTTAAAAATATTATCAGTGACAAAAAGGCGCCAACACGCCATTGCAATATGCATCACAGATTATGTTAATCTCTGTTCCAAGGTCGTGTACACTCGATGTCATTTTTATGGGAGATAAACATTAAACACGGCACACCATAAACTTTATCGCTCCCTGACAGGCCGTGAATATTATCGTGTATGTTTAAACATTATTTATTGTCAATTAATTGTTCTTAATAATTCTAATAACTTAACAGATTTTTTATGGTTTTGTTATTAACCCACTAAAGATCACCTGGGTGCCCTGAACGGACTCTAAGTTCATAAAAGTTCATAAGAAGAATGGATCACCGAGATTTTATAAGTACGTATACAAATATTTCGTATTTTTTGCACATAGCCGTTTGGTCAGCCTCGTTGGATCGATCTGTAGTGTCCAAAGATACCCTAGCTTTGGACACGGTAGATGACGTGGTCGGCAACTAATAAGTAACACATACTTTATAAACCTACTAGGATTTCATAGCCTTAAAGTACAAACTTTTGAAATAATTTTAACATGCGCAAAAAGCTTATAATTTTTTAAATAACTAAATAAATATCAAAATAATATTATTTATTAATGTTTAAGAACATCAATGCTTCAAATGGATGAAGTCAGCCAATTAATTTCGATAAGATTAATCCTTGTAAGTTATAACATACCAGCCATATAAGAGACGGCTTAGCTCAGAGTAGGTGATATACAAACATACATGTTTCTCATATTCATCTATATATGTGTATATTTTTATTTCAGATACGATAGTTTTATTTACAACTCCGAAAAAAACAGATGAAGTTAATAAAAGCGTGCTACGAACCGAAAATGTACATATACTCGGTACTCGGATACAAAGTTAAATAATAAGTCCGATCCGGAGTTTTTTAATCAGTGCATCGGAACCGGGCTGGAAGTGGGAGGGGAAGGTAGAGGCCGTAACGTTATGTGCGCGTCTAAAAAAATAAAAACAAATGTGAAAAGGTAATCATGACATCGACATATCGTGGTGGGATCGTTTCCTTTACTTGTTCATCCATGACCGAATACCGACAATAGCTTACGATATAAAAGTGTCAGTGCAGAAGTCAATGTTGAATTTGGACTTTAGAATTGCAGAATCTTCGTATTATATCTAAATTCACTAGTATGTGGTGTTCGACTGAAGCTTCGGCATGTTTTGCCTCGGCTTCGGCATTGGCTTCGGCTTCAGCTTCGACTTCAGCTTCGACTTCAGCTTCGGCTTCAGCTTCGGCTTCAGCTTCAGCTCGCTATAGCCGAAGCTGAAGTCCAAAATCGACTTTTAATCGGACAATATGGTATGACATAGAACAGGTTTCACTATAATTTAGAAAAGTTAAGACAACTGGCAGTGGTTAACTGGTATACCTGCGCGGGGAACGCCTGGAGTCTCACATATCCCCGGGGACGAACCATCCCCGGGAGAAAACGCAAAGCATTTCCATTGCGACAACAAAAAAAAGATTCACGATAATAAAGGCCATAACATACAAGTGTTTTTTTGGAATATTTGGAGTTATAATCATATCCTGTTTAAACCAATTTCCGTTGGAAGTAAAACTTTATGCCCTGGTTCCGTACCCAAAAGACGTGACTCTATTACAGAGATGTCTCCTGAATCGTCATAGCGGGTTGAAATTTTAACAACGGATGTTGTGACAAATGAAAAAAAAACCTTTTTCTCTTTGTTCAAACTTAAGAGAAAAACAGAAAAAAAATGGCCAAGTTTCACGTTAGAACCGAAATAAAAAGGAAAACCAAATAGATTGGCTGGGATGGAATAAAACGAGATGGAATAACATGTGAAATACATTCTTAAATTCCAGATCGTTGGTATGGGTGAAATACATTCTCAAATTTCATATCGTTGGTATGGGTGAAATACATTCTCAAATTTCAGATCATTGGTATGGGTGAAATACATTCTCAAATTTCAGATCGTTGGTATGGGTGAAATACATTCTCAAATTTCAGATCGTTGGTATGGGTGAAATACATTCTTAAATTCCAGATCGTTGGTATGGGTGAAATACATTCTCAAATTTCAGATCGTTGGTATGGGTGAAATACATTCTCAAATTTCAGATCGTTGGTATGGGTGAAATACATTCTTAAATTCCAGATCGTTGGTATGGGTGAAATACATTCTTAAATTCCAGATCGTTGGTATGGGTGAAATACATTCTCAAATTAAAAATTATAACAAGCTAAGGTCACGATCATTGGTTGATATTTATACGCCATTAATATCTAATAATAAGGTAAGATTAAGGAAATAAGAAGGTTAATTTAAGAAATTTGAAGTTAACATGGTTATTTTCACTATTAACAGTCTCAATAAATAAAGAGGAAAACGTGAATAATAATTAGTTTTACATAGTTTTTAATAAGGTTAATGGAGTTTTAAATACGCTGCATCGAAATTGTAACGGACTTAAGCTAAAGTACCAGTAACAATACATGACTGAAAACTGAAAATTTCACGTGCATTTAACTTAATCATTATTTGTTTTAAACTAATGCGATCACTATTCGTATTTAAATATTTATTACTTCGGGTGCTTCAGATCGTTGGTATGAGTGAAATACATTCTCAAATTTCAGATGGTTGGATGGTTGGTTGAATTGCTATTACGTCAGTGACAAATCACTGACCACTTTTGGAATTGTATGGCTCGCATTACTACTCTATCCGTTATAATGAAACACTTTTTTACGGATTTTATCGCGGTTTATTAAGATTTTTACAAGCCCGACGTTTCGGATACTTTACAGCAACCATGGTCACGGGAGGACTGAGGTGTCATACGTCCTAATGTTACAAAGTTATTCGAAACTACCCTATGATACATCAATATTTTGGTTAGTCCTATCTACGCAGAAAGTGCTAACTGTATCTTTAATCTGTGACATATTATGCTTGGATTTTGATTTGATAATATTAATAATGGGATCCCAAGCAGGTGGTAAGAGCCAGCCATCTTCTCTATTGAAATTAGGATGTTTTTTAATTTCAATAGCCTCACGGATCATCCTTGGTTGGAATCGGTGTTCTTTTGCGAGGACTTGTGGTTTATCAAATCTGATATAATGGCGAGCTTTGTCAAGACTATGTTCACAGATGGCAGACTTAGTGTAGCGACGGTGTTTTAAATCAGCTATATGTTCTTTGACGCGAGTTTTAATAGATCTTTTTGTTTGGCCTATATAAGAGAGACCACAGTCGCAATCAAGCTTGTATACTCCTGCATATTGTAAGGGTATATGACACTTGACAGATGGTAAGAATTGACCTATCTTTTTTGGCGGCTTGAAAAAGGTTTTGATGGAAGCTCGCTTTAGGATATAGCCAATCTTGTCAGTGACTCCTTTCATAAATGGTAGCACAGCAGGTACTCGCTCAACAGTGGCTGCTTTCACGCGGTCACGGTGATGAAGACGCGGCACCCGAAGCTTGTTGTCTCGCAGTACTTGCTTAACGTGTTGAAGCTCGGTTGCCAGGTGTTGCTCATCACAGATCCCTTGTGCTCTCTGAAACAAAGATTTACCCACGGTAGCTAACTGTGTTGGATGGTGGTGAGATTCGCCGTTTAGGTACTTATCCGTATGAGTATGCTTCCTATACACTGTATGGCTTAAGGTATTGTTGGGATTACGGATCACTAATACATCTAAGAAGGCTAGAGAATTATTTGCTTCTAATTCCATTGTAAATTGAATTTTTGAATTAATGGAATTAAGATGGTCTAGGAATATGGTTACTTTGTCAGATGGTAATATTGTGAAAGTATCATCTACATACCGCTTGTAGAACCTGGGTGTTATGGGCGAAGTTCGCAGAGCAGTCTCCTCGAAGTCCTCCATAAATATGTCGGCAACAACAGGGGATACTGGTGAGCCCATGGCCACTCCATCTACTTGCTTGTAGAAATAACTATTCCACAACATATAGCCAGATGTAAGGCAATGTTCCAAAAGGTCAGCATATTCCATTGGCATGTCATTTTCCCTTAACTTTCTTCTTACTATTGTTATGCAGTCTTCCACAGGTAGGCAGGTGAAGAGAGATTGCACATCAAAACTGACCATTGTTTCATTGTCTCTGAGATGTAGATGTTTGATCTCATTAACAAAATGGTATGAATCCCGAGTATGTGCTCTGGTTTGTCCACGCAGTGGTGACAGTACTTGGGCCACATGCTTAGCCAATCTATAAGTTGGTGAATCGATCTGGCTTACAATTGGACGTAATGGAGCATTAGCCTTGTGTATTTTCGGCAACCCATACAGCTTTGGTGGTTTTGGACATGAAGGAATTAAATATTTGACGTCCAGATTCAATGTCTCGGAGTTTTCTTTAATTATATCACTAGTAGTTTTCAAAACTTTGTTCGTTGGATCGGTTTTGACTTTTTTATAAGTACTTTCATCCGATAATAGTTGTTTAATTTTATCATTATAATCTGACGTATCCATAACTACAGTAGCATTGCCCTTATCTGCGCGAAGAATTGTTAATTCCCGTCTGTTACGTAGGTTTAATAACGCTTTGTATTGTTCGCGAGGAAGATTTAGTTTGGGCACAGAACTTCGTCGTAAAGTTGACGATATATCTTGTCTGATGGCCTCCGAATCTTCCTTCTTTATATTATTTTTCGACAGACAATCTTCTATATTACAAATGATTTCTTCGAACGGGATTTTACTAGGAGTTATGGCAAAATTTAATCCTTTTTCTAAGACTTTTATTGTGTTATTGTCCAATTGACAGTTTGACAGGTTGACAACTGCGCGTGAGCTGTCATTGTCTGTGGTGTTCGGTTCGTTATTTTTGACATTTGATTTGCTGTTTAATTTTTCGAATTTTAAAATTCATTATAATGAGTGAAATTCGCGTAAACATTAGAAAACAATATACTCTATCCGTGATTGAAACCTTGTTACAGTATGATTTACACATAATGAAAGATGAACGAAATAATGCCACTTCTCTTTAAACTTAAATCATGCATGTGATCTGAATCCGTAAAAACAGATGACGGATACGGATCAAGTACGTAAAATACAACACTAATAGTTGTACGACTACTTCGGAACTTATTTTTATTGATTCGGTTCAGATTTAGCTAGTAACCGCTCAACCTTTGCTCGCCGATGGTAGGCTCGTTAAAATTTGTAAAACGTGTTCTATGCTCGGGATTCAAACCTATATACCGCGATCTTATGACCTTTTGCACTAGACTTATCTGAAATATTAATTATTAACTTATTTGATTTTCATCATAACAGGACCACTGGTAAAATTAGGGCGAGCGTGTGCGCTACTCCCCAAATTGGTCAAATACCTGACAGGCATGTGACACAATTTCACCGGGTATTTTTAGCAGCAAATATTAGGTTACATACAAAAAAGGAAACTATGAAAAATTCTCAATCCGTATGGAATTGAGAATTTCTATGCATCAATAATGATTAAAAAGAATGCAAGTGTGTTATGTGTATGTATGACTAGCTTTATAAATCTCCCCACCGTGGTTCAGGCCTTGACGTGACAATGGGGCTCAGTAGCCTAGGGAGAGCCCAGCACCTTGGGCGAAGCTAATTGAGCCAAGGGGGTTCTTCGTAACCCTCTTATAAGAAGAGGGTACAAAGCATAGGCGGCACTCGCCGGGTTTTAGTGGGTAGAGCTGCGTCCACTTACCAGCTGTCGGGCGCAGCGAGTTCCACATACCCGCGTGGGGAGACCCACTCCCCCGCGGGATGCCTCAGAGGATTTCCCGTCGATAAAGAAAAAAAAGGAGGCTGTTCATTTTTCATTAGGGTCATATTATGCACCTATTCAATAATAAATACAACTCATATCTTACATACACAATATTTTTGAGAAGCTGATTTACATTTCACTGACCTGCCGACTTTTAATACGTGGAATAAGCTCGTTAAAAAATTACGCCAAATTTACACGAGGGACCCATTATTAGCTCCTCAGAGCATTTTCCGGCGTTGAAGAATAAAAAAAGCATTATAAATCTAAACTATAAAGAAGTAACATTTAATTGTATATAAAGTATATGTAAGGTTACAAAGAATTATCCCTATTCTATATATTAATACGTGAAGCAAACACCTGTGTACCCATTGTGTGTACCCCTTGTTAAGAGGATTGCGCCAGTGACGCAAACGAAGGTATTTGAAATTGTGTACTGTTAAAGATTAAGTGGAGGAGTTGAGAAATCTATCTATTATTTATATTGTGTAAAAAAGTAAATCCCATTTGAATAAGTTTCACAATGAAAATAATCTTTTTTATGTTAGTGTGATAGGCAAACTGGCAGACGTGCCACCTGATGGTAAGTGGTCGACGTCGCCCATGAACATAAACTAGTATACCTGGAACGAGCCCAGGCAACTCATCTATGTGTTGCCTATCCTGAGACATAAGATGTTAAGTCTCGGTGCCAGTAATTACACTGCCTGTCTTGCCCTTCTTCCCGAAACACAGCAAAGCTGTTTCACGGGAGAAACAAGCAAGTCCCACCCATTTTCCCACCCATTTAAATGAAATAAAAAAGTAATCTTCTACTAAAATATATTATCAATATATTAATCTTCATTATTTTTTCTATAAACTTAGCTAAGTAACTACCTTTAGTTAAGTCAACCTTAGACAAATTGCAGGGCTCTAAGGATGCACTCGTTTCAAAATTATTTCTTTGTTGGAACCTCAGTTGGAATTTAATGCACTAAGTACGGTATATTTGAAAATCTGAATGTTACCTAATATAAACTGTGACATGGGTACCACCATCTTGCTTTAATCTCTTGAAACAGCTTTTCTTCGTTTCGGAGAGAAGGACAAGGCAGTGTAATTACTGGTACCGAGACTTATTTATGTCTCAGCATAGGCAACACATAAATTAGTTGCCTGAACTAGTTCCAGCTAAATTAGTTTATGTTCATGGTCGACATCGACCACTTACCATCAGGTGGCACGCTTTTGCCTATCCAACTAACATAAAAAAGCATTATATAAAAGACGACCTCTGTGGCTCAATGGTTAGCGCGTTGGCGCTCAAGCCGGAGGTTGCGGGCTCGAATCCTGCCAGGGAACAAAAATATTTTCTGTGTTCTTGGGTCATGGATGTGTATTAAATATGTGTATAATATAATAAAAATCTTAAATATTTGTATAGTATAAAAGTATTAAATATATTTCCGCTCTCTGGTACCCGTAACACAAGTTCTTCAAGAACTTACCACGGGACCAGATTGACGTGGTGTGAAAGCGTCCATAGATATTATTATTATTATATAAGCGATATATAATTAATTAGGTTGTGTAAATACTAAATACCCGCTAATTCATTCAATTTTTGACGATTATTTAATTGTGAATATGGTAATAAAAGATATTCCTTTGTCCAGTAATTGAGATATCTAACGCATTTTGATACAATTGTTAGTTCCTAAACCCCTTAAAAATTCTTCAGGTTTATATCAGTACCGATATTGAAGAGCAGCGTTGTGGTTGCATCACCGGCCATCGCACAGCGCACGCATGCTGCGTGCATACGATTGTTGTAGTGTGTGGCGCGTATCCGGTGTTAACTGAGTTAACGGTCTGTCAATTTAAATATTACAGCTCAAATAGATTTAGCGTTAAACGTGTTTTAGTTCAAATGTTTGAGAACTTTCATTTATCAGCCGCGACAAAATTCGTAATAATTGCTTCGTATAATAAGTGAAATTAGCGTACATATAATATGTCAACAGATATTGGTTATCTGTAGCGCTAAATATATTTCTCACTAGCAGTTGACCGCAGCTTCGCCCGCGTTAATTTAGATTTACAACCGTATCCGGAATGATGATGATTATTTTTGTAGCCTAAGCTATTGTTTACTCTATCAGCCAGCCAGTCCAGCCATTTCAGAGATTAGACGTAACAAACAGACAGACACACAGACAAAAATTGTGAAATGTTATTTTGGTACCATGTTTACATCCATATGCATTTAGTCAAAAGCGGTTATTTTAATATTAAAGATAAATTTAATCGAAGCCCCTGATAGTAACCCCTTTAAAAGTTTTAAAAAAAGTCCGCGATAGCATATTAATATGTCTATCGTTTAAGGTTTACTCAATATATTAATATGTCTATCGTTTAAGGTTTACTCAATATATTAATATGTCTATCGTTTAAGGTTTACTCAATATATTAATATGTCTATCGTTTAAGGTTTACTCAATATATTAATATGTCTATCGTTTAAGGTTTACTCAATATATTAATATGTCTATCGTTTAAGGTTTACTCAATATATTAATATGTCTATCGTTTAAAGTTTACTCAATATATTAATATGTCTATCGTATAAGGTTTACTCAATATATTAATATGTCTATCGTTTAAGGTTTACTCAATATATTAATATGTCTATCGTTTAAGGTTTACTCAATATATTAATATGTCTATCGTATAAGGTTTACTCAATATATTAATATGTCTATCGTTTAAGGTTTACTCAATATATTAATATGTCTATCGTTTAAGGTTTACTCAATATATTAATATGTCTATCGTTTAAGGTTTACTCAATATATTAATATGTCTATCGTTTAAGGTTTACTCAATATATTAATATGTCTATCGTTTAAGGTTTACTCAATATATTAATATGTCTATCGTTTAAGGTTTACTCAATATATTAATATGTCTATCGTTTAAGGTTTACTCAATATATTAATATGTCTATCGTTTAAGGTTTACTCAATATATTAATATGTCTATCGTTTAAGGTTTACTCAATATATTAATATGTCTATCGTTTAAGGTTTAATCAATATATTAATATGTCTATCGTTTAAGGTTTACTCAATATATTAATATGTCTATCGTTTAAGGTTTACTCAATATATTAATATGTCTATCGTTTAAGGTTTACTCAATATATTAATATGTCTATCGTTTAAGGTTTACTCAATATATTAATATGTCTATCGTTTAAGGTTTACTCAATATATTAATACTCAATATGAAGGCAAGTGGTCAACGTCGCCCTTGAAATAATTTTCCATCACATGCACACTTATTGAACGCTGAGCTCCACACGACGTCATTCTATTTATGTCATCCGTTTGAAGTTGAGACTTGTCTTGAGTCTTTGAATGGATCCAATAAATATATATTTACTCAGTGAACGAAATATTTACTAACTAGCTGTTGCCCACAGCTTCGCCCGCGTTAACTTAGATGTAGAGCCGTACACGGATTGATGATGATTATTTATCTATGGACTGGTGTAGGATTTTATTTTATAATATGAAGTGATTAATACCGTATTTTTGTAAATAGCTTTTACATTACCGCTTTATAATTGCCAATTTTTAAAGTATTAAAATGGATATAGGTAGTATGTTATATTTAACTAATATAGGATATTATTCCATCGCGGACTTTTCAGTAGGCATATTTAGGATACACAATTCTACCATACATTGATACAATAATAATTATTATCCTAACTTTCGGAACCGGGGCCGGGCCCGGCTCGTGCGCGAGGCGCGGCATCACGGAGCGCCCGGCGCGGTCGAAATCACGGTGTCGCATTATTTTGATTTTGCTATATCTCCTAAGATATGCATTTCATTTGCATGGTATAAACGGGAAAAACATACTAAATGAAATGGTCAAGCTAATTAACATATTTAAAATGATAAGGATTAATACCACATTTGTGTAAATAGCTTTCCAACTACCGTTTTATAATTGCCCATTTTTTTAAGTATTAAAATGGATATAGTATGTTATTCTTAAGAGATACACATATATCATCCCGGACTTTTTTGTAGATCTTTCTAAGGTGTACAATAATGTAGTACTATTGTACTTATACTATATTATATATATACTATTATACTTATACTATATTATATATATAGAATATTTTGATCTATCTGTTAGGGTTCATCCAGCGTTTGCAATGTAAGTGCAAAAAATGTGTTTATTTACGACATCACATTAGAAACCTCTAAAATTATCAGTGTTTATCTACTATATTATTATTTATATTATACACATAAACCATCCTCTTGAATCATTCTATCGATTTAAAAAAAACGTAGTTTTAAAGATCTAAGCATACAAAGGGACATAGGGACAGAGAAAGTGACTTTGTTTTATACTATGTAGTGAAGAAAAGAAGGAGAAACAAACAAAAACAATAAACAAACTAAATATATTATTATCTAATACCTACTTTAAACTTATATCAAAAAACTACGTATCTATGTATTTTTAAAATCTACAGCGCGCTTATTGCGAGAAGAGTCGTTAAGAACCACGTCCGTTCGCATTAAGAGTGACAATGTGAGTGAAGTCGGCGCGTTTTTTTTTTTTTTTTTTTTTTTCTTCGGAATGACCTATGCTATGGTCCAAAGACCTTTATGCGAAATCGGAAGAGTAGGAGAGCTGATGGCTTCTACCTAAAACAGTTAAACGGGAGGGTTACCTCCGCCAGCCGTGGTGTCAATGACATCGCAGCCTCCTGGCATCGGGAAAACACATGCGGCGAGGAAGCTCCGCGCCTTCGAACGTTGAGGTGCCACCCCAGGCGGACTACCCCCACCAGGTTGAACCACAAGTGATTGCCCAGCAGAAGGCGCCAGCAATACTGGGGCACACCCCGTCCGCGGCAGCAGCGACGTCCACCGCATGTTATCTTGACTGGAGTCATTGACCTCGAAGAGGGCAGGGACCCCACCAGCCACGCCACCCGGTGGGCGAGGCCATCCGCGCGCACTGCTGTCACGAGCAGTTTTTAAACTATACGAATCCGTGACGGTCGACTTTTTGCTGACGGTACAATTACTGTTATCACTAGGGCCGGCCCTAGCGATAACGGCAGTTATCGGGTCGCGCGCGGTCCTCGTTACTGTTGATAGCGTCGGACTATCGGTTATATCGCGGTCTGGAGTATTGCAGTCGACTCGCAACGGATTCGAACCTACGCTATCGCGTTCAGTCCGGACCGATGTAGTTGTCGTGTGTGGTGTGTATCGTCGCCAGTTGCCCCGGGACACGAGGCGGTGTATCGGTATACCTGTACCCGGATGTTGTTTACTTAATGTACTTTGTAAGGCGCGTCGCATGTTAGCGTCATGCATTAACAGCTGTGATATTTCATCAGCTGGGTCGGTCAAAACATGTTTTGGTAATCTATGCCTTTCGGCGACTGAGCTATCGGGGGTATAGTTTGCCGCGCTCGCGATGAGCGGGTTGGGATGTACTATTGCCTTTTCAAAGTGACGTTCTGACATCTCTTTGAAATGGCTCCTGATTGTTTCCAATCTAAAGTCGCGATGCAGGTCAATGTTTCTCACATACCAAGGACAACCGGTTGCCATGCGCATGAATCTATTTTGAACTACCTGTAGTGCATAAAGTCGTCTCTGTGGCACATGCGCGAATGCGACACAGGAATACGACATTATAGGCCGAATACAGGATTTATATAATGTGAGTTTATGCCTGAGGGGCATTTTACTATTTTTATTTATAAGAAAATATAATTTTGATAAAACGAACTTTGCCTTTTTTGTTACATTTTTAATATGTGGTCCGAAGGACATTGACCTGTCTAATGTAACCCCTAGGTATTTGACCTGATCGACTCTAGGGATTACGGTATCGTTTAACTTTATTGGCGCCATATATTGACAGCGCTTCCTGTCTGGACCTTTCACCCTTCTACTAAAGTGTAACGAGGCACTTTTTTCGGGATTAATTTCTATCCTCCATTTAGCGAACCAGTCTCCTAGGACGTTGACGGCTCGCTGAAGGGAGTTAGAGGCTATTGATGCTACTGGGTGGGTTATATACAGTGCGGTGTCGTCGGCAAAGAGCGCCAGCTTTACCGCTGGGTGTTTAGGTATGTCTGACGTGTACAGGTTGTACAGGGTTGGGGAGAGCACTGAGCCCTGAGGGACTCCGGCCCTCAGAGGTCTCCGGGAGGACAGGGTGCCTTCTACTCTAAACCTAAAGTGCCGGTCAGACATGTAGTCTTTGATGATGATGACCAGTCTGTCCGGTATTCCTAATTTATAAAGTTTGTATATGAGTCCTTCGTGCGTTATCCGGTCAAAGGCCCTCGCTACGTCGAAGAAGACCGCGCATGTGTCGTGGGATCTTTTCCTATTCAGACCTCTGAGGATGTCCTCCGTCATACGGTGAACTTGTCTGGGACAACAATGGTTTTCGCGGAAGGCGAATTGTTCATCTATGAACAGGTTCTTTTCGCTTATAACAGTTTTCAACCGTTTAAGCAGAACCCGTTCATATATTTTTCCTATCGAGCTTAGTAAGATTATGGGCCGATAGCTTGACGGTTCCGTACCCGGCTTTCCGGGTTTGGGTATACCTATAACCGTGGCTTCTTTCCATATGTCTGGGAATTTGCAACCCTTTAGGAGGGCGTTTATTATATTTACCAGGAGGATAACTAGAGCGAGCGGTAGTATTTTTAATACACTGTTCGTTACTCCGTCCAGCCCGGGGGCCTTCTTGGAGTGCAGGCACTTAATTATGTCTTGGACCTCTTCTACATCCACCGGAGGGATCGGATCACCCTCCGGCGGCATAGCGGTCCTCCTCGGAACCTCCTCTACATGGGGACCTACTGGGGAGGATGCTACTATCGGGCTCGGCGTACACTGGCTCTCGAAATGATCGGCTAGACATTCGGCTTTGTCTGAGTCCTCTAGTGCAGGCGTATTGTTTATTCTATTCAACGGGGGCATAGATGCCTCCGATTTTTTACGAATTGATCTCGCGAGTGGCCAGTAGGCTACGTGGGAAGGATTTATCTCGCTCAGGAGGCGATCCCATCTCTCGGATTTAAATTCAATTATTCGGGCTTTGACCTCTCGTTCGAGGTCACGGAGGGAACGACGACACTCTTCCGACGGGTAGCGAGCGTATGTACGCCTAGCTATATTTTTCTCGCGAATTAGATCTTTAAGGTCCTCCGGGAGCTCCCAGTGGCCCTCATGGGCCGCTGAGACCTCCCTGGATGACATTTCAACGCTCGCTACCAGATGGTCCGTGAAGTCGATACAGGCTGATACAGCAGCTTGAGGACTATCTATGATATCAGGGATTTTATCGAGGTGACTCAATTGAAGGGATTTTAAATTTTGATTTAAAAGTTTATAGTCGATAATCTTTTTCTTATTATTATTTATATTATTATTGGGGTCGCCGAGCTGGATGAGCACCGGTCTGTGGTCCGAGTTAGGCTCGTCGATAGTTTTTATGGAGTGCACCTGAAGGGATACATTCCGCAGGATCGCGATATCTAATATCGATGGCCGCACGTTACGCTCGCTGTTTGCGAAGCTATAGCGAGTGGGCTCATCGGGGGCTTCAATTATAAAATTTAAATTATCGACTGCATTTCTAAGGATAATACCATTTTGATTGGTAGCATTACAACCCCATTCCTTGCTTTTACTATTTAGGTCGCCGACTAGTATAGTGGCGTTGCCTAAGTCGAGTAGCGATTTTAAATCGCTTATTAAAAGTTTTTTATTTGCTGACTGGTATACCGAGGCTATGGTGAGCGACTGGTGGTCTGTCATACTCACTCGGCATACGGAGGCTTCGAGAGATTCTAAAGCCGGCGGGTCAATTGGGATACAATGAAGCGATCTCTTGTAATAAATAAGGGTGCCGCCAAGGCTGGACCGCATCCTGTCGTTTCGTATAATATTGTAATTTCTTATTTTAGGGTTTGACATGGACGGTTTTAGAAATGACTCCTGCACAAGGAGGACATCGACGTCATATTTAGTGACGAATATCCGAATTTCTTCTAGGTTAGATCTGATGCCATTCGCGTTGAACGACACCACTCGCAGAGAACGTGGTTTTATCCTACCCGAGGTAGCCATTTAAACTGCGGGAGTGTAGCACTTGATCTGCTCGATCAAGGCGGCATGTTCAATCAGCCTGTGCTGAGGTGGGCCACGCAGCTTTGCTGCGAGTATTGATACCTCTTCGGTATCAATGGCGCAGAGAAAATCTGACACGAACGCCAGATCTGCTCCGTAGTTAGACGGTTGGGCAGGGCGGGGCGCTGCCAGCATTGATACGCCGGCAGGGGGACCCGTTGGCCTGCTCGCGCCCAGTGGGGGCCTCGAAGGGCCCTGGGCGGGCGGTGGCCTGTGCCGGCTTTGGTGCCGGCTTTTGCCACGGGTTTATTTTGGGAAGTGGGGCTGGGAAGTATTCAGGAGCTTCCCTTGGTGCCGTGAATCGAGGGGGGAGTCGGCGCGTGAGCGCCCTCGCCTTTTTATAGATGCAGCGGATGGCCGTTTCGCGCGTTAAACAAAAATCAACCGTATAGCCGTACCATACTGGCGCGGCGAGATTTGAAAGTTTTATTTCATCTATATCTTGTGTGTTTATAAACCGATTTCTATAATATTTTTTTTAAAATAGATATTAAAGTGTAGTTTTTGAATATGGGAGTTTGATAAAGATATATCTATGTGAAATACAATATATTTATGCATTTAATACAATTTGAAGAAATGCTTACAATTAAACACATTATTGTGGCTAATTTATAAAAGATAGATATATACTATTGAGGACTTTTTTGTAGATCTTTTGAAGACCATCCTCTTTGTAATACATACTTTTGGTGAATGATCAACGTATGCGAGGATAACAGCTCGAAAGCGCATTTTCATCCGACTTGCTTCAAATTTATCGTCACTGCTCAGCTCCTATGTGTCTTATCGTTATGGTATATAGCCTATAACCTGCCCAGGAGTATGGACTACAATCGTACCAAGTTTGGTAAAAATCCCTTCAGCAGTTTTTGACCCATGCGTGCATATACAGACAGACAGATAGACAGACAGACAGACAGACTGACAAAAAATTTACTGTTTGCATTTTTGGCATCAGTATCGATCACCATTCATCCTCCAATATTAATTTTGAATATATATTCAATGTACAGAATTGACCTCTACACAGTTTTATTATAAGTATAAATTACTTATAGAAGATATAGATATGAGAAAGTTGAAACATTAATCTGTTTGAACGCAAAAATCATTCCAATAACCTATATTATACCTATAGGCTTTTATGAAAAACTTTTTTTTATTTTTTAGATAATGAAACCACGGAGAAAGCTAGTGAAATATATTTAAATAAAAAAGATTTGGTTAGATCTCCTATGATCAAGTTGGATCAGAGTGGGAGGTGCGAGACACCGTCGGACCAATCTTTGAGCAGGGAGTTGACCGGAATCACGGCGCAATATTCTTCCACCTGCACAGATCCTGAGGGGGCACGGATGTTTCGGATGATATCTGTGTAAGGTGGCAGCGACGGAGGACTCGCCACTGTTGACCATACCCTGGCGGAGTGCCCAGCTTGGACGGAGGCAAGGGCGCCTCATTGCTGAGGTCGGCGCGCACCTGTCGCTCCCTGCGGTTATCCGAGCGATGACCGTTAGAGAGAGCACATGGCAGGTGGTCCTCTCCTTCTGCGAGGACGTGATGTCGTGGAAGGAGGAGGCGGAGCGGGAGAAGGCACTCCTTCACTGGCGCCTCTTCCCGCAGGAGGGCACGGCGACGACAGGCGGTCGCACCGCCGCGCCGATCGGGGGATTCGCCCCCGGATCGGATCAGATCTTACGCGCGCGCATAAGATCCGAACTAAAAGGCACCCTTATGTGTTGAGGGTGCCTTAAGCGGAGAAAGAGGATGGGACGCCACCCAGACGAAACCAAAAAAAAAGAGTGCGAAGTGGTAACGACATTTACTGAAATTAAGCCGCGTATAAAATATCGGAAATTATGTTACAAATAGTTTTAAACTATGTTTCACAACACAATCTATTTAAAAATTAAAACAGGACAATTATCATGTTTTTCACTTTCTCGTGAATAAGGTACACAATGCCGAAATAAAGAGCTACGTGAAAACTGAAAAACATTAGATATGTCGTTTGATGGTGATAATAGATGGTTTATAATTACGTTTATGCTATTTTATATTTTGTCCGGTCGAAATACCGTAACCACTTTAGTCTTATGCTTTCCATAATCCTTGCTCTATCACGGACCACGGTATGTAGATACAATGTTCATTAGTTTTTCTCTTGAGCCAATATGCATCTGGGGTCCGATATGATCACCCCAGCTAGACCATTCGAATACTTATTTTATGGGTTGGATAACGACCTCCAACTTCTTGAGTTGACTCCAATGGCCGCTTGTAATTGAATGCGATTAGGGATTCGTCTTGGCGTTCATTAAAATCCTGTCCCACAGTGGACGGAATATAGGCTGGTGATGATGATTTCAAAATGTAACAAAATGTCTCAACTTAAGCATACTTCTACGACGTGGCTACAAAGGCTACGGCGTAGATGAGTCTACGGTTGCTACGAGACCCCAGACTTAAATAAATAACGAGCCAGGATCGTGCGCTAGGGATGTGCACTATTCATCGACTTTGTAATATTAAGGTGTTTAATATTTTAATGGCCTTAAAATATATATAACGAGAGAAACGTGAAAATTGTCAGTAATTACTTAACTTTAAACAAATGTTGCCTTTAAAATGCTTTAATAAAGGAAACAAAATATAATCCATATCTAGCATGTCATGGTAATAAAATCTATTTTAAAATAGTTCGACTTTTCTCTTAAAGAAATAAGAAAATATCGATCACAAAAGGGTAGTTATATTTTTAATATTAACAAATATTAATATTTATTTAAAACGTCTATATGAAATATTGCTACTTTTATAGCAAATGGTAGCAAATATATTATCGTTCAAAACAAGTAACATAAAACGATAGTAAAATTACATCAGAAAACTTAATTTTTACATTTAAAATATTTGTGTTAAACAAAAATGCGTACTCAAAATCGTATGTTATACATTTATAACGACGTTGCATCATGCATGCATCATTTTTCTGACCCTACACGCCATAATATATTTCACTCCCGTAAGCATGCTGCATGCATATGCTTAATATCTTTCCATTAGACTCAAGCAACTTTCGTCTATCAAGTAAAACGGTCTCAGTCGCAGTAATGTTGTTACGACGTAATCTAACGTTTCGTTTTGCTATATACGTAAAAGCTTTTATTCATAAAGCTTAAAGGAGCTTTTAATATTAATCTGGTATGTTAAGAGTTGCGAATGGACAAAGATATACATTGTTATTTCATTAGATGCAAATGAAAAAAATAACAAACTGCAATTAAATTAAACCTATTCAGAAGATTTACTTACAATTATAGCTTTTTGTGACACAGGTGGGTGAAATACGCAGTGCCGTCTGTATGTGTAGCTTGGCTATGTTTTGAAAAGAAGAACAGGTAAGGCAGTTGTTTATGATCATGAGAATCTGGCCACTTACTATCAGGTGATGTCTAATTGGACCGTTCAAATAACAATAATCCAAGGAATTGTTGGCCAAATTCCGAAATAAAATATCCCTTGGCCTTTTATTATTATTATATTTAACACATTTTGTTATTTTCTCCAATTAGTGCAATTTAATTTTCTTTGTAATATATTTTATGGAGTTAATCATCAAAAACAAGTCAACATTTAGAGCTTTTCTTTTAAGTACTAAAGAGCTATATATAGAAGTCTAGCAAATATAATCCCAAACAATGTCGTGTAGCAGTGCTAAACTGTTCAAAACACAGGAACTTAGTGAATTTAAGAGGCTTCTGAAACCAGTAAGGTGTTTTATTGAACCTTAATAATTGCTAACGTCGGTTTATGTTTGTTTGGATAAACAAATCTCAATAATAAATAGTTCAATACTCTATCATTCATTAGAATTTCAAATGTTAAAATAATTTTCCAAATGCGACTTCTAGTTCCTGATATTAAGCGTTAAAACACATAAAACAAACTATTCAACTTTATTAAATTAGTGTACATTATTAGCGGTCTTGGATCCGTTACAGTCATACATAATCATTCTGGGACTAGCGCTCATTATTCCTATGGTCTCACAAATACAATCTCAAAAGCAGTAATACTACCGCTCCTTAGAAACAGGAAAGCTGTCACAACATGCCAGGAATTATTGTCACTGTCATCAGTTTCCAATGATGAACGTCTTCATCACCATGACACCCACCATATATTAGATATATGGTAACCGTCCTGAACTGAAGGAGTGCCATTCAGTTCAGGACGGTCATTCATCACTAATATAGTAGCTGAGTTAGTTTGTTTGAACACGCTAATCTTTGGAACTACTTGTCGTATTTGACAAATTATTTTAGAATTTGCGCAATTAACAGAGAAAGGTATAGGTTGAATTTTTGTTTCAATTTTTGGCGACTGAAATCGCGGGAACAGCTTGTCAAAGATAAAAGAAAAATATATATTTCCATTGATAGACTGTGATAAATTCTGAATGTGAAACAGAATCTGCAAGGTTATGAAGATAGCTGTTATTCTATAGCATTTGCTATAGAATATAATAATATAGATGTTTAACATCTATATTTTTTTAGTATCATTCGGAAATATTAAATAAAAGGACCAAACAAATGGAATCTAATTCTAGCGAAGCGTACGTGACCTTTATACAACCCAAAAACATTTTCTAAGAGTTAGCGTTGTTTAGGCGAGATTAACAAATAAACGTAGAGAAAAGGAGACAATACGAAATATTATTATATGAAATTAAAGATTATTTAGCTCTAAAAAGTCATATCAACTATTATAGTATCGATAAATATAAAAATAATGCACACACATCACTATTAATGTTTAATATGAATAAAGAATATTCCATTAAACAAAAACATGTCATACATTTATGTAAATTATTATAGAGTATATCTAAAACTTAAAAAAACTAAAAAGCTAAATCGAGTAATTACATAACATAAACATTTAATTAAAATACGAGTACAACGCTGAGCAATTAAAGTTAAACAACGAACGAGCTAATTTTAGTATGCAATTAATTTTAGTTCAGTCCAACAATATTTAGAATGCTGTAAATATAGTTTAGTTATTTAAGATATCTAATGAATTAGAGGAAATACACGTATAGTAAAATTCATAAATGAAATTATTCTTTTCAAAATATTTTAAAATTCATTTTAACAATAAAAAAATATTCATAATTAAAATGTCAAATTCTATTTAAAAAAAATAAAATAGACGTAAAAAGTTTGCACGACAAAGAAATGGAATTGCGTATTCAGAGCGTTGTAAGTCGCATTTCTTTGTATGTTGTTTACCTCCGACGTTATGTCTTCCTGGTACTTTTAGGAAAAAACACAGACTAGTTTTTTTAAAGAAGTTTTTAAATTAGTTTTTTTTTTACCTGATAGTGTGTGTTCAGTGCGGCCAGCGTGGTGCCGGCTGCATGTCGGAGACACTCGCACTCGCACTTGCACGTGATCGGCAGACCACGGCCGGGGCTGTACTGCCTCGCCCCGGTCGATAGGCGCTCCCTCCACTCCAACAGGTACATGCGTGCGCCGGTCCCACTACTACATGCTTAAACTGACCTACAAATTACAAAACGCCATTACAGATGCGTTTGTGCAGACAAAATCGCAAAAAAAAGTTAGAAAAAAATCAACTATTATTAATTTTTTGTTTTGTTAGATTAATGATTATGGATAAGCTGGCAGACGTGACACTTGGTGGTGGTCCACATCGCTCATGAACATAAACTAGTTTACCTGGACCTAGACCAGGCGACTCATTTATAATATGTTCTCATTTGCGCCTGTTTTTATTTAATTACACTGCCTGTCTTGCTCTTTTCTCCGAAACACATCAAAGCTGTTTCACGGAAGAAACAATCAAGATGGACCCATGCAGATGGGAGCGCGACACAGCGCATCACCCCCACCGGTTATTCTATAAAAAAATATAGCATATGAGCACAGAGTACTTTTTTATGCATAGGAGGCAAACGAGCAGTCGAAATTCGGCTGCAAAGCAGAATGAAACTAACTCTTACAAAAAATAGTGTAACAGTAATGTAACGTAGTGTAACAGTAAAAAATAGTGTAAAAGTAAAAAATTGTGTAAAAGTAAGTAGACAGTAGACTTGGCATTCACCGACTTCATATATACCTAGGTATTAATTTATTTTCGCTTTAAGTGCCTATTTGTGGTTTTGAAGTCGGTTTATTTTTTTATTAATTTTTACCGGTTTTAGTGAAATAAGTTTTAGTTTAAAAAAGTTTTCTCGATGTTTTGTGAACTGAAATCAAATCTATCAACGACTTCATCAGTAGTTTTTAGTCCTTTGTCTGGTCCTTAAATAATATAACATGATATTAACGTCTGCAGTCTGCGTAAAGTAAATTGTTAATTACAATAATAACAATAACTTTCATTCGAACTTGTTGTATGCGTGTGTGTAACGACGTTTACGGAGCTAACACTACAAACTAACTTTGCTTCCGTCCTGTAAATTTCGAACTGAAAAATGAACCTCGCGGTCGTCCGAAGACTTTCGTCGACAATGACGAATTAAAGGCGATTGTGGAAGCTGATACACAATCTACGGGTGAATTAGCAGCAGCTTTCGAAGTGAGCGTCAAAACAATATTGGTCCATTTGCGTCAAATTGGCAAGGTAAAAAAGCTTGAAGGGTGCCCCACGAACTCAAGGATCGCCAGCGCGAAGTACGCGTCATGACGTGAAGGAATTTTGAATCGCATTGTTACCTGCGATGAAAAATGGATTCTGTTTGATAACCGCAAGCGCTCAGCAAGTTGGTTGGATCCTGGTTCAGCACCTAAATAATGCCCTAAACGAAAACTTACCCCATTTGATGGTCATTGTTTGGTGGTCTAGCGCCGGTGTGATTCATCACAGCTTTTTACCAAACGGGGTGAGCATTACTGCAGATGTGTACTGTGAAGAACTGAACACGACAACGCGCGACCTCATACTGCACAGCAGACGGTCTCCAAGTTGCAAGAAATGGGGTTGGAAGCACTCCGTCATCCGCCCTTCTCACCAGACCTTGCGCATACAGACTACTACTTTTTCCAGAATGTGGATAACTTCTTGGCGGGAAAAAAATTCAATACCCGAGAGGCAGTACAAAATGCCTTTGAAGAATTTGTTGCCTCCCATCCAGCTGATTTCTTTAAGAAGGGCATCAACAAACTGCCACTGCGTAGGCAAAGATGCATTGATTGCATGGATGACTTCGATTAATACGAATAAAAAATACATGAATAAAATTCGTTTAATTTTTTTTATACAAAACGGCAATTTCATAGGTAAATACCTATAGTGACAAAAGAATATCGTTTCAAGAATTATCTACGTCATATAACTTATTATTATTGTCGTCACAACGTCTTATAATTCGATGGGGCCGGCTACACGAACGAAAAAACATGAAACAAAGAAGAAAGAAAGAAAGAAAGAAAAATATTTTATTGTTCACACCAAAGATCAAAACATAATCACAACGTAGTTTCACATACATTAATTATTGTGAACAATAGAGGTAGCCACTCAGCATTTGCCACACCATTACACCATGCGGCGTTACCTCGCTCTGAGGCGTTTCATTTTCTTATGACGTTGTCACGTTCAATTATCGTCAGTAAACCGACTTTACGGACAACCGATTTTTTAACGGTTTGTATTTAATTAACAGGGCGAGAAAAAATTAATCATTGTTTAGTATATTGGATTAGTCTGGTTGGCAATGTTCGATAGCCAATTAATATAGAACAACAAAGCAGAACTATTTCCAACTTAACGTAACAATGTACCAGTGGAATGTGCTTTGTGTACGACAGTAAAGCTGGAATGGTCAAATGGGTAGAACCAATTTTTTTGCTCAAATTTTGTTCTCATTTTGTGCTCATTTAGTGCTAATTTAGTGCCGAAAACAGAAGATTTATGCTATTATAGTTTGTTACGTTTGCGTTTTTTTACGAAATGAAATTATAGAATGGGCAGAACAAGAGAGGCAGAACGAGACGGACCCGCGCTCTGAGGGTCAACACGAGTCTCATGTTAGTTTCCTAGCTTCAGTGTGGTTTTTTTGTTTAAATTCCTAATTTACTTCAATTCTTTACTGATGCCTTTTGTATTAGACGTTTCATGAGTAAGTTGATATTTATATTAAGATATTTAATTTTGGCACTATTCGGCACTATTTTTAAGTTTATTTGATGCTCGAGTACAAGGAAACCCAATGACAATATCCCATGCAAAAAAAATACAAAGCATAGAAAAAGGTCTAAAGAAAAATGTTAACCAAATAGAATATTAAATATTTGTTTAATATTTCCAATAATAATTTGCTTCAGAAAAATAAGCCTTTGCGCCGATATTTTCTGTATTTTCAGCGGGAACAACATTTTTTTAAATAATATAATAGAAATATGGTTTTCTTAAAACTTTTTATTAAAACCCGCTAATTAAGTTAAGAGGTAGTGCCATGCTGCTTAGCAGCCGAATTGGGCCAGCACGACCGGTTTGTGAGTTTCCGGTGGCCCATTGGCGGGGGGGTTAGGGAAAAGGAGGGCAACGCATCTGCATAATCTTTGGTTGTGCGGATGTGTTTGGGCGTCGGTAGTCGCCAAACGGCTTCGACTGCTCATTGCCCTACTATGCCATAAAAAAAAATAAAAAAAAAATGTTTATTTGCAGCCTAGTTACATCTTTAACAAAAATATGCTCTGCAATTTTAACCTCCCTTAAATGTAACGTTAGATTACGCGGTCATACGCAGATATGCGATTTTGTGAGTAAAATGTGGTAAAATCGACGATTTAAAATCATAGTCATTAAGCGCCTTAACTAATATCACTCCTCCGTCAGCCCGTCTGTCCGTCTGTCCAAACAAATATGAGCTACCGCTACGTGCAGTAAGGCGGGTAGAATATAAAATGTTAATAATTGCTCTCGTAACTTACCGCCAGTGTTGTGCTTTAGTCGGCGTTTTCAATATCGATTTGTATTTAATAACAATTTGAATTTTCTAATGAAACTAGTTTTTTCATGAACATTATTATAATCAACCTTTCTATGTCCACTGGTGAACTGGGGCCTTTTCATCATTTTCATGTCAAAAAATACATTTTATATAAAAAAAAATCTTGCTGGCTCGTGTGATTTGATAATTTTGTATTTTGAATAGCAAATTAATAATAATTAGTTTTAGTGTAGTATCTTTCAATTTCTTATTATTAGCGTCGCATCTTGTGTATAATTAACAATTATACATACGATTTATGAATAGTTTTTAAGTAGTCTATCACCACAAAAAATATTTTATTTTAAGTCAATTAACAACTTTGAGACATAACTTGTACTTATAAGAAAACTGTATTATTTACTGTCACTTAGGTCTTAGGATAGGCAACACATAAGTGAGATTGCTTATCCATCTACAAGATCGTTCTATCTTACTAACATACATATTTTTTCCTAAGCCAATGTACCATTTAACTAGTATTTTATCGATATATTACAAACCCGACACTAGTTTTATCAAAACGAAGTTAACATTCAGACCGTTCCCCAATAATATTTATTACATACTTCATGTAGTTCCGGGAAGACTTCCCCCTTTATATCACCATCATATTATTGTTACTAAACAAATAAACGATTCGCAAAATAATCTCATAAATAATACATGAGAGCCCTTGACAACTCTTCATATAAAATATCAAGAGAATAAGGAAAGTTATAGAAAATACTAAGAGTCCGTGAAATTATGAAAGGATCTAAGACGGGTAAGTGGTAAGTAATAAATAAAATATGTTTAGATCTGTTGTTGCTAATCCTCGTTTGAGCATGGAAAATATGAGAAAGCAGGCGACAGCAGCAGGCCAAGACAATATATCCGAAAAATTTATGAACGTGTCCTGAACCGGTGTATTTCTGAGGGCATTCCCTAATATTTGTTGAAATAGCACTGTTAAATTAACTTCTAAACTTGGCAATAAACCGCCAGACGACCCAAAATCTAACAGTCCCATAACGCTGCTACCATCGTTGGATAAACTGCTTGAACGACTTACAGATTACTAAATTTCATAATCAACAATTTGGATTTACAGCCGGTCGTCCAACAGTGGATGCGGTCATGGTAGTTAGAAAAACAATAGACCTGTCAGAATTTAAATATGTAGTAGGAATATCTCTGCCTTTGATAACGCTTGGTGGCCGATGTTGTATTGAAATATAGAGGATCTATCTCCAACATCTACTCCTTGATATATTCGTACTTCATACATTTATTGAATAGACACACACACCTTGGGAATAAGGCGTTTGCTACGAGGCTTCCTTTTATATTATGTTATACATATATTGTAAAATATTCTCAAGATTAGTTTCACTCAGTTTTTTTTGCCCGGTTCTTCTCAGCTTTGGAACCAGTAGTAGAGTTATTTGACGCACCTGTAAGCAGGTAGCTAAACTCCGGAGTCTCCGGGCAGGGATGTTTTGGTGAGCTGTGCTGCATGCCCCACAGGGACGGAACACCAAAAGAAATACATGTACAAATATTGATTAAAAACTTTTGGCCATTACACTCAATCTAAGAAACTAACGCGCGGTTGCCCACAGGGTTCCGTTTTGTCACCCCTTTTGTGGAATATAGGTTTCGATGTCAATTGTCAAGTTCTAATTGATAAGCCTTTAAACGTTTCCGAGACTGCAGGGCCGACTAGATAATATGTGGCGAGAGTTATTCAGCACTATTTTGATCATATCGTAACTATTTCGAAAGACATCATGTTTCTAAGGTTTTTAGCATTTTCATTTGTGACAACCTCTGCAGCTCAATGGTCAGCGCGTTGGCGCTCAAGCCGGAGGTGGCAGGATCGAATCTCGCCAGGTAACAAAAAGTTTTCCGTGTTCCTGGGATGACCCAGGATCCAGAAGGATGTGTATTAAATATATTGTGCATAATATAATAAAAATCTTAAATATGATATGTATAGTATAAAAGTATTAAATATATTTCCGTTGTCTGGTTTTTAAGACTATGTTTTGGACTGGCAATATCAAAGATTTTTATTTAACATTTTTACGTATTCAATTTTTGAAATCGACTTCCAAAGACATATTGCGTTCAAACAATAAACTCTTTAACTTTCATTATTATAGATTATTATTATTAGATAAGATAAAAAAAACATAATCCGATGAATTGAGATCCTCTTTCTTTTTGAAGTCGGTTAAAAAATTACAAGTGAAAAAAATTATAAGCGTTTGGTAAAAAGACAGATTTTTTCTTAATTACGCCCCTAAAACTTTTCATTTAAGAACATTTTAATCATAGGAAGAGAAATTAGGTTGTCGGAGCGGGAGACGGCCGGGGTCGCCCCGGGCGATGCTGCGGTTTTATGGTTCTTTGAAATTTATAACTGAACATAAAAATCCAAAAGTGGACATTTCTATATAATGCAACAAGTTTCCCTTTCGTCCCTATTTATTTTTATAAGTAATTCAGTCCCATGTCATTAAGTCGATTTTTTTTTGTTATCACAGGGAGATCCTCTTGATCGCCAGGATCTTCGGGTTTTAACCCTATGTGGGACTCGCACTTACGAGTGCCCTGCCCGTAAACTAAAACCACTGCGCGAGCCATATGCAGGCTACAGGATCACCTATCTCCAAATAATAAACATATTTTCACGCCTACGCAAAATAAATCATTTTTTATTCTGATATACTTTTCTGCAAGACGAATAGATATTCGTCTTGCAGAAGTTAGATACTGGTGCACCGCCTATCACGATTATGGACCATACACCATGAAATGTGAATGCCGTAAATCAGTTATTATAATTTTGTATAATACATAGGCTGCACTAAAAGTATCGGGAATGGAATATTTCCACTGTTCCTGTCATATTCAAATCTTTTTAATTGAAAACTCATTGGTTTAAAAAATCGAATACCATTTATTTATTTAAAAAAAGATTCTCGGTCTTGTCACAAGGTCTGGTAAAACTTGTTTAGTCGTTGAGAAAATGGAATTGACTCGAGAAAATTCTAGAGCGATGATTTATTATGACTTTCGAAGTGGTTTAACACGAAAACAGTGTGTTGACCGGATGATTTCTGCATTTGGTGATGAAGCCCTATCAAAAACCACAATTTATCGCTGGTTTGCTGAATTTCAACGTGGACGTGTCAAGCTCAGTGATGATCCCCGTCAAGGTCGTCCAAAAACTGCAGTCACCCAAGAAAACGTTGATGATGTGCGTAAGCTGATTGAGGAAGATCCACATGTGACATACCGCGAAATTCAGGCAACTTTAGACATTGGCATGAGTCAAATACAAATAATCTTGCATGAACAATTAGGTGTAAAACATTTGTTTTCCCGATGGATACCGCATTTGCTCTGTGAAGAGCAAAAAGCGGCTCGCGTTACTTGGTGAGTCAGAACTCTCGAAAGATTCCACGCAGGATCCTCAAATGTTGTAAACAACATCGTATTAGGTGACGAATCCTGGATATACGCGTACGAACCCAAAACAAAAAAACAGTCACGAGTTTGGGTGTTCGAAAATGAGTTAAAGCCAACAAAAATTGTTCGTTCACGGAGTGTTGCAAAAAAAATAGTGGCCACGTCTCCAAAACCGGCGATGTTGCGACTATTCCTCTTGAGGGACAAAGAACGATTAATGCAGAATGGTATTCTAGCATTTGTTTGCCACAGATCGTTTCTGAACTCCGTAAAGAGAACTGCAACCGCCGCATCATCCTCCATCACGACAATGCGAGTTCTCACACCGCGCACAGAACAAAAGAGTTTTTAGAGCAAGAAAACATAGAATTATAAGACTATCCGCCGTACAGCCTCGACCTAAGCCCTAATGATTTGTATACTTTCCCTAAAATAAAGAATAAATTGCGTGGTGAGAGATTTTCATCGCCTGAAGAAGCTGTGGACGCCTACAAAACGGCCATTTCGGAAACCCCAACTTCCAAATGGAATGGTTGCTTCAATGATTGGTTCCATCGTATGGAAAAATGTGTCAAATTTCGCGGAGAATCCTTCGAAAAGCAATAAATACATTTTTAAATAGAAATGTTGTGTCACTTCCTTGATTCCCGAAATTTTCAGTACCGCCCTCGTATCTTTGAGTCGCTCACATTTCCTATAAAAAGTGATGGTCAAAAATGATACAAAGTTACTATAGTTGTAAAAGTTAATCCCAAGCACGTAGTCCGTCGAGCGCATGACGGTACCGTTCCCCTGGGAACATATACGTAAGTGTATTAAACTCCATGCTGTCAAACACTTATATTGAGATGACATTTTAGTATTAAATTAAAAAAAAAAGATTCCGACAAATTGATAACCTCCTTTTTGAAGTCGGTTAATAACGAAAATTAATAACGGTCTAGTGTTCCTCGAAAGTTTACATTTTCTACTAACTGAAGCTCGCCGATACTTACAAAGAAATAGGTGAATCTTAAAATAGAAGACAGAGTTACATTTTTTTTTACCTTTGTTAACAGAACTTGTAAAAAAGTATCACAATATTATATTTTACTAACACTTGTACAATTATTTTAGCTAATAACACTCTACTTCTAAAACTATTTAAAACTAGATAATGGACATACATAATAAATAAATAAAATAAAATAAAATAAAAAAGCCTTTATTTGATCCTGCTACATTGCTTCATAATTTAAGTACTGTTATTGTTTCTATGACATCGTGTTTGATTGTTAGCAAGGTCCCCAGGTTGGGTAAAGGCCTCCTCCAACGATGCCCACTTTTCTCTATCCTGAGCTGTTTGCCACCACTTGGGACCAGCTACTTTTTTTAGTTCGTCCTCCCAGCGTGTTGAGGGCCTTCCTCTCTTTCTTTTTCCTTGAGGTCCTCTCCATATGGTGGTGATATAGGTCCATCTTTTGTCTTTAAGCCTCGCTATGTGACCAGCCCACTTCCACTTTACCCTTTGTGCGTGGTTTAAGGCATTATTGGCTTTTGTTATTTCTCTTATCTTTACGTGTCTAATCTTATCTAGTTTTTTTATATTTAGCATGCTTCTCTCAATTCCTCGCTGACAGGATGTTATTTTTGCTTAACTTTTGATGTAAATTTCCATGTTTGACATCCATATCTCAGGCATGGTAAGAGGTTTGAGTTCATTGTCTTAGTTTTCAGTTTATTGGCATGTTACTTTTAAAAATTTCTTTCATACTCCAGAATTTGTTCCAAGTACGCTGTACTCTTCTTTCGATCTCTAGTTCATTGTTTTCTTTTTCAAAGCTGATTGTTTTTCCTAGGTAAGTATATTTGTCTGTATAATCTAGTGGATATCCATTGACTTTTATCTGTTTTTTGAGGCTATTAGTCATTACCATGGTTTTAGCGAGATTGATTTCAAGTCCGAGACTTCCTCAGAACTACAGCTCATGATCAATGACTTACAATCAGCTAGCGCAGAGGACATACATATATGTACCCAATGTTTTTCATTTTTATTTCGCGGAGCTCGATATTTCGACATTATCTACAAATGTCTTGTTCACGAGTCTAATAACCATGTTAATTTTAAATCTACATACTAAGTACTTCTTACTTATTAACTTGTGAAAACTTGTAATTGGCCTTCATATTGCTATTATATTTAATAGTCTAACTTTTATTTAATTAACCCTTTAATTAATAAAAATAAAAGATAACTGGCAAATTACAAATACCAAAAAAATGTCCGTATACGAACCGATGTTTCAGATACAAAAGTTTAAAAAATACTTAAAAAGTATTTATAGTAGCTCATTTCCACGGCGTGACATGGGCTCTGAGTGTAATAATCATCGGTTCGTATACGGACAGTCCGGTCGCTCAATATTTAGGTAACAGAACACCCTCTTTCATAAGTCGGTTAAAAATGCAACAATTTTTACGTATTTCATAGCTGTTTATTAAGATTTATACATTTCTGTCGTTTCTGATACTTTACAATAACCATTGAGTTCACCATAACCATCCGTCATCATTGATAACATCCACACAATCATTTTATATATTTTTTTATTTAAATATTTTAATTATCTCTTTATTTATAACTTAACCTAATCACTAGCTATCAACTGTCCTTCTTCCCCGAGAACAGCATCGAGAACTTGCCGGCTTCGTATGTTGGCATGAACGGCAGGTATGACGTCCACTTCCATCTGAAAATTTGAACAATCATATACTGGTCTTTGTTCCTAGAACTTATGATATCCTTTTATTATTTCCCCGGGAAAATGCTTTATCACCTGTGGTGGAATCTGGTGGAATGTGAGACTCGGCTTTTGACTGTGTTTTTGCGGTCAGAAGCTTACCACTAGCGATGGACATTGGACTCCATTATTGAGGTTCCCCATTTCAATCAGCAGCAGGATACAGAGCAATATTTGTTATCCTATTCCATAACATTTATTTTATTAGTGACACCGATTATGTCCGAAACTAAATCCCTAACTATCTCTCAAGTTGAACACTTGAAATTTTTTATAAGTTTCTAGCGGAAAAACAACGTGACCCATTTTTATATACAAACTAGCTGTTGCCCGCAGCTTCGCCCGCGCTAACTTAGGTTTACGGCCGTACGCGGATTGATGATGATTATTTTTGTAGCCTAAGTTACTCCTTAATACATCAGCTATCTGTCAGTGAAAGTCCCTTCAAAATCGGCCCAGCCGTTGCCGAGATTAGCAAAAATTGTAAAAAATGCTATTTTGGCATATGTACCGTGCATACTGTATACATCAATATGCATTTAGTAAAAAGCGGTTATTTTAATATTACAAACAGACACTCCAATTTTATTTATCTGTAATATTTTTATAAAAGAAAAAAAAAAGAAATATGGAAGAGATTTGACATAAGCGTATACCTAAGTTTAAATACTCAAATAAAAATTAAAGCTTTGCTGAATCTTGATATATGACTATAGAATTTTACTAAAAACTAGCTGTTTCCCGCAGCTTCGCCCGCGTTATCTTTGATTTACAGCCGTACCCGGATTGATGATGATTATTTTTATAGCCTATGTTACGCCCTATAACATCAGCTATCTGCCAGTGTCCCATAAAAATCGGCCCAGCCGTTTCAGAGATTAGCCGGAACAAACAGACAGACAGACCGACAGACAGACAGACAAAAATTGTAAAAAAGGCTATTTTGGTATATATACGGGATATATACATGGTCTTTTTTTTTTCTTTAACGCCGGGAAATGCTCTGAGGCATCCCGCGGGGGAGTGGGTCTCCCCACGCGGGTATGTGGGACTCGCTGCGCCCGACAGCTGGTAAATGGACGCAGCTCTACCCACTAAAACCCGGCGAGTGCCACCAATGCCGGCTTTGGTGAGGTGCCCCGGATCTAGAAAACAAACAGGGCACCTCGACGGCTAGTCAGTCCCGCAAGGGACCGACGCCACTTCCACTGAGGGGTTGTCCCGCAACACAGAACAACCCCTCCCAACGTCAGGACAGTACAATGGGGTGAGGTTCCCATCCTCAGCCCTTGCCCCCTGCTCTTCTGTCCCCTCTTCTAATAAGAGGGGTACAAAGAGCCCCCTCGGCCCAATAAGCTTCGCCCAAGGTGCACCGCTCACCCTAGGTTACTGAGCCCCACCGCCACGACAAGGCCTGAACCATGGTGGGGATATATACATGGTCTACATCCATATGCATTCAATAAAAAGCTGTTATTTTGATATTACAAACAGACACTCCTATTTTATTTATCTGTAGTAGATGGTGATAATACCACCGACTTCTTTCAAATATAATTGTTATGACTACAATCTCAATCCTTAAAATTGTCTAGCTCCGATCACTGTTTTCTGACTATCAAATCTCGTATAAATTATAATGAACCATACTAATAACTAATAAGTATGTAGAACAAAAAAAAACAACCCTTCTACATTCCTCACCATTTTCTGTATAAAACATAAGGAATATAATTTTCAATTTGTCGGGTTATAGGTCCCAATCGGCGGGGTCTAAAATATACAAACCCGTAAAAAAGCACTCTCGTATCACTTGGGCTCTGGTTATAATATGGACGTAGCTTTATCCAATTCTCGTCGCATATCTCATTTTATGTGTCCCTGGTATATTTCCTGATGATCTACGTACGTATCGTACGGCCCATATGGCTTGCATTACGTAAACGACGACGTTGATCACTTACTTACTCATCACGTAGACATGGGCTGCACTAAAAGTATCGGGAATGGAATATTTCCACTGTTCCTGTCATATTAAAATCTTTTTAATTGAAAACTCAAGGGGTTTTAAAAATCGAATACCATTTATTTATTTAAAAAAAGATTCTCGGTCTTGTCACAAGGTCTTGTTAAACTTGTTTAGTCGTTGAGAAAATGGAATTGTGTCGAGAAAATTCTAGAGCGATGATTTATTATGACTTTCGAAGTGGTTTAACACAAAAACAGTGTGTTGACCGGATGATTTCTGCATTTGGCGATGAAGCCCCATCCAAAACCACAATTTATCGCTGGTTTGCTGAATTTCAACGTGGACGTGTCAAGCTCAGTGATGATCCCCGTCAAGGTCGTCCAAAAACTGCAGTCACCCAAGAAAACGTTGATGCTGTGCGTAAGGTGATTGGGGAAGATCGACATGTGACATACCGCGAAATTCAGGCAACTTTAGACATTGGCATGAGTCAAATACAAATACCTAATCTTGCATGAACAATTAGTATAGTATTTATTCCACGCAGGATCCTCAAATGAGATACAACATCGTATCAGGTGACGAATCCTGGATATATGCGTACGAACCCGAAACAAAAAACCAGTCACGAGTTTGGGTATTCGAAAATGAGTTAAAGCCAACAAAAATTGTTCGTTCACGGAGTGTTACAAAAAAAATGGTGGCCACGTTTGTCTCCAAAACCGGCCATGTTGCAACTATTCCTCTTGAGAGACAAAGAACGGTTAATGCAGAATGGTATGCTAGCATTTGTTTGCCACAGGTTTCTGAACTCCGTAAAGAGAACTGCAACCGCCGCATCATCCTCCATCATGACAATGCGAGTTCTCACACCGCGCACAGAACAAAAGAGTTTTTAGAGCAAGAAAACATAGAATTATTAGACCATCCGCCGTACAGCCCCGACCTAAGCCCTAATGATTTCTATACTTTCCCTAAAATAAAGAATAAATTGCGTGGTCAGAGATTTTCATCGCCTGAAGAAGCTGTGGACGCCTACGAAACGGCCATTTTGGAGACCCCAACTTCCGAATGGAATGGTTGCTTCAATGATTGGTTCCATCGTATGGAAAAATGTGTCAAATTTCGCGGAGAATACTTCGAAAAGCAATAAATACATTTTTAAATAGTAATGTTATGTCACTTCCTTGATTCCCGAAATGTTCAGTGCCGCCCTCGTAGATGCCCATTTACCCACTTTTAGTAACAAAAATAAACTACTATGGAAAGCAACGAAAATCTAGAGATGAGTGATGTTCACCACTTAGCCAGCGCAAAAGATTTTATCATTATCGTTTGGTGTGATTTTTATAGAAGGGGGCAAACGTAGAGTCGTTTCGTTGATGCGGGTTCGAATCCCGCCTGGGAACAAAAATATTTTCTGTGTTCCTGGGTCATGGATTATATGTATAGTTTATAAGTATTAAATATATTTCCGTTGTCTGGTACCCGTAACACAAGTTCTTCGAGAACTTACCACGGGACCAGATTCACGTGGTGTGAAAGCGTCCATAGATATTATTATTATTGTTACCTAATGGTAAGTGATTAGCGACATCCATAGAAGGTGACAGCCTTTTAAATTTGAGAAGGCTCTTTTCTTGAATGTCCCTAAGCCGTATCTGTTCGGAAATACCATTACATCGGTGACACCAGGAAATGCCGTAAAAATCGAGTCGTTGTGGATTTCCAGACATATGTGTGCAATGTGCATGTAATGTGTTTAAACAAGAAAAGGAACCTTCGAGAAAAGAGCATAACTCATGATTGAAAGGCCGGTAACGCGCCTGCTAATGATATAGCGGGTGTCTATGGATATCACTTATCACTTACCACCAGGTGAAACGACTGCCCGTCCCTCTTCTATAAAAAAGGAAAAAAAGAAAATTCGGAAAGAGAAGAAAACTGAGCCTTCATAGGAATATAATTAGCGGGATCTAACGTATATGTTACTTACAACTAGGTTTCACAACTCTTCGAAGGGTCACATTATAGGGTTTATGGCCCAACCAGCTCTCTAGCATTAGTAACGTTACCTTCTGATGTACGTCATTCCGATAGGGAAGTCGTAAGTATCTCCTTCCTCGCTGGCACCAGCCGCTTCGAGACTCATCTCCTTAGCCCACGCGGTTAGTCCTCTCTCCTCATCAGTCCCTGGAACAAAACAAATTCCTGAGTTATCCTTAAATCAGAACAGTGACTGAGTTTAGTGATCAATGGATACATTAAAATAATGTTAACCTGATATAAATGGATACTTGAATTTTCTTTTCTTACGGCAAATTGCTATGGCCTTTGACTCAGCTAAACGTTTGTGATATACTAACACTTATAGTATTAAACTTTAATAATCGATACCAAAAAGGTAGACCTGAACATTGAAGCAGTAAAGGCGAGATAGGAGGTTTAGGTTTATAGAATTTATTCTCAAAAAAAGACATAGGTCACTTACGTGAGAATACATATTTAACCGACTTCAAAAAGGAGGAGGTTATCAATTCGTCGGAATCTTTTTTTTTTTTTTTATGTATGTTACCTGATTACTCGAAGATGGCTAGACCGATTTGAAAAATTCTTTTTTTGTTCTAAAGGGTATACTTCCCAAATGGTCCCATGGTAAGGAAACCAGGATCTGATGATGGCATCCCAGAGAAATCGAGGGGAACTTTCAAAAGGGAAAAATCGTAGGGGCGACTAGTGCGTTTGATATTTTTTTTATAAAGTTTATATAGTTTATAAAGTTTTGAAGGACTTCAATTTAGTGAAGGTCTGGAGTCGATCTGATGCTGGAGCCGAAAGACAATCGAGGGAACTCCTCAACTATTTACATCAGCAACCTTGTGTTTTGGGCTTGATTAATTTGTAATAATGAGAACTTTACACCTAGATGGGTTGTGACTGTCATTAGGGGTCTGATGATGAAGACAAAGGACAGTTAAGGGAACTCCTCAACAGTTTACAGTAGCTACCTTGTGTTAATTTCGCATTGGAGCTATGGGCAGAAGCTGTGCACTGTGCAGTTTACATATTAAATAGGACTTCCTCCACCCAAACTCCTAATACAACAGCTTTTGAATTGTGGAACGGGATCAAACCCCAATTAGGTCATGTAAAGGTGTTTGGCAGTATTGGTTATGTTCACGTTCCAGATCAATTAAGAACCAAATTGGAGAAGAAAAGTAATAAAATGATACTTGTTGGCTATGACAACATTAACTACAGAATGTATGATATAAATACAAAGAAAATAAAAATCTCAAGGAATGTAATTTTTGATGAACATCATGTTCCAAGCATAAGGAAAAAATTTTCACAAATAATTATTTCTGAAGATGAAGTCACAAAAAATATTAATGAGAGTAAAGCACAGGTATCCAATATAGATGATCCTCTTGAGAGTTCAACAACAGAGAGTGAGGAAAACATTTTGAGTTGTACTAGTGGTAACAGTGATGACCCAGACTATGAACTGTCTCAAGAATTAGAATATTCGCTATCACCACACACAATTAATTTAAGACAAGAGTTAATAAAAACTATGAAGCAAATCTCATTGAGCTGTCATTACCTCAAACATATGCAGAAGCACTGAACAGTCCACAGAAAGATGAATGGTCTAAAGCTATTCAAGAAGAATTGTCTGCACACAAAGAAAACAATACCTGGACTGCGGTTAAAAGGTCAGGTCAACGAACCCTTACTACAAAGTGGATATTTACCATAAAGAAAAATGAGAATGATGAAATTGTACGCTATAAGGCTCGTTTATGTGCTAGAGGTTTTAATCAAATCAAGAATATTGATTATCAGGAGATATTCTCTCCAACAACTCGTTATGATTCTATAAGAATTTTACTTTCTATTGCTGCAAAGTACAATTTTATAATACAACAGTTTGATGTCAAGACTGCTTTTTTGTATGGGTATCTTGAGGAGGATATTTTTATAGATATACCTGATGGTTTGTTAATTAAAGATGATTTTGTATTAAAATTAAATAAATCACTGTATGGTTTAAAACAGGCTTCTAGATGCTGGAATAAAACCTTTACTGAGTTTTTAATTAAATATGGTTTTGTTCAATCTCAAGCGGATAGTTGTATTTATATAGGATTCTTTGTGGGGATTAAAGTATTCTTAGTAATTTATGTTGATGATGCTATCCTCCAATAAACAACTTATCAAGGAGATAATTGAATATTTAAAACGAGTTTTTAAAATTAAAGAGTTAGATTTAAAATACTTTGTGGGTATGCAAATAGAGCGTATAAATAACAATATATACATTCATCAGAAAAACTATATAAATCAGATTATTGAGAAGTTTTGTATGAGTCAAGCAAATCCTGCCAACACTCCAGCAGATGTTAATGTAATTATTACAAAAAATTGTGATGAAAATGTTGTTGATTTTCCATATAGAGAGGTTATAGGTTGTTTATTGTTTTTAAGTTCTGTCTCAAGGCCAGATATCTCATTTTCTGTCAATGTATTAAGCAGATATGTTAATAATCCGAGTTTACAACATGTAAATGCTGTTAAACGTATAATTAGATATTTAATAAAAAGTAAAAATTTGTGTATAAAGTATGGAGAAAGCGATGACCTTGCTGGAGATTCAGATTCAGATTTTGCAAGTGATGTTGATACCCGTAAATCTACTACAGGACATATATTCTTATTGAATGGAGGACCAATCACATGGTCCAGTCAGAAACAGAAGACCATCGCTCTCTCCACTACTGAGGCGGAATTTGTAGCTGCTTGTGAATCTGCTGAAGAAATACTGTGGTTGCAGCAATTAATGTCTGATTTAGGTGAAAATTATAATTGTATCACATTGAACGTTGATAACCAGAGTGCAATCAGATTAATTAACAATCCTATTTATCATAAGCGTACGAAACATATAGATGTTAAGTATAATTTTATACGAGAAAAGGTTGAGTTGGGTTTAGTTAAAATTAATTATGTCACAAGTAATTGTCAACTTGCTGACATTTTGACTAAAGCATTATCTACTCAAGCTTTTGTATATCTAAGAGATCGAATGTTGCATGTTATAGATTAGTTTTTTTTTAATGTAAAGTTAAATTTTAGTGGGAGTGTTGCAGCATAAGAAAAAAATAAAAAAAAATTAACTTGTCATTAGTTGGCAACACTATATTCTGTTATCTATGTTACTTATGGTTGTGACTGAGTGTTCTTGCGGATTTCAATTTTCCCTACCTTGCTTGGCTGACACCGACTCCAAAAGTAACAATAATGACGTGGTAAATGCAAAGATTGTATATTAGTAGAAGAACAAGTTGATTATAAATTGCAGGCACAAAGATTAAGGAAATTATTTTATTACTTTTTAGTTTTTTTTTTTGAAGTCGGTTTTAATTTTTTGCAGTAACACAATGACATGCATGTTCCGTCCTAAACACCCATTTAACGCATTAGCTTGTTTTTTTAAAGTGAGTCTTCTATTATATAGTTAGCCAACTTGGTTTTAAATGCATTAAATGAGTTTACATTTTTTATGTGTGCGGGTATTTTATTGTAAAGCCGTGCTCCTTCATATGTTAGGATTTTTTTACCATAATATGATGTCCTAGGTTTTGGCAAAACAAGAAAGCTAGCTCGTCGGGTGCTCCGTTGACAATGTTCTTTTATTTTAGAAAAACTTAAGGTAGTGTGAATGGTTTTTTTTTTATAATTTTTTGGATTAAGATGCATGTACTATAAATATAAAGTTGACGAATATTCATTATTTTGGTTTCGGAGTAAATGTTTGTAGTAGATGTTCGAAAGGGATAACAGAAAAGAATTTTTATTATTTTATTTTGTGCAATCTGTAGGTTATCTAGTCTTGTTTTAGCGGCACTTCCCCAAACTTCAATAAGATATAGTAAATGGGGCTTCACTAGAGTATTATAGATGGTATAACGCAGCTCACGCGGAATAGATCGGGCTAGGTCTCAAATAGAGCCAGTAATTGAGGTTATTTTTTTTTCTTATGTGTTCAATTTGAGCATTCCAATTTAAACTACTGTCCATCCGTAATCCAAGATATTTTTCACTGTGTTTTTGCTGTAGTTGTTCGTTATTGATTGTAAGTTGTGCATGTGGCAATATTGGTTTATTTTTGGCTTTAAAAATAATATAGCAAGTTTTGGAGGTATTTATCGTTAGGAGATTAGATTGAAACCATTTACACAAAGTATTTAAATCTTCTTGAGCTTGAAATATAAGAGTTTGTATAGATGGTCCAAAATAGAAAAGACAGGTGTCATCTGCATACAGAGTTATGTGTCCATGTAAGCTGAGGTCTTGGATGTTATTAATATAAATTAGAAAGAGCAGTGGGCCTAAAATTGATCCTTGTGGAACGCCGCATGTTACAGGTAATGTCGTACTTTGATCTTCCCCAATTTTAACCACTTGGTATCGATCAGTTATATAAGACCCGAACATTTTTAAAGCCTGACCGTGGACACCTATACTTTCCAGCTTTTTTAACAGTAATTTATGGCTCACTGTATCGAAGGCCTTCTTTAAATCGATAAATACACCCAATACTATGTTTTTAGAATCAATATTTTGTTTAATTTTAGTCACCAGGTCAATTACTGCAGTGAGTGTACTACTATATAGTGATAGGAGGTGGATGCGATCCCCGTATACTGTAGTTACATGAACAATACATTTGTAGATAATACCCTAATATCCAGCTTTACGAAATAAGTGAGAAACATGGTTAATATATCAGTTCCTAATAATCTTATTCAGATTATAAATTACAACCGAAATCGAATCGGTCAATAGTGTCTTCGTCTAAAATCCGAAGTATAAAAAAAAATATATAGAATTGTATGTTATTACTTTGTTTACGTTCATATTAAGTTCATTGTGAATAAAAGTCTGTAAATAAAGATGGAACAAAAGTAGGAACAAAATAAAAAAATGACAGATTTCTGCTGTTTGCAGTCATGTCGACTGTCGTCACGTGGATTTTACTACCACGCCAAAACACCAGAGGAGAGAAACTCTGATTTATCTGTTCTTTATGCACCGCTTATATACTTCATTAACATTAGGAATGTATCGACAGATTTACGTCCACACGGCACATTACAGATAAATGATCTGCGCTGTGATAAATTATCTTAACTTCTAAACGATCAACGCGCTGACTGACGTTGAAAATTGATTTTATTTGCTGTAGGTACAGATAATTTAAATTTGGAAATTGTGAAATAGTATTGATCTAGAATAGGTAAATAACATTTAGTAAAATGTAACTAAACTAGTAAACATTGTAAGGTGTCTCATAAGGTAAAAAAAAATTCAAATGTTTAAAAAAAACATATAAATCATCAATAATGTATAATTATTTTTCCATTATTAAAATTTTTCGGTTCAATGTATATGTACAGGCTGATTTTTTGAAGAACGGACATATTTAAGTAGCGTATAGAGCTAAAGATCCTCATTCCAAAAATATATCACAAGTGGGGTCTTATTTTTTTTCAAAATTATCCTTCACACTTGAATTAAAGTAAACACAGTATTATGAAATAGGTAAGATACGATGCATCAAATACGCCGAACCACAAAATAAAGTGGCCGAACGTTCTACCGCGAGCCATACCTAAGGCCCCGTTCGCACGAGCGTTTTAAAAGTGTCGCGGTAAAACCCGACTTTGGAGTTTGGTATGCTCAATTCGATTTAACGCCAAACACTTAAGGTCAAAAATCCAACAGCACTTGACAAAAATGCGCCTCACTTTAAAAACGCTTTCGTGTGAACAGATACAGGGTTATCCATTTGTCCCATTCAAACTCTTTTTTAACGGTCGGTCAAAAAACGCTCGTGCGCACGGGCCCTAAGAAACACGGCGCGCTATGGCCGGTGTCGACTGTCGGCTTTTCACAAAGAAAGGGCAGTGCGATACGCGTCATTGTCCGGAGCGTATGTTTTGTTTGTTTTAACCGCGTGTCGCGTATAATACGTAATTACTAATTACGTATTAATTAATCATGTCGAATAAATTTTCAAATGGAGAATATTGGGAGATGGTAAGAGCTTATGTAGTTATGTAGGTTGTGTAAATATCTTATTTTCAATTGTTGTAAATAGTATGATTCCATTTTTTAAATGCGCCAGAAGTACATAGGTGCTACAGTTTCTTTTATCTAACGTCATGTGAATACATTAACCCCTTGGCTTTCGTTAAGCACGCGCGCACCCAGACACAATGAAAAATCAAATGCGTCTCAAATTCGTAATACAAAGGATTAACGATAAAGATAAATCAATTTAATTAAATTAACTTGTATCATTACTTTAGTAGGTACCTAGGTAGTTTTGCCTGTCCTAAGCCAGGATCAAAGTATGAAGGAAAAATGAGATCATATTTACTTTACATTGCATACATTATTTATTTACCACTTATACAAAGTTCATTCGATTATTTTATACCTACCACTACCGTCTGTCTAAATTTAGCGCGTAAAATGCACGTGATAATACAATAGGGTGACCATATTCTGAGGCCAACAATGCATTATTTACATTTGTCTATATTTTGTTATTTATGTGGTTTTTTTTGGTGAATATAATTTTCTTTGATTGGTGAAACCAAGTTCTATCACGTCCATGATTATGTCCGTTCTTCAAAAAATCAGGCTGTATAAGTTCTAATTTCAATCATATCTAAAAGATTTCTTTCTAGGTTTGATTGTAATCTACCGGCTCGGTGATTGCATCATCTACGCCAGAGCCTATTTCCCTATCGCAACTGCCTAAGTTTTGTCTTATTCCTTTCTTCTTTACCATTGATTGATTCAAAGTTGTGGGTCTCTACAGGCAGTTTCAATCAGAAATTATATTTTGAAACGCTTTAAAGGAGCAAGTCTATATAGAAAAATGCCCATTCTTAAAATCAAGGCATCCTCCCAAGTGAATTACATTCTAGCCACATCGACCACTTACTAGCTACACAACTAGCTACCTTATCAGCACAAATAAAGTTTCATAAAAGGACTTTGGATGCGAGTGGCAAGTGGCAATGTATAAGGTCGTCTTGGCGTTCATTGAAGGTAGCCTATGTTCAGCAGTTGACGGATCATCATCATGATCAGCCTCTATCCGTCCACTGCTGAACATAGGCCTCCCTCAATGAACGCCAAGACGGCCGATCCCTTGCCACTCGCATCCAACACGGACCGGCCACCGCACGGAGATCGTCTTCCCACCTGGTCAATAGCCGACCAACACTTCGTCTACACTCTACCTAAACGTGGCCTCCACTCTAGAACCGATAGTTGACTTTTTAGAAAAGGACTTTTAAACTGATCTTTGATTGATGACTGTATTGGCGGCTGGTGCTCCTATCACAGCCACTACATTGTTGATAACTCGGTGATGATGATATTTGACAGTCATCCTAGCGCCACTCGAATCCCTCAAGGTACGTTCGCATGTGCCACTTTGTAAGTCACTCCTACACTTTCATAAATAAATCATAAACACGAACGAAAGTGAACCCAAAGACTCGTGTTACTTATTCATGCCGCAGGAGTTTTGAGTCGTGGGTGGTGCCGGCTGCCGGCTGGTTAGTGTTTAACTGTGTCCTAACCTTTCTAGGTCACTCAATACTTTTCACTCAAAATTACTGGAATCGATCCACTCTTCTTGTATTCTGTATAAGTTTTTCAGGCGAATTCGCCTTAGGAACTTTCTAGAAGGGACTCGTTCCTTGAAGACCGTCCACGCAAGTGTCATGTGAATCAAGTGTACAGATGGCCACTTACTTGGCAGTCCCTTTGCTCCTATACAAATAAAATTCTAATACATCGGATTTCGGAATCAAAATGTAGTAATTCTGAGTATGTAGTAGAACTTTACGAAACGATACACAAGAATGAAGTAAATCTACATTTGGTCAGTAATTTTAAATGTGGACGTCCGACGTTAGGTCACGTAGATAGATACATCCATCAGTGAACCAGTTTAAGTTTCTTAGCAACGTTATGAGTATATAATAAATATAATAATATCAACCCTTATATGCCCCACTGCTGGGCACGGGTCTCCTCCTCGAAAGCTTTACATGTACGGGGATCCAACCTACAAAATAGCAATCGTCATCGTCTCAAATGATGATTTGCTTGAACTTGACAGATGCACTTGTTTTCTTTAACGCCTTTGATGAGGTGCCCCGGATCTAATGAGCAAACAGGACAACTCGATGGCTAGTCAGTCCCCTAAGGGACCGACGCCACCTCCACAGAGGAGTTGTCCCGCGCAAAACCACCCCTCCCAACGTCTGGATAGTACAATGGGGTGAGGTTTTTTTTTTTTTAACGGGCACTCGTTCTCATCGCTGCTACTCCTGTATAGCCAGGATCGCCAGCGGTAACCACTAAATGACCCTTTGATACGATCTCAGGGAGCCCGAAGGATACGTTAAAACTGCCTTTTTTTCTTTAATTTAATCAAAAGAATTCAGGAGGAGTAGAAATTTCCAGTTTCCCTCCCCGGTTAAAGTTAAAGGGAGACAGTACAAGATTGCAATGACATACAAGAGTCAAGAAAAGACAAGCAGCCAGGGGAAGCCCAGCTGCAATGCACCACGGAGAATTTTTTATGTCTACAAATATCTGCATAGTATGTTTAATATACATGTATATCAAATATGAGTTATTATGTATAACTTAGTGATTATCATGGTTGAAATAATAATTGTTCTTTGAAAGTCGGTTTGGATTTTTAAGTCAACTAATATCTACATAGTGAAGTAATATACTAGTGTATATTAACTATGAGCTATTTATATATAACTTGGGGATATGTTATGTTTCCAGTAATAGTTGTGGCAAAATCGCTTGAATGCACGGAAGTTTTTCACGTCGTCCACGAGATCGCTGTAATAAGTTACTCCCGATTTGCTACGGATGTTGTCGAGCATTAACGTTCGTTCATTTTGCCAAAGACTGCATTCCCAAAGAATGTGATGTGCGGTATGTTCCTGTGGGGTGAGGTTCCCGTCCTCGGCCCTTGCCCCCTGCTCTTTTGCCTCTTCTCACGAGCACAAACATGCAGGCTTCCTCACGATGTTTCCTTCACCGCCGCGCCACAATCGTCACATACAGTATGTTACGATTGTGGCGCGGCGGGTGGACCGGCTCCATATGTGCCATCGGGCACAAGTATTCACCAAACAAATGATTGCCTGAGCTAATCGCAGGTTAACTGGTTTATGTTCAGGGGTGACGCTGATCACTTACCATCATTACGTAATAAATCATACCTGGTATCAAGTTGTCCAAGAGACATCCAACAATGCCGCCCACGAGAATAGAGGTGGACAGCAGCACCTGGAGTACCGCGTCCAGGGCCCCAACTCCCGTCTGGATGACGCCGCTGTGGGCCGCCATCCACCGCGTCAGCACCATCGGGAAGAACAGACTGAACCCGATGATGTACAGGTTCCGAGAGCTGTTCAGGTTCACGTATTGGAGAGCTGACAGACCTGGCACGAAATGAGTATATGACAAAGATGAGAATATAAATTAAGATGAATAAGATAGAGATATCGATCTGTCTTCTCCTCTATCTTCTTCTCCAAAACAAAACCCATGCAGCTCCCTCCCGGTTATTCCATTATTTAGTAACATATTATTTCCACTAGGATCTAGACAACATACCAAACGCTGATATCATTCCGAACATGACGCAGAACAAGCCGCCCACGATCGGCTGCGGGATGATGATGAACACGGCGCACAGCTTGCCCACCACACCCTGGAGAATCATCAGCCCGGCTGCCCACTGCACCACTCGCCGAGATCCCACCTGAGTAGTGAATGGGGAGAGTATTACATCCTCGGTCCTCCCTCCCTACTTATTAGTTATTAGTCTTTGACTTCAGATTTCAAATTCAGATTTTATTGAAGATACCACACCTTGGGAATAAGACATTCACTGTTTAGGTTTTGCATGGACATGTTGTACCTATTTATAAACTATGTATTTTATGTTGATGACAAAAGAGCAACCTCAAGTTTTTCCCGTTTTTCTTGGGGGAGTCTGCATTCCAAACGAGTTTTTTTTTTATATATACAGCTCTTGACTTCTTTTTTTGACGTATTACAAGGGTACAAGTGGTTACCTACGAAATAAAGATATTTTGATTTGATTTGAAATAAGTACCGCATCAAAATTGGGTTATCTGTTTAAGCGCTACGGTGCCACAGACGGACACACGTAGTGATCAAACTATAACACCCCACTTTTTGCGGTAGGTAAAAGGCACATGTGTAAATACCATATTAATTATAAAACTCTGATAGACATATAGAGGATTGCTTCATAAAAGAATGAAACCATATTTAAAAATTCTTAGCTATTAGCAATTTAGTTTTATCTCATTTAGCATTGGTAAGAGCCATGCTGATTTGCAGCCGAATTGGGCCGGCACGACCGGGCCTATCGCTCACAAAACAGTGAAAGCTATGCTGTCATTTCGTGTGGTTTTTGAGGTTTCGGTGGCCGATTGGGGGATAGGGAAACGGAGGGCAACGCATCTGCATAATGTCTAGACGTGCGGATGTGTATAGGTGTAACGAGCAGTCGAAGCCTTTTGGCGACTAACAAGTCGCCAAAAGACGAATGAACGGCAAGACAGCACCGCCAAGCGTTCAACTAAGACGGGCTGCACGGAGACCGTCATCTAGACGTATCGTTTGTCAATTAGGGATTTAAAGGCCTTCGAGAGAAGAGCATGCTTATACCTGAAAGGCCGGCAGTGCACCTGCAAATCCTCTGGTGCAGTGTATGGTTGTCGCTGATCCCTTACGTTTACTCCCTCTTTTTAAAAATTGCATTTAAATTATCTTTCGTCCATCGGGCACAGACACCTTTTAAGAAACGCCAAGATGCATCCAACAGGCAGGCCTTTCACGTTCAGTCATGTACAACGTATCGTTTGACATTTATCTTGATCCACCCGACGGTGACGCGGCCCAGACCCGCCACAGAAACCAACCTGACGCCAGGAGGCCGTGGGGTCGAAGACTCCAGGGTTGGCGGGGGGCAACCCTCTCATAAAAATACTTATTATTCATCGGTTATAGTAATACCCTAATGATTCATCGGTTTGTAGTGAGCCTGATGGCTCATCATCAGGCTCACTACAAACCGATGAATCATTAGGGCTAATACGCCATTAGCATAGCTGCAATCGAAGAAAAGCCTTACCTTGGTAACCCCGATGGCGCCCACATTCTCCCCGAAGGTGTTGGTCCCGTTGCCGGAGCCCCACAGGCCGGCCAGCGCAGTCCCCAGGCCCTCCGTGCCGAGTCCACGGTTGATGGCGTGGAGGGGAGGTGGGGGGGCCGCTACCAGGGAAACAGAACGTTAATACTGGAGACTTAAGTGGAACTAAGTGGCATATTATTATTATTTAAGGGTGGGGACACCAGCAAGGCCAGACGGGTGATCAGTCCTCATTAACGGGACCATTTCACCCAATTCCCCAGGCTCGCCTCTGGGATTAGATGCGGGGACGGGTTATCATTTGCCCCTCCGGTGTCACCCCCTCAAACCTACGTGTTGATCTACAAAAACTACTTAGCTGCCTTATGGTTAGATATGCTAAATCTTCCTTCTTCAGCTCGTCCGCTCCAAACAGCTCCCATCTTGCGTATGCATATGCTGGGCATTCCGTTATGAAGTGCAGACTGGTCTCTTCTTTCTCTTTGCACTTAGGACATAGAGGGTCCTCTGTTAGCTTCATTATTGACAGGTGTCTGTTGAGTGGGCAGTGTCCCGTCAATATTCCTACAACTGTTCTAATGTTGCTCCTATTGAGTTTAAGCAACTCTTTAGTCTTCTTGCTGTCAAGCGTCGAGATGAAGAATTTCGACTGCCTGCAGCTCTTCGTGTCATTCCATCTCTGGTTTGTTTCTTTGTTTATTCTCAGGGTTATAACATTTTTTGTTATCCTGTGTGCTATTGGCAGTCTCGGCTCAGGGCCTATGAACGTCTCATCGGTACCTTCTCTCGCCAGTCTATCTGCTTCTTCATTGCCCGCATTTCCCTCATGTCCGGGTACCCAGGCAATTTCTAACTCAGTCTGGTCTGCTAGATCTTGCAGGGTGTTTTTGCATTCTTTGACCAGTGCTGAGGTAGTCTCCCTCTTACTGAGGGCCTTCAGTGCCGCTTGACTGTCACTGTATATGACTGCCTTCTCAATCCTATGTGCGCTAATGATATTTTGTTTAATCATGTTGGCGCATTCTCGTATTGCGAATATCTCCGCTTGGAATACGCTGGAGAATCTGCCTAGATTAAACGATGCTTTCATTTCAGTTGGATGGCTGATATATACGCCAGCCCCTGACAGCTTTGTCGATTCCTTCCTGGATCCATCTGTGTAGCCGACCATCGTTGTTTTTAGGTGGTCGATGTCAATGTTCCAGTTATCTCTTGAGCCTATGCTTATCATGTATTTCTTGTCGAAGATTCTCTGCTTCTTTATCAAATCATTGTTTGATAAAATCATGGATAGATTTTCTTCGTACTGTTTTGCTATCTCGGCGTTACCTTTGTCATAGTGCCCTCCCTTCCATAATTTGTTGCTCTTGAGCTTGAACCATTGTTCAGTCGCTTTCTTCTTGATCGTGAGATCAACTGGGTTGAGGCCGAGTATCATCTCTAGAGCCGCCGTTGGTGTTGTTTTCATGGCGCTCGATATCATGATGCTGGCTAGTCTCTGTACTTTTGTGAATTCTTTCCTGTTCGTTCCTAATTGTGCCTTGTGCCACCACACTAAGGCTCCATGTAGAATTCTTGGTAGTACTATGGCCTTGTAGATCCAATGAACCACATTTGGTTTCATTCTCCAGGTTCTACCTACCGCTCTCCTGCATTGCACAAGGGCACATTTGGATTTTGTGCAGATCTCTTTAACGTGGGCTTTGTAGTTCAGATTTCTATCTAGGATTACCCCCAGATATTTTATTTCATTGACTATATCTAGATTTTCGTTATCGATTCTCAATGGAATCATGCTGTCAATCTTTCTCTTGTTTGTGAATAAAACTAGCTTGGTTTTTCCTGGGTTTAGGTTTAGCCCTTTATCCCTGCACCATCGTAGCGCTGTGTCGATTCCTCGCTTTATGATGTCTCTGGTCACGCTCAGTACTTTACCTGTGACCAGAATTAGGCCATCGTCTGAGTACGCCTGTATGTAAATGTGCATGGCGTTTATCTATGATACTAATTCGTCTATGAGAATGCACCATCGGAGCGGAGACAGGCATCCTCCTTGCGGAAATCCTCTTCTTGCTCGAATGGTGCATGTTGTTCCCGCTAAGTCAGCTTGTATCGAGCGATGTTTTAACATATTAGTTATCCATCCCGTTATCTGTCCAGATATCCCCTCTCTGTTAAGTGCTTCCACGATGGATTGAGGGTTGGCCTTGTCAAAGGCTCCCTCTACATCGAAGAAGCAGCCAAGGGCATATTCTTTGTTCTCTATAGCTCTTTCAATTCTTATTACCGCATTGTGTAATGCCGTGTCAATGGATTTTCCTTCCATGTAGGCGTGTTGGTTGGCGTGTAGCGGCATTGAACTCTTTTCTATCCCTGCTCTCATGTGTCTGTCTAGTATCTTCTCGAGAGTCTTCAGTACAAACGAAGAAAGGCTTATACATCTGAAGGATTTCGCCTCGTGATATGTAACCTTCCCTGGCTTAGGTATGAAGACGGCTTTGACTCTTCTCCAGCTACTGGGGATGTAGTTTGTTGCTAAACTACTCCGGTATATGGTGAGGAGGTCATCTTTGATATACCTAAGGGCAACTTGTAGCATCTTGGGAAAGACGCCATCGGATCCCGCCGCTTTATACGGTAGGAATGATGAAATGTTCCATGTTAATGCTTCTTCGGTGATAATCAGTAAGAGGCATAAGTTATAGATGTATATAATCACATACGTCACATAGAGAAAAAGGAAAGATCGCTGGAAAGGAAAAGAAAGGTCAAAGAAAAGGTTACCATTAGCCATCGAGCATAAAACCGAAATACAGCGGTAATATTATGTTTTGTATGAAAACAAAATCCAACAAATTTGTGCTGCGACGCTGTGCCGGTTCTGCGCTCTGATTGGCCATTGATGGATGCTTGGCCGATACGAAGTACATATACAGATCACTGGTTGGTTGAATTGCTATTACACGTCAGTGACAAGTCACTGATCAGTTTCGGAATTGTATGGCTCACATTATTACTCTATCCGGTTACATGCTCGATGCCATTAGCACCAAGACTTGCCATCTTCCATCGTATGTGTTCCTGGGTGTCGTTGACTACTTATCAGGCACGTCTGCCCACCCAACTAATGTCACTCACCACACATCCTGGCGGTGGTGGGGTAGTAGCTGATGGACTCCACGGTGCAGGCGATGACCCCCGCCAGCATGCCCAGGACGCCCGCCACGCTCACGGTAGGCATACCCCATTGTCCTACGGGATACAAGAAAACTTACACTCTGTATTCCTGGTTGAAAATTGAACGTAATACATTTATATGAATCTATGGGATCGGCTAACGAGACCTAAAATATACAGCATGGAGTAGATAATATTTAAGTTAATGTATTTTTAATACTTATGAATATTTGCTGGTGACTAATACAATCCATTTGATACCATGTACCTACCCATCACTTTGTGAGAGTCACGAATTCTATACCTAGGTACTATGGGTAGTTCATTTTGTGCACATGTCTATACATGATATCGTCTTACTATCTTGCTGATATTGTTAATGCGAAAGTTTGGAAGTTTGTTACTTAATCACGACAAAACTACTGAACAGAATTTGATGAAACTTGGCATTCTTGTTTAGTGTCTACGCCTTACGGGAATTACATGGTACATGTACTGGCCGAACCCAATAAGTCTTTCAATGTGGTATATACTATATAGATATGTGTTACATTAACACACATATTCATTTAATTATATAAGTAAAGATAAACTTACTAATAAATACCAATTATTTGTCTGTTTTTTAAATCTCATTTTAGAAAGAAAATATACATAAGCAACCTTTTTGAACTCCACGCGGAGGAAGCTGCGGACACCAGGTAGTATGTCATATTTTGAAGTAAAACTTCTTGAGGCCTGACTCACAATTCTACCCTATGGGTAACTCAGATTTTTATGAAGTTTACTTCAATCGCGCGTAAAGGTCTAGAAAAAGTGTTTTTTTAGTATTATTTAGTCAGTCGTTGCGGCCGTGGCGTGACGCTTCGTTTTTTAACTAAAATTAATAGCGCTAAAGCTAGTAAATCTGGGACTTTTAAAATTTGCACTGTGCCCTTGCTAAGTAATCAAAATTTCAAATTAATCCAACATTTTTAAATGCTTGAAAACAGAGTTTGCAGATTTCGTTTCATACCTTCACATAGAAGCGTGTTAATATAATATTATGTCATCGTATCCGTCGCGTGGTATGTTAGAGGGTTGTTGGCTGTGATTGTACCTGGGTAGGGCACCCGGAACCAGGGCGCGTCCTCGATGATGTTGACCTTGAGGTCTGTGCGCGCGGGGTGGCCCACCGGGAACACGTCCGTGATGGTGAGAATACCACACACCGCCCACATTATGGCTATGGTCAGCAGCACCTGTGAATTGGTTGTAGTGGATGTACAGAAGCCTGTGTTATAAACAGCTGGAGCTATCGAAAGGACGACTGTATCAGAGAGGAGATTAGGGCTTTTCCATAGTACGTTTACAGTTTTTTGGAATTATCTCAAGATTTAAAATGGATTGAAGTTATTAATTATTAACCTTTGTTGATTGTTTTTATAAGTTCAATTATTTAAAAAAGTGTATTCAACTGCTTAAATAATTGTTTCAATTGTTTAAATATGATTTAAAATAGGTAGTTCGCTAAAATTATCCTTTAAGAAACTAAAAATCTTCTGAAATTATGAATACAGAATTCTAAATAAACTAGGTAAAAGTAACCCATCGAGCATATAACCGAAACTGTTCAGTGATTTGTCACTGACGTAATTGCAATTCAACCAACCACTGATCTGTATGTAGGTACACGGTACACCCATCAATGGTCATCAGTCGGCCCATCGGAGCGCAGAAACGGCGCAGCGTCGGAGCACAAATTTGACGGAAATTGTTTTTATACAAAACACATAACATTACCACTCTATTCCGGTTATATGCTCGATGAAGTAACCCAAGGTTAATGTATGATCTACTCACGGGGAAGAGCTTAAATAGCGGGAACCAGATGATCGTGAATCCTGTATGCCTCTTCCACGAGAGGGTCGGGATTTTCACCTCGCCCATGCACTGGGAGAATATCGTCAGCAGCGTAAATGTCCTGAGGGTGGAAGTTTCATCATCATCATCATCATACTTATGATTGGTACAGGATCATATAATGGACTAGTTATACCACGCGGTTTCACCTGGCCTATTAAATACAAAAGGTGGAGGGAGGGCGCATGAACCGATACGACTTAGGGACCTTCAAACAACATAGGTACACATGTTTGAAAGGCAACGCACCTGCTAATGTTGTAGCGGGTGTCTATGGGTGTCGCTTATCACTTACCATCAGGTGAGCCGACTTCAATTTATATAACGTAACAAACGTATTGAGATCATGTTTCAGTGTAAAATATGGAATGACTCTGTTTATAATTCTAATCTATACTAATGACGCTAAAAGCTTTGTTTGTTTGCGTGTGCTAATCTCCGGAACAGTCGGATTCAGAAAAGCGTAACTAGATGGGGTGACGGTAACCATGTAGTGGCCCACCCTAGTTAGATGATGATGATGAAAACAACTATATTCAGCTGCTAAAAAAAAGTTGACGAACATTGTCATTGGCTCTGTACGTCGGAAATACATAATTTTTGAAGTTATACTTCTTTAGGCGCGTTGGGGAAAAATGATGAGCGCACACCGTCACGTAAAAAACCTACATGATGAAGTTAGCTATAGAATGAAGTTAGCTATAGAACAATGTTTAAATAATGATAGTATAGACTAATTATGTTAAGTAAGTCTTTTAACAATTTATCATGAAATACTTGTGCTATTTTATCAAAAAAAGCAATGCGTAAATGTAATTTGTTTGAAGTTATACTTTTGGCGCGTTAGGGAAAATTGATGAGAGTAATTTTTTACGATGCACGCGCACACTGTCACGAAAAACCGACACCCTGAAGTTAGCTATAGTCAACATTTTTTACATAATAATTTTCACATAATGACAATATAGAGGTCAGCAGAAAATATTGTTTTTAACTATGCCATGAGGAAAAAGGTTACAGTGTAATGAAAATGTACTACGTATTTGTATAACTTCTAACGCGTGTACACACACACTTTTTTTATGTTTCCTTAGTTGTATCGGTATTTCAACTAAGATATACATAACAACTATCTTTAATGAACATACAAATCAATTACTTCCCCCCCCCCCCAACATATCTTCGCAGGCAGGTTCCTCGACTGCATCAGGAAACCGCTGCAGGTAATGAGCTCGGAACACGCTTGCTCGTTTAAACTTTACGGCACAAGTTTAGCTCAGCCGTTTGTAATTTGTTGGGTATTACTTAAAAGTTCAGTTATATAATTAATAGTTAAAGATATTTTAATATAATAACCAAGTAACGTTTTGCATCTTTGTGGTTGTGGTAAGGGTAAATAAGAATTCGTATTTATATGATTGTAAACCTGTAATCGGCCACATTCTAAAATAGGCTGTGGCCTTTGGTCATGTTATTTGTCCTTTTTTTTTTTAACGCCGGGAAATGCTCTGAGGCATCCCGCGGGGGAGTGGGTCTCCCCACGCGGGTATGTGGGACTCGCTGCGCCCGAAAGCTGGTAAGTGGACGCAGCTCTACCCACTAAAACCCGGCGAGTGCCACCAATGCCGCCTTTGGTGAGGTGCCCCGGATCTAATAAACAAACAGCACCCCCCAAGGGACCGACGCCACCTCCACAGAGGGGTTGTCCCGCACCACAGAACAACCACTCCCTACGTCGGGACAGTACATTGGGGTGAGGTTCCCATCCTCGCCCCTTGCCCCCTGCTCTTTTGTCCCCTCTTCTTATAAGAGGGGTACAAAGAGCCCCCTCGGCTCAATTAGCTTCGCCCAGGGTGTTGGGCTCACCGTAGGCTACTAAGCCCTACCGCCACGCCAAGGCCTGAACCATGGTGGGGCGTGTTATTTGTCTGTGACGATCTGTATTGACTGATTTTAATGAATATTTGCATACTGTGGAGTGTGGTCTAATTTAGAATTACATTACATACAAAATAAGTAGTATTGTTGGGACACCGACAGCCAAATGGTTACTGGACAAACCTCGAACTGATCGGTACGGGGTTCAGGTTCATCTGTAAACCACTAATTAAACATGTGAACATAACACCGTACACATTGTATTTTTAACCGACTTCAAAAAAAGAGGAGGTTCTCAATTCGTCTATATGTTTTTTTTGTATGTATGTGACACGATTACTCCGCCGATTGTGAATGGATTTCGATGGTTCTTTTTTCGTTTAAAAGCTGGTGTTTCTAATTTGATCCCATATTAATTTTATTAAGATCTGACAAGCCGTTTTTTAGTTATTCCCAATAATGCTTATTTGGTTGATTTCATTTACCTCGATGATAATATGGTCATTTTATTACTTGTCGATGTAACAATTGTATAGGATGCTTTGGTAGCACAGCATAGTATGTCGAGGTCATCATAAATCATGTTTATTCGTCCACTGCTGAACATAGGCCTCTTTCAATGAATGCCAAGACGACCGATACCTTGCCACAACAGGGACAGCTGGCCACAGCACGGAGTCTTCCCACCTGGTTAGTAGCCGCCCAACATTTCGTCTACCGTCTACGTAAACGCGGCTTCATCATAATTCATTTCCATTCTTATTTGGTGATGTTTTGATGAAGATCTTTGGTGATATCTTTTAACGGAATTCTTAAATACATGGCAGCAAATCCGCCGTGATTGCCTTCAATTACATGTATATGTATGGTTTACAGTTTACACAATTGCAAATTGGTTTTTCTTATTAGTTTAAACTCTTTCTATGTTCGTCTCATTACAACGGCACTGTCTAATATGAGCAACGCCTTTATGCGTTCAACCCATATTTCAGACAAATAAAATCAGTTATCGAATATCGGAATCACTAAATAAAAAGTAATATTTTTTTTATAAAAAATTTAAACCAATTTCAAAAATTAAAGACTAAAAAGTAATAAAATGTTTATATAATATGTGGTTATTTATTTTTATACATTATTAAAACTATTTACAATAATAATAATAATAATTTTATTTCCGGCCACATGGCCAAAACTTTGTTAATATTCTTATAATATATAGGTTATAGGGTACTAGCTGTTGCCCGCAGCTTCGCCCGCGTTAACTTAGATTTACAGCCGTATACGGATTGATGATGATTCTATGGACGGATATTGATCTATGGACGGGCGTAGGATTTTATTTTATAATATGTAGTGATTAATACCGTATTTTTGTAAATAACTTTTACATTACCGCGTTATAATTGGCAATTGTTATATGTAACATAATATAGACATATTATGCCATCGCGGACTTTTCAGTAGGCATATTTAGGATACACAATTCTACCATACACTGATACAATAATAATTATCCTAACTTTCGGAACCGGGGCCGGCTCGGACGCGAGATGCGGCATCACGGAGCGCCCGGCCCGCGTGGCTCGGTCGAAATCACGGTGTCGCATTATTTTGATTTTGCTATATCTCCTAAGATATGTATTTAATTTGCATGGTGTAAACGGGAAAAACATACTTAATGAAATGTTCAAGCTAACTAACATATTTAAAATGATAAGGATTAATACCAAGTTTGAGTAAATAGCTTTCCAATTACCGCTTTATGATTGCCCATTTTTTAAGTATTAAAATGGATATATGTAATATGTTATCCTTAAGAGATACACATACACTATTGCGGACTTTTTTGTAGATCTTTCTAAGGTGTACAATAATGTAGTACATTATTTTGATCTATCGGTTAGGGTTCAGCCAGCGTTTGCAATGTAAGTGCAAAAAATGTGTTTATTTACGACATCACATTAGAAACCTCTAAAATTATCATTGTTTATCTACTATATTATGCATGCGACTTCACGAAATATTTTTTTAAGATTGGAACCCGTGAGTTATTAGAATTTTAGCCTGACAATTATCTCTAAGATAAATACATAATATTTATTTTCCGAATTTTAGACACTGGGACAAGTTCTCAACAAACATGGCTGTATCGATTGAGTTATTTGAGTGCTGGGAGTCTAGTTCCAGTTCCAGGTATTATAAATAGGTCACCACATGCCCTTCATGTCAGCCTGGTAACTCAGAGCTCGGTCATCTCGTGTAAAATCTGGATTTGGTGAATTTGGACTTTTTTTAGAAAAACGTACAAAAAATGTTGAAGTTTTTTTGAACTGTGAATTTGAATATTTTTTTTAATTGATAGCTTAGTTAATTATCACATGTTTGTATAAGATAAGTCTCTTTTATGAAAATAATGTTAATGCGAATTTCACTTCCACATGGTAATTGAGTTTATTACAATGAGATGTTTCAATTTGCAATGTAAATTTCATTGGTACTATTTAAGTTGATAACAATAAATATTAGTTAAAAGGTTTTTTGACCTTTCGTTGATAGTCAACTGATATATGTTGAAAAAAAAATTAATTAGTCTAAACTCTAATCAATTAACTAATTATTTAATTCTGAATAAAAGAAGGCCTTTTGGAATACGCTAGCTCATTAGATAGAGAATCCCACCATGGTTCAAGCCTTGTCGTGGCGGTGGGGCTCAGTAGCCTAGGGTGAGCCGCTGCACCTTATAAGAGGGGTACAAAGAGCCCCCTCGGCTCAATTAGCTTCGCCCAGGGTGTTGGGCTCACCGTAGGCTACTAAGCCCTACCGCCACGCCAAGGCCTGAACCATGGTGGGGCGTGTTATTTGTCTGTGACGATCTGTATTGACTGATTTTAATGAATATTTGCATACTGTGGAGTGTGGTCTAATTTAGAATTACATTACATACAAAATAAGTAGTATTGTTGGGACACCGACAGCCAAATGGTTACTGGACAAACCTCGAACTGATCGGTACGGGGTTCAGGTTCATCTGTAAACCACTAATTAAACATGTGAACATAACACCGTACACATTGTATTTTTAACCGACTTCAAAAAAAGAGGAGGTTCTCAATTCGTCTATATGTTTTTTTTGTATGTATGTGACACGATTACTCCGCCGATTGTGAATGGATTTCGATGGTTCTTTTTTCGTTTAAAAGCTGGTGTTTCTAATTTGATCCCATATTAATTTTATTAAGATCTGACAAGCCGTTTTTTAGTTATTCCCAATAATGCTTATTTGGTTGATTTCATTTACCTCGATGATAATATGGTCATTTTATTACTTGTCGATGTAACAATTGTATAGGATGCTTTGGTAGCACAGCATAGTATGTCGAGGTCATCATAAATCATGTTTATTCGTCCACTGCTGAACATAGGCCTCTTTCAATGAATGCCAAGACGACCGATACCTTGCCACAACAGGGACAGCTGGCCACAGCACGGAGTCTTCCCACCTGGTTAGTAGCCGCCCAACATTTCGTCTACCGTCTACGTAAACGCGGCTTCATCATAATTCATTTCCATTCTTATTTGGTGATGTTTTGATGAAGATCTTTGGTGATATCTTTTAACGGAATTCTTAAATACATGGCAGCAAATCCGCCGTGATTGCCTTCAATTACATGTATATGTATGGTTTACAGTTTACACAATTGCAAATTGGTTTTTCTTATTAGTTTAAACTCTTTCTATGTTCGTCTCATTACAACGGCACTGTCTAATATGAGCAACGCCTTTATGCGTTCAACCCATATTTCAGACAAATAAAATCAGTTATCGAATATCGGAATCACTAAATAAAAAGTAATATTTTTTTTATAAAAAATTTAAACCAATTTCAAAAATTAAAGACTAAAAAGTAATAAAATGTTTATATAATATGTGGTTATTTATTTTTATACATTATTAAAACTATTTACAATAATAATAATAATAATTTTATTTCCGGCCACATGGCCAAAACTTTGTTAATATTCTTATAATATATAGGTTATAGGGTACTAGCTGTTGCCCGCAGCTTCGCCCGCGTTAACTTAGATTTACAGCCGTATACGGATTGATGATGATTCTATGGACGGATATTGATCTATGGACGGGCGTAGGATTTTATTTTATAATATGTAGTGATTAATACCGTATTTTTGTAAATAACTTTTACATTACCGCGTTATAATTGGCAATTGTTATATGTAACATAATATAGACATATTATGCCATCGCGGACTTTTCAGTAGGCATATTTAGGATACACAATTCTACCATACACTGATACAATAATAATTATCCTAACTTTCGGAACCGGGGCCGGCTCGGACGCGAGATGCGGCATCACGGAGCGCCCGGCCCGCGTGGCTCGGTCGAAATCACGGTGTCGCATTATTTTGATTTTGCTATATCTCCTAAGATATGTATTTAATTTGCATGGTGTAAACGGGAAAAACATACTTAATGAAATGTTCAAGCTAACTAACATATTTAAAATGATAAGGATTAATACCACGTTTGAGTAAATAGCTTTCCAATTACCGCTTTATGATTGCCCATTTTTTAAGTATTAAAATGGATATATGTAATATGTTATCCTTAAGAGATACACATACACTATTGCGGACTTTTTTGTAGATCTTTCTAAGGTGTACAATAATGTAGTACATTATTTTGATCTATCGGTTAGGGTTCAGCCAGCGTTTGCAATGTAAGTGCAAAAAATGTGTTTATTTACGACATCACATTAGAAACCTCTAAAATTATCATTGTTTATCTACTATATTATGCATGCGACTTCACGAAATATTTTTTTAAGATTGGAACCCGTGAGTTATTAGAATTTTAGCCTGACAATTATCTCTAAGATAAATACATAATATTTATTTTCCGAATTTTAGACACTGGGACAAGTTCTCAACAAACATGGCTGTATCGATTGAGTTATTTGAGTGCTGGGAGTCTAGTTCCAGTTCCAGGTATTATAAATAGGTCACCACATGCCCTTCATGTCAGCCTGGTAACTCAGAGCTCGGTCATCTCGTGTAAAATCTGGATTTGGTGAATTTGGACTTTTTTTAGAAAAACGTACAAAAAATGTTGAAGTTTTTTTGAACTGTGAATTTGAATATTTTTTTTAATTGATAGCTTAGTTAATTATCACATGTTTGTATAAGATAAGTCTCTTTTATGAAAATAATGTTAATGCGAATTTCACTTCCACATGGTAATTGAGTTTATTACAATGAGATGTTTCAATTTGCAATGTAAATTTCATTGGTACTATTTAAGTTGATAACAATAAATATTAGTTAAAAGGTTTTTTGACCTTTCGTTGATAGTCAACTGATATATGTTGAAAAAAAAATTAATTAGTCTAAACTCTAATCAATTAACTAATTATTTAATTCTGAATAAAAGAAGGCCTTTTGGAATACGCTAGCTCATTAGATAGAGAATCCCACCATGGTTCAAGCCTTGTCGTGGCGGTGGGGCTCAGTAGCCTAGGGTGAGCCGCTGCACCTTGGGCGAAACGAATTGAACCGAGGGGGCTCTTTGTACCCCTCTTATAATAAGAGGGGACAAAAGAGCAAGGGGCAAGGGGTGAGGATGGGAACCTCACCTCATTGTACTGTCCTGACGTTGGAAGGGGTTGTTCTGTGGTGCGGGACAGCCCCTCTGTGGAGGTGGCGACGGTCCCTTGCGGGGCTGACTAGCCGTCGATGTGCCCTGTTAGCTTAACAGATCCGGAGCACCTCACCAAGGCGGCACTGGTGGCACTCGCCGGGTTTTAGTGGGTAGAGCTGCGTCCATTTACCATCCCACCTGGGGAGACCCACTCCCCAGGCGGGATGCCTCAGAGCACTTCCCGGCGTAAAAAAAAAAAAAAAAAAATTAGATAGAGAATGACACCTAGAGACTAGACAATTGTTTAGTGGAAATGCTAACACATACGTTCTCCCATCGGGGGGCGTAGGGATAAGGAGCGCGGCGCATCTGCGTGGCCTTGGTTGTGCGGATGTGTATGGGCGTCGGCACCATGAGGCTCCGACTGCTCTTTTGCATGATTTTTTTAATGTGATCAGGGGATCACATTTAAAAAATCATTTAATTTATCTTTCTGTAAGGCTCATCTTTAAACGTTAAAGGTGTATAGACACGCCCAAGATCTAAAAATGTCAGAGTTTTCAGCACATAAAAATCATATGACTTGTCTGTAGGTACTTGTCTGTAGGTACTTGTCTGTAGGTACTTGTCTGTAGGTACTTGTCTGTAGGTACTTTTGAAGATATTGTATTAATTTTTAATGTTAATATTTTATCTCCATTTACTTTTTAAAATACAAACATCTAATAACTAATTATGAGAGTCGTTCCACGACATACATATAAAATGAGCTTACGTATGTTTGTGTGTGTATACAGTTAATTCAATGAATTCTCAAGCAATATTGATGTTTCATATAATTTTGATCGCGAAGTTCATATAAAACAGGGTTAGCTAGCATTTAGCGTCCAATAAAATAACAACTATAAAATTATAAGGGACACCCTAAATTTGCGATATTCCCTATAAAGTATAAAATATATAGACAAAGACAATAGATATAATCGATATCACTTGTTGCGCCGCGCGCCGCGACAATCCAGGAATATACTTAGTGTACTAGCTGTTACTGAGATTTTATACACAACAAAATGCCTTTGACCAAAATTATGACAAACACCTTTTTCCCTCATCATCATCATCATCATGGGGTGCCATCTTCATATTGAAGTTTGGAGGTCAGCTTTCGGTGCTCCGTCCGATCAAGGGATATTCTCTTTCCCTCATAACTTGAATAAAATGTACTACTTTATAACTACTATTTATTAATTAGGCATAGTAACAATATAAATATATTTAAAACGCACACATAAACGACATACTTATAGAAAAAAACAAAAACGGTGATAAAATGGTGATAAAGTAGTTAGTTGTATCAGGCGTTACTTTGCGAACCAGGGCAGTTCGCGAAATTACTGCTAACAAATATGTAAATATTATTGAAATACATAGTTTATCAATAAATTATAATACATTGAAACGTATATAAGTAACATGTAATATAAATTAAAACATCAACGCCAACTAGTTTTTAATTTATGATCAAAGAATAGCAAGTTCCTAACGAGATGAGCTACATCCTAAAGCGAACTTTTGTAGACACTTTTTCAAGCGCTCGAAGATGTATAAGTCACGTTTGACATCTGTTATGTGAACTACTACACAAATGTGTACTATACATGCATTGTTATACGCTACATCAGATAATAATTTATATTATGTATCTAGTTTTCCGAGCCGAGTTGCACGGAGTTGCATGAAGTTGAACGAAGCTGCATAAAGTTGCGTGATGCAAATAATTATGCCAGTAATGCGGGCATATATAGGTTCTCCTAGTTGTGATGTGTTTAAAGTTAACTTAATCATTGCTTTGACAATTTTTACCAAACCGTGTCTTCTTACGATTAAACGGTCCTAAATAGTTATTGGCACTCCTCTTCGCATCATGTTCCTCAGTGCTGTCGTGACCTCCCTCCTTTCTCTTTTATGGTCTTTCTCCATCTGTTTCTGGCTTCGGCGGTGTGGACGGCTTTGCCATAGCGTCTAGAGCGGTGCGGATCTGGTCGGACCAACGTATTGGGTTGCATCCACGAGGCCTTTTTTCTTTTATGCCGGTCACGATGAGCTTCTCGAGGTGGTCACCGTCTTTCCTTGCGATGTGACCAAAGCACTCTGCGTAGGCACTCTAATGACAGCCGTGAGGAAATATTATCACTTTCCAGGCTGTCATGTCAGTTACTGTCATGGAGTGTTATGACCTTGTGGTTATGACAGCATGGCCGTCGACGTTTAACTTTGGTTCGCTCTAACTGACAAACCGTCCACAGCCGGTCCTTGTTAATAGCGCTACTACTACTACCGGTGGGAGGGAAGCGCTGTGCCGCGCTCCCGGCTGCATGGGTACCACCATCTTGCTTGTTTCTCCCGTGAAACAGCTTTACTCTCTTTCGGAGAGAAGGGCAAGACAGGCAGTGTAATTACTGGCACTGAGACTTAACATCTTATGTCTCAGGATAGGCAACACATAAATAAGTTGCCTGGGCTCGTTCCAGGTAAACTGGTTTATGTTCATGGGCGACGTCGACCACTTACCATCAGGTGGTACGTTTGCCAGTTTGCCTATCCAACTAACATAAAAAAAATGGAGCACGTGATCTAGTGTCAGATCACGCTAATCAATTTTCAGTCAGGTATCGTATCAAGCACTACAAAAAGCATCCACTGACAAAATCTTTTGCACAAATAAAAGTGGCATTGGGCGTTTTTCCACTCACCGGCACGGCCACGGTAACGGCGACGGCGACGGCACCGTGCCGTTGCCGTGGAAGCAAAAATGTATGAAAACATATGGCTCGTTTTTCCACTCACCGGCGACGGCACGGCGACGGCAACGGCACGGCGTTGCCTCCCAACGGTACCGTGCCGTTGCCGTAGTTAGCAAGCTTCCCACACGGTGCCGTCCCGGTAAAACTGTATGTGCATTTTTTTTTTTTCGTTTATTTGGGTCAACAAACAGTTTCACAATAATAATTTTACATACAATATATGTTCAACTACACATCATAATTATGAAACCAACACCGTTAACCACAGATTAATACATAAGGCGTTTTTTGTTTTTGTTTTTGTAAGCTGGTTATGTATTAACTGATTTATAACAAACAAGAAGTATTGTATATGAATTGTAGCCTTGTGCGTGTGTGAGTCCGCGGGGTGTGTAGAAGGACGCGGAGCGGTCAGCTGAGAGACTCGTAGTTAATATCATCTATACAGGCTGATTTTTTGAAGAACGGACATATTCAAGTAGCGTATAGAGCTAAAGATCCTCATTCCAAAAATATATCACAAGTGGGGTCTTAGTTTTTTTCAAAATTATCCTTCACACTTGAATTAAAGTAAACACAGTATTATGAAATAGGTAAGATACGATGCATCAAATACGCCGAACCACAAGATAAAGTGGCCGAACGTTCTACCGCGAGACACACCTAAGGCCCCGTTCGCACGAGCGTTTTAAAAGTGTCGCGGTAGAACCCGACTTTGGAGTTTGGTATGCTCAATTCGAATTAACGCCAAACACTTAAGGTCGAAAATCCAACAGCACTTGACAAAAATGCGCCTCACTTTAAAAACGCTTTCGTGTGAACAGATACATGGTTATCCATTTGTCCCATTCAAACTCTTTTTTAACGGTCGGTCAAAAAACGCTCGTGCGCACGGGGCCTAAGAAATACGGCGCGCGATGGCCGGTGACCGGTGTCGACTGTCGGCCTTTCACAAAGAAAGGGCAGTGCGATACGTGTCATTGTCTGGAGCGTATGTTTTGTTTGTGTCAACCGCGTGTCGCGTATAATACGTAATTACTAATTACGTATTAAATCATGTCGAATGAATTTTCAAATGGAGAATATTGGGAGATGGTTAGAGCTTACGCTTTATCTGGTGACAGTGTACGTCGTGCGATAGACTTGTACCGCGAAAGGTTTCCGAATCGTCGCGTACCTTGTGTCAAATGTGGTGAATGATATGTTGGATGACGTGCCTCTCATCTATCACCGTAACCTCTACTACCAGCAGGACGGTGCTCCCGCGCATTACCAGGTTCGTGTTCGTGAGTATCTCAATTGTCAGTTTGGCGAGAAGTGGATAGGTCGTGGAGGCCCCGTGTCTTGGCCGGCTCGTTCGCCTGATTTAACACCCTTAGACTTTTATCTGTGGGGCGAGATCAAACGCCTAGTCTATGTGACAGAGTACGCAGATAGGGAAGAATTAAAACCACGGATAACAACAGCGTTTGAGACTGTGAAAAGTGATCCACTTTACTAGGGGAGGTACTAATTTACTTAGATTAATTTAGTAGTTATGTAGGTTGTGTAAATATCTTATTTTCAATTGTTGTAAATAGTATGATTCCATTTTTTTTATGCGCCAGAAGTACATAGGTACTACAATGTCTTTTATCTAACGTCATGTGAATACATTAAACCCTTGGCTTTCGTTAAGCACGCGCGCACCCAGACATAATGAAAAATCAAATGTGTCTCGAATTCGTAATACAAAGGATTAACGATAAAGATAAATCAATTTAATTAAATTAACTTGTTTCATTACTTTAGTAGGTACCTAGGTAGTTTTGTCTGTCCTAAGCCAGGATCAAAGTATGAAGGAAAAATGAGATCATATTTACTTTACATTACATACATTATTTATTTACCACTTATCATAGTTCATTCGATTATTTTATACCTACACCACTACCACCACACCGTCTGTCTAAATTTAGCGCGTATAATGCACATGATAATACAATAGGGTGACCATATTCTGAGGCCAACAATGCATTATTTACATTTGTCCATATTTTGTTATTTATGTGGTTTTTTTTGGTGAATATAATTTTCTTTGATTGGTAAAACCAAGTTCTATCACGTCCATGATTATGTCCGTTCTTCAAAAAATCAGGCTGTATATTATGATATTATGAGATATTATTGTGATGATATTATATATTATCATCATCATCATCACTGACTGGAATGTTGGTCTAGCCATGGACGGATAGAGGCTAATGATGAAATATCATCATAATAATCATGTAATGTCATGGCATGGGATCGGCCGTCTTGGCGATCATTACGGGAGAACTATCTTCAGCCATGGGTGGATCAATTCTGATGCTGATATATATAATATCATCATTATCATGTAATGTAGTGGAATGAGATCGGCCGTCTTGGTGTTCAGTGAGGGAGACCTATCTTCAGCCATGGGTGGATCAATTCTGATGCTGATATGTATAATATCATCATTATCATGTAATGTAGTGGCATGAGATCGGCCGTCTTGGTGTTCAGTGAGAGAGGCCTATCACCAGCCATGGGTGGATCAATTCTGCTACTGATGTATATAATATCATCATTATCATGTAATGTAGTGGCATGAGATCGGCCGTCTTGGTGTTCAGTGAGAGAGGCCTATCACCAGCCATGGGTGGATCAATTCTGCTACTGATATATATAATATCATCATTATCATGTAATGTAGTGGCATGAGATCGGTCGTCTTGGTGTTCAGTGAGGGAGACCTATCACCAGCCATGGGTGGATCAATTCTGATGCTGATATGTATAATATCATCATTATCATGTAATGTAGTGGCATGAGATCGGCCGTCTTGGTGTTCAGTGAGAGAGGCCTATCACCAGCCATGGGTGGATCAATTCTGCTACTGATGTATATAATATCATCATTATCATGTAATGTAGTGGCATGAGATCGGCCGTCTTGGTGTTCAGTGAGAGAGGCCTATCACCAGCCATGGGTGGATCAATTCTGCTACTGATATATATATAATATCATCATTATCATGTAATGTAGTGGCATGAGATCGGCCGTCTTGGTGTTCAGTGAGAGAGGCCTATCACCAGCCATGGGTGGATCAATTCTGCTACTGATATATATAATATCATCATTATCATGTAATGTAGTGGCATGAGATCGGTCGTCTTGGTGTTCAGTGAGGGAGACCTATCACCAGCCATGGGTGGATCAATTCTGATGCTGATATGTATAATATCATCATTATCATGTAATGTAGTGGCATGAGATCGGCCGTCTTGGTGTTCAGTGAGAGAGGCCTATCACCAGCCATGGGTGGATCAATTCTGCTACTGATGTATATAATATCATCATTATCATGTAATGTAGTGGCATGAGATCGGCCGTCTTGGTGTTCAGTGAGAGAGGCCTATCACCAGCCATGGGTGGATCAATTCTGCTATTGATATATATATAATATCATCATTATCATGTAATGTAGTGGCATGAGATCGGCCGTCTTGGTGTTCAGTGAGAGAGGCCTATCACCAGCCATGGGTGGATCAATTCTGCTACTGATATATATAATATCATCATTATCATGTAATGTAGTGGCATGAGATCGGTCGTCTTGGTGTTCAGTGAGGGAGACCTATCACCAGCCATGGGTGGATCAATTCTGATGCTGATTTATATAATATCATCATTATCATGTAATGTCGTGGCATGGGATCGGTCGTATTGGCGTTCATTAAGGGAGACCTATGTTCAGCTGTGGACGGATAAAGGCCGATATACATCATCATTATCATCATCATCATTTATAAATTATAATAATATTATGATCTACATGTCGTCTTGCTGAAGTCCGTGTCAGTACTGAACTCCGAAAACGTGCGTAAACCGTCATCGACAACGGCACAGTGGAAAAACGAAGCCACGGCGCCGGTGCCGGGCCGTGACCGTGCCACCGCCGTGCCGTGACAGTGCCGGTGAGTGAAAAAACGCCCATTGGATGGCATTTGGATGTGTCAGACCGTCGAGAGAGCCAACACTCACTGACGAAATTGCATGAGATATTTAAGTGTCATATCGCAATTTCTGCAAGAAGTCCACTCTTGCGGAAAGTGTTCTCGCAAAATAAAACAGTTCTTGGCACAGTACCTGCTAATATGGCAGCAAGTATATTTTTAGTAGTTTTTTGCCCCACTACTCGGGACGCTTCTTGGTAGAAGGAACATGGATGGTACCTTTGTGTGGCGAAATCCTTTTTTATATCGAAAACTAATTTCATAACCAAGTACATATAATTTCACAATGACAATATGTTATCCTAGCCTTGTATGAACTTATGTTTCGACCTCTAGGAACGGAGATAAAGAGTTTAGGTACATAAATACATACGCAGAGAAACCCTTTTTACACATGTAGCCTGGATCTCGGGAAGATCCTGACTCTCTGTGGGACTCGCACCTGGGAGTGCCCTACCCGTAAACTAAAACCACAGCGAGCGCCTTCAGCCGCTTTTTGAGGTTCCTGGATCTATATTCAAAGGGATTACCTCAGCGACAAGCTGGCCCCGGTGAAGGCCAGACTACTCCTCATAAGGGGGGACTGCTTGCCCGCTACTAAGCAGTCCCCACGACGTCGTGTTATACTGGGCGCAGGTTCCCATCCTGAACCCGATATGAGCACAGGGGCGTTACTGGAGGCGCATTAAGTAGCGCCTCCTACGTGCACCCCCGTTCGTCGCCCGCGGGGGGAGGCCTCGTCGGCGGCAGTAAAATTATTACTGCTTCGTGGTCATCGAGCTAACCGGTGATGACGTCCGGCAAAGACAAGTCCCCTCCGAAACATCCATGACCTATCAGATATCGTTATCATACAAAATATGTGCGACCTCTACGGTCGCGGATACGAATCCGATCGAATCGAATCGAAATTTAGAGTCTTGTGGTCTTTTGGAGCAATGTATTAAAACGGGATGGCCTAGCCAACCCAAGTAAGCTGATGCTGTAGTACAAATATGTATGAACTAAACTTTCGCTACAGTTTTCTTAATGTTACCGAATTTTATATAAATACTAGATGAATATTATAAAGGTCAAAGATACCAGCGGAAAGGTCATCGGCACTCCCACTCCAGGAGGGAGGGAAAACATCCTCGGCATAATATTTTATTTAATAAAATATTTTGTAGACGCCTTTGTTTTTGCTAACAAGTAACAAAATACGAGTGCGTTTGTTAGATTAAAATAGATATGAAATTAATTTTAAATTTAATATATTTTTTTCTCGAACACCATATGAAAAGCATGCGTTGTGGTCTGCCCGTCCGATGATGGGCACGCGCTGATAATGATTTATGAAGATAACTGTACAAATGAACCTCAATACGCCTTTTCTTGCGCTTGCGAGACCAGTTATCAACATAGCATAACAATATTCGCCGCTTTACGACTAGAGTTTGTGGGAAACATCATTAAATCCTCAGCCTTTTTTCGTTCATTGCTGGACATATAGTCTAGACAACAAGTGTCGTTCGATTTGGAATAACATGTAGATAGTTTTTGAAAAATCGGAGATACGCACGCAAAAATTACAAAAGTTATAAAAATTTATTGAAAAAATGGGTTTGTTTTTTTGCCTATATCTTATAAACTATTTGAGATACTTAAAATATGAAAGGAGGATATTCCTAAGAAAATCCCGAACTTCGGAACTTTAGGGCCAATATTTATAATTTTTACTGAAGGTTGAAAATATGTCCAAAACGGGTACTCGATTTTGCACAAGGGTTTGAAGGGAGTTTGAACACTTCAACAAAAAGAATTGTCTCGAAAGTTGGTTTACGGACGATAGTTTAACGTGACAACGTCATAACAAAACGCAAGCGTAAAATGAGAGTAACGGGACAATAAGCGTAACGAGACATTTATCGTAAGAGGACAAGGAGCGTTACGGGACATTTTCGTGCATGCAGCCGTCGTTCATCGATTTATTAGACGTTGTCACGTGGAAAATATCATTAAAACAATAAACACTCACCCAGCCGCTATGCCCCACTGCTGGGAGGCCGCAGCAGCCGCGTGGTCGAACAGCGTCAGCCCCACCAGCGCGACGGTGGGTGCGATGGTCAGCGGCGTCACGAAACGAAGCACCGAGCCGATCACGCCGAAGTATCCTACAAGTGAGGGAATCTGATGTGAAATATCCATCAGCGTTCGCAGTAAAACCGATTCGAATGCCGTTACGGCAAGCGGCATGGCGGCCGCGGTCATTTCACTATTCTATATCATATTTTATTAAATACTAGCTGTTACCCGCAGCTTCGCTCGGGTTAACTTAGAATTACAGCCGTACCCGGATTGATGTTTATTATTTTTATAGCCTAAGTAACTCATTTTAACATCAGCTATCTGCCTGTGAAAGTCTCATCAAAATCGGTCCAGCCTTTTCAGAGATTAACCGGAACACACAGACAGACAGACAAAAATTGTAAAAAAAATTATTTTGGTATTGGTACCGTATATACATCCATATACATTCAATAAAAAGCGGTTATTTTAATATTACTAACAGACACTCCAGGTGCGTGGTCAACATCGCTCACGGGCCGCGTACCTCGAGACTAGTCCAATTTATTGATTGCCTATTCTGAGATGTAAGATGGACGGATTTTTGATGGAGGAAATACCTTATGGATGAAGCCAAGATCTTTGGGTAGATCCTGACCCAATGTTGGACTCGCACCTCGGAGTGCCCAAACTAACTAAAACCACTGCGTGCGCCTTCAGCCGCTTTTTTTAGGGTCCCGGATATGCAGGCAACAGACAGGATCACGTCAGCAACAGGCTGGCTCCGACGAAGACCAAACTACTCAACATAATGGGGACTGCCCGGGCGCTGCTAAGCAGTCCTGACGACATCGTGCCATACAGATCCAGGTTCCCATCCTGAGCCCGACACGAACACAGGGGCGTTACTGGAGGCGTATTAAGTAGCGCCTCCTACGCTCCCTCGTTCGTCGCCCGCGGGATGCTTTGTCGGCCTCTTTCTGGGACATTACTGCCTCGCAGAAGGAGACCATCGCCGTTAAGGACTCGTCGTCACCGAGCATCGCGGTGATGACGCTCGGCAGAGACAAGTCCCCTCCGATGACTGATGTCAGATCATGACGCAGCGCCGCCCATCTCGGGCACACCTCGAGGGTGTGCTGGGCCGAGTCCACCGCCGTGCCACAATCGTGATACACTGTCACCGGCTCCCTGCGGGCTGTCCGGCACAGTTACTCACCAAAGCCAAAGCCAACTATGCCCGGTGAGCACAGCTGTGTCCGACGGAAGGTGAGGGGTTTGCGCTTGCGGCGCATCCACCGCTCAAGAACCGGACGCAGAGCAACCGTCAGGCTTTTTCCATACGGCTGCCGCGCCAGGTCCTTCCCCCACCTCTGGATTAACCCCTGAACGGCTGATCCCAACCTCGGCCAGCCGCGCCGCCTAAGACGGACGGAATGGCATGTTGCTTACCGACTACCGTATGTAACATATATTATAATAGGTACGAGTCCGATACAGGACGTAGCCTTGAATAGAACAGATGCTACTATATCCCGGAAAATACAGAATGTAGCCTTGAATTGAACAGATGGTACTTATATCCCGGAAAATACAGAATGTAGCCTTGAATAGAACAGATGCTACTTAAATCCCGGAAAATACAGAATGTAGCCTTGAATAGAACAGATGCTACTTAAATCCCGGAAAATACAGAATGTAGCCTTGAATAGAACAGATGCTACTTATATCCCGGAAAATACAGAATGTAGCCTTGAATTGAACAGAAGATACTTATATTCCGAAAAACCTAGAATAAAAGTTCTCACCACCAAACATCTGGAACAAGGCAGATACAGCTATGGCCCCCGACAGCTCGCACATCCTGCTGGTCCACACATGCCGCCTCTCCTCAGGACTCATGGCTGCCAGGATCTCCTCGCTGGGGCACCTCCACTCTGGCAGGCCCAGGATCGCCAGGGTTGGGACCAGGAAAGATATCGTCCCGCCTTGCACAATCGGCAGACGACAGCCGAACGTGGATTGCAACCAGGTTATTAAACCTGGTAATAAATAAAGTATAAACCATTATAACATTAACATGGCTGATATCGTTTTTGAAACTTTTTAGGGCGTGACGAGAACAAGATATCGAGCTCCGCGAAATATAAATAAAAATTATAACCGACTTCAAAAAATAAAGTAACTAAAATGTTATAAAATAATCGCGTGTACAATCTTTGCGTTTACCACGTTATTATTGTTACTTTTGGAGTCGGTGTCAGCTAAGTTAAATAGGTACCTACAGCAACAAATACGTCACCATTGTCGTATTTGTTGCTCTAGGTACCTACCTATCTACCTTGGCTGACACCGACTCCAAAAGTAACAATAATGACGTGGTAAACGCAAAGATTGTACACGCGATTATTTTATAACATTTTAGTTACTTTATTTTTTGAAGTCGGTTATAATTTTTATTTAAAAAATTTTATTTCTTAATTTTTAGTGATTCATTAAAGAAAGGCATACAGAGATAGACATTTTGGCATATTGAACCGTATGAAGTAAGCCCAAAAAAATCTGTAAATCGTCGAGGAGTTTCCTCGACTGTCTATAGTCTCCATCATCATAACGGTAATGGCACGTATCACCCATAAGGGTGCAAAGTTCGCATCAGTATAAATAAATTAAGTCCAATCACAATGTAGCTACTTTAAACTATTTAGGAGTTCCCTTAACTGAGCTTCGTCTTCATCATCAGACCCCCAAACACAGTCACAACCCATCTAAGTGTAAAGTTCTCATCAATACAAATTAATCAAGCCCAAACACAAGGTTACTGAAGTAAATCGTCGAGGAGTTCCCTCGACTGTCTTCCAGCTCCAGCATCAGATCGACTCTAGACCTTCATTAAATTGTAGTGCTTTAAAATGCTTATTTAAAAAAATATTAAGCACTAGTCATTCCTACAAATTTCGAAAGTTTCCCTCGATTTCTCTAGGATGCCATCATCATATCCTGGTTTCCTTATCATGGGACCAAATGGCATATACTTGCCATTTGGTCCCATGATAAATAAAAAAACTCAAAGAAAAAAAAAAAAAAAATAATTTTGAAAATCGGTCCACAATTGACGGAGAAATCGGTGTACATACATAAAAAAAAAATACCGGCCGAGTTGAGAACCTCCTCCTTTTTGTTGAAGTCGGTTAAAAAGTGAAAAAGCATGGTAAATGTAATCAAAATGCAAACAGGGACAAGGGGTTGCGTTTTTCCATCAAAATATAAATTATAAGGCTAGTTTTAAGATTACTACAAATGTATGTATAATGACGTTGGAACTGATTGCAATATTCAGGGCTCTTTCATATGCTTTTGAAAATAGTTTCAATAATATAGTAATTTTTACGGACAGTCGGAGTGCTCTCCAACATGTGGCTCGATGCGCCTCTGATTGCAGAGGTGCATCGATAGCCTATGATATACTGAATATTATTAATTGTTTTAATAATAACGGTACCAGACTAATATTGCAATGGGTTCCAGCACATATAGGTTTAAGGGGTAATGAAGAGGCTGATCAGATATCCAAGTTAGCGTCTCATATGGGAAGGGAAATAACTTATGTGCCTGACTATTGGGAATATTTTGTAGATTTCAAACGTGGTTTATCTAATAAATGGAAAAAATATTTTGAGAACATCTCTATGGAAAAAGGAATCTGGTATAGGACAATACAGAGTGAACCTCTTCACTACCCCTGGTTGGTTAGTAATAAGTTAAGTAGAAAATATATTAAGCTAGTATTAAGACTTCGTTCTGGACATTATCCATCAGCGAAATTTGCATTCTTAATGCGGAAGGCAGACTCACCTAATTGTGATATATGCGGGAAAATTGAGGATGTGCAACATTTATTGATGGATTGCGTTCGGAACGAACGTGAACGAGAAGTTCTAATAACAGAATATAATCTGAATAGGTTAGATGTGGGATTAGTTGTGTCAATTTTATCAAAACCTACATCTGAGTTATGTGTTAGATTCTGTTCCCTTATTGTTTAGGCTATAAGAGTTTTATGTATATTGTCTAGACTCTAGAGTAAGCACAATGGAGTTGACGTGCCTTGTTGGACAAAAACTCCTATTTAATAAAGATAATAAAAAAAAAAAAAAAAATGGTAAATGTCTCGTTTTAAATATTATGTACTTAAAAAATATACTATTATAAGTATTGAATTTTCGCATGCACCGTTATTAGGGGGTGTAACTCAGTGGTAGAGTGTCTGCTTCGCATGCTGAAAGTCCTGGGTTCAAATCCCAGCACCTCCAAAGTAGTTTTTTTTTACCTTTTTAAAACTCAAAGGGATATTTTTATAATAGCTCAAATGCGATTCGCGCTATTATTATAAAAAATACAAGATATTGACCGAGTATAAAGGTCAGCGCTAATATCATTCCTTATCAATAAATCTCCTATTCTTGACAGTTATAAAAATAAACATGATCTTGAATTACTTGTAAGTGGTTTGGCAATATACTTTTAATAAAAATTACATTTCTAGGAAAACTTATAATGTGATTTTATTCCATTTAAAAATATAAGTAGCAATTTGTTAATATATTTTAAACAAATACTAAACAATACTAGCAATGTAAACCAACTTAATAAATAAATTACTCATAGATACAATTATTTAATATTTTAGTAACGAATAAATTATATAAAACGAATTGTTTTATTTTCCCTTTTTTAAAATGTTAGAATAAAATTACTTCTAGCAAAATTAAATAGCACTTGAAACAATTCATTTAGAAAAAAAATCTTATGTTATGTGACCTGAGAAGAACCTACTTAAATGAAAATTACTTACTTCACCTGAATAGTGAATGGGCTGTTGGAAGTATCGGGCTCCCGGCTGCATGGGTACCACCATCTTGCTTGTTTCTCCCGTCAAACGGTTTAGCTGTATTTTGGAGAGAAGGGCAAGACAGGCAGTGTAATTACTGGCACCGAGACTTAACATCTTATGTCTCAGGATAGGCAACACATAAATGAGTTGACTGGCTCGTTCCAGGTATACTAGTTTATGTTCATGGGCGACGTCGACCACTTACCATCAGGTGCCACGTCTGCCAGTTTGCATATCCAATTAACATAAAAAAAGTATAATAGTAAAATGGGAGATCCTACTTTTAAAATTTAATGTTAAATTCAAAATTTGTTAAAGACTTTTCAATAAAATATCGACTAAAATATATCCTAATTTTGATTTCTAATACTATCTGTCAGGAAAAGCCCAACTAAAGATTCCTGATCTGAAGGTGTTGTTGGTAACTAATGTAAAATAATAGTTAAAATCGTGATCTTGATAATAAATTTGTTACAAATAAAAATGAACATATGAATATTTTGGCGCCAATGATTTGCTTGAAATATTATACTTAGATTAAGTGTTTCTTAAGTTTAGTACCTATTTAATAAGTTTTTGAAGTTAATTCAAATGAATAAAAGAATAAAAGCGTGTGATTTTTTTTATTGGTAATATTTGTATAATACCTACTTAGGGTATGTTTCACAATGTTCAAGCACAGTATAAAAAAAGTCATATGTATTTACGATGTGGTACAAGTTAAGTACTCTATAGCTATTTAACAGATTAATTACGTGACACAAAACAACAATCTGGTTGGTCCTGATTGCGTTTCACCATCGTCTTACCTCTAAATTTACTTGGCAGATAGCTGTTTGCCACTCACTGGTTAGTAGGTTTGGCAACCTTTTATAGTTCCGTTTTACGAAATACATGTGTTGTGTTTTAGGAAAACATTATGTGTTGTAAAAACACATGAAAATATGTTTTAATAATTTCAATGGACGTATTATACCATTTTTTAAACATTTTATATAACTAGTCTGGCCACGAATACTGTTACATAAAAACTTTCCTTTTTTTCAACTTTTTAATTATTTTTAATTTGGAACACGTATATTATTTTAAAAACTTCTTTCAATTTTGCGCCATTTCAATATTTTTTCGTGTTCATTATCAAATTCAATATGGAATGGGGTGTTAAAGAAAATAGGATTGCAGTGATGGCCTTGCAAAAAGTGGGTATGGAGCCGACGGTCATATTCCAGATACTTCAAAAGCTTGGTATCAGACGTATGTTCGTATATCGTACTATCAATAGATACAACAACACTTCGTCTGCCGAAGACCAGAAAGATCGAGGCGGCACGTGCTGTTAGAACTACAAAGGCTGTTTTAATGGTGTTAAATCCAGAATTCGTCGAACCCCATTAGGAAGCAAAAAAACTTATCGCAAGATTCCCGCTAGGACTCTGTCCTGTATTATAAATGAAGACCTGAAGCTCGGTACTTATCGTCAATATACAGGACATGCCCTAAATCAATCTTTACAATTAAAGAGAGTGGATCGATCAAAACGCCTTCTGTCGCGATACGCAGGTGAAAGGCACAGAAATATCCTCTCTACCGACGAAAATATTTTCACGATTGAAGAACACTACAATAAGCAAAATGATAAAGTGTACGCTCATAGTTCTAAAGAAGCTGCTCAAGTGATCGGAAAGGTACAAAACGTGGTCATCATCCTGCGTCAGTGATGGTTTGGTGGGACGTGTCTTATCAAGGAGTCACAAAACTATATTTTTGAGCAAAAGGAGTGAAAACTTCAGCCAAAGTGTATCAAGATACAGTCTTGGATCATGTCGTGAAACATCCCAGCCTACCCAAGCCTGGCTGGAACACGTTCCGGACTTTATAAGAGCTGAAGACTGAACCTTATCTAGCCCAGACCTCAACCCTTTAGACTTAAAATTATGGTCAGTTTTAGAGGACATGACCTGCTCTAAACGACACGGCGACATTGAGTCTTTTAAAAAATCTTTACAGCAAGCAGTGGCGAAATTTCCCTTGGAAACAGTGCGTAAATCCATAGATTCGTGGCCGAACAGAGCCTAAAAAAGCCTGTATAAAAGCCAAAGGTGGCCATTTTGAATAGAATATTATTTTTTGCAGACACTTGAATAAATATGTAGGTATAAATTTTAATGATATTACATTACTTCATATAAAAAAAGACTTTTCATTTGTAACAGAACTTATGGCTGGACTAGGTACATACAGCTTGAAATATTTTATTGATCAAAACAGAATATACATTATTTTTGTGATATTACTGTGATCGGAACATCAAACTGATAATTTATATGGCAGATAAATTCGCTATTGATCAGTTGATCTGACATATAAACTCACTGGGTAATTTATTTGGCAGCTAGTGCTAGAAGTTGCTTATTGGGAACTTTGACATTGTGAAACGGGCCCTTAAGGTTACACAAGTCGCTCATCTTTCCATACAAACGCAGAACAGTAATTACTACAATGTTTGACGTTGACCATCAAAAACTAAGGATAATATAAATTAATCTCATCATTACCTATGTCTATATGTAGCCAAAATCGTAAAAAATATATGCATTTAAAAAATACAAGTTTCTAAACTTTCGTATTTCAGCACTGATTTTAGCCCAAATTTGGGCGAAAATAAATAGTATACGGAGCTCAAAAATAAAGCCCGCACAGACATAGTTTAGTTATTCAAAAGTTGAAATAAATTTATTTTAAAAAATTACACCAAATAGATTTTCTATAATAACTGTTTTACTAAAAGGACATTTTCGGAATGAATAATTGTGCATTTCATTCTAGTACACATGTTCGCGCACTATGTCAGGTGAGATAGCATTCATTTAGTTGGAGTTCGCGCCGTCGACTAGTTCAACCTTAATGCCCTATTTTAGTTCAATTCATACCTGTGACGAATATCATGGTGGAGATGATGTTTGAGCGGTCGGGGTCCGTCTCCTCCATGCACAGCGCGGGGCACAGGATGAACGGGATGGCCACGATCGCGCCGATCATCGTCAGGTAGTGCTGCCGAGGGAAAGCCTTCAGTTAGTCTTATCCCTGAGGACTTTCACAGCTATATAATATTACAGAATCGTTGACAATTCGTACACGTTAAAATCTATTAGTTTTGAAGCATCAACAGAAGTCTTCACTTCCAAGTACTCACACGTAGGTGACCCTTGTTGAACACAAATCCATAGACCTCTCTTATTCAACACGAACACTGTAGGAAATAGTTACTTTTTCATTCATGCTTGACATGTAAAATGGTAAATTTTGGTGCCACTAATTGCACTGATTATCATTTTTTCTTGCAGTAGAAAGGCCTTACTCCTTCACCCAGGTCATTCCCGGGGATATGTGGGACTCCCCGGCGTTAGTCTACACTATACTTACCGCACTAAAACCACAGCGAGTTCCCTTTGACCGCTTGAAGAGGAGTGTCCCGGATCTAACTAACACAGGACACCCCCCGCAGCGTCGAGACCTTCGTATATGAACTAGCCCCTAATTGGCACCCTGATCAAGCGGGTATCCCTATCTCCACTTAGCCAAGGTTATGATTACCTGGTACCGAAACTTTCTACGGATTTTTTTAGTTTCATCATTATCGGGTGGCGGCGAGGCGGCGAATCAGCCTTCTAGGCGTTCATAGAAACAGGTGAAAAAACTGTAGATTATACGCGTGATAGCCGCCGTTTGCCGTCACGGCATTCAAGTCGATTTTACTGTCAAGTCGCGTCAATAATCTGTGTCACATCAAAATATTGGTGACGATATACGTAGCCACCGATCATGGATAACATATGACACCAAGACGACTGTTGCGTGTTATCTGTTAGTACCGCGTTACTGCTGAATCTTTGCCGAAATTGGTGACCAGTAAAAAGGTAAATTAAAATAAGTCTTTACCTGGAGAGCCATGAAGATGCACAAGTACCAGGGTGGGGTGTCGTCGATCCCGTAGGTGACGTTTCCTTTCCGCTCGCTGTCTTCTGCCACATTCTGCCTGTCCTGTTGCAATTTTGTATTTTAAGACTATCTTTAGACCTATGAGCAGGGCCACCCCTGTGTGCGAAGTGTGCAGCACACAGGCACCAATACAGTTTTGTTCCATTACTTCCATTACACAACAACATAATATTCTTTGTTTTGGAGTATCAATTAGTAAGTAGGTACAATCGGCGCAACAAATATACATTGTACTAATTGATGACCAAGATCAACGTCGATTGAGAAATAGCTGTCATCGTTTGCAGAAAAAACTTTCAGCAAATGATTCAATGGATTTTAACGCCAATGATTTGTGTGAAGGAATTAATTATGTCATGTCAGTCTTTGTCCCAAAAAAAAAATGATGATGATTCTCGAATTTATTTATTTACTAGCTAACTTAGATTTAAAGACTTATTGCCCTTGCCAGTGAAAGGCCGGTCAAAATCGGTCGAGCCGTTTCAGAGATTAGCCGGAACAAATAGAGACAAAAATAATAAAAAAAATATTTTTTGATGTAAGTAGGTACCGAATAGGTAGTTTAGTATTAATATTATTTTATAGTGAAAAGCTGGTACTTTCAAATTACACACAGAGACTTCAATTTTATTTATTTGTATAGATTATACATAGATAGTATTAGTGGTATTATACTGCTCGTAATATAGACTTCGCCGTTTTTAGGGTTCCGTAGCCAAATGGCAAAAAACGGAACCCTTATAGATTCGTCATGTCTGTCTGTCTGTCACTCTGTCTGTCCGTCCGTATGTCACAACCACTTTTTTCCGAAACTATAAGAACTATATATACTGTTTAAACTTGGTAAGTCGACATATTCTGTGAACCCCATTAAGATTTTTACTCAAAAGTAGAAAAAAAAACAACAAATTTTGGGGGTCCCACGTGTGGGATCTATAGGTCTTCAAAAATGATATTGAGATTTCCAATACCATTTTTTCTGAAATATTAAGCGCGAGAGACACTTCCAAAGTGGAAAAATGTGTGTCCCCCCCTGTAACTTCTAAAATAAGAGAATGATAAAACTAAAAAAAATATATGATGTACATTACTATGCAAACTTCCACCGAAAATTGGTTTGTCATAAATCGCAATTTACCTTTCATTCAATCAACTATAATCAATAATCAGATATATAAAAAAAACATTTAATTTCATAAACATAAACCATATTTTTTTGTTAAAGAGTCTAATGTTGTAAGTATATTATGTAAGTAATCGTACGGAACCCTTCGTGCGCGAGTCCGACTAGCACTTGGCCGGTTTTGTTAATTTGGTCGGTTTATAAAATCTGGTGATACCAGTTTTGTTATAGGCAGATTACCCAAGATGTGGTATTATATAAAAGGGTGACTGGAATCTTCGAAATAAACACAATAAAAACAAATATGTTAATTTCTAAAAGGCTTGGTATTATTTTGAATTAGAATAAAAACATTTTACAAAAAATTAAAACCGACTTCAAAAATACTAAACTAAAAAGTAATAAAATAACAGTTTCTTTAATGTTTGTGCTTACAACATATAATCAACCTAATCTTCTACTAATGTACAAACTTTGCGTTTACCACGTCATTATAGTTACTTTTGGAGTCGGTGTCAGCCAAGGTAGGTAGGTAGACAACAACAAGAACACCGATTAATTTAATTTTTTGTAAAATGTTTTTATTTCTTAATTTTTAGTGATTCCGAAATTCGTCGTTTTGGCGGTCATTGAAGGAGGCATGTTCAGCAGTGGATGGATAAAGGATGATGGTGATGGTGATGGTGATGGTGATGATGATGATGATTACGATGACCGCGACATACTATGGTGTGCTACCAAAGCATCCTATACAATTGTTACATCGACACGTAATAAAAAAATCATATCATCAAGATAAACAAAACCAACCAAATAGGCATTATTGGGAATAACTAAAAAACGGCTTGTCAGATCTAAAAAATTAATATGGGACCAAATTGGAAACACCAGCTTTCAAACAAAAAAATAACCATCGAAATCCATTCACAAACGGCGGAGATATCGTGTCACATACATACAAAAAAAAAAAAAAAACATACAGACGAATTGAGAACCTCCTTTTTTTTTGTAGTCGGTTAAAAATTGATTTTGATTTTTGATATTACGTATGTACCTATTATACCTACATATATTAATCTTAATCTGCTTGAAACATAGTGTTTCAAGCAGATTAAGTAATATTAATAGGATAGTAGCCGCCTTATTACAAAAAACTTATCTAGTACCAGGATTAAACCAAGACTGAAAAGTCCAGGTTTGTTACGGTATTAACGTTAGTCCATGGACTAAAATTCATTCTTATTACAAATCGAGGACCAACCGAGGTCTAGGTAGTACCGAAGATCGTCCCTGGTTTAATTGTATCCACAGATTATTGAGCAACATATCATTCATTTTGTTCGTTCAATATTTGATTAGTTCGGTACACCGTTCCTTTTTATGCAAAGCTCGATAATTTATAATTAAATATAATGTGGAAAATACATCAATATTTGTAAAATGTATCAACAAAAGAAAAAAGGGATGATAATTGGACTTCTCAAGAAAAGGTTAGTGTTTATTTAATCCAAACATACATGAAAAATATCAGAGTTAATTAGAATTATTACATATGATATAAAATAGGTATGTATATCAATGACAAAATACAATACAACAAAATTACAGAAATAGAATGTTAAATTATTTAAGGATGTCAGAATAATTATTTTAAATGTTAGTCCAATTCCATAATTTTGTCTACATCGAGTTCATTTAATTACCTTTCAATACAATTAATACGAAAAAACGCAAATTCAACGCATAAGACATCTGATAATTTAAAGTTTTGAGGTTAGTACCGAAGTTAAACTAGGGGTCACGGTGGTCTAACTTTAGTACCATAGATAGTCCTGGTACTAGCGTTAAACTAGTTTTTGTAATAACATTTATATTAGACCATGGTTTAAAGCTGGTATTAAACTCGGTACTATATTTAGTCTTCGTTTTGGAATAAGGCGGTAGAAGTTTATTCTACTATCCTATTAATATTACTAGATGTTGCCCGCAGCTTCGCCCGCAGCTTCGCCCGCAGCTTCGCCCGCAGCTTCGCCCGCAGCTTCGCCCGCGTTATATAAGATTTAAAGCTATACTCGGATTGATGATGATTAATTTTATAGCCTAAGTTACTCCTTATAAGGAGCACCTAACTTACTTAACTTAAACTGGCAGATAGCTGATGTTATAACATTAGCTATCTGGCAATGTATCCAGTAGTTATGTGCCAGTGGTCACCAAAATCGGCCCAGCCGTTTCAGATATTAGCCGGAACAAACAGACAGACAGACAGACGGACAGACAGACAGAGAAAATTTGTAAAAAAGACTATTTCTGTATATGTATCGTGTATACAACAATATACAATGAATAAAAAGCGGTTAATTTAATATTAACAACAGACACTCCAAGTTTATTTATCTGTATAGATGTATAGATAAACGCGAGAGTTTGTATAAATATATGGACGTATGTTTGTTTCTGTTTCACGGAAAAACTGCTTAATGGATTTTATTGAAATTTTACAATGACTTCTACTGATACATCAGAATCAAAAACAGGCTATAATTTATCCCTGTACTCCCACAGGAATGGGAAGAACGCACGTGAAACCGCAGGGCGCTGCTAGTATTCTTATTCATTTTAGACTCTTGTTGTTGTACAGCATATGTACCTAATAGTTAAATTACTGCATATTATTTTAAAAGTCGGCTATTTTGTTATTAATATCTACGTGTATGTAATTAGATATAACATCATAAATGAAGTATGAAAAATTTAATTCCCGTTTTAGTTTTTGCAGTAGTTGGCAAGCGGAAGCCAACTGGTTCTACCTATTTTGGAAAATATTATCTGAGTATAATATAAAACTGGAGAACATTTATATCTGTTAAAAGTCAAGTAATAAAAAAATACGTTGAAACATGAACATTTGCAAAAAAAAAAATCATAGAATTCGCACTCACGCGCTCGGGGATCGGCGCGGCCTTGGCAGAGCCTGTATTATGTAAGTAGTAGTAATTCAAATTTCAAACTTTAATATTATTATTAATGATTTTTGTCGTCGTTCATTGCCCTAACTGCATTCAACTGTATCCCAGTCGACCACACCAAATGAATTTATTTAAAGAGCTCAACAGTGGCACAACTAATGCTTTATATCAAATGATCTTTTTTGACGCTGAGAAATCATCATAATAGGTACCCCGGGTCCGGGGGAGCCCAGCGGTTATGTAGTTCCTCCTTACACTCCATGCCCCGATGCTGTGCCCATCACTCTCTCGCCTCTGGAGTAAGGGAGATGACACCTCCTTCTCCGCTGAAGGCACCCTATTTTTTTTATTTTTTTTCTTTCGTGCCGCGAAATGCTGGGAAATGCTCTCCAGACGGGTATTTGGGACTCGCTGCACCCGAAAGATGGTAAGGTAGACGCAGCTCTACCCACTAAATCTCGACGAGTGCCACCAATGCCGCCTTTGGTGAAATGCCCCGGATCTGTTGAGCAACAGGGCACCTCGACGGCTAGTCAGGCCCCCAAGGGACCGATGAAAGGGGTTTTACAGTGCAATGGGGTGAGGTTCCCATCCTCGCCTCTTGCCCGCCCCCCTGCTCTTTTATCTCATCTTCTTATAAGAGGGGTAGAAAGAGCTTTTCAAGAGGTTCACCTTAGACTACTGAGCCCCACCGCCATGACAAGGCGCCATGATGGGGCAGCTAAAGGCACCTTGAACTGCTTCAACTGTTCATTTGCCCTCTTATGCTATAAAAAACACATAAGGGTGGCTCCTTATAGCTCGGACCTCACGTGCGCGTGGCGGAACCCTCAATCGGCCGCGCACAGGTCCCTTAGGCGTTCCGACCACATAATATCGCCGCCGCGCTCTCCTGCGGGAACGGGCGTCAGTGCGCTCCCTCTCTCACTCCGCCTTCTCTTTCTGTGACATCACGTCCTTACAGAAGGAGAGGACCGCCTCCTATGCACTCTTATTGACCGCAGGGAGTAATAAGTCGGCGCCAACCTTAGCTACGAGGTCAGCTCATTCAAACGCCCACGCAGAGCAGTCAGCCAGGGTAAGGTGAGCAGCCAGGGTAAGGTGAGCAGTATAATGTATATCAAATGATCTTACCTCAGTATTCACAGCTACATATTCACATTTACTAGACATTTTACATTACTTACAAGAGAGAAACTGTGCAATGTGATATAATTAAATTAGGGTCTGTTTCACAATGTACAAGTAAAGTATCCTATAGATATTTAAAGATTTACAACAGATCAATTACGTTACACATAAAACTTCTAGTTAGTCCTTTTTTACGTGACACCTAAAACTCTAGTTCGACTGCGATTTGCGGTTCACCATTATCTAATATCTTACCAATTTTATTTGGCAGATATGATAGCTGTTTGCCTACTTGTTAGTAGGTTTGGCAACCTCGCATTTCAAAGTTCCGTTTTACGAAATATTTATAAATTTTAGGAAAACATTACTTGTGTTGTAAAAACACATGAAAATATGTTTTAATGATTTCAATTGATGTTTTATACCATTTTAGTACCTACATACATACAGCTTGAAATATGTTAGCCTTTTTTGTTAACAGGGGGGCCCTGGGTGGGGTTCGATAGTGTGTGGGACTGGCGGCACAAATCTGTGCCGAATACCCACTATAACCCCACGAGTGCCACCAATGCCGCCCTTGGTGCGATGAGGCACCTCGACGGCTAGCCAGTCAGAACTTTATTTGGACATTGTGAAACAGGCCCTAAATATTTAGTTATTCAATAACTCAATGTCATTTTGATGAGACAGCCCATCTGTGTTTCGCTGATTAGCAGATTCAATTGAATTGTGATAGGTTCTCGAATTACCGATATTTTACTTAGCGCTAAAATTAGTCTCGTAATTTATATCATAATAAATCGTATTGTTGTAAGTTAATATGCCATTGTACCACCATCCTGTTTATTTGTTCAGTCAAACAACATTGATGTGTCAAGGAAAGAGGGGCTGGGGTGGCGACTGTTTTTTTTTTCTTTTACGCCGGGAAGGAGGCGGGTATGTGGGACTCGCTGTGCTAAAACCCGGCGAGTGTCGTCAATGCCGCCCTTGGTGAGGTGGTGTCTATTGAGCAAGAGCAGGGTACCTCGACGGCAATTCAGTCCCTCAAGGCACCAACACCACCACCACAGAGGGGTCGCCCCGCACCACAGAACAACTGCTCCTAAAGTCGGGACATTGCAATGGGGTGAGGTTCCCATCCTCGCCCCTTGTCCCATTCTGCTCTTTTGTCCTCTTTTCTATAAGAAAAGAACAAAGAGCAGCTCCCTCGGTTCAATTGGCTTCGCCCAAGGTGCTGAGCCCCACCGCCACGACAAGGCTTATTGAACCATGGCGGGGGTACTAATACATAATAATATTGTAATACCAATGATTTGTAAAGAGTAACCATGAAGTTAATCTTGCCGGTTCTACTCCATGGAAACGACCAGCCCGGTCCGTGCACCTATTACGACGTTTTATAAGTGCCCATCTAGGGCTATGCAAAATATTTTTTTTTTGATTTAAAGGGAGGGGAAACTGGAAAATATTTCCTACTCCTACTGAATTCTGAATAAAGTCGCGGGTTCCAAGATGTTTTAACATATACTACGGGCTCCTCAAAATCGTTTCCAAGTCTATTGTCATCGTAAACGCTGTCGATTTTGGTTACACAGTAGCAGAGAGATCGAGTGCTGGGTCTAGCACGATATAACAATCTATCTATACAGATTAATAAAATTGGAGTGACTGTTTGCAATATTAAAATAACCGCTTTTTATTGCATGCATATAGCTAGATATACACACGGTACATATACGGAAATAGCCTTTTTTACAATTTTTGTCTGTCTGTCCGTCTGTCTGTCTGTTTATTCCGGCTAACCTCTGAAATTGCTGGGCCGATTTTGACGGGACTTTCACTGGCAGATAGCTGAAGACTATAAAAATAATCATCATCAATCCGCGTACGGCTGTAAGCCTAAGTCAGCGCGGGCGAAGCTGTGGGCAACTGCTAGTAATGTATATTATTAAGGCACAAGCTGAAGTTCTAAGATGTTTTTGTTACTAATTATTAAATAAATATATTAAATATAATATTAAATATATTAAAACATGGAGTTCTAAAGAAGCCGATAACTGAAAGAGTAACGTTTACATCATTTTTTTTTTTATAATTATAGAAAACATGAGCCATAGATAAGTCATACAATCAATCATGAACACATTGTATACCTAGACTTTTCTATTACTAGCCCGCAGCTTCGCCCGCGTTAACTTATATTTACAGCCGTATGTGGATGATGATGATTATTTTTATAGCCTAAGTTACTCCTTATAGCATCAGCTATATTGGTCAGTGATAGTCCCATAAAAATAAGCCCAGCTGTTTCAGAGTTTAGCCGGAACAAACAGACAGACAGACGGACAGACAGACAAAAATGGTAAAGAAGGCTATTTTGGTATTTGTACCGTGTTATGCGTGTGTATATGCATTTAATAAAAAGCGGTTATTTTTATATTACAAACAGACACTACAATTTTATTTATCTGTATAGATATAGATAAGTTTATTTTGTACATTATCGTGAAAATTTTTAAGAGTTTACTACTGTGTAACTGTAGTACTGTACAGTGCCGGATTTATATTTTTTATGAGTGTAGGCCACTTTATATCTGCCGCCCCATGTAGGTACATACCTTTCTAAAATAATAATTTTCCTCCTCCAGTAGTAAAGGGGCCTCCTTTACTACAAATGGAAAATTATTATTTTAATAAACGAATGAAAGTTAAATAAACGAATGAGTTAGTCATTAAAAAAGAGAGCGTAAAAAAGAAACAAGCCTTTTTAATAGCAAAATCATCTATAATAACATCATAGTATTCATTATATCTGCTTCTATGTAGAGAAGAGCCAGAGAATTCATTTTTTCTTGAGACAATGAAGACCTTTGATAATTTTTCACGCGTTTTATCCTCTGAAGTCAAGTGACCGTTCTCTGAAATCTGCCGCCCCTAAGCCGCGGCCTATACGGCCTATTTATAAATCCAGGACTGGTACTGTAGTACTGTGTACACTACTACTGTGTAACTGAAGATCAGGAAGTTCAAATACGTTCAAAAAGATACTGTATTATTAGTACTATTTTGAATTAAAAAAAAATTGATTTTGCATAAGAAAGACCCACTCAGCTTGTTTAGTTTCGCCAAACAGCTCTCTTATTATCTTAATAAAAAGGGCTGTCTAATGAGCAAGGCACGAAGAATATAATAATAATAATAAATAATATATTCCGTCGACATTTAACATCGGTATATAAGTAGTACGATTTTTATAGAACAGGTCGTGGAGAAGGTAAGGGTATCGTATCAGGAGGGGAAGGAATTGGCAGAGAGAAGGAAGCATTGACGATTACTACACGACAAGACCAAGGCTTTGAAATAAAGAAGAATATAGTATGAGTAACTGCCCTTTATTTTTCTTATACGCCGGGAAATGCTCTGAGGCATCCCGTGGGGGGTGTCTCCAGGCGGGTATGTAGGTCTCGCTGCGCCCGAAAGCTGGTAGGTGGACGCAGCTCTACCCAGTAAAACCCGGCGAGTGCCACCAATGCCGCCTTTGGTGAGGTGCTTCGGATCTGTTGTGCAAACCTCGACGGCTAGTCAGTTCCTCACGGGACTGGCGCCATCGCTACAGAGGGGTTGTCCCGCACCACAGAACAACCCCTCCCAACGTCGGAACAGTACAATGGGGTGAGGTTCCCGTCCTCGCCCCTGGCCCCCTGCTCTTTTGTCCCCTCTTCTTATAAGAAGGGTACAAAGAGCCCTCTCGGCTCAATTAGCTTCACCCAAGGTGCTGGGCTCACCCTAGGCAACAGAGTTCCACCGCCACGGTAGGGCGAGTAACTGCGCTACCGCAATCTGTCATAGTAACATATAAGTAGGTTATATACGGCGTATGGCAAACGCCGGTTGCTCTGCATCCGATCCTCGAGCGGTGGATGCTCCACAAGCGCAAACCTCTCACCTTCCGTCTGATACAGGTGCTCACTGAACATGGTTGCTTTGGTGAGTACCGGTACGGACGGCCCGCAAGGAGCCGTTGACAGTATGTCACAATTGTGGCGCGGCGGTGCACTCAGCCCAGCACACCCTCGAGGTGTACGATCTGATATCAGTCATCGAAGGGGACTTGTCTCTGCCGAGCGACATCACAGCGATGCTCGGTGACGACGAGCCCTGGACGGCGATGGTCTTCTTCGCGAGGCAGTAATGTCCTGGAAGGAGACCGACGAGGCGCTACTTAATGCTCCTCCAATAACTAGGCACTCCCAAATGCGAGTCCCACATTGGGTCAGGATTTACCCGAAGATCCTGGCTCCATCCATAAGGATTTCCCTGCGATATCAATAAAAAAGAAAAAAGAAGATGAGCGATAGTAACTGAATCCTACATGTATGTTCTTATAATGTTGGATTATTTTATCCCGCTAATCTCCGAAACTAGTGGTTACATTCAGAAATGTTTCCTTCATTTGATAGCCATATTTTTAAGGTTTTTCTATTTTAGCTCCTTCAAACATGGAACAACTAAAAAAATAATGTTTTCTCATGTTTACGCGAATTTCTCTTATTACAATAAGGATCAATGATTTATGGAAACCTTGAAGGTCGTTCAAAATTTATTGTTAAGATAAATAGTTAGTAAGCCTTTGTCAATGTTTGTGGTTCGTGTTATCTCTGTTTATGGCCACTCGTGTTTCACTCGAGTTTAGATTGACGAGATAACACAAATCCTGCTAACAATAATGCCAATGTTAATTAGTATAAATATTTGCAACTTCAACACATGAATTATTTGATGGAAATTTCTTCGTAACTCTTCCTACGAATATCCTACGAATCTTTGAAACTCTTCCCTCGACCGATTCAAAAAATCTTTCACTAGTATCACTGACCTGCGGAGGCTTTAAAAGAAGGTAAGAATCGTGCTGAGAATTGAAGTTAACGCGGGAAGTTTCGGGGCTCGGGCAACAATTAATCTCATCCATAGAAATTCGAGTGTTGGCTTGTAATATTAAAATAACCGCTTTTTACTAAACGCATAAGGATGTACATAATAATATATCAAAATAGCATTTTTAAAATTTTTGTCTGTTTGTTCTGTTTGTTCCGGCTTATCTCTACGGGATTATCTTTGACAGGACTTTCACTGGCAGATAGCTGATGTTACAAGGAGTAACTTAGGCTAAAAAATAATCATAGTTCTAGCGCCATAGTTCTCTGATGCGCTGGCCTAATGCGGGTTGGTGAACTTCACACACCTTCAAAGATCATCACTCCGGGGATACGGTTGTAAATATTAGTTAACGCGGGCGAAGCTGCGGGCAACAGTTAGTGGTTAATAAGACAGAAGCGATTATCATTTTCAGCTCGTATAAAACAAATCACTGTCGCAAATACATTATGAGTATGAATCTGCAGTAGCTCCAGTATGTGAGAGAACCCCACTATGTGAGAGAAACAGCATCTACCTCCTGACGTCTTCTTCCTCAGACATTGTGGTTATAGAGTGAGTATCAATTGTAACAGACTAAGAAGCGACAGAGGCAAGGTTCTGTCAGATATTAACGGATTCCAAGGAGGAAAGCTTGGGAATGGCATTAGATGAGGAGGGATGTCAGGTTGAGCGAACGATGCCAATTTAAATGAGTTAAGAACAGACTGGGAAATGCTGATTTTGATAATTTCAAGATGAGAATACTTACGACATTTTGCGCCGGTGTTTGGAGACCGATATTAATGTTATGGTGAACCATCTCGACCTGCAAACAATATGAAGCTTCATTAAAATCCCCTACTAGTCTACAATATTATCACACTCGAGAAGACTCCTTCTCCAGTGGGAGAACCGTCCTCCAAGCCCCGATGGAGGTATCTCCTCTAGGAGAAAGATATTATTTCTATTTCGTGTACTGGTTGGCCTGTCTCCTTAGGAGCTAGTGACTCTTATCTAAAGGGAGTTAGTTACCTTACCCCTCAAGTTCTCTCATGAATACCATTGACTTGGCACTTAGGATTGGCACTGCTTCACAAGCTAAACCATCTAAAAGCAATTTTGTTGGTACATGGTATTTTAAACAAAAAATATATAATTTAAATTTGCTTGAATTGCCTACATTAAATACACAGGACTTTTGACGTTTAGGACTCTTCTAAATAGAATAAAAAATTACAAGAATAAAAATCATTATCATCATCATGTCTTCCTGACACGGGCACGGGTCTCCTCGAAATCAGGCGAGGAGGGTGTTGCGCCATAGTTCACCGATGCGCTGGCCCAATGCGGGTTGGTAAACTTCACACACCTTCAAAGATCTCATCAAGCATGAAGAACCCTCATGATGTTTCCTTCACCGGTGAGCAAGCGATGGTCTCATATTCAGGTCCACGGAGTAATTTAGAGAATCCCATTTCAGGATACCGGTCAGGATCGGACCCTCTCACTCAAGAGGCCAAGCCCGTACCTACTAGGACTAGACCATCGTCGCTCACGTTTGCCAAATGCAGTTAGCAATTACCAAGAAAATAGGCAGCATTATATATCTTGATAGATTTTGTAGCGCTTAAAATAATTATTTGTCAAAAAAATATAAATAGGTGAATGTTCATTAAATTCGGTTATGCGATAATTGGTAAAATAATTAAGCGAAGAAGGCCAGTCACAAGACACTTAAAAGCATGAAACTGAAATAAAATTTCTAGTATTAGAAACAAATTAAAATCACAAATAAATAACGTAACTGTTTTATAATCTTTACGCGATTTTCACTCATAACTGGTTGCTCAAGTATCCCAAATGTCGGGAATGTAAATTTTAAAACACTCCCATAATATTCGTAACATGTTGTTTAAAAAAATAAAAACACATACCTCAAATTATCTCCAGTATAACAAACAATTTTAAATTAAAGCATTTTAAACGTCTTCGATATATAATAATTCAACAATACACACCTACTCCGCTAACGAGCCTGTTGACTACAGAGTACAGGCGGACTACAGCCGCGACACTCGACTACTTATTAAACTCGTTAAGTAGTCGTTGATATCAGTCATGAGACAAATCATTGATACATGAGAACTGCTTCTTTGTACCAGTTGTAATTGCTAATATATATAGATCAGAAGAATATTCCTTGCACAACACACGAAATTACCAAAATAATACAAACTTAAAAATGCGGACAAAGGCGACTTTATTAAAAAACGATTTCTTCCAAGCAACTATAGGTAACTTTCATTACACTTTATATTTTATTACGGATATTATTGAAATGTTTTTGTCCCTGTCGCAGAAGTGATGTTACCCACAAGTGTTGACGTGTGTCTGTATGTAACAACGTAGCTCTTAAACGGATAAACCTATTTGGATGCGATATGTTATAATGTAGTATTAACACTACAAAGGTGAGGTTAATGGACCTTAGTCATTAAAACAAATGCAACCATAATCTGCCTTCCTGCCGTTGCTGTATCGGCCTAATTCTGTCGAAATCTCGTACAACAGACTATGTATATGTATAATATAATAATATTATATAATCTTATATGTCCCACTGTTTGGCACGGGTTTTGGGCGTTGGTACGGGCTGGTGAACTTCACACACATACACAGACTTTAAATCTCATCGGGCATGCAGGTTTCCTCACGATTCTTCACCGATGAACAAACGATGTTCTCATGTTCAGGTGCACAAAGAAATGAAGAAAAGCCAATTTCAAGGCATCACAGGGGGGGTCAGGATCGAACCCGGACCTCTCATTCAAGAGACTGAGCCCATACCCACTAGGTGACTAGTCCACCGTCGCATATGACAACCGACTATACTCTAAATAAAAGACGGATTGTCCACTATAATAGACTCAGATATTAAGGGAGGGAAAGTATAATGAAAACTGGTGTAATTAATTAAAAGCGCTGTTAAGAGAAGGTTAGTGCCAGGTACATTAATGAACATTGAATTCTGACTGTCACCTCTCAATACATCTTAGAAAATTTACTGTATGTCCGGAAAAACATAAATGAATTTTGTAAGAAAAGTGATATTCATAGTAGGAATACACGTAATAGACACAGGTTACATGCACCAATGATTAGACTTTCGAAAGTAAGCAATTCTTTTAAATGCAACTGTATACGCTTTTACAATAGGATCCCAGAAAACGTTCAAAAGCTCTCCATAAAAAAAAGTTGTTAAAGAGCGTTTGTGTGGTAAAGCATATTATAAAGTAAAAGATTTCATGGAAGATACCACACCCTGGGAATAAGGCGTTCCTCCCGGGCATTTCAAGATAAGATGTTAAAATTGTTATTAATATATATTATTTGAAAAGATTAGTTCCACTGAGTTTGTTTCGCCGGTTCTTCTCAGTGGGTTTACCTTGGAACCGGTGGTAGATTCAATTGACGTTCAAAAAGATACTGTATTAGTACTATTTTGAATAAAAAAAAATTGATTTTGATTTGATTTGATTTTGAGTTTGAACAAAGGTAAAATAAATTTTTAAACAAAACAAACAGTCAAGCATATTTCTAATTGCTTACAAAAAATATCCTTTACACGGACATGTAAAAGAAATAAGTCAATATATCTCCATACTTTTATAACGAACATCACGATCATTGAAATTAATAAATCAATATAAGTAAAGGTCATCTTGGCCAACAACGTCAGTGTTTGGTATCCCATTCTATATTCTGGAATATACAATTGAAAATCATCAATTATTGTGATATTTGGTATGGACGGCTGTACAGGGTAGAAATAAAAAAAAAAGTAAAATATAATCCATTTAATAATAAATATAATTTACATTAATAAGTTAAATAAAACTTATGGAACAAAGAAACCCCCATTTTAATTTATTTAGACACTATTAATGTCAACAATGGGACAGTACAATGGACTGTGACAATGGCGTCTCGTTTCTAGGACCTCTGCGATTGATCTCTCGGCATTTAACTTTTTGAGCTGTTGACTGTCGCGTTTAACCCAACAGTTAAGCCTAATAGTTTGTATGGCAGTTAACGTATCTACTAGTGTATCCGTTTCCGTCATGCGATTTCTGTGTCATTCGTAAATCCTTATTCAGAGATGGTTATTGACGGACTGCAGTAGCCATTTTATTTATAGGAGCAGAGCAACGGGGCAGGGGAATAGCCCTTACGGTGCAGCTATGTTCAACAGATTTTATATAATAATACGGAATACCTACTCAAAGTACATTCATAATAGTTAAAATAAATTGTATTACATATTTAATTTATTCTAAAACAGAAAATCTTTAAGATCACATAATATTTTACTTATATTCTATTGTATTAATTCTTGCAATTATACTAATAATTCATTTTTGCCACATAAATTGTAATAATTTACCAAGTGGCCAATAAGTTAAAATACATACTCGTTCACCTTGGCCACGTCGTAGTAATAATATTACGACGGCCATTATTTCATAAGAACAGAATAGATTTCTGCGGCTGTGTTTTAAAGACTTGTTCCGAATACTGACACTACAATAGCTTCTTATATTTCAATGCAATAAAAAACTAAAAACTCACAACATTATAACAAATTATCTGTAAATATATTATGTTATGTTACACATAATTTAATACATTTTGCAAAATATATTATAAAATATTACCAGTTACACACGGCTTCGCCTGCTTTTCATTTCCATGTCCAGTGACATTCTACTGGTGAAAGACTTTTTTTAAATCGGATGAGTGGTTTATGAGATTGCCTCTTACATACAAACAGACATTACCTATTTTACCGCGCCTATTTAACACGCTTTAAATATTTGAAACAGGAAATCCGAACAAGGAAAAAATGTAATATGTAAATATAAAAATTTGAAAACTAGTTTGCCATTTATACGGTTATCATGTAAATATTAAGCTATCATAAAAACGTGGATGCAAGAAAGTCAATTCTGATTCATATAGCACATCTTTAGTTTTAGATCTAAAGGCAAGTTTTACTTGTATCACTGTGTTTTATTTTTTAAGACAAATAGCACAGTTGTTTATTTTTGAAGTTTAGAAAGTAACGCTTTGGCCACACAGACTGCTTTTGCAGTTGTTATTATGAATACCGCATTTCTTGGACCTAATTTACATAATTTAAACTAGGTTATGAGACAAAAGATGACTCTTATGAAAATATAATATTAAGGTACAAACACAAAAAAAGACGGACACGAGCAACAAGAACAAACAACAATGTACAGGGTTCTTAATGCCAGTGAGTACAATCTGTACATACGTTTTTCCGTTTAAAATATTCCAATAAATAAATTCTATAAAACGATTGTGGTAAACTATAAGTTGTCTTTTATAAAATAAATACATTTATTGGGAATAGCTTTTCATATTTTTTTTAATGAGACTTAATACACTTGAGTTTTGTTACAGTTAGTTAATTTGGTCGGTTCTTCTCAGAACGCTCGCTTTGTAAGCGGTGGTAGTAACCACTAATCGATGCTCAATAAGTAACTTCGTAAGTATAGACTGACCAGAAAAATAAAATCCCTAGCCATATTGCGGAAAAATTTCGGAACTACAGCTCGGCAAGAAAGAGTCTGGAACAAATGGGGGCATCACTTTCTCTTAGGTCTCATCATAATATGGGAAGTCAGTAAGATAATTTAATCAAATCGTTAATAATAAATGTTGTCGTCCAAGTATTGTCAACATCATAGGTTTCCATTTAGTAAAATATTTAGATCCACTTGTCACCACATCATACTCTTTTTTTCCAAGCTGTAATTTCTGTACGGCCTATAATATGTGTTATCGTATAAAATATACAGTGGCGACACCAATGCAGGGTTTATACTTTATATATTTCTGGTCAGTATACAATGTTGTTTTTTTTTTTTTTAATTTAATTCCATTCGCAAAGACGAGCCAATCAACATGCATTACATGCCGTAAATTGAATGTTTGTTGTAAATAATACACTACATCATAGTCACCCAGTAGCAGACTGGCAGGCGATGTAAGTCTTTACATTAAAGCTTATCAAAAATTATCATCCCAAATCCCAATTATCACATTCAACTAAGTACTATATATCACCATTTTAAGTTCATTCGGCCTTATCCTGTGAAAAAAGATAGTTTCATATAAACACAATAAGAGCGATAGATTTGTTTTTCGAAATAATAGGTGTATTGGTTTCGGGCCGCCAATATTTTTACTTTTAAACCTGGTGGGAAGTGACCACCCCTAGCCACCCGCCACACCATGCGTCTTGACTACATCGCTTGTTATGTGGTAAAGATTATTGGGACAAATGTTTAATGTACATCCTTAACAATATTGAAGATCTTTGGTGGAATGGAAGAGATTCGCTTGTGACGCACGCTTATATGAATCAGTTTTGTGTTGTGTTTCGGAATGAAAGACAGGGCAGGCAGTCCGCAGCGTAACTAGTCTTAGAATATCCAACGCATGGATGGGTCGCCTAGATCTAAGTAAGTTTTAGTTCCGGGTATTATACGGTCAGCGTCGCCAAAGCCTAAGTTGAGTCGTGTTTTTTTTTATGTTAGTTGGATAGGCAAACTGGCAAACGTGCCACCTGATGGTAAGTGGTCGACGTCGCCCATGAACATATTAAACTAGTTTACCTGGAACTCTTTTTTTTTGGTTTAAGTCTCCTAAGGTGCCAGTTATTACACTGCCTGTCTTGCCCTTCTCTCCGAAACAGAGCAAAGCTGTTTCACGGGAGAAACAAGCAAGGTGGTGGTATCCATGCAGCCGGGACCCCGGCAGAGCGTTTCCCTCCCACCGGTAAACTAAAAACCACTCGTGTACGAGAAAGCCTTTAAAACTCTACACAACTTTTTCCTTCTCTAAATAAAGGGTCTTTCAAATACGGCGGGTCGATGTTGACAGTTTGTGGCGGCCATGTTGTTTTGCCGCCAAATTAGTTGTTTGATGTTTCTTAAATATTTAGTAACTGATGCCAAACCACCACCGCCATCACGCATTACACGATTGAGCAGCACGTTCAAATGATAAAACTTTATTATCAATGAGTGTTCGTTAGTGCAAACGTTGCGCACATTTCGTCCATTTGACAGCAGATGCGGTTGCCCTTCAAAGTTGACTCTCTAAAGCTGTTGGTCCAATTCAAGGCGACCAGTTCGGTAAATAACCAACACCCTTACATCAAAGGATCGCCAGATTGACCGAGAACATCGCCGTCGTCCGTGAGAGAAGGCAGGAGACTCCGAGGCAGTCGATTTCTCGCCGTGCACAAGAACTTGGCCTTTCGCACACTTCAAGTTGGAGAATTTTGCGTCGGGACTAATAGGCCTGCATCCGTCTAAGATCCAACTGACCCAAGAGCTCAAAGTTAATGAACATAGACAACACCGTTTGTTCGCTCAATGAGCTTCAGATCGTATGGAAGAGGACCCAATTTTGGCCGAAAAATAATCTATAGCGGCGAGGCACATTTTTTGATGAATGGTTCTGTTAATAAGCAAACTTGCCGAATCCATATGGGACGACCACAACCCACATGAGGTTCACCAGGAGACAAAGCATCGACAAAACTGTTTAGTGCTGATTTAGATCCGGCGGCATCATTGGTCCGTAGGTACTTCTTCCAAAATGACGTTGGTTTTTGCAGAGGGGACGTGAATTGGCCACCAAGATCGTGCGATTTGACTCCGCTAGACTTTTTCTCTTGGAGTTTTCTAAAGTCGCAGGTCTATGCCAATAAGCCACAATAGATCGATGCCCTGTAAGGCAATATAGTTTTTTATGGCCATTGCTCAGAAGTCATAAAAAATGAGCATCTCGGATCTGTGCCACCGTTCGAAGCCGCGGCGAACATTCGAACGATGTTACTTTCCATTCATAATGGACTAAATGAGTCTTTCAAATAAATAAAAATTTGGTAAATATCTCACACACAGCTTGTTTTATTCAATTTCAACATCGATCTGTCCTTGTTGATAGACCCTTTATTTATTTATTTATGTGTAAATGTAAACCTAGCTTTGGAACTCGTAGTAGAATCATTTTGAATGATATTCCATTTTGATAAGATTGCTTATGGAATAAATCTGTCAATCTCAGATGGAAGAAATATTGAAAACATGTCCATTTTTAGCTGTAGGTAAATGACAGTTCAAAAACAGTCCACAATGACTCTGGTGTAGATAAGGGTTTTAGACGAATTGAATGTGTATAAGTATGTAAAGTGATCAGACCTTCTTTGTAATTATTGTATTATATTTAAATAATGTTTTCTGGCGTCAATTTTAATAATTCAATATTTGTTAAAGGGAATCGACAATCGTCTCTCTGTATTTGATTACACACATTATGATAGTTTTATTATGTTCCCTATACACGAATTGTCTCTAATTCAAATATCTTGCCGCGAACACATTTAAAAATTTACACCTTAGCAACTGTAGCGCCACCTTTAATTAACACTTTTAGACGGACAGTTTTTAGTACTCAGAGACAATTCCCGACTTCTATACTCTATGTAATTGTCTTTCCATGTGTTAATTGTATAAAAAGGAAATGAATTACCGTTATGATGGTGTTCAGATATTTTATTGATCAGTTAGTGCCATTTCTTTTTCTTTTCTCCTAAAACAAAAATAAAACACTTTTTTTAATAATAAAATCAGTTTTTTTTTCTAAATGAATAATATAAGTACAACATTATTTCATTTAGTTTAAGAAAATAACTATTATTGTTCACCAGTATCTTATGTTTTCAGCTGCTAAATACATGAGTCAACTAGGAAAGTTAAAACTTCACTTTTATACTCATAAAAAAATCATCATAGCAGAATGACTACTGCACCAATATATAGGTCCCACTGGCAACATTAAAGCCATCACTAGTTATATAAAAGCATTCAGACATTAAACTACAAGCTTATAGCCTGGCATGTTAATGATGTAGAGGGTGTCGGTGTCTATGGATGTTGCTTATCACTTACCACCAGGTGAAACAACTATCCCTTTGCCCCCTCTTCTATAAAAGCTAAACATTCTTACTTTTAAAACTTAATAATTTTTTTTATAGAAGAGGGGGCAAACAGACAATCGGTTACCTAAATGTGTAGTGTAAATTAGTGGTAAAAGGAACTTTATTTTATTACCGTTTGGCTTCAATTTCTTTCATTTGTCTTTCAGCTCTTGCCCAAATGGTTTCTTCTCGTAGCTCCTTTTGCCTTTTGTTTTCCATGAGTCTGTCGTAGTAAGCCTGCGCTTGACTCGACGGTACATAAACCCCAGGTTTATGTTGAATAGTACTTGAATTCTCACTGATATTGTTACTAACACTAGCATTCTCAGTACATTTTTTTGATTTAGGTTTAAACATATTTTCTGGGGACACAACAAATGGTGTGACACCATTATCATTCTTATTTTCTTTGATCATTTCAATATTGGTATCTGATGAATCTTTACTTTTTTGGTTTTCATTTGAATCTTTCACTGATGCATCAGCATCATTCGGATTTCGTTTTTTATTATTCACATTTACTGCTTTTTTAGTAGTTCTTGGTTGTGACCTGGCCTGACAGTCTCCCTCTTTTTCACTCTCGTGTGATACTTTATTACATTCTTCAACTCTGTTTGCTTCTGGGTCTTCAATTTCATTAACTCTGAAATCACGCACCTGAAAGTTAGCAAAATATTGTTATATATATGATGTCTTTTTACTAATCATGGAACTAAAAGATAAATTCCTTAAAAGATAAATTCAGCCATCCATTCTATGAGTCTACCAAGAACTTGTCATATAGGTATATCTAGAGACTTAAAGCAACAATTGGTATATAAAACACTATCATAATCAAGCTATGCTAGTTTATACCACAGATAATGATAAGGCTAGCTACAACAAGCCATCCGGTCTTCTTATGGGGTAGTAAATCGAGAGAGTGTGTAACAGTGTAATATTTTACCAAAATAAATGTTATTCTATTCTATTCTATTCTAGAATGGACCTACCATCAGTTAGTAATTTTGTTGCTCAAATAACTATACTTAATTTTAAAATCATTTATTATATTATATATTCCAGTAAAACTACTATTATAAATTGCTACATCACTCTGTTTCATTTAATTCATTTTACATTGCTGGTAATGCTATGAGGAACCTTTGTTGGGCACTTTGTCCATATGCAATGTAATACAAACAGAAACACTATAGGTTTTGTGGTACACACACTTTTATCATTTTTCTGTCAAATGTTGTTACTAGTGATGCAATACCTGTAACTCTTAAATCAATTAGATAAATCTAAAATTCATAGTTTCTTTAAAGTGTGTAACAGTGTAATAATCTACCTCAATAAATTTTCTTCTATTCTATTCTAAAATCGGTAGTGACATATTGACAGAATAATGAGAATTGCATTTGGGACTGAAATAAATAATGCTATTTTGGTATACACATATGATTTTGATTTTGATCATCAGTTTCAGTTTTCCACATGATCCTGTTCATAAAGAGAAAGGGTAGAAAAGACTGGTTTCCTTCAAAATATAGTATGATTTCCTCTGTTAATTTAAAAAAAAAATGGGGTATGGGTATCTATAATATATATGTGGTATCTATATCTGTGATTTATATGTTTCGTGTATGTTTCCTGTTTATTTTTGTTTTTACAAATAATAAATTTTATACTAACCACATGCAGCAATTCTTGAATAAGATTTAAATCAGGTGCAGTGTTAATACTTGAATCAACAGCATATTGTTGAAAAAATTGTTCTTCTGTTTCTAAAAACATATTATACAATATTATTAACTTACTTTTAACTTCAGCTACTTTATCCACATTCTCTTCAAATCAACAGCTTGTAAAAGAAAATTTTGCCAGTAAAAAAGCTCTTCTATACCTAGCCAGTTGCCTAAACTGTATATTCAGCCATCTTATCTGGTACACAATAAATCCTTCTCACCAGTATTCTGAGATAAATATTTACAAAGTCTAGATTTTCACTGATGCCACACCTTTACTTACCTTCAACAATATGTACAGCTGGTGGTTTGTCTTTAGAAGAAACAACATTGACATCTCCAAGTGGGACACCGCCTTGAGCAATAGCTAAGTCACGTAAAATTGATTCTTCATTGCTCCAGTCCACACTCATAGTGGACTATTAGTATTTGATATCACTAAAAGGTTTATAATTATATAAATATAACTTGTGAAAAGTATACCAGCTTAGGTTTAGTATATTATACAAATTTGATACCACCATAATATTTTTGATTTTTATTATTTTTAGATTGCAATTATTTTGCATATTAAACCCAAACTATTTTAATAGATAAAATAAAGAAGCATGCTATTTTTTATATTAACGTATAACTATTTTAACAAAAATGTGTATATATGTACTGTGTAATGTGTTGTAACTTGTACTTACAATGTAAACACAAGACAAGAGTCTAAACTCTAAACATACAAAACTCTTTTGGCGTAAATTTTAGTTTCTCGGTCCTAAACAGCGAGAAGTCTATTTGTGTTTATTAAATACTGTTTTTGCTAAAATAAAGCTGACTTTGTATTACATATGTATTTGTATTTTGTATACGTATTTAATATTTCGCAAATCGCAATTCGAAACTCGTGTCAGCCATGTGTCAGCTGATTCAGCTGTTACTTGACATCTCTTGACATTGTCATGGTGACGTAAATTTAACGCTCGGAACCATGAATTGACATTTGCGTATACCCGAAAGATTCCATCATAAAAGCACTCTGAGCTTAGACTCCAGAGTCATTGAATCTGGACCTCAAATCTCTAATTCCTTCGTGTCCCAAACCACCCAAGCCACCCATACAGCTTATGGGTTGCCCTACGATGCCAAATGACGGTAAAAAAAAATGGGACGAAATAAAACATTATATATTCATTATTTATTTCTTTTTATTTCTCCTATATTCGTCATTGAATTATAATATCTTGAGTTAATAACGCACTTGTTTCAAGGCAATACCGTGCACTTTTGGTAGCGCCATTTTAATATATTAAAGTTTTGAATACGTCTCCCGCTGCTAATGCCGAGTGCAAAGTGTTGAAAGCGCTCTAAGCTGCTCTTATGTCTCGACATGTCAAAAAAGCAGGTTTTCTCGAAACTGAAATTGATATTTATCCGACTTCAAAAAAAGTTTTCAATTCGTCTGTGGGTATATATTTCTGTATGTGACACGATTACTCCGCCGATTGTGAATGGATTTCGATGATTCTTTTTTGGTTTGAGCTGGTGTTTCAAATTTGGTCCAATATTAATTTCGTCAATCTGACCAGCCGTTTGAGTTATTCCTAATAATGCTTATATGGTTGTCTTAGTTTACTTTTAAAATTAAAAAAAAAACATTTGTACAGGCTGCTTTGGTAGCGCATCATAGTATTTCGAGGTCATCGTTATCATCATCAGCCTTTATTCGTCCACTGCTGGAAATAATCGCCTTTCTTTAATTTTTGTGCAGGCCTACAACGTATAATCAACTTTTTCATAAACTAATGTACAATCTTTGCGTTTACCACGTCATTATTGTTACTTTTGAAGTCTATCACCGGTGTCAGCCAAGGTAGGTAGGTACAGCAACCAATACGACTACAACACGGGCTTGTAGGTAAATCCAGGACTGCAGATGTTAGTCATATATTCATTTCGTAAATTAAAACGTACCGAAAATATAAGTATATTTTCAAAGGTTAAAGAAACACAAATATAAAAAAATAGTTTATTTAAGTTCTTTTTCTAAACAATATTATACATTACAAAAGATTATAAACGAAAAAGTGACACCAGAAGAGACAAACAAAGGATATAAACATATTCTTAAATAGGATTTTGTCTGCATGTGAATGAGATAGACTGCAAGTACCTACTTATGTTAGTATAATCCTTCCTTCGTTGTTTTTCCTATCTTCTTCATCGTCCTGGGTGGTAGATGGCGTTAAATAAGTTGAAAGTAGCCCAGTGGATGGCAGAAGCGTTTTATGATTATAATAACGTTAAATATAGGTATAACACATCATTTGCTCATACTGAAAACATTTAATTGAAATAATGTGTTGTAATAATATCTTAAATATGTAACATAATATGGAATGCAATATTTTGCATTAAAATAAAATTGAGCTTAGTAAAAAAAAAACATCCTAATCCTCCTTAGTCAATTTTTATCACATTCTCTCGTAGGTTACCATTCCTGCCGTCTGTAAATTCACTCGCTTGTTTTTGTACCTCCTAAGCACACACATGACGCAGGAATGTAATGTTAGGCATAATTCTGCCATAACTTTTCTACATTTATTATGCCGGCAGAATGTCACCCCAATGTGTTTTATACACTTTCAAAAATCCTGAGAAGAACCGGCGAAGAAACTCAACTTTTGTTAATATTTTAAATGGGGACCATTTTTGATCTGTACAGCTAGATTTACAAAAAGTAACTTACAGGATTTGATTCTTATTCAGTTTTAAATCTGTCATGACTCACGAGTCATCCTGTTAAGCAGATATTATCATACCTACATATATTTTCTTTCAATATGTACACACTTGCTCAAACGCGATCGTTTTCAGGCTGTTCAGCCCATATAAAGAGAGCCTAACACGATGTAATAGTCTAATTTAAGTAACAAAAACCGTGTGGTGTCGTGGGACACCAGATAGGAACGAAGTTCCTTATTATATATTTAAAAAAAAATAAAAAAAATGTATAGCCTCCATGCGTTTACAACTTTTGACCAACAGATGGTGTAATTATCGAATGATATAATAAAAAACTTATGCTTTTATTTATCGTTACGGCTTTTTTTTGCCGACTAGAGTAACTCTCCCCACCACTCCGCACCGCCCTATAAGGAACTTCGTTCCAAGCCTATACTAACTTAACTTGGACTTATATCAGCCTCAGTTTACATCCATAAAGTACACTAATTTCATTTGACACCAAACCAACCATCAACTTGAAAAAAGACCTGTTTCGTCGACGGTCAAACTACATTTCTAGTTTTTTTGTTTGGTAGTATACTGTATACTGCCGTACTTAGCAAAAAGGCAGAAAGGTGCAGAGTGAAATTGGGGAAAAATTAAATTTTAATTTCCAATATTTTACAACTCAATTGATGATATTATATGACTTGTATAGTCATGTAAGTATATTTTCAGAAAATAATTAATCACAGGGCCTAAAATAAGTGATGTACTCCCTTTTATGCGTAAATGAAAAGCATATAATTTACTGCCTTTTTCCTCTGTATAACTAGGTTATTATTGTCACATGGAATAGGATCAGGAATACCTTTTTTGGCCGCTTTAACTTTTAAATAATTATCTAATATTACAAATTCTCCATTGTATTTTATATCAGTAGGTCCTCTGTTGACTACTATTTGTAGTAAGTTCCCTAAATATACTTTTTCAATCTCATCACGATAAGTTTCTATTTTTTACAGAAGTATGACCAACTAAGTGGTAAAGATCACAAACATTTACATTGACACTTTTGTTGCCGCTTCAACAGGCAGCACCTATCACTGTCATAGGGTAAAAGCAGTACAGTTTGAATACCACTGCTTTCTTAATTTGAAAAACACTTCAATTTCATCAATTCAAAATATTTATCAAACTTAAAAATATTAAGCACCATAATTTGAAAAAGAAGGTAAGTGAACATTACTGCCTATTTGCTAAGTACGGCAGTATAACATGATGTTCTTCTGAAATCTAGTAACTGACACATTAAGTCTGTAAAAACTAACTAACAAAATCATTTAGGTATATTAAATGATTGCAATTGTACCAACCCATATATTCTGAACAAAGCACTGCTGGTGATGCGAACATGTTTTGATCAGGATATATTGTCTGTATTGGCTATCATTTCAAAACATTTATCAATTATTTACATTATTATTTAACCTACAAGTACATGTATTTAGTACATTATCACGACGTTTCGGTCCTCCCGTGATTATGGTTGCGGTATAGTCGAAACGCTTATCAAAATAAACCGCGATAAAATCCGTAAAAGTTGTTTCATTAGAATGGATGAAATTCTTGAAAACATTAGAAAACAACTTGTAATCTTTAGTATGACGACAACTCTTTACTTATGCAGTGCTTACACGACACAATTTCACCTTGTCGCGTAAATCTAGACTCGCGCAATCACGTCAAATATCATAAACTGTGTCATTCATAAAATAATACAAGCACAATGCATATTGTTAATCGTCTAGTATTAACAGTATGTCATAAGTCAGAGACATATTTTCATACTTGACAAGAACAGCGATTTCCTTGTGTGCGTGTGTGAAAGTTCGCTGCTTTCTTTTTACGTTTTTATATATAATGACAATTGCATCGCTTCAATGCATATACATATATTCGTATGGGAGCTAGGAACGTTTTCGAGAGAGAACTTCAGGTAGGCCAGTTTTTGAATATACTCTCTCTCTGTCTCCCGGACGTCATACGGGCTATCTGGCTGGCGGTAGTGGTTGCGTTCATCAGTGCGCATCCTACTTGTACAGGTCAAATATCATTTTTTTTTAATCATTTTAAGAAGTTTCTTTCCTTTATTATTATTTTTATTGAACTTTTTGCAACATGAATCTATTATTGCCATACATTTTTATTCTTGTTTAAACTGTGCCAGACGCTAATTTTGAATTAAAAATATAAATATGTATTTCAGTATCGCTGAAATTTTTATATGATATTATTTAAGTATCTAAAAACAAATCAAAAAAATCTAATATTAAGCAAACAATAATTAGATTGTTAATCCTTCATAATATGGCATCAAAATAATTATTTAATGTTGTACAAAATTAAGATAATGATCAATCTAAGTATGAAAATAAACAAAAATTAGTTTTTTAATCCTTGCATCACAAAGAAACGGTCATCACTTTTTTCGGTTTCTTAAAATAATTTGAAAAATTGATATTTGACCTGTACAAGTAGGATACGCACTGATGAACGCAACCACTACCGCCAGCCAGATAGCCCGTATGACGTCCGGGAGACTGAGAGAGATAGCGTATCTAAAAACTGGCCTACCTGAAATTCTTTTTTTTCCGACGTTGCTAGCTCCCGTACTATATGTACTACATAGTTCATACTAGCTTTTGTCCGCGTGGGGTTAATAAAAATTAGTTTGTGTTTCCTTGCTAGAATGAGAAACAAACACAAGTAATGTGTATCCTTACTAACATTACAAGAAAATGTGTATTAATATAACGCATGTCTATATAGTACATATATACTAAATGAAAGACTTAATGCGTTCGGCCAGTCTATGCAATCACCATTTCTACTTCAGATTCAGATCAGTTCAGCCGTTTTGCCGTGAAAATCAACAAATAACCTCACATTTATAATATTAGTGAAGATCCTATAAAATAGCAGTAGAATTTTACATCAAAGAGACAGAAAAAACAAATCATTAATAAGTTATTTAAACACATTAATGTCACGTCATTAAAATAAACTTACATGAGAAATAATATATCCTATAAACAGGAACCCAAATGAATTCACTCGAAACTTCCTCACAATTTTTATCCCAAACTTTACTACTATGTACTTTACTTTTAGCTTACCCTTCAGTTACTAGATGTTTTTTTTTTCAAATATCAGTCTCATTTTTACTATAACATTAATATATTACTATAACATTTATCCATAAATTTTCATTTCGTAAAATACAATGTTTTAGTCTTTATAGCACCTCTTTTCGTTAAAATAAAAAATATAAAACTAAAAAAAAAACCATAACCAAAAACGTCTTTTGGCTGATCTTTATATTTTATACCTTAGTATAAAACTAGGTAGAATGCCGGAGTATGAACAAATACAAAATATTTAACATCCTCAACGAAGCGATGATAAATTTAAAAAAACATCCCAGTTTTACAATTAAGGACGATGGTACAGAGTAATTGCCCTTTTTCGCGTGAAAGTAAAAGCACACCATAGAATGTAGGTAAAAAAAATTACCTACATAAGTTTTGTTTTATAGTCGAAGACGTTTCGTGTTCAAATAACGAATTTATACTAAACATAAATTATAATCTATATTTTGCCTAAATCAATAATTATAATAAGACTCATTATAATAAAACAATTTTTACGGATTTTATCTCGGTTTATTAAGATTTTTACAAGCCCGACGTTTCGGATACTTTACAGCAACCATGGTCACGGGAGGACTGAACCGCGATAAAATCCGTAAAAAATTGTTTTATTATAATGAGTGAAATTCGCGTAAACATTAGAAAACAATATATAATAAGACTCTTTAACTAGTTTGGTCTGAATTGCTACTTGACTCTTGTTTCTTTTTACGTTCTTCCATTTGTTGTCTTATAATTTCATCTTTGGCTTTTAATTTTTTCTCCAAATTTGTCCAAATAGCATCTGTAATATCTTTTCTGGCATTAGCTCGTTCCATGTACATTTTAGATAATTCGTTCGCATAATCTGAAGGTACATATACATTTGACGGGGTTTGTCTCGCTGTTTTATCAGAAACACTTAAACTGGGTGAATTTGATTTTGGTCCTTCCTTTTTTCTATAAGTCACCGGGCCTATATATATGCTAGGGCCCTCTTGGATTGGCCTTTCTAATTTTTTTTGTGCACTTTCTTTACTACTTGAGGGCTTAATAGGAAGTGGTGCTTGTTGATCAGTTTCACAATCTTTTAAGCTATCTAAGGAAGGGTCTTGTTTAGCTTTATTGCTATTTAATTCAAACCACTTAGTTACTTTAGCTACAGAATCTTCATAAATAGATTCTGATGATTCTGCGCAATCATTAACATCATCATTTTCTTTAGTATCTTCTTTGCTTTTGCTAACACTTTTTTCAGTATTATTAATTGAAACTGGATCATTCCTATTATTGATGATAAGCATTTCATTGGTATTTCTTTCGATAGGATTTTCATTTATATTCTCAGTCAAAAATATTTTACTGTTTTCAGTCCTATTACTGACTTCATTATTTTTGGCCAAAGAAAGAGATTTCTCAAAATAATTAGGTGGCATAAGTTTAAGAGGTGCATCAATTGTCAATGACTGCACATTTTCAGTTTTTACATCATTTTTGGTTGAGACTGATGAGGGTGGCTGCGAATGAAGTTTAAGCAATGTTGCAATGGCTAAGTTTCTCTCGCGCTTAGTTTTGAAACAACTTGTGTTAGACGTACTTGATATCTTAGTTTTGAGTTTCTCTTTCATTTGCTCAAGATTAACATTGTTGTTTACATGAACTGATTCTTTGGGAAGAGTTTTTCCATTTTCAATACACAAGGAATCGTTTTGTGCTATGAATTTATCATTGCATTGAAGTTTGTCTTTTAAATGCTGGGAATCATTGACAATTTTATTCTTTAGCTCTGCTTCTGCCACAAGATTATTAGATGGCAAAAACTCCTTAACTTCAGGATTTAATTTACTTATAGTAATAACAGTTTCTACATCATTCTTCTTTTCAATACCTTCAGTTTTATCAATAACTTCTGGTTTTTCGTCATATTTATCTACCTGCAACAAAATAGATACTCTTTGTTTACTCTTGTGTTTATTTTCTCTTTTGTATTTGTCTTTAAAAATGAATGAAAATAAATGCAATATATTTTTTCTCATCAAATACAACAAGTTAGAATAAATAACTACTCGTTCCAGCTTCTAGTGCTAGAGAAGCTAATGTTTTCTAACATTCATTATGTTTAAAAAAAAAACTTAAATTATATGAAATAGGCAGGTATTTATTATTGTGATTTCAAACACAGTACTGTATTGTAAGTACTGTGTATGACACAGTGTATAGATTGAATTGTACAAGCTGCCATAAGTACATAATCCTGTATAATATTATATCAGGACAAATTTATTAGCATTTGAATATGTGTGATTAAACTTGCAACCTTTTTTAAGATTTTCATCTGTTACAATGAATACAACAACGTTTGCGGTTCGTTGGCCGATATCGACATATTTAATGACACCTACAATCATTTTAGGGCGAAACTTCTAGATTACTATAATAGAAATTAATTTTAATTTTATAAACTTTATCATTTTTTATCATAATTTTACTAACTACGATGTTATAAATAATAATAAAATAGCTTGGTCCAATTAATTAATCGATAAATTTACAAATACAAATATTATAAATTTATTATTTGATTGTTTTTTTTTATGTCTCTAATTTCAGTTTACTTAATGTGAATAGTAGTAGAATGTAAAAGTATATTTAAGTAGTAATTTAAGTGTACTTGTATTTTATAAATTGTATTAGCACTAACCATGATTATATATATATATATACAAAGAAGAATTAAAATTAATAATAATTTTAATTCTTCTTTGTATATATTTGCTGATTGCTTTACACATATAAAAATGCTGTGTCACCTATAAAGACGTAAGCATCGGTGTTAAATATGTAAGATTATTAATTTTATTATGTAAATGTATTAATGCTTATATTGTTGGTGTCCTATTTGAAATAAATAAATAAATAAATAAACAATTTTATTTTTAAGAGGGGTAGAAGGATTACTAGCTAGGCTTGTTGATTAAGTGATAAGTGATCATGGCATTATCAATCTCTGAATAGGTTTTTTTTTATAATCACCTAGGCAAAACTGTATGACATTTAATAAAAATTGATTTTTTGTTGAAAAAATGATTATTGATTAAACTAGTATTAATTTACAAAGAATAACAACATTACTTACCATTCTTAACATTTGTGTAATACCGTCGAGATCAGGTTTTTCAAATTCATTTGAAAAGTTAAGTGGTACACCTCCATACTCATACATTTCTGGTACATCATCTGAAATAGGTATATACTTTTTAACCGACTTCAAAAAAAAGGAGGTTCTCAATTCGTCTGTATGTTTTTTTTTTGTTTTTTTTGTATGTATGTGACTGCTCATTTTATTACTTGTCGATGTAACAATAATTGTATAGGATGCTTTGGTAGCACAACATAGTATGTCGCGGTCATCGTAATCATCATCATCATCACCATCATCACCATCATCATCATCATCATCATCATCATCATTTATCCATCCACTGCTGAACATAGGCCTCCTTCAATGAACGCCAAGACGACGAATTTCGGAATCACTAAAAATTAAGAAATAAGATCATTTTACAAAAAATTAAAACCGACTTCAAAAATACTAAACTAAAAAGTAATAAAATAACTGTTTCTTTAATTTTTGTGCTTACAACTTAATCTTCTACTAATGTACAAACTTTGCGTTTACCACGTCATTATACGAGGGCGGCAATGAAAATTTCGGGAATCAAGGAAGTGACACAACATTACTATTTAAAAATGTATTTATTGCTTTTCGAAGTATTCTCCGCGAAATTTGACACATTTTTTCATACGATGGAACCAATTATTGAAGCAACCATTCTATTCGGAAGTTGGGGTCTCCAAAATGGCCGTTTTGTAGGCGTCCACAGCTTCTTCAGGCGATGAAAATCTCTGACCACGCAATTTATTCTTCATTTTAGGGAAAGTATAGAAATCATTAGGGCATAGGCCGGGGCTGTACGGCGGATGGTCTAATAATTCTATGTTTTCTTGCTCTAAAAACTCTTTTGTTCTGTGCGCGGTGTGAGAACTCTCATTGTCGTGATGGAGGATTATGCGGCGGTTGCAGTTCTCTTTACGGAGTTCAGAAACGACCTGTGGCAAACAAATGCTAGCATACCATTCTGCATTAACCGTAAATTGTGGTATTGGATGGGGCTTCATCACCAAATGCAGAAATCATCCGGTCAACACACTGTTTTTGTGTTAAACCACTTCCAAAGTCATAATAAATCATCGCTCTAAAATTTTCTCGAGTCAATTCCATTTTCTCAACGACTAAACAAGTTTGACAAGACCGAGAATCTTTTTTTAAATAAATAAATGGTATTCGATTTTTAAAACCAAGGAGTTTTCAATTAAATAAAAGATTTTAATATGACAGGAACAATGGAAATATTCCAGTCCCGATACTTTTGGTGCAGCCTATGTAGTTACTTTTGCAGTCGGTGTCTTATTTGTTGATGTACCCTACCTACCTACCTTGGCTGACACCGACTCCATAAGTAACTATAATGACGTGGTAAACGCAAAGTTTGTACATTATTTAGTAGAAGATTAAGTTGATTATAAGTTGTAAGCACAAAAATTAAAGAAACTGTTATTTTATTACTTTTTAGTTTAGTATTTTTGAAGTTGGTTTTAATTTTTTGTAAAATGATTTTATTAAAGTACAATTTTATATTAAATAATGTTTCATATTTTGATTAGGAAATACACCATTTCCAATACAATAATTACACATGACCACTATTATTATTATTATTTAACATGACCACTAGGATAGGTGCAATGATTTCTATGATATATTTAATAGTTTTAACAGACATGCGCCACCGAACACGGGTGCGTAGGAGGTGCAACTTAATGCGCCTCCAGTAACGCCCCTGTGCTCGTGTCAGGCTTCAGGATGGGAACCTGAGCCCAGTATGGCACGATTTCGCGGGGACTGCTTAGTAGCCGTCGGCCAGTACCCCTTACGAGGAGTAGCATTCGCATAATGAGTGCACAGAATTAGGTCCTTTACTTCTTCCAGTTTCGTCATTTAATATTGTATAATATAAGTTATAAATATTCATTTGGAGGCCTATGTTAAATGTTTTAGAGCATAATTTCACAGTTTTTATATGATTCTGTAGTACTTTAATTTGTAAGCCTTTTCATAGAGATCATATAATGTTTGTCTAATTTTACGAATTCCTAGTCGCCAATTCATTACAAGTTCTGTTCCCTTTTTGTTTTTAGTGTAAATATGACACAACTCTTTTTTTATTAGTTGAAATAAAATACTAAATAATGTTTGGATCTTTATTGTTGCAGTAATAGGAACAAACACAATCTTTTCATTACTAATATTTTCAAAAGTTAAATCCTGTAAAAAATGATACTTGTTATCCACACTGATCTGAGCTAAGGTTATTAATAATTTAATTTATAATGTGGAGTCATTACAGAGTATATTATTTATACCTACATGTCTTGTAGCTGTTGTGCATGTTATTCGAGTGGGCTGTTAGAAACAATTTGTGAGGTCATATAATTTCACGGAATTTAACAGTGGTGGAATTATTTTCTAACATGTTAATATTCAAGTCACCACATATTACAATAATAAGTTTGAAATATACCTACTTTTATCAGTATTTCTTTTGTACTCGCACAAAACCGCATCTTTAGTAGTCAACTTTTTAAAATAACCGAACATAATAATCAATCACTCGGATGTTGGCAAATCCTAAAGGAAGCTAGTACTTAAAAGCTAGAACTCTTCAAATAATTCATACAGTCTGTAAACACATGCAATAACAAGACACTCAAGTTCTACGCAGGCTATTTTGGTAGTACGCTCTACGGAGAGACTTACTTATCTTTACATTCTTTATATTTTAGGCATTTATTTATTAATATGAGGGACCACCTCTTACTGATTTTCTGTTGAACATACTCATCACCCGGTGATCACTAAAGTTAAGGATACTTTATTGTATTGCTATGCCAATGTTCAGTTAAAAGAGTGTAATAATATTTAATATTATAACTTTTAAGAAATAATTCAATATCTAAGTCTTTACCTACCATTCCTTGAATATTCTGGTGCACCATTATGGATGCACCAGGTTTATAATACAAATTTTATCTTTTAATAAAAATTTTAGCTGTTCCCTGCAGCTTCGCCCACGTTACTCAACTGCTATAAGTCACAACATGATGTTATATATAGCCTATAGCCTTCCTCGATAAATAAGCTGTCTAACACTGAAAGAATTTTTCAACTCGGACCAGTAGTTCCCGAGTTTAGCGCATTCAAACAAACAAACAAACTCTTCAGCTTTATAATATTAGTATAGATTTACTGTTTATATTTGTTTTAGCAGGCAAGTTGACAAGATTTATATTATTACAATATTATGTATCGCAAGAGAGTGCCTTGTCTTGCATAAAGTGCACGTTCAGCATTGGGCCATAGGTGAACTATGGCCTAACATCCTCCTCGCCTTATTTCGACACCTGTGCCCAGCAGTGAGACATATAAAGATCGATGATATACATATAAAGACTACATATATAAATACACATATTTTTATACTACCTTCAACAGTACGAGATGGTGGCGGTCTTTCTCCAATTACAAATGTATTTTCACGAAAATGATTAACTCCTGTAGCTCTAGTGAGGTCTTTCATAACAGCTCTTTTTGAATACCATTTTCCTTGATTCATTTTGTATATTTATACACTTCCTTAAATATTAACTATGAGTTTTCAAACTTTTATAACTACTATAAAAAAGCACAATGACAAAATTGCAAGTATTGCATTATATATATACACATATGTCCAGAATTGAATAGAATAACAAGGATTTTTATTATTTTTGTTATCTATACGAATTTACAACACGTTACTTCAGAATTCAGATAAAACCTTCAGAATTTCAGAAATTACATTAATTTAATCACAATTCACAACAAGTTAAAACAAGTCGATTCCATCAGTCACTACGAAATCCTACGCACAAACTATATAGAGAATACTACGTATTATCCTACGAAATCAGTCATCCCAAGAGAATGTAATCCTTTGATGTAATCATCATTCAGATCTAGATTCAGATATTCCATAGAGATATTCATTACTCATTATTCAATTATTATTATTTTCATTTAAAGGCATTAGCTACTACGCTATTAGCCATACAAAATACAATATTCGGTCTGTAATACGGAGAAATGGCGGGAAACCCCAAGGAGCGCGGCTCCGCCCCTCGCGCTTTTTCGAATTCCCGCCAAGAATCCGTCATTAGTCAATAGTCATTGCCACAGATTTCCACAGAGTTAGCCACAGAGTAGGTACTTTTATGTTTTGACGTGACAACGTCTTAAATTAGGTTGCGGCTGGGAGTCACTTATGAAAAAGTGTAACGCTCGGTAACGTTACGATGAGTCACCGAAACGATGTCACATAAAATCTTCGCCCGTAAAACCGACTTTACAGGCAACCATTTTTTTATTTGGGTCATTGCAAAAAAATATAAGCCACAGACTACAGAGCATAATCAAAAAATAGATATCAACAAAAGGCAATCACAATATAATATGACATATTAATTATTATGTTTTAATTTTTATTATTCTATAACCATTTTAACTTAACAATTTTAACATCTTTAATCCTGAAATTCCTGGGAGGAACACTTATTCCCAGGGTGTGGTATCTTCCATGAAATCTTTTTAAACGACTTCAAAAAAGGAGGAGGTTAATGTTCGTGTGTATATATTTTTAAAATGTATGTTCACCGATTTCACTGTCAATTATATTAACCGATTTTCAAAATTCTTTTTTTATTTAAAAGAGTGAACTTCCGAGGTGGTCCCATGATAAGGAAACCTGGATCTGATGATGGCATCCCAGAGAAATCGAGGGGAACTTTCGAAAATAGTAGGAGTAACTAGTGCGTTTAATAATTTTTTATTTAATTATTTTATAGCACTACAATTTCATGAAGGTCTAGAGTTGATCTGATGATGAAGCTGAAAGAGAGTCGAGGGAACATTTACAGCAGTAACCTTGTGTTTGGACTTAATTCATTTATATTGACGAGAACTTTGCACCCATATGGGTTATAAGTGTCATTACAGGTCTGATGATGAAGACCATTGACAGTCGAGGGAACTCCTCAACGGTTTAATTAAAAAATACTATCAAATCAGTTTCTTCCATGTTTCCAAACGAAATTTCTGAACGATTTTTGCCGCAAAGTGTCTGTTCATTCCCGTATCCAGATTTAGCAGGTAAAGGCAGTGAAAGCTATATATAATTATCCGGAATTCAAATGGGGACGAACGGTCCGCATTATATCACGGAGCTATAAAAAATTGTTCAATTACCTCAGCGACGTCTTGAGCCTTCTCCGGTGTGTTGATGCCTCAAATATAAATCTAATTAACACTAACCCCTAATTGGCCAATCGGATAATTAATGCTAATTGATCTATACTTATCTGAGACAGCCTCAATTGGACACGATGCGCAGCGGAGAACTTTAACAAGATGGCGGCTCACAACTTTTTCACACTAACTTGTTTTAGGCACTTAATTGTTCACAATAGTCAATACACAATATTTATATTAGTCCAATATACTCAAATTAATCAATCTACGTGACTATGCCCCAAATAGGCGAACAACAGAGTCACGAAACAAATAGCGCTCGCCACGTCAAGCGTATCATCATCACCTTCCACCTTGCGCAGATCCTGACGGGGCACGGGTGCTTCGGGAGGTATCTGTGGAAGGTGGTAGGGGCGGAGGACTCACCAGGGTGTCATCACTGCGACTGCAGTGAAGACACTGCAGACCACACCCTGGCGGAGTGCCCAGCTTGGGCGGAGGGCATCCCTCATCATTGAGGTTGGCGCGGACCTGTCGCTCCCTACGGTCATCCGAGCGATGACCGTCAGTGAGAGCGCATGTGGTCCTCTCCTTCTGTGAGGTCGTGATGTCGCAGAAGGAGGAGGCGGAGCGGGAGAGGGAGCGCACTGGCGCCTCTTCCCGCAGGAGAGCGCGGCGACGACAGGTGGTCGCACCGCCGTGAGGGACCTGCGCGCGGCCGATAGGGGGATCTGCCGCGCGCGCGTAAGGTCCGGGCTATAAGGAACTCTTATGTGTTCAGTGTGCCGTAAGCGGAGAAGGAGGAGGGGACGCCACCCCCCGCATACAGAGAAGAGTGCCGCATGGCACATCGTTGTGACCCGGTGCGGACGTCCACAGCTCCCTCGCCGGGCCACCCAGACGACGAAGAGAACACCGCTAGGGTTTAGTGGGTAGAGTCTGCGTCCACCTTACCATCTTCTCGGGCGCAGAGAGTACCACATAACCGCCAGGCTCCAACAGACCCGGTGGTATGCCTAAACGCATTCCCCAGCGAAACCAAAAAAATAATAATGGTGCTGTACCTATTAAAATTAGCTGACACCGACTCCAAAAGTAACAACAATAACTTGGTAAACGCAAAGATTGTAATTAGTAAAATAAAAACATTTTACAAAAAATTAAAACCGACTTCAATATAAAGTAATAAAATAACAGTTTCTTTAATTTTTGTGCTTACAACATATAATCAACTTAATCTTCTACTAATGTACAAACTTTGCGTTTACCACGTCATTATAGTTACTTTTGCAGTCGGTGTCAGCCAAGGTAGGTAGGTAATGTACAGCAACAAATACGACACCGACTCCAAAAGTAACTATAATGACGTGGTAAACGCAAAGTTTGTACATTAGTAGAAGATTAAGTTGTAAGCACAAAAATTAAAGAAACTGTTATTTTATTACTTTTTAGTTTAGTATTTTTGAAGTCGGTTTTAATTTTTTGTAAAATGATTTTATTTCTTAATTTTTAGTGATTCCGAAATTCGTCGTCTTGGCGTTCATTGAAGGAGGCATGTTCAGCAGTGGATGGATAAATGATGATGATGATGATGATGATGGTGATGATGGTGATGATGATGATGATTACGATGACCGCGACATACTATGGTGTGCTACCAAAGCATCCTATACAATTGTTAGTTACATCGACACGTAATAAAATTATCATATCATCAAGATAAACAAAACTAACCAAATAGGCATTATTGGGAATAACTAAAAAGCGGCTTTTCAGATCTTAATAAAATTAATATGGGACCAAATTGGAAACACCAGCTTTCAAACAAAAAAATAACCATCGAAATCCATTCACAAACGGCGGAGATATCGTGTCACATACATACAAAAAAAAAAAAAAAAAAAAAAAAAAACATACAGACGAATTGAGAACCTCCTTTTTTTTTTGAAGTCGGTTAATAACAAGTTGATTATAAGTTGTAGGCACAAAAATTAAGGAAACGCGTTTATTTTATTACTTTTTAGTTTATTTTTTATTTTTGAAGTCGGTTTCAATTTTTATTAATTTTTTTTAATACTTTATAATATCCTTTACCACACAAACGCTCTTTAACAGCTTTTTTGAATTTATTAGTGGATAGCTTTTGAACGTTTTCTGGGATCCTATTGTAAAAGCGTATACAGTTGCCTTTAAAATAATTGCTTACTTTTGATAGTCTAATCACTGGTACATCTAACCTGTGTCTATTACGAGGGTGGCACTGAAAATTTCGGGAATCAAGGAAGTGACACATCATTACTATTTAAAAATGTATTTATTGTTTTTCTAAGTATTCTCCGCGAAATTTGACACATTTTTCCATACGATGGAACCAATCATTGAAGCAAACATTCCATTCGAAAGATGGGGTCTCAAAAATGGCCGTTTTGTAGGCATCCACAGCTTCTTCAGACGATGAAAATCTCTGACCACGCAATTTATTCTTTATTTTAGGGAAAGTATAGAAATCATTAGGGCTTAGGTCGGGGCTGTACGGCGGATGGTCTAATAATTCTATGTTTTCTTGCTCTTAAAACTCTTTTGTTCTGTGCGCGGTGTGAGAACTCGCATTGTCGTGATGGAGGATGATGCGGCGGTTGCAGTTCTCTTTACGGAGTTCAGAAACGACCTGTGGCAAACAAATGCTAGCATACCATTCTGCATTGACCGTTCTTTGTCCCTCAAGAGGAATAGTCGCAACATGGCCGGTTTTGGAGACAAACGTGGCCACCATTTTTTTGGCAACACTTCGTGAACGAACAATTTTTGTTGGCTTTAACTCATTTTTGAACACCCAAACTCGTGACTGGTTTTTTGTTTCGGGTTCGTACGCGTATATCCAGGATTCGTCACCTGATACGATGTTGTATACAGCATTTGAGGATCCTGCGTGGAATCTTTCGAGAGTTCTGACGCACCAAGTAACGCGAGCCGCTTTTTGCTCTTCACAGAGCAAATGCGGTATCCGTCGGGGAAACAACTTTTTTACACCTAATTGTTCATGCAAGATTATTTGTATTTGACTCATGCCAATGTCTAAAGTTGCCTGAATTTCGCGGTATATCACATGTCGATCTTCCTCAATCAGCTTACGTACAGCATCAACGTTTTCTTGGGTGACTGCAGTTTTGGGACGACCTTGACGTGGATCATTACTGAGCTTGACACGTCCACTTTGAAATTCAGCAAACCAGCGATAAATTGTGGTTTTGGATGGGGCTTCATCACCAAATGCAGAAATCATCCGGTCAACACACTGTTTTTGTGTTAAACCACTTCGAAAGTCATAATAAATCATCGCTCTAGAATTTTCTCGAGTCAATTCCATTTTCTCAACGACTAAACAAGTTTGACAAGACCGAGAATCTTTTTTTAAATAAATAAATGGTATTCGATTTTTAAAGCCAAGGAGTTTTCAATTAAAAAGATTTTAATATGACAGGAACAGTGGAAATATTCCATACCCGATACTTTTAGTGCAGCCAATGTATGTATAATCCTACTATGAATATCACTTTTCTTACAATATTCATTTATATTTTTCCGGACATACAGTAAATTGTCTAAGATGTACTGAGAGGCGACAGTCTGAATTCCTATTTCTTTAAATTTTTCTCTAAAAGATGAATAGGGGGCAACTTGTAAACCGCACGAATAGTTCGCTTCTGCAGCACAAAGATGTTGTTTATATTGGCAGCATTACTCTATAAAGGTATATAAGAAATGATGCTATGAAAGTAATATGTGCCAGACCACAGAACAATATTACTCATAAAGAGTGCCAGACAGCCGAGCGCAGATCACAATGCAAGCCACAGATTGTTACTTATAAAATGTGTCATTGATAATATAAGGTAAATACCTAGGTAACACTGAAAATGTTTAGAAAATGAAAAACGGCTTAATGTAGAAAGTTGCCAATACTTTTATTGTTTTTCGAAGTAATCTCCGTTTCTTTCTACACATCGTCGCATTCGATGGAACCACTGAGAAAAGCAGTGGGCCCATTCTTCCTTAGGAGTCTCTTCTATGGAATTTTCGTACGCTTTCACCGCATCTTCAGGGCTCGTAAAGCGAATACCTCGAATTTTATCTTTAGTTCTTGGGAATAAATGAAAGTAGCAGGGCGCCAGGTCAGGACTGTAAGGCGGATGACTCATTATCTCGACACCTGCCATAGTCAAATATTCAACAGTCCGTTTTGCGGAGTGCGCTGAAGCATTGTCGTGGTGAAGGAGGATCCTGCTTCGAGGGCGCTGCTGTCGAATTTTTTCCAAGACAACAGACAAACAGCGATTGACATACCAGTCTGCAGTAACTGTCCTTCCATCTTCTAGCACAACTGTCGCGAACTGACCTTTCCGACCAAAGAATGAGGCAATCATCTTTTTTCTTTGACTTCTTCCTTTTTTTACCTTAGTTGGCCGATCCTCGAAAAGAAACACCCAGTGAGCTGATTGTCTTTTGGTTTCGGGTTCGTAGCAATATATCCAGCTTTCATCACCTGTGATGATGTCAAATACAGCATTTGAGTTACCGCCGTTGAACTTATCTAACATTTAGCGACACCAGTCCATGCGGAGGCGTTTCTGGTCGTCGGTTAAAGTATGGGGAATCCATCTGGTACAAAGCTTCCTGACGCCTAAATGTTCGTGTAATATTTTTCGAACTTAACTCATACCAATGCCTAGGCTTGCCCGTATCTGCTGATAGGTCACTCTCTTAATATCTTCCTCTATCATGCGTCGCACAGCACTGATGTTATCTTCACTACGTCCACGCTTAAACTCGTTAAACCAATTGTAAGTAGTGACACGAGATGGGGCTTCATTAAAAAATGCTAATCGCAGCCTATCATAGCTTGGTTGTTGAGTAAGCCCACAACGAAAGTCATAATAAATCATTGACCGAAAATTGAAAACCATTAACCGAGGGGATAAAAGAGCAAGGGGACAAGGGGTGAGTATGGGAACTTAACCCCATTGTTCTGTCCTGACGTTGGGAGGGGTTGTTCTGTGGTGCGGAACAACCCTTTTGTGGAGGTGGCGTCGGTCTCTTAAGGGACTGACTAGGGGTCGAGGTGTCCTGTTTACTCAACAGATCCAGGGCACGTCACTCAACTCCTTATAATATCAGCTATCTGCCAGTGAAAGTCTCATCAAAATCTGCCCAGCCGTTTCAGAGATTATTCGCAACAAACAGACATTCAGAAATTGTAAAAAAAGCTATTTTGGTATATGTACATTGTATACATACATATGCATTCAATAAAAAGGAGTTATTTTAATATTATAAACAGACACTCCAATTTTATTTATCTGTATAGATTGAACCTGTGGATCAGGGTTGCATTTCGTACTATAATTATAGTATTTATACTATAATTTCATGCTTCGTACTATATACTATCCATATCTAAGGATAGTACGAAAAAATACTATAATTTCATTACTTTACATACTTGACCAATATTTTGTAATCAGTAATCATGTTTTAATGCTCTCGATCAATATAAAGTCGATTAATCGATATTACCAGTAATGTTATAGTTGTCAATGTCATGGAGCTTGGATATAGAAGGAGAACGATCATAAATTGTAATGTTCATGTCTACGGAATAAAGAAAAAATAAAATTTTATTGAGGGTCAAGGGTGCGTTGCAGTCGCAAAGATTATAATTTTGCGGTTGATTAATTATATTTTAGAAAAGGAACTAATAAAGTAATCATATAAGTGGCGATAAAAACTGTAACTTAAAAAAAAAAATATGTATTAGTAACAAAGTTATAATTAATTTGAATTGTATTAGTAAAAAAAAAGAAATTAGAATAAAAGTTTTCACCAAAGTCAACATTTGTATTAATTAGTTGCACACAAAATAGACACTAAAATTTTGCCACTTTTTTAATATAATATTATATCTTATAAGCAATATATACTTTAAAGAGGAGTTTATTGACTTTGTACTTTAAAGATTTTATTGAATACCTATGTTAAATTCAAAATTTCGAAGTGTACGATAATGTTTTTACAAATACTATCTTTTTAAATTTTTTGTACTATCGTTTTCAACGTACCTAAATCCAACCCTGCTGTGGATTGAAGTTTGAACATCACAATTCACAAGGGCAAAGAATCTCTAAATAAAAAGAAGGAGGAGTCTTTCGTATTTCGTACGTTATTTGAATTTGTTTAATTTGTCTGTTGTCAAAATATATCAAAATAAACCCGCGACCCCAAACTAAAAATTGTATGTTTTGTAAATTATAGTTGCAAAAAAGGTATTTGTAATTTACTATGGAAAGTCCTCCGTTATTCTTAGTCGAAGAGAGAGTCAAAACGTTTAAAAAATGGCCCTTTAACGATAAAAATAAATGTAACGTGCGAAACATGGCTGAAGCCGGATTTTATTCTATAGCCACCGGTGACGATGATGCTGATACTGCCAAATGTTTTCTATGTGGCAAAGAATTAGACGGTTGGGAAGCAGACGATGACCCTTGGGCAGAACATAAGAGTCATGCTGCTAAATGTGCATTTGTTCAGCTTGGAAGAAAAGAAGATGAATTACTGGTAAGGATATTTTCTAGCACTAAGAACATAGTATTTTTGAAGCCTAGTTTTCTTTAGGTTTTAGTCTGTTAAAATCGATTTAATATTAAAGTAAAGCTAGCTATGTATTATAAATTTTGCCTTTTCAAAGTAATTCTCTCGTGCACACTATCTATTCGTAGTAGTATATCAGGTCAGTATCTATTATAGATGGGGAAAATGTATCAAAACCTAAAACGAAAATATTGTATTGTATCTGGATCACTGAGAAATGTATCACTCCTCTAAGTATATCTTTAAATTACTGCTCAGCGACTCCCCATGGCTCGCTTCACTCAGCACAACTCAAAAAAATATCAGAGATATATATGAGTGACAGAAAAATAACCATAGCTGTTTGCTTGGTTGTTACATACGTTGTCATTTTATATATCAATTTGTTATGATTGATAAGTATTATATATCAGAAAAATGAACTTCATTTTCAGTTTTAAGTAATTAAATTAATTAATTATTATCATCAATCAATCAAATCAAAATCAATCATTTGTGTACATGTGTGCTATGCGGGTTTGTAATTTGTGTGACTCAGATATATAAAGGGCTCTGTGAGTGTGTAAGTTGTAAAGATACAGTGATACATTTGGATGTGAATTGATATAATGATTGATAGATGCAAATGGATTGATTCATATCTTTCTTATCTATCTCTCCTCAGTTACCCATCTCTGGTATCTATGGTAACAACTGTTAAACTGTAACTTTACAAGTCTGTCCTGCCCATAACATTGCAATGCAACTTAAAGTCCACTTAAGTAAATTGTCTGTCGGTGTTTCCCACTGTTCTATTAACAAATGTTCCCTTGAATGAAATGTACCCTTTTTATGGTATTGTTTCATACAAATGTTTTTAGCTTTCAGAATTCCTATCCATACTGAAACAGTATATGATAAATGAGGTGAAACGAATTGCTGAAGTCATACACGAGAAGATTGATGAACAGGCCACAAAAGTGAGACGTGGTATCATACGGAAAAAATAATATATTACACACATAATTATGGACAACTTGTACATACCGCTATAAATAAAGTAAACCTGAAATGTTACTATAATTTCCAAGGGTTTCTTCTTCGAGTAAAACTACTAATTAAAATATTTCATAAGTATTGAAACTTATTTTTAGACAAGGAAGGTTGAAATTATTAGATGTTTGTTGTTGATTCTTTTCAAAATTACACAGGTAATTTAAAACATAGTATTAATGTAAATTCACTACTTAATAATTATAATAATGTGTAAATAGATGTATGAATATTTTACTATACCATAAATAAAAAAAACTAAATGTATTAGGTAATAATCTAAAATGTGTAAGAGGTATGAAGTAGGTATATGAATTTCTAGTAATCAAATAAAATAAACTGAAAATAAAAATACTTTTTTTTTCACCGGAAAATGCTCATAGGCGTCCCACAAGGGATGGGGATTTCTCAAGCGGGTATGTGGGACTCGCTGCGCCCGAAAGATGGTAAGGTAGACACAGCTCTACCCACTAAAACACGGCGGTGTTCTCCTCGTCATGCTGACCCGGTGCGGGAGCTATGTTCGTCACCGTCGCGTCCGCGCCAACCTCAGCGACAACTGGCGCCCTTTCCTCCGCCCAAGCTGGGCACTCCGCCAGGGTCTGCAGTGTCTGCACCCTTGCAAATATGTCTTAAGGATTTTATTCAGACATAGGAAAACTGTCCACCTAGGTCTATAACCATCAAAATAATATGTACTGGTAATTTATTTTAATGACTGTTATAAAGAATATTTCTATTTATATATTTTTGTGTGTTTATATCCTCTCTTATAAATGTGATTTTGTACCAGTCTGCTAGAATAGATAAAGACGTAATTGTTAACCCTATATATTATATCTTATATAATATAATTAATTGTAAATTAAATATCTACGAAGTGTTGGTCGGCCATTAACCAGGTGGGAAGACGATCACCGTGCGGTGGCGGTTTCATGTTGAATGCGAGTGGCAAGGGATCGGCCGTCTTGGCGTTCATTGAGGGAGGCCTATGTTCAGCAGTGGACGGATAGAAGCTAATGATGATGCAGATAACGATTTTATAACCCACCCTAAACATACCTTTTCAATAAACTATTTTGCGCAAACACATGCAATCTTTTTGACGATGATTTTCTTACACACCCTTTTATAATGTTATCTGTTACCACTTTCGTTAGTTTATCTGTGAAAAACAATATTTCCATAGGAACAAGCAATTTAGGTTGCTAAGACACAAACACAAACAATGCCAATTTATTTGTCAACTACAAACTATTTTTTGTACTTATCTTTATAGAGACAATATTAAACAATGGATGTGAAAAATCTAGAACCCTTTGCTATTATCGGTTTTGATGGTAAGGATTTAGGTTTTAATAATATCTTTTATATATTAATGGGTGACCTAAAAACATGTTTTTTTTCGTTATATGCTCAGATCAGATAAAAAAAGGTAGATAGCGCACTTGGAACAAGAAAGTGAAGCCACTTTTTTAAGTATGTGTGAGTGAATGAAGGGTTACCATTTTTTTAAATATCCCTTAAAATTGCATATTAATAAAAATAGGTAATAAGTGAATGCGACAGTGAATATATTTATAAAATACAATAATATTACGAATATGTAGGAGGCGTGTAGAATCACTTTATAAGCTGTCTCAATAGATATCTTATTGACACAATTGTTTTATTTATTTATTTATTCCCATGAATGTAGTAAATACATAGGTGATATAAAAAAAAAACAAGTTCTATACATTCTACCAACATGGTGTATGAAAATAAAACTTTACATAAATAAACAATTAATATAAATTAACAGTAAAAAATAGTTACAATTAAATAAACTTGATAAATACAACATGTCATTAAAATCATTGTCAGAGAATAACAGTTTCAAAATAATTGATTATAATGGTAATTAGAAAGTCACATTTTATCAATACACAATTTAAATTAAATACATAATATTATGTCGTTTTCCATTAAAAAAAACATTTAAATTATAAAAACATTTCTCTGTAAGGCACGCTGTTACATTTTTTTAAATTTATTAAATGGTAAATCTTTAAATTTATAAATAATTAAATAAATAGTCCCGTGACGGGTGCGTGAGTCCCAAAAAAAATACAACATAGGTTATACGAGGTCATTTCGATTCAGTCATATGGCGATCAAATAATAAAATAATAATTATGTCACCTCTGTACTTAATTATTTTGCTATGCCTTTGCCTGCAATTGACTTACCCACTATTGGGCTATTAGAAATACTAACTTCTGGCAACACTCTTCCGATACGTCATTTCGGGGCAATAATATTATTTATGTTGATTAACCTGAAAATGGTGTTAAAATATCTTAAAAGAATATAGTCTAGTGTGTATTTATGTGTGAAACGATATTTCTTCAGACTCTTTGGTCACTTTTGTATTGTTTTTACACCATAAAATTACACAAAACTGTATTTTTTTGGCAAATTTACTGCACGACGACTCATAAGATACTAATACTCACACATACATAAATGAGCTTAGTTTTGGTGCATGTGTGTGCGTGAGCGCGTGTATTTACATAAAGGAGCTGAGTTTTGCGGCTTCAGTATTAGCAAAGGCCGTGCGTCATCTACCTTTTTTTACTTCATCTGAGGTTATATGTAACAATTTAAAAGAGGTGGACGTCAATAACATGTTATCACCAGCCCACGACTGTTGTTGAACAAAGGCGGTAAAGCATCGACGGTAATATAATGAACACTAGTTTGACCAGTCTCTCATTCCTGTTTTATTTGAAATCTAGCTGTTGCCCGCAGCTTCGCCCGCGTTAACTTACTCAACTTAATTACTGTTAGTCACAGCGTGATGTTACCCAAGACCAATGTATGACCAATGATGCGGATCAAGTACTTCCTGAGATTAGCTCGTTCAAACAAACAAACTCTTCAGCTTTATATTATTATCAGTATAGATTACTTTTCAAGCCTAATTATTTAGTTAGGTTGAAGCCATTGGCGTTCATTGAGGGAGGCCTATGTTCAGCAGTGGACGGATAGAGGCTGATGATGATGATGATCTTGGAGAAAAGTTTTTTTTCCTTTTTGAGGTATCAGGTAAGGAGTTTATACTCCAGTTTTACGTATATATTCCCGACCATAGGTTCAGCAATCAAAGGTCTAAAAATCCACCCCGATGGTGAGCACGTGGTCTACCCCATGGGCAACAAGGTCTGCATCCAAGAGTGGAAGACGAAGAAGATGTATTTCCTCAGCGGCCACACCAACAGCGTCTCAACTATAGCTGTGTCCCCTAAGGGGACTTACATTGGCTCCGGCCAAATAAACCACATCGGGTTCAAGGCGTCGGCCAAATTGTGGAACTTCAAACGGAGGGTCATGATAGGAACACATGAACTACACAAGGTAATTTTTAGAATTCCGTTACTCTAAATGACTAATCGTAACCTGACGGGATAACAGGGCCCTGACAGAGGCAATCTGTGCAAACTAAAACCTATACTCACGATTTTTACAATAAGTAATATAATTTTTTTGTTAATCCATTTAATTCTTCTATTAAAAAATATTTGTAAATTTTTAGTTCGTTAAAAAAATACACGCTTTAATAGCAATTAAAGAGTGTATTTTTTTTTAACTATAATTTATTTTTTACTTTATAGTGTCGATTTTTTAAATTAAAGATTTTATTAATTTAAAGTAGGTACTCAACTAATGGCAATCACTTAAGAATGAGTGAGATACTAAAACCCGAACAAGTGATGTACTTAGGTAATGCGCGCGTTATGCCTTCCTAGCATGTCAGGATCTTGGAATAATTTTATTAAATTATTGTATTGTCATAAATCTACAGTTTGAAAGAAATCTGGCCGTTTGAAGTGGGTCAATCAATCGCGCCCAAAGAAGTCGGCTACATACAAACATACATACCGACAGGTGAAGGCCGAAGCTAAAAGCGTGTAAAAAAGAAATTTGATTGAGTCATGGTTAAAAAAAGCTTTGTCAGCTAACTTTGACACTAAAAAAATGTACTATGTACGTAGGTATCTATTGTAGGTACGTTTTTGGAAAAACAAAATACCTATATCAACTTCAATTTTTGACAAGAAATTTGAAAAATATATAATTTTGACAAAGTTTGAGAGCCTTTTGTGGAAAAGAAAGTATGAAGTCCTAGGTTGCCAACTATTTCAAAAATATGCACAGTTTGTACTTAATACAGTTTAATAATACATATACCTACATATTATGTGTAAATATATAAATTGTAAACATAAACAGACCTTTGACTCAATAGTTAGCGTGCTGGCCATGTGCTGGCCATGTGCTGGCGCTCAAATCGGATGTAGCGAGTTGGGTTCGAATCTCACCAGAGAACAAAAAGTTTTCTGTGTTCTTGGGTCATGGATGTGTATTGAATATGTATGTGTATTATATAATAAAAATCTTAAATACATATATAGTACCCGTAACACAAGTTCTTCTAGAACTTACCACGGAACCAGATTGACGTGGTGTAAAAGCATCCTCATAGATATTATCATTATACAGCCTGATTTTTTGAAGAACGGACATAATCATGGACGTGATAGAACTTGGTTTTACCAATCAAAGAAAATTATATTTACCAAAAAAAACCACATAAATAACAAAATATAGACAAATGTAAATAATGCATTGTTGGCCTCAGAATATGGTCACCCTATTGTATTATCACGTGCATTTTACGCGCTAAATTTAGACAGACGGTGTGATGGTAGTGGTGTAGGTATAAAATAATCGAATGAACTATGATAAGTGGTAAATAAATAATGTATGTAATGTAAAGTAAATATGATCTCATTTTTCCTTCATACTTTGATCCTGGCTTAGGACAGGCAAAACTACCTAGGTACCTACTAAAGTAATGATACAAGTTAATTTAATTAAATTGATTTATCTTTATCGTTAATCCTTTGTATTACGAATTTGAGACACATTTGATTTTTCATTGTGTCTGGGTGCGCGCGTGCTTAACGAAAGCCAAGGGTTTAATGTATTTACATGACGTTAGATAAAAGAAATTGTAGTACCTATGTACTTCTATCGCATAAAAAAAATGGAATCATACTATTTACAACAATTTAAAATAAGATATTTACACAAACTACATAACTACTAAATTAATCTAAGTAAATTAGTACCTCCCCTAGTAAAGTGGATCACTTTTCACAGTCTCAAACGCTGTTGTTATCCGTGGTTTTAATTCTTCCCTATCTGCGTACTCTGTCACATAGACTAGGCGTTTGATCTCGCCCCACAGATAAAAGTCTAAGGGTGTTAAATCAGGCGAACGAGCCGGCCAAGACACGGGGCCTCCACGACCTATCCACCTCTCGCCAAACTGACAATTGAGATACTCACGAACACGAACCTGGTAATGCGCGGGAGCACCGTCCTGCTGGTAGTAGAGGTTACGGTGATAGATGAGAGGCACGTCATCCAACATATCATTCACCACATTTGACACAAGGTACGCGACGATTCGGAAACCTTTCGCGGTACAAGTCTATCGCACCACGTACACTGTCACCAGATAAAGCATAAGCTCTTACCATCTCCCAATATTCTCCATTTGAAAATTCATTCGACATATTGTATTCTAATGTTTACGCGAATTTCACTCATTATAATAAAACAATTTTTACGGATTTTATCGCGGTTTATTAAGATTTTTACAAGCCCGACGTTTCGGATACTTTACAGCAACCATGGTCACGGGAGGACTGAGGTGTCATACGTCCTATCATTACAAAGTTATTCGAAACTACCCTATGATACATCAATATTTTGGTCAGTCCTATCTACGCAGAAAGTGCTAACTGTATCTTTATTTTATAATTGAGCATACCAAACTCCAAAGTCGGGTTTTACCGCGACACTTTTAAAACGCTCGTGCGAACGGGGCCTTAGGTGTGGCTCGCGGTAGAACGTTCGGCCACTTTATTTTGTGGTTCGGCGTATTTGATGCATCGTATCTTACCTATTTCATAATACTGTGTTTACTTTAATTCAAGTGTGAAGGATAATTTTGAAAAAAACTAAGACCCCACTTGTGATATATTTTTGGAATGAGGATCTTTAGCTCTATACGCTACTTGAATATGTCCGTTCTTCAAAAAATCAGCCTTACAGCGAGAAAAAACTGAAAACCTGTTATGTAATTGTTGTTAGATTACAAAAAATCGGAACCTCACGGCGCCGACGCCCATACACATACGCATAACCAAGGCCACTCGGATGCGCCGCCCTCCTTTTCCCTATCCCCCTCCCCACGCCTAATGGGCCACCGGAAACTCACAAACCGCACGAAACGCGACAGCTTAGCTGTCTCTTGATGCCGTTGTTATGTGAGCGAGAGGTACCACCCCGGTCGTGCCGGACCAGTTCGGTTGCAATGCTGCGACACTACCTCTTACTTTACTCTTAAGTTGTTATTATATCAGTAGAATGGGTAGTAACACACTACACATACATTTTAGGTAAGAGTAGAAGCGATAGCCTTCTCATCGGACGAGAGGTACATGATAACGCTGGGAGGCCGTGACGACGGGTGCGTGGTGCTATGGGACTGTGTGGCGGGCGCCGCCACCGGCACCGCCGCCGCCAGCAAGCAGACCACCGGCGACGCCGTCACGGTGGTGCCGCTGAGGCTAAGGGTCAACTCGTTCGTGACGGGCGGGGACTGTACGTGTGTTGGCTGGCGTATATTTATATTTCATTAGCTTATAGCTAGTTAAAATGGACGACGACCGAGGTTTAGGTACATATTGTATATGTTTTTCACACACGGACAATTAATGCATTTTGGCATACCACCAAGCCCAGAACCTCCTGCCGGTTATGAGAGACTCGGCTCGAAGGACCTACCTAAACTAAATCCGCAGGGAGAGAAGGATTGGCCGTCTTGGCGTTGTTAGTAAGACCTGTGTCCGGTAGGGAATGATGGTGTACAGCGTAAGGAACATGCGGTTTTAATAAGTATGTACTATGAGACTCGCTGCGCCCGAAGGCTAGTAAGTGGACGCAGCTCTACCCACTAAAACCCGGCGAGTGTCACCAATGCCGCCTTTGGTGAGGTGCCGCGGATCTAATGAGCAAACTCGGTACCTCGACGGCTGGTCAGTCGCTCGAGAGACCGACACCACCTCCACAGAGGGGTTTTCCCGCACCACAGAACAACCCCTCCCAACGTCGGGACAGGAAAATTTTTCCGTCCACGGCCCTTGCTCTTTTGTCCCCTATTTTTATAAGAGGGGTCCAAAGAACCCCCTCGGCTCAATTAGCTTCGCCCAAAGTGCTGGGTTCACCCTAGGCTACTGAGCCCCACCGCCACGTCAACCATGGTGGGGATAACTAACCTATTATAGAACAAATACCTCTATTATAACTGAGGAAGTACATATTAGGAACCGAAATGTCCGGGCGATAGATATTGTTTGCTTTCAGCAAATCTTCGCATCTGGAACATTCGGGCGGAGAGCAAGAACCTAGACGTGATGGACGTGGCCCTCGGGAAGCTGCGCAGGAGCGTGCGGTGCATAGCCGTCAGCTCGGACGATACCTTCGGATACGCGGGGACCACGTGAGTAGGTTCCTGGGATAGGCTAGGGTAGGAGTATCAATGGATAAGTTAAAATAAACAAAAGTATAAAAAGTTTTACACTTTTTTGTATGGTATTTTTGTTTAGGATTTTTTTTCTTTTACGCCGGGAAATGATGAGCCCCACCGCCACGACAAGGCCTGAACCATGGGGGGGACTGGGGACGATCTCGCACCTGAATCCACGTAAGTGTATTCTAAAGGGCTCTTCAAAATTTTTACGTTTACAAACAAAAAACTAAGATCACACACGGCCATCTGATTCCAAACTAAGATCACACACGGCCATCTGATTCCAAACTAAGATCACACACGGCCATCTGATTCCAAACTAAGATCACACACGGCCATCTGACTCCAAACTAAGATCACACACGGCCATCTGATTCCTAACTAAGATCACACACGGCCATCTGATTCCAAACTAAGATCACACACGGCCATCTGATTCCAAACTAAGCAGAACCTGTTCTTATGATAGATAAACTAAACCCAGGTCCTATAGACACAAAACAATCGAACCCACGACCTTCTGGTATAGCAGTCAGGGTCCCTAACCACTAGACCAACAGGCCAGTCATCAACATCAATTTTATTTGCAGATCTGGCGACATGATAAAGTTCTCTATAAACTACCCCTCCGACCCGACGGAGTCCGTGGCCCATTGCAAGCCGAAGCTCATCGGATGTCTGGCGAAATGCGGCCCGGTGAAGAAAGGAGTACGCCCGGAGTCAGTTTGCTATGGCCAAGGTATTTTATGTGACATGTACATTGTAGGTACATACCTAACTGTTTTCCGCGTCTTACTACAAAATAGAAAAAACAGTTGTCCGTCAGATGACGCTCGGCAGATGTACCTAAAACATTTATGGTAATATTAAAATTCATAATAATTAAAATTTAACGAAAGATAGTATAAAACGGGATGGAAAAGGATGCGCTTGTGCCACGCTCTCGAAGAGACACCCTGCTTGTTTCTCACGTCAAACAGCTTTGCTGTGTTTCGAAGAGAAGGGTAGGACAGGCAGTGTAATTATTGTCACCGAGACTTAACATCTTATGTCTCAGGTTAGCAACACATGCATGAGTTGCCTGGGCCAGGTAAACTAGTTTATGTTTATTAGTGACGCTGCCCATTTACCATCACGTTGTTCGTCTGCCCGTTTGCCCATCCAAGTAAAATAAAATAATGACATCTCCTATTAGGTATAGAAGCGATCATCATCATGGCCGACGGCTGTCTCATCGTGGCCGCGGGAGACGGCACGGTGGACCTCCTGGACGAGATCAACTGGATAGGAGAGTTCCCCAAGACCAAGGTGATGGAACCGAACAAACCCAACTTTAGAGCGGTGAGTACTTACTATGTGCCCAAGAAGTATCTAGTGTCTAAGTATGTAAGTGTTCGTATTTGAAATTATGAAAAAAGTTGAATAGTCTTCTATTCTCGATCCTTCGAGATCTTCGATTACGTCTTCTAAAGAAAAAGAAGAAATAAGGAATATTTCAATAAAGTGTATCTGCTGAAATTGGTAATGTAGGTACATGTTGGGACATAATCAAAGGTTGGGACACAGATCGAATTGATTTATAAAATTACACTTTATAAATAATCTTCATTATTTTCTTGGTGGTGAAAAGAACACCGATTCCAACCAATGATGATCCGCGAAGCTATTGAAATAAAAAAAAGCATACTAATTTCAATAGAGAAGATGGCTGGCTCTTGCCACCTGCCTGGGATCCCATTATTAATATTATCAAAACAAAATACAAGCATAATATGTCACAGATTAAAGATACGGTTAGCACTTTCTGCGTAGATAGGACTGACCAAAATATTGATGTATCATAGGGTAGTTTCGAATTACTTTGTAACATTAGGACGTATGACACCTCAGTCCTCCCGTGACCATGGTTGCTGTAACGTCGGGCTTGTAAAAATCTTAGTAAACCACGATAAAAATTATTATTTTCATTTGAATGAATTCTATTCACATTTTACGCGGTTGCTTGAGGAATGAATCATTGTGCATTTCATTCTAGCACACATGTTCGTAACCATGTCAGATGAGATAGCATTCATTTAGGCCTCACCCACCGACGAGTTCGAGCCGTCGAAAGTAATAAAGAGCCACCCTTAGTTCTTCCATTGTCCGCAGTGGGCGCTGACATCGGCCTTGTATCCCCTACCATGCCTTACGCACCCAAAGTCCCACGTCTTATAAAATCTCCTTTTTTACCCCCACGTCTTATGTAACCTTTTTTGTGTCCTTAGCTGAAATCCACCAAAGTGGACGGCTGCATCACCTCCCTTGAGCTCATGGAGACGCCAACCCTGAAAGGAGACAAGCGGCTGCTGCTGGTGGGTACCAGGAAGAGTGAGGTGCACGCCATCAACGTGGCCACCTTCCAGCCGTTGTTGGTGGTCACCTGCCACACGTGCGCCATCAACGATATCGCTTTTCCGAGGTTTGTTTTGGAATCGGGGATGGATTTAAATAAAATTAGTAATTTCTAGGGCTCCGTTCCTCAAAATGACAAAATGGAACCTCTTATAGCAGGGTTAATTTAGAAGGGCAAGACACGGTGTTATTATTACTGGCACACAACTCAACATCTTATGTCTCAGGATAGACAACACCGGAGTTGGTTGGCTGGTTCCTGGTAAACACGTTTATGTTGATGCTGACCATTTACCGTCAGATGGATTGTCTGTCCATTTGTGCAACTGACCACTTGAATGTCCATTGCTTTTTTATTGTTTGTGAGAACTGAGAAGTAAATAATGGTACGTACTAACACCGAGTATCCATAATATGTAGAGCGTGCGTCACTAAGTATGAACTGTAAGCACAGGTATGAACATAGACAAGACCATTGTCTTGGGAACGTTCAATCAGTGTCAAAACAACACGCGCTTTTCATTATATTTGTTTTTATGTTAAAATGGTGTCAATTTCTAAGAATGATTCCTGGAAGCAAAATAAAGGAAAGCAATAACATTCCTGTTTTAGTGTTTATTGAGGGCTGCTTATGTTTAGCAGTGGATGGATAGAGGCTGATGGTGACGATGATGATGAATGTCCTAATTTAAAATATAGATATTTTTAATGCATTACGCATGGAAGGTCACTCGCACAGCGCTTTACTATATCGCGATAAATATCTATAACGCATCTGCTTACGATCGGCACAATGGAGCGGCGTGACAGTAGCACTCTATATATTATGTATACCTACTGTAAGACTAACACCATAGTTAGGAACCTTCCCCACCAGTTCTCGTATGATCCCCAGAGGCATGTCCGGCGTGTTCGCGAGCGCGGGCGCGGGCGACGTGCGCGTGTGGTGCGCTCGCACCGCGCAGGAGCTGCTGCGGATCGTCGTGCCCAACTTCACGTGCGCCGCGGTGCTGTTCGCCGCCGACGGGAAGTCCATCGTCACCGGTTAGCCATACCTCCTTAAATCCATGGGGGGCCCTGGGCACTAGGATAATGGGGCCCCGACACAAAGAACTTTTGATGAAATTGGAGAACTAGAGTAAACCTCGTAATGAGGGCACTACTAGGTGATCTAATCAGCAATCATTGATTGATTTTCTTGAATTTATAATTCGAATCATATTCTGATAGAAATAATGGATCGCGGGACCCCGGGCACCTGCCCAAAGTGCCTAATAGGAAAGACGGGCCTGCCGGTTAGTACTCTTTGATAGCATTGGGAAGGTTCGTACCTATGTATTTATTTATAAATGGTATTTTTAGGTATTTATGCCGTAGTAGTGACATCGCAAACCTGAAGGGCATTTCTGTTAAACTAACTTAAAAGCATAGCGTACGTAGCAAGAGTACTGGAGCTATGTCAATCTTTATTCACTTCCTCTGGAGATTATGATGTGCTCATGTACATTATACTTAGGCAAAGACTATTAACATTTGAGAGGTTCTCCCTTATCACTGCAGAAAAGTATCTAAATAAGCAGAACTAGAAGCCATAACCCTATAAAATCTTTTTGAACATCATAAATATAAAATTTCAGCGTGGAACGATGGTAACATTCGCGCGTTCACGCCTCTCACCGGGCGGCTGATATACTGCATCTACAATACGCACAACAAGGGCACCTCCGCGCTCGACATGACGAGCGACGGACGGACGCTCATCTCCGGGGGGTGCGAGGGACAGGCGAGTGCTTTTGTCGAGCTAGCCGTCGAAACTCTTAGTCATAACAATACTGACAAACACTGTCTGGTTAGTCAATAATATAAAGGTTTCAGTCACTGTGAGACTAGCCATCATATAAAATCTTGGACGCTATCAGACTAGCCATCACATAAGATCCCAGACACTGTCATGCTAGCCATCACGTAAGATCCCAGACACTTTCACGCTAGCCTTCGCATAAGATTCAAAATAATGTCAGGCTAGCCATCACATAAGAGCCCAGACACTGTCACGCTAGCCTTCACATAAGATCCCAGACACTGTCATGCTAGCCATCACATAAGATCCCAGACACTTTCACGCTAGCCTTCGCATAAGATTCAAAATAATGTCAGGCTAGCCATCACATAAGAGCCCAGACACTGTCACGCTAGCCTTCACATAAGATCCCAGACACTGTCACGCTAGCCATCACATAAGATCCCAGACACTGTCACGCTAGCCTTCACATAAGATCCAAAATAATGTCAGGCTAGCCATCACATAAGAGCCCAGACACTGTCACTCTAGCCTTCACATAAGATCCCAGACACTGTCACGCTAGCCTTCACATAAGATTCCAGAAACTGTCACGCTAGCCATTACATAAGAGCCCAGATACTGTCACGCTAGCCTTCACATAAGATCCCAGATAGTGTCAGGCTAGCCATCACATAAGGGCCTAGACACTCATGCTAGCCTTCACATAAGATCCCAGACACTGTCACGCTAGCCTTCACATAAGAGCCCAGACACTGTCACGCTAGCCTTCACATAAGATCCCAGACACTGTCACGCTAGCCTTCACATAAGATCCCAGATAATGTCAGGCTAGCCATCACATAAGAGCCTAGACACTCATGCTAGCCTTCACATAAGATCCCAGACACTGTCACGCTAGCCTTCACATAAGATTCCAGAAACAGTCACGCTAGCCATCACATAAGAGCCTAGACACTCATGCTAGCCTTCACATAAGATCCCAGACACTGTCACGCTAGCCTTCACATAAGATTCCAGAAACAGTCACGCTAGCCATCACATAAGAGCCTAGACACTCATGCTAGCCTTCACATAAGATCCCAGACACTGTCACGCTAGCCTTCACATAATATTCCAGACACTGTCACGCTAGCCTTCTCATAATATTCCAGACACTGTCACGCTAGCCATCACAAAATCCCAGATACAGTCACGCTAGCCATCACGTAAGATCACAGAAGTTGTCACTCTAGCCGTCACATAAATAAAGAGGTACCTAATGTTTGTAAGGGCGAATGTAAGAGTTAATCTTCCAAACTACTCATCCGATTAAACAAAAAAATCGTTATTCATTAGCTATTATTCAAATGAAATCAAAATATACCTATATCATTGAGTGACATAGGTCATAGGCTATAAAAAACTAGACGAGTTGGTCTGACTCGCGCGCTGAGTTCGAAACCGTGAGTGTATATTACACTTAACAAGGAATAATTTAACGGTTTCCAGATTTTTTACGTGACAACGTCTTATAATTCGATGGAGCCGGCTGCACGCACGAAAATACATGACGCATGCGGTGTTACCTCGCTCTGAGGCGTTCCATTTTCTTATGACGTTGTCACGTTCAACTAACGTCAGTAAACCGATTTTTTTCTCTTAATGTTTTTGTTTCTTACCCAATTTCATTTTTATTGTATGTCAATGGGAAGTATCCTACTTACCTATATGTTTTGGTTTGACAAACACACAGACTGACAGATATGGGTTCCGTTTTATCACTGAGAAACGGAACCATAAAAATTACACTGTCCAATTGTAAGTCCCACACTCCCACCTAGGTCGAGGAGCCTTAGCCGAGGTAACCTGGATACATGCGTATTTACGTTTTTAAGCATTAATACCCTGCGTGAGCAAAAATAAAAGAAACAACCTGGTTCTAACTTGGCCCTGGATGAACATATCGGGTAAAATTTTAAAATGGGATTCTGTATAGTTTAAACCCCGGGGGCCCCGTATAATTGATATGCGGTAACTTACTGCGAGCAAAAGACCAACCGTCTTTTATAGACTTTTTGATTTTAATTTGGCTATTCCCCGTAGGTGAGGGTATGGGACATCAGACCGGAGAGTCAGACCCTGAAGAAAGTCCTCAAGGAACACAAGAGCCCGGTGTCAGCGATACAGGTGGCCCCCGGAGACGCGGAGGCGGTAAGCGCGGGCACCGACGGCTCCTGCATCATATGGGACCTGGTGTGAGTTCCACAATCGCTGATACCCATACGTTACCGTTAGCCATGATCCATGATCTATCCACATATCGACTTGGTGTAAGTTTCACCATCGTTGATGTGTTTACTATTAATAATTTTGGGCATCATTAATGCCAATCTATGGGCAATTGGTATCGGGTACACTAATTAAATTTGTTGCACTCACACATTAATGTATAGTGGCTTATTCCCATCGAGCATATAACCGAAATAGAGCGGTAATGTTATACAGTATAAAAACTATATATTCCGCCAAATTTGTGCTGCGACGCTGCGCCGGTTCTGCGCTCTGATTGACCGACTGATGGCCATTGATGGATGATTGGCAGATGGGACGTACATACAGATCACTGGTTGGTTGAATTGCTATTATGTCTGTGACGAATCACTGATCAGTTTCGGATTTTTTAAATTACATTACTGCTCTATCCGGTTATAAGCTCGATGCTTATTCCAATAATCCACCGTCAAATCCACACCGGTGGGGATTGTTGGAATAAGTCTGTATAGTTCGTATACCTACCTACCTACACATTAAACTGCTACTTCATACTAATTACCCATATTTACACGAGCGCCTTTGTGGACGGTTTTTGAACTGTTATTTACAGATAAAAACGGACATTTTTTTTCTAACTACTTCCACAATCCATGCCCAATGTCATGACCCGAGCAGACAATGAACCATCATCATCATCAGCCTCTATTCGTCTACTGCTGAACATAGGCCTCCCTCAATGAACGCCAAGACGGCCGATCCCTTGCTACTCGCATCCAACGTGGACCGGCCACCGCACGGAGATCGTCTTCCCACCTGGTCAATGGCCGACCAACACTTCGTCTACCTAAACCTCCGCTCTAAAACCTTATTGCCCCATCCGTTCTTCTGAGTGTGTGACCAGCCCACTGCCACTTCAACGAGCTCATTCTTTACGTGATATCGGTAACCTTAGTTCTCTGGCGGATGTCTTAATTCCGAATCCTATCTGTCAAAGAAACACCCAGCATAGCACGCTCCATAGCACGTTGAGCTACGGCAAACTTTCGGACTAGTCGTAAATTTAGAGGCCACGCTTCAGCCCCGTAGGTCATTACGGGGAGAACGCATTGGTCGAAGACTTTCGTCTTCAAACTCTGCGGTATAGACGACGTGAGAATATGGCTAAGCTTCCTGAATGCTGCCCATCCCAATTGAATCCTCCTATCGGCTTCTCTCTCGAAGTTATGTCGACCTAGCTGCAAAGTGTGCCCAAGATAGACATACTCTTGCACGACTTCGAGAGTTATGCCATCAACGTTAACCGGCCTAGGGAGAACGTGTTCGTTGAACATGACTTTCGTCTTGTCCAAGTTCATCCTAAGGCCCACACGTCGGGAGGATTCATTTAGACTCTGCAGCATCTCCTGCAAGCCCTCCAGCGACTCGGCCAATATAACGATATCGTCGGCGAAACGAAGGTGTGAGAGATACTCGCCGTTAACGTTAATGCCACATTCTGTCCAGTTTAATTAATACTTATACATATATCTATTATTCAATTGTAGCGCATATTCTATTTTGATGAATGACGTGTCAATCGATTCGTATATAATGCACATTACCGACTTCAAAAAGAAAGGGTACCTAGTCGGGAAACTATTTTATTTTAAATTAAAAGCGTATCCCTTATATGTATTTTGATAGCTCCAAACAGATGAAAACTGAGAGAACTCTCTCTGTCCGTAGATCGCTGTCCCGTCGCCAGGTGCTGTACGCTAACACGCTGTTCACGTGCGTGTGCTACGAGCCGCTGGGCTGCCAGCTGCTGACGGGCGGTACCGACCGTCGCGTGGCTTACTGGGAGGCCGCCGCGGGACATCTGGCGCGGGAGGTACGTATACCGCGGTCTTACTATTGACACTGGATCCTATTTGAAATTTAGGATTGGGATCGAGAACTTGTCGATCGATACTCTTGTATGCTTTTTTTTACGCTGAGAAATGCTCTGAGGCATCCCGCGGGGGAGTGCGTTTCCCCAGGCGGGTATGTGGGACATGCTGCGCTCGAAAGCTAGTAAGTGGACGCAGCTCTACCCTCTAAAGCACAGATAGTGCCACCAATGCCGCCTTTGGTGAGGTGCTCCGGATCTAATGACCAAACAGAGCACCTCGACGGCTAGGGACTGACGCCACCTCCACAGAGGATCCATACACATATCCGCACAAGCAGAGTTTATGCAGATGCGTTGCACCGGAAGCTCAAAAACCGCACAAAACGCGACAGCATAGCTGTCACTTAACGCCGGTGTTATGTGAGCGAGAGGTACCACCCCGGTCGTGCCGGGCCAGTTCGGCTGCAATGCAGCATGGCACTACCTCTTACAAAACTTAATTTTTTCGCTACAAAATTCATTAATGAGAATAATATCAACGTGTTTCCAAAATTCATAACAGGTAGACTCAGATGCTTTTGGGGAGGGGAAATCCACTCTTACACTTACATATTTAAAATCAAAGAGTTAAAGTAATGAGTAAATATGGTCACGAACCCCAGTTGGAGGCGAGCAAGACTGGTGCCATCAACGGTCTGCACATCTCTCAGAACGGACAGCTGTTTGTGACCGGTGGTAACGACCAGATGGTGAAGGTGAGGAGATATTTACTAAATGCTTCAGATTCGAAGTGGCCAGAGTAGTAGTTGCTTGAGTGAAGATTTGATGACGGTAACAGGTAATTCTGATCTCTAACTTGAAGAAGAGTTATGTTCTACAACGAACCTGTTAACAACCCTCCCGGTATGTGCACAAGCAACGTAGGCTATTTATATTATATGTTGTTATTATAAAAAAGAAATTAAAAAAAAAACGCTTTAATAGCAAACCGAAATAAGTTTGATAATAATTTCAATACAAGAATTAACAAAAAGTGATATTACATATTGTAAAAAGGCATCAATCAAGGAAGGATATATAGCAATCACTTTAGAATGAGTGAGAGACTAAAAACCACACAAGAGATGTAGGTAACTTGCGCGCCTTACGCCTTCCTTGGATGTGCTATCCTGATTGAATTATTGTATTGTCATCGGTGCTCGATAAATCTACAAAGTTTGAACGAAATCTGGTCGTTAGAAGTGGGTCAAAATCAAGTCCAAAGGAGTTAGTTACAAACAAACATACAGGCGAAGCTAATAAATATATAGTGTGTAAAAACAGCGCATTTATCGCCCGTCTACACGGGGGGGGGGGGGGGACCATCATCCTGCTTACTTATATCTTGAAGCTACAGGCATGCAGTGTATATACTAGCACCGGCAAAAAAGGCAGGCAACGTAGGTAGGTACCTGCTAATCCTCTGGACTGTTCGGTTGCCCCCTCTTCTATGCCCTCTTTAACCAGTTCCTACTGGGGCCCCGACGAAAACAACAATTTAAGATCTGTGAACCTGATATTTGGACTAGAGAAGAGTAAACCTAGTAATAAGGACAGTACTAGGTATTCTAATCAGAAATCATTTTTGTAATCACTCAATCATATTCTGATAGAAATAATGGGGCCCCATCGATCGGGGTCCCTGGGTACGTGCCCAGAGTGACCAATGGGAAAGACGGCCCTGCCCCTCTTGTATAAATCACAGAAAGTTCATTAATCGATGGTGGTACCAGCTGTGGCGGTACCAGGAGGGCGTGTACACGCACGCGGGGCTGGGGCACGCGGGCGCCGTGACGGTGTGCCGGTTCAGCCCCGACGGGCGCCACGTGGTCAGCGCCTGCGCGGCCGGCGGCATCTTCATATGGAACGTGCCAGAGGTGAGATACGGCGGACAGACGGACATACAAATGTATAATACACTGTAGAAATGTATTTATTTTCTCTCATGTATTTATTTTTCCAAAAGTAACAATAATGACATGGTAAACGCAAAAATTGTACATTAGTAGAAGTACAAGATGATTATTAGTTGTAGACACAAAAATTAAACAAACACGATTATAAATAAAAATAAAAGAACTAAATAGTTTTATTACTTTTTAAAAGTAATAAAACTTTTTAGTTATTATTTTAGTAATTTCCTCTGATCATTAATGATCACTCCCCTAAGACAACTTTTTCTTATTTCTCACAAGACGAAAGAAATTAACCGATTTCATAATCTAACAATAACAAAAATGCTAAATATTATTAGGAATACCTTCAAAATGAGAAACCGCCGTCGGCCAAGGGAGAAGTCTCCGAGTCCCCCAAAACCTTAAAAGAACAACTGCATTTGCCCCTCGAAGACAAACCTAAGCGTACGTCTGAACGGCAATTCAAAATACCATCCGCACCAAGCAAGGTAAGTGTCACAAGTATGGTCTAACATCCACTTAGAGACCTTCAACAAATGAGCACACACAAATTTGAAAGACCGGAAATGCTAATGATGTAGCGGGTGTTAGATGTCGCTATTCACTTACCATCAGATGAACCGACTGTCCGTTGGCCCCTGATCTCTAAAAAAATTGCAGTAGGTTCTTTTTGGTAGTCAACGAGTTCACTTGAAACTCATGCATAGCCACGAGTTCACCCGATACTCAATGACATACAACACATGGATGAGTCTTCGGACAATGAGGACTAATTTACATAGGTTCATGGAGGACGTTGACCCTAATACTCACCCGCCAATAAGCTTTTTCGCCACAGCTGTTGATGAAAGACAAGGCGGCTGACCCGACGATGCGGTGATCGTCAGCCAATCTAATTGAAGGGGGAGTCACCCTCCGTTCATAACGTAACCTTCATTCCAAAACCCCAATGGTCTATGACAACTTATGTAGTTCCCTAACGGATGAATGATGATGATGGGGAGAAACCCTGAACATGGCATAAAAATATTATTCTTACTACCAAGCCCAGATTATCTTATACAAATGAATTTCAGGTAGAGAAAATAGAAGCCATGGACACAACACGCAGTAGCATCCACTCATGTTGTCCCTGCGACACTCAGCGCTCTAACAAATCAGACAGCTCCAAGAAGTCACAATCAAACAAACCCACAGCCAAAACTGGAGTCAAATGTTGCAGGCCTCCCGGTAATGTATATCTATAATATTTATCTCTGTAATGTACTTCGAGGTTGTCTGTTGCACAAAAAATACAAGTAAGTTGTTAAGAAAATGCAGAGTTTAAGGGTTTATTCATCATACGAGTCGACTTGTGCACCAGGCAGTCTAAAATAACACCTCAAATCCAAGAGTTAGGGATGCACAACTAGTACTCACTTCTCTATTTAGCCTTATTGAATTAACTGATGAAGATATGTATTTCAGATAATCTACCAACGAGGACGACAAGCAAGAACTTTATTAATGGAAGTGGTGATAGAAAGTAATGACAATCAACGCTAAGAAATATTCTCTATTTAATTAAAGTAATATATTGAATGTTTTCTTATACATAAAATAAATGCCAACTTACACTAACATATGGTATATCAATAATATTTTATATGAACATGACTTGTTTTATTTCATTATAAAGAAGATTACATTTTCTTCTATGCTGTATATGTTGCAGGGAAATGAGGATATCAGAGATTTCAAGAAATCCTTCTAGTAGCCAGGGAGTGGGATTATGTTTGACTTAGATTTTCCTAAGTGGGGCATGCAAGTCATAAAGATCTAAAATCTTCCTCCTCTTTACAAACAAACTAATCTTTTTTTCTGGTGATTCTCTATTTGTGCTAGGTACAACTTCTTTCTCATTATACTAATAAACAAAAAAGAATCAACAAAACAAAATTTGCATGAAATGAGAGAGATATATATATATATATATATCACTGGTTTTATATTAGTATTTTGTCATATCACTAGATTAGTTTAGTAAAAAGGCGTCCTAAATAAGAACATTTAACATCTACCAGGATACGAAATCCTGGGGATATCTAATATCCTCATTTCCCTGCGACATATATACAATCAAGCATATCAATATGAAAAAATGTAACATAATTGTAAGACATTTAAAATAAAATCTTTAAAATATTTGGTATATTTACATAATCTTTCATCACAATCGAAACAGCTTCTTGTTTTCAGCCCCATGCCTGAGTTTTACAATAATGTAGCACCAATTTACCGTCAGTTCCAAAACATTCATATAGATTCTTTATTATTTGATCAGGAGACGGCGCAAATGTTTGGTTGACATAAAGAAACTGCAACAAATGTAGTAATTAAATTGTTAACTAAACACAGGGAATTTTTGAAAATATTGTATAATCATTTAGAATTAAACAAAACATAATATTATGATGTACAGAAAATTCGGCTCATCATATTTTTAGATGAGGGGGCTAGCGAACAGTCAGTTCATGTGATTGTAAGTGATTACAGACATTCATAGACACAAAAATCAGCAGAGGAGTAACAGGTAAGTTTCTGTCCTTTCAAATATAAATATTCAAGAAAAGAGTCATACATACATATGTGTATGTGTATAATCTTCTTGAAATAAGTAGTAAGAAGTCTAGGGTAAACTACCTCCAAACATTTCTAGCATTTTTTGTGTGATATATTATATTAAACAGGCAGCTAGGAGTTTGTATAACACCGACAATACCGACATATATTTTTTTAACAATAATTTGTAAAAATTAGCTACATAATTCCAGGTGTAAAAATTTACCCTTACCTGTTCCTTGCATACTATATTCATATACAAATGGTATTGGTATTTAATAAAAAAATATATAAACAAATAAAATTACCAGCCTCTCATCTTGTTCCAATTTGAGGTATTTCTTCACAAATTCAACTATCCATCCAATAGGTTTTTCTGCATCTACTGCCCATTTTTTCTTCTTCATTATTGGTGCATTGCCAGTAGCTTTTAATAGTATATCAACTGAAATTAAACAAAAAAAGCATTATTTACATTCTGTGGTAATTAATTAGTAACATTAGTATGCAATAATTTAACAAATTACTTTTAACTTTGTCGGATTTAACATGATCGCCGTTTTCTTTTTCCCCGTCTTTAGCACTTTCTGTATTTGATAAGTCTGTATGCGATACATCTTCAGCTGATTTTTCTTCACTCATTTGTATTATATTTCTAGTTAGAAATAATTGAAATATTTTTTAAATAAATAAATGAGAGTTTTAATATTATTTGTTATTAATTCTCTACAATGGTAGTCATGTCAAGTGTCAATGTCAAGATTTTTCCTGATTTTTCCTATTGGAACCAGTGTCTCCAGATTAGAAAAGTAAAATTACAGTGAAGGCTATTTGAAATTACAGTAGATTTACTAAAATTACAGTGTTTTCCTATCCTAAAATACAGTATGTTTTACAGTAGATAATAATAACATTTTAACTTCTTTTTAATGACTAAATCGATGTGGCATGAAGTTTGCCAAGTTAAAACAAGAGAGGGCGGATCGGATCGGGATCGGGCTCATGTCACTTTCATGATAAAAGAGAAAGAAAATCTCCTATAACAATATTTACGACGGCTTGAAGATTTAAATTATTTGCGATTTCCTAATCTGTAATTATATTAGATAGTAATTTAACGAGGTTGTGTTGTTTTCTGTGAAATTTTGTGCTCTGCAATAAAAGCGGCTGTTTTTATTGCAGCTGTTTTTTTCTTTTCTTGAACCCAACAAAACAAAATGAACAAACTTTTCTCTAACGCACTACGAAGAAATACACACAAAGCACGTTGCTAAATTAAAACCCTTAGCGAAAGTAAAATTCGTCTACATAATTTTAATGCGTAATAGCATTAGTATAAAGTATTTATTTTTTGGTAATAGGCAATGGCTCCACAGTTTGTCAGGGAATTCCCCTTCCATCGTAGGTCGTAGGTATAAACTATCAACCAGCCGCTGAATCATAGACAAACACTAAACTTTATAGTTTCTTTTCATCCATTTATGTAGGTTTTTTTACCAATAATTAAGTTTCTTTTCTTTTTTTAATATTTTTTTAGAAACTCAAAATTACAGTGACTTTCATACACTGTAATCACCATAATACAGTGTACAGTGAATAGAGTAGAATTACAGTAAATCTACTGTAATTACAGTGCATCTGGAGACACTGATTGGAACCAGCTATTTTGAGCGCGTTCCACTTGGCGTTCAGAACGACCACGCTCACGACCGCGGTTTTCCGCGACTCGAGTTGAGTTTTTCTTCCCATTTTGAAATTTAAAATTTGCCTCTGAAAATAGTTAAAACTAATAAACTATATAATTCCATAAGCTACCTACATTTAAAATGTTGTACTCATTCATTAAACAATAAGTAAAAATTAACATTCATCACTAATACCAATATTATAAAATATTAGTTGCAATCTCACTTGTCGCAACATATTATGAGTACCAATTAAATTGAGCAGGAATACAATAGGTAAGGAACATGTAACCCCGTCATACATATCGGTGATATGCAGATATTAGTTTAGGTATTATAATATTACTTGAGGAATATATTAGTATTCGTTAATACTGACAAATATCGGTATTAACCCATCTCTGGTTGAAATCGTAAACCCAAGTGGAATGGACTATTGGGCGTTTAGAGCTAGGAACAAGTATAATATGGAATTGACATTCGCCTATACATACCCGAAAGGGACAGGCATATTTTACAGGGATACCACATTCATAATAACAAGTCTACTTATTTTCTTGAAACAAGTGAATTAAAAATAATAAAAACTGGTAAAGGTTGATAGATAACTATAAGCATTAGCCCTAACCAAACATTTATTGTAATTTTAGACAGCTGCATTTTTCCGGATTATCGAAAATATTATGTAATGACTAATAACAAACCGCTAAAAACATAAATAATAAAAAAAGGCTATATACGTCTTAATATGTATGATCTATAGTACATAGCCTTTAAGGATAGCAATAAACATATTTGTTTTTATTGTGTTTATTTCGAAAATTCCAGTCAAATTTAAATAATACCACATTCTTGGGTAATCTGCTTATAACAAAACTGTTATCACCATACCTACATAATAAATAAAATAAAAAATAAATATCTTCCCTTATATGTCCCACTGCTGGGCACGGGTCTCCTCCTCGAAATCAGGCGAGGAGGGTTTTGGGCCATAGTTCACCGATGCGCTGGCCCAATGCGGGTTGGTGAACTTCACACACCTTCAAAGACTTTTAATCTCATCAGGTATGCAGGTTTCCCCACGATGTTTTCCCACTAGGCCATCGCCGCCATACCTACATTTTTTTTTTTTTTTTATGTTAGTTGGATAGGCAAACTGGCAAACGTACCACCTGATGGTAAGTGGTCGACGTCGCCCATGAACATAAACTAGTATGCCTGGTACTAGCCCAGGCAACTCATTTATGTGTTGCCTATCCTGAGACATAAGATGTTAAGTCTCGGTGCCAGTAATTACACTGCCTGTCTACTCACTGCCTCACTACATTAGCCGACCAAATTAAAAAGTAGTACAAAATGGCGGCATATTTGACAAACTGTTCGCGAGTGAGAATGTTTGTATGGCATTCAAATTTAGTCGATAATTTTTTGTTGGGCACATCCTTGTTGTGCCCAACAAACAAAGGGTGATATTCTGACAAAGACAAAAGAAAGTGTCTATGTCTCTGTCCCTCTTGGATTTTTCGTATGTTGTTATCTTGTTCCAATACGGTATTATTATTAGCTTGTCAAATCTATTGATACTTGATCTTAGGTTTAGAGCGTGGAAGTCAATAACAAATGTCAAATAGTGACAGATGACAGAAAAATATACTTACCTAAATTATTATGATAAATTCTAATAATTATTAGTTAATTGATCATATCTAATCATTTACCGGTGGGAGGGAAGCGCTGTGCCGCGCTCCCGGCTGCATGGGTACCACCATCTTGCTTGCTTGTTTCTCCCGTGAAACAGCTTTTCTGTGTTTCGGAGAGAAGAGCAAGACAGGCAGTGTAATGACTGGCACCGAGACTTAACATCTTATGTCTCAGGATAGGCAACACATAAAGGAGTTGCCTGGGCTCGTTTCAGGTAAACTAGTTTATGTTCATGGGCGACGTCAACCGCTTACCATCAGGTGGTACGTTTGCCAGTTTGCCTATCCAACATTTAAAAAAAAATCACTTATATTCAAATATATCATAATATTATCTTTACGGCGATAGTTGCAAATACTAAATCTACAATAAAAACACTTTTTTTTTCGAAAATTACACTTAAATTTTAATTAAACACCGTAAAAATAAAATTCGTAAAAGTTTTATGGATTTTATCGCGGTATATTAAGATTTTTACAAGCCTGACGTTTCGGATGAAATCAGCAAAAAGAGTGATTCCGAAATTCGTCGTCTTGGCGTTCATTGAAGAAGGCCTATGTTCAGCAGTGTACGGATAAAGGACGATGATGATGATGATGATTACGATGACCGCGACATACAATGGTGTGCTACCAAAGCATCCTATACAATTGTTACATCGTCAAGTAATAAAATGAGCACAGCAGCGATATGCTGCTGTGCTCATTCGAGGTAAAAGAAACCAACCAAATAGGCATTATTGGGAATAACTTATGTTTGGGAACATGTTATGTCTCAGGATAGGCAGCACATAAATGAGTTGCCTGGGCTCGTTGCAGGTAAACTAGTTTATGTGGCACGTTTGCCAGTTTGCCTATCCAACTAACATAAAAAAAAACGGCTTGTCAGATCTGGATAATATGGGACCAAATTGGATGCACCAGCTTTCAAACATAAAAATAACCATCGAAATCCATTCACAAACGGCGAAGTAATCGTGTCATAAACATAAAAAAAAACATACAGACGAAATGAGAACCTCCTCTTTTTTTGAAGTCGGTTAATAAAACCTAAAGATAGGTGTCAAGGGACACCCGGATGGAACGAAGTTCCTTTCGATTAATTAGTGAAGGAATTGTAATAAAAAACAAAAAAAGGTGTAAGGAAAATAATTATTCGGTTAGGTATTATTTTTTTATGATTTTTTATCGATAAAAAACATACAGACGAAATGAGAACCTCCTCTTTTTTTGAAGTCGGTTAGTAAAAACTAAAGAGAGGTGTCAAGGGACAACCGGATGGAACGAAGTTGCTTTCGATTAATTAGTGAAGGAATTGTAATAAAAAACAAAAAAAAGGTGTAAGGAAAATAATTATTCGGTTAGGTATAATATTTTTATGATTTTTTATCGATAAAAATCAGCATCACCCGGTGTAAAATAATTAAAAAAAAAACAAAAAAAGTCACCGAGATCGGTGGGATTTGATCTGGGGTTTTTTACATAAAGTATACCTAGCGGAATAGAGGAACCGTAGAGGAACAGACACGAGCTGTCAAACGAAACCGAAATGATTTGACATTTGTGTGCGTCAAAATTGCTTATGAGTGCGTGTAGTGATGTATATCATGTCGCTTCATCGAGCATGTACCTAACCAGAATAGAGTGGTAATGTTATATGTTTTGTATGAAAACAAATTCCTCCAAATTTGTGCTGCGACGCTACACCGGTTTTGAGCTCTGATTAGACGACTGATGTCCATTGACGATTGGACGATGCGACGTAAATACAGATAACTGGTTGGTTGAATTGCTATTACGTCTGTGACAAATCACTGACCAGCTTCGAAATTTTATGATTATCACATTACTACTCTATCCGATTATATGCTCGATGTTATTCTTTAATATCGATGTGAATAATATTTATTAGTTAAGTAATAATAGTATTAATAGAACTTAAATAGGATTGGGTTTTATAGCGTTCCGAAGTGGACCGGCTTCTTGAATACTCGGAAGGATAGGATAAATACGAACCATTAGGATTGTTCGACGTGTTCGATAAGATAAGTGATGTATCTATTTGAGACGGCAGGGACAGATCACATGTACAGTGTCCGCGCTGTCGTGCCTGGGATAATCTCCCACTTTTATTTGACGTACGCCCTTTTGCCTTGCGCTGGTCACGTACGCCACCACGCCAGATCCCTGAATGGTACTACTGTGAACTGTCTAGAAGACCCAAGGAGACGTAGTTCAAAATGCAACAGTATAGTGGGCCCTCGGGAGACGTAGACTGAATGAAACAAAATATCCCTTTCACTTTGCTCCTAGTTCTCGGGTCTTGACTATTTCACTTCTTACTGCTCTTCGTGTAGCCTCTTCGATGGGTATGCTGCAATTCACAAGTAAGCCCAAAATTGACTCGATATTTATAAGGGTTGGCATTATCAGTTACTTTCCTTATAATTTTACTGTGAGCCGAGATCTAAAATGTTTATTTATTATGTTTTCTATAAAATAAATGTAAGGGACATTATATACATTTGAATAAACCTGCTGACATCATTTATAAGATAAAACATTAATTACATACATATCTTTGCACAATAAAATATTACAGATCAAAAACCTGTGAACTTTGAATAGATTAGGTAACTCACTTTTTTACGTATTCATCAATAACTTTAAACGTATAATAGTTTTAAGCTATCGTCACAAATCTTCTTGTGTTATTATTGGCAAATTGAATTCTTTCTTTTGACATGAGTTTTAAATTGATGTAATTAATTAAATTTTCAATTTTTTTATATAAAACTCTTACCTACTATCAAGTTTTCTTTAGAACTCGCCTAATTTTGACCTAATCTGAATTCTGTTAGATTCTTAATACAAAATAAACCTAATAAGAATTGTATAAATCCTCATCCTATTATAATTATAAAATCCAATAAAAAAACAAAGAGAGCTTGCATTTAATTGCTTGAAAAGCAGATTTCATCAAAATTCGTTTCGGTCCTCGCTTCTGTAAATATGTTTCTCCAAAATGCTTACTGCATACACATGAATAAGTTTACGCGATATTCCAGTTTGGACGATCAATTAATCTAAGCCATGCATTTCTAGTATCCAGGTTAGTAGAAAATCTGAAAGATACATAAATTATATACTAATTATAATAACAGTCAAAAACTGATAAGTATCTATGGATCAGTCAAGTATCTTAAATAGGTTCACATTCCCAGGTGATTCATATCTCTACCTCTCATATAAGTATTTTGACATCAGTAATAGATATTCGTTTACCGCGTTATAGACAGTGGACACGAAATATCCGATAACTTGATGCAGCCCTAGTGTAAAACGAAAATTATTTCTTTTACACAAAATATTCGTAAATTCTACCTTATGTGTATTCAATCTTTGTTTCTTAGATAGTTAAATGTTTATAAAAGAGAATTATCATATTTACTCATTACAATTCGAAGCGTATTAGCAAAAATAAATACTATGTTTGGAGGTGTCGATTTGGAATAATTTACCCGTGAAATTAACATTTTTAGGGGTTATTTCGCTGTGTTGTACAGAAATCAATCACTGAACAAGTCACCATGTTTCTGAAGCACTATTTCTCAAAAATATGCACGATTTCACGTAATATCACAAAAATTCACAAAGCTTAAATTGTCAGCGTGACAGATTATGCCGAGAAATGTCAAACAGTTGCAAAAATGGTTTTGTTACATCGCAGTACGCATCTCTTTTTATCACACGGTATTGCGGTTGACATCTCACTCGCTCAGCGTTTTGTTCCTCTATTCCGCTAGGTTAAAAAACTTTATGGTTTTTTACTAAGCAGCCCCAATAGTGTAACAAAAACAGGTACCAACGCAGTAACGTGTCAATCAACAAGCCGCACGTCTTACAACTATAGCAAAAAGTGTCGTTCCAACTTTTCATCTTAATTTTTTCCGTCTAGCCCGCGACGCGCGATAAGGAACTACGTTCCAATAATAAACTAGTTTTATTATTATTTTAGTTACAATTTAATTATACTTGCCATTGTTAAACAAGAAGTTGAAGTTGTAAGTTTGATGCTGTCATCCTGTCAACCCATAGACATAATATGTCAACCTCTGTCATCTGTTGTCTCGGCCTCGCGTTTCAACTTGCGAGTTGCGAGTTGCAACACCAATAGCCAATCGAATTCGAGTAAAGTTACGTCCATGAGCACAGCAGCTGCTGCTAGCTCTAAATCATATGCTAGCTAGTGTTTTGCTATGTAGTCTGTCTGTCTAGAAAGTAATTGTGTTTGTGTTTACTTATTATATTAGATTGATAAGCAATTTTTCCTGCGACATACCTGAATCATTGTGTAAAGTATAATACGAGAGCATTATATAGTGTAATTTTGTATAGATATTCCTGAATAATCGAAACAAGTGCCTAACCATTTGGATTTTTGTTAATAGGAGATAATCTTAGACGTTGGTATTATTTTATATTGTTGAGTGTTTAATGTTTTATACAAGTCTTGCAATGGTCCGAGCTGTTTTCTAGCATCGTCCAGTGTGTTACAGCAATTTGGTGAGTACAATTTAATTTCTCTTGTATTAAATGTCCATTCTTTTATGTAGGTTAAATTTTGTTTTATAACTGAGTGTGGCTGTAGCCTGTAGAGTACTAGAATATAACGTATACACGGAAAAGTGCTTATATAATATACATTATTTTAGGAATAAAAACATGAAATATGTAGGTATAAATTAAGTCATTATTTCAGTAACCTAACATCCAATATGGTCAAAAACTATTCAGAAAGTGTTCGTAAATTTACTTTTATCTGATGTTTATTCAATTCAATTCTATTTTTACATGTACCTTAGCAACTAGCATCTAGACGGCTTATTTTTTGATTAATGTAAAAAAATAACCTAAAAAATATCGCAATGACGAAAGTATAACATTATGATCATATTATTAGATACCTACTTTAGTAACTTCTTAGTAATTACTCTTTTATTGAAAATACATACATATTACATACTTTGTATTATTAGCTAGCAAAAAATTCGCTTAATTGTTCATAAAGAATGGTATAGTTTTATGTATATAATGTTAATTATTCAGTTTTGTCACTAAAAGTTTTGCTATCAACATATCTTTTCGGAGTTTAAATGTATATTTCATTTTTAAAAAGTATTTAATACTTTTAATATAATAAACTTTTAATTAATTACATTATTACACATTGGCTAATATCAAAAGAACTAATTGGGAGCAATTTTTTTGGTTTATTAAAATACAGAAAAAAAAACAATGATTTGCTGAGATATAGGGAAAACCATTTTTGTAATTTTGATTGCAAATATTTAATTAAATAATTATCTAATAACTGGAGCAATTACGGACCCTAACAGAGCATTTGAAGAGCAATTTTTTGATTTAAGGTTTGATAAATTTTATTGAATTTCCACGCTAACTTAATTGTGGTTAGTAGGTCACAACATCTCTCACGCTAATTTCGCCATCCAGGCGAAAAACTAACTGTTAAAAAATAATATACTTTCCTTATACCTACTTGAAAAATAAAACCCAACCTGGTGCAGCACGCACATAAAAATTTTGTTTACGGATGACATTTTTATATAATTGAGCAATATTTTAACAAACAAAATGTCGTTATTTATGCTCAAAGCTCTAAGGAAGCTTCTCAATTAGTCAACAGAGTACTATCCGACTTCAGTGCTGGTTTGTTGGGATGTTAGCTATGAAGGAGTAACTGAGCCATTTTTGTGAAAAAGGCATCAAAACATCGGCACAAATGTATCAACCATTCTTGAGAAGGTTAAGTTAAGCTTCTTGTCGCTACACATATATAACAGTCAAATTACCTTGTTGACATGAACACTGCTGCTGCAATGGCTGCACTGGATCTGGACTTAAAATTTCTACGAAACCAGTCGTTTCTGCGTTTATTTGGTCAATACAATTTGACCAAATAAACCGCCCTACTCACAACCGCCTTGACCGAAAGCGACGACTTTCTTTCGTGATTATAAGGTTAATAAAATAACCTCCGCGATCTTTATTAAACTGCAACCCATTTATACATCTTATTATATAAATTACCTACATAATATATAATAAAAAAGTTTGAAAATGAAACAATTCATTTAATAGTACTTCTCCTCCTTTTAAAGTAACACCTGAACTAATTTCATTAGTTTTTGCCGTGAAATAGCTTGTAAGAAGGGCAGGGCGACAGTTTAACTCGGGCACCAAGATCAGGACCATCTTACGTCCCCGGCCTCAGGAGAGACACACAATGAGTTGCCCTGAATAGCCTGCGTGAATATGTATGTTGTTGTAAGAGGTAGTGCCATGATGCATTGCAGCCGAACTGGGCCGGAACGACCGGGGTGGTACCTCTCGCTCACATAACACCGACGTCAAGTGACAGCTACGCTGTCGCGTTTCGTGCGGTTTGTGACTTTCCGGTGGTCCATGGGTGGGGGGAAGGGAAATAAGGGCGGCGCATCTGCGTGGTCTTGGTTGTGTGGATGTGTATGGGCGTCAGCGCCGTGAGACTCCGACTGCTCGTTTGCCCCCTGATCACATAAAAAAAAAGTGAATGGACGACCTTGGTCACGTCGGTACAATGTTTAACAAAACCGCAAATGAGGTGATGTTGAATTTAGGAAAAGGAAAGGATGTGTATTGGTCAGGCTTGAACCCAGAAGTCCACTACCAGCCTATGACAACTCGACATCATCTATTGATAACCTATAATGCCTATCGAATGGTAGTTGGTTTAAAATTGAATATCGGCTCGTATGCGCCATAAATCAGGGATATTCCGGGTTACGAGAGGATCGATGCGCCAGCCGCACTGCGGCCTCCACTGCTGTGCAATTAATTTCGGGAAACTTTCAAAAGTTCGCAAAAGCAAAGTCTACTTGTGATTAAAAACACAATCGAAAATTGTTAGCGATTGGCTGAGATTATATTATATAGGATTTCGAATGTCAATTATCAAAATAGGGTCATTTCGCCTTTTTGCGTCCACTTAGTGGAGTTGTCAAGTTTGAAGGAGAAAATAAAAATGTTTCAGCACTAGTTTTGAATGAAAAATCAGTTTAATGTAATAACTGTATAGTCTTTTTACGTTTAACTCAAAGTGTTGGTCAAAACATCTGGTTATTTTCTGTAAAAATTGAAAAAGGCCTGAATTAGGCGATTTACCCAGTTTGCGTCCACAAAATCCAAATTGCGTCCACCCTTGGACCAATTCGCGTCCACCGATTTAAAAAAACGAATGTAGGAGAGATTTTTATCAATAATTGTAAAGAAAGATTGGATTTTAACAATTTCTTTATTCAAGAATATAGAAAAACCACCTTTGGACATATCAAGAAGCCATTGAACTACTTTTTTCACCATTTATTCCCAACGCTGGCTCCGGTCCCAGCTTGTTTGCTCTATCTGGTCCGCGAATATTTATTTTGTCCTATATAGTAGTCTTGGGAATGCCATACTCGTTGCATATTTTGTCTTTTGGATTTGTTCTTGTCACGAATATCATTTAACCCTTTTTTAAATTTTCTTCTGCATATGATATATTTTTTTAATTTTTTGTAGTCTCCAAGTGACTCGTCTTAAACGAAAAAAAAATTAAAAATTCAGCACATTTAAATTTTATTATTAATAGTAATAAGATCTTTACTACTATTATGATATTTACATTATTATTTGTATTACATTAAAAGATGGACGCAATTTGCTGCATAGTATCACCTGTAGGAATAGTTTGCGTTCAACTTCCAAGTGTAATTATCGACATCTGTATCTTTTTGTACAATCATAATTATGTGGACGCAAATTGGCCACTACAATATGCATAATAATAACGTTAAAATAAACACAAACCCAATATTTCTTTCATATTTCGTCACATAAAAATAAACAACCAACTAGAACATAGATAGACTAGTTCGCGTTCATTGCGGACGCAAAGTGGAATATTTATAAATTTGGTGTAGTAATTCGCGTCCACCATATTTTAACCGTTAACAATTAAAAATCAAACAAATTCATGATTATTTTTATTTCTTGTTTTATTATTAAGGTCTAAGAACAGCTATGTACCTAAATTTCAGATGAAACAATGAAAAACTTACCGTGAAACGCGCTGCTGCTCCCTATTTTTTAACTATTATTTCACACTTCCGCTCTCTTTTTTTACACAACAGATACTAATATTTTTTTTTATTAGGAAAAATTGCACATAGGGAAACTTTGCCTATGTGTGTGTGCTTCTTATATATTGGGGTCTTTGCAGAAATGACTTTTAGTTTTATTTTTGTGTTAATATACTTATTTTCAAGCTTTTTTCAAAGGATACCCGTCAAATGGACGCGAACTGGGCGATGGACGCGAACAGGCGAAATAACCCTATATTGTTAGCAATTTTTAGCTAGTTTGATTTTTTTAACTAAGTGTGAACTAACCTACCGTTACTGTCGTATTATATTACCAAAGATTTAAATCGATCTTTGTATATTACTACATATTTCGTCTATGGTTCAACAACTGTATGCAAGTTGCAACCTGACTGACACTTTAAACTAAACGAATCAATCTGTAAAGTACACGAATTTATTCACTCGACATCAAGCGACATGCAATGTTCGCAGATTCGAATCTATTCAAAGATAAATATTTCATATAATTTTTTTTACGAAAAACCCACGAAATATCTAAGGTAGGTATATTTTAATGGGATTCACATAATGACGTCTTCGGTCTCGTTCGAAATGTGAAAGCCCTTGATCTACATAGTATTTTTAATGTGGCTATTTGTGACTGCACGGCTGTTATAAATATGTTCAGTAACACCTACAATACGGCTTCTCACGAATGTGAGCTCAGGCCTCAGATTAGATAACTTGATGGTTTGATCTGTTAGGAAGGTTCGTTGTGTGTCTGCGGTATTTCCAAACCGGTAGGACTTTCGGACATTCTAGAAAAGACCATACTCATATTTGAAAGTCCGGCAATGCAAACTTAAATGATTGCGATCGCGAAACGAAAAACTAGTAAAACTACCTTAGGACTAAGTTAACGTAGTGTGATTGTTAGTAGATTCATTCGTAACATAATTTTTAGTAATATTTTATTAATATTTATATGAATAGATAAAGGATGCTTCATGTATTCTTCCTTAAAAATATGGCTATGCATATTTCTTTGGCAATTGTACGTAAGCCATGTACCTATTAAAGAAAAAAAAAAGCAAGTGCGATCTGACATGAGCAAAAAGTAAAGAAGGTATCTTTACTTACAGCTTGGCAAAAAAGTGTATGGAAAAAATGAGGGCGCCACTTTCACTTAGGTCTCATCATAATATGGAAAATCAGTAAGATAATTTAATCAAAGCTATAAAAATAAATGTGAAACATTAAGCTTTACTCAAAATCTAGTATTTGTCGGCCAAGTATTCTCAACATCATAGGTTTCCATTTAGTAAAATATTTAGTTCCACCTGTCACCACGTCATACTCTTTTTTGCCAAGCTGTACCTCAAAATTCGTATTTTATTATTATTTATTTAACCATTAAAAGTATTTAAAATGTCTAGTCGCAGTTTCGAAGCTCTTGGGAATACGGTGCAGATAAATACCGGCGACTTTTAATTAGAATATGTATTGATTGCCAATATACGCCTGAAACGTTTTGGAATTTTATGGCTTTAGCAATCATATTGTATCGTTTTGGTGAGAGCTACGACTGCCGTCTTGAATAAACCAAAGCAACTTACGTTTGCGAAGACTAAATGAGAGCAAAAGTATGTTGGTTTGTTTGTTGCTGACGCGTACCAGAATTGTATGGAATTTCCCCGCGTTAACTTAGATTAACAGCCGTACGCGGATTGATGATGATTATTTTTATAGCCTAAGTTACTCCCTATAACATTAGCTATCTGCCAGTGAAAGTCCTATCAAAATCGGCCCAGCCGTTTCAGAGATTAGCTGGAACAGAGAGACAGACGGAGACAGACAAAAAAAAGGCTATTTTGGTATATTATGTACCATGTAAACGTCCATATGCATATAGTAAAAAGCGGTTGTTTTAATATTACAAACAGACACTCCAAATTTTATTTATCTGTACAGATTTTAAGATATTTTAATTACTAAAATTATTTAACAATTGTGAACAAGACATTCGTAGATAATGTCGAAATATCGAGCTACGCGAAATAAAAGTGAAAAACATGGCAAATATCCTGTTTTGAATAATTTTAGTAATCATACTAATTATGTCAGCTAGGTATTAATCTATAATTTATGCGGGTGAATTCGCGGGTAGTTTAAGATTTGTAGTTAGTTGTATAGGAAAACGAGCAGTCGAGCCACATGATGGTAAGTGGTCAGCGTCGCCCATGAACATCAATCAACCTGAGACCAGCCCCCGTTGTTCCACCATTCTGCGCCTTGTTCTTACGACTTAGGGACTTAAAAAAATCTTGGATATTAGTGTTAGTATAAAGTGATTTCCTCTGTTCTCTTCGAGGAGATCCTCCTGGTAGCGCGCTGATGATCGTGACTCAGTTTAATGACTACTGAATCTGCAGTCTTGTGTCCCAGTGTTAATGACCTAGAGCGGGTCTATAATATGAATAAGATTTTATTCATTACCGGCTCCGTGAAGGTCGAGCCATAAGGGACCAAGCTTGACGTTTTTGCGTTTCACACACGAGAACTATATCGGAATGTTTTAATTAGGAGCCCTAGAAATACAAGATAAAGATCTTAATGTGTACCCCCACAGATGTAATTGATCAGTTTATGAATATTGTAATGAAACATTTTATTGCGGTTTTTACAGTTTATAACGGAAATTATACTGTATGAAATTTTCTAATAAACAACTAATAAATCATATAAAATTATATAATCATCATCATCGTACATAGACAATATTAAATACTGCAATAATAGTTCATGATACATCCATTCGTTCTTTAGTTTTATTTTATGTTGTCGGTTATTTTAATCAAAGCGCAATAACAATGTTTTCGTGGAGTTGGAGTGATGGCTTCAATTGGGAGCAATTGACAGAAAAGCCGACTGTCGATCGGAACGTTCTCGAAGAAAGGACAAGTTACGTTCGGATATTTATAGGGTACAGTCAGCCGCGGGGTTATCAAACTTTTATATTTTTAGGGCTCCGTACCTCAAAATGATAACGAAACCCTTATACGTTTGTCTGTGTGTCTTTCTGTCTGTAAATATCTGGTCTTCAAGGGACCTTCAAGAAAAAAGCATACTTATATGTGAAAGGCAACGTACCCGCTATTGATGTAGATCGTGTGACGTATCTATAGATGATCACTTACCGCCTGGTGATCCGACCCTCTTCTATGACAAACAAGGTCGTTTTCCATTAGCGTTTGAATATAATGTAATACTTCAATTAGATTAAGTGATTGTAACAAAATCATGTCCCACCATGAATATTAATAGACAAAGAAATTTTATCATTTGCAACGCAATCCGTTAACTTGTTTGGTGCCCTTTAATCCCCTTATGTAATGTTGCAGGAAATGTCTTTGAACTGGGGTTTAACAAACGCTTAATTGAAACCTTTAAATTTTTTTTATGAATTCTGATCGGATTTGAAAATTCTTTTTGCAGGCGAGCTATTTTTGAGTATTTTTTTAATTTGAGGAAGGGTGTAACTCCTTTTTTTTTTTCTTTTACGCCGGGAAATGCTCTGAGGCATCCCGCCTGGGCAGTAGGTCTCCCCAGGCGGGTATGTGGGACTCGCTGCGCCCGAAAGATGGTAAATGGACGCGGCTCTACCCACTAAAACCCGGCGAGTGCCACCAGTGCCGCCTTGGTGAGGTGGCCCGGATCTGTTAAGCTAACAGGGCACCTCGACGGCTCAGTCAGTCCCGCAACGATGCAAATGTGCAGAGGTAATTAACAGTGTTTTTTTTAAATTTTTCCTATAAAATTTAGAATTATCGATTACCATACTATTTGTGAAGACGATCTTCGTGCAGTGGCCGGTCCGTATTGGACGCGAGTGGCGAGGGATCGGCCGTCTTGGCGTTCATTGAGGGAGGCCTATGTTCAGCAGTGACGGACGCTGACCCATAGGTATATTTGCCAGTCTGCCTATTAACACATTTTGATGTAGGTATCAAGTAAGCACCCCACCATGGTTCTGGCCTTGACGTGGCGGTGGGGCTCAGTAGCCTAGGGTGAGCCCAGCACCTTGGGCGAAGCTAATTGAGCCGAGGGGGCTCTTTGTGCCCCTCTTATAAGAAGAGGGGACAAAAGAGCCGGGGGCAAGGGGTGAGGATGGGAACCTCACCCCATTGTACTGTCCCAACGTTGGGAGGGGTTGTTCTGTGGTGCGGGACAACCCCTCTGTGGAGGTGGCGTCGGTCCCTTGCGGGATTGACTAGCCGTCGAGTGCCCTGTTAGCTTAACATATCCGGGGCACCTCACAAAAGCGGCACTGGTGGCACTAGGGGTTTTAGTGGGTAGAGCTGCGTCCATTTTTACCATCATTCGGGCACAGCGAGGCCCACATACCCACCTGGGGAGATTCACTCCCCAGGCGGGATGCCTCAGAGCATTTCCCGGCGTAAAAGAAAAAAAAGGTATCAAGTAAGCAAGTTAAATACTTTTCCAAAGATGTTTCACTTTAAAGCAGTGGTTCTTAACTGGTGGTCCGCGGACCACTCGTGGTCCTTGGAGCCATTCCAGGTGGTCCGCGAAGCCATCCGTCGACGCTCATGAATATTAAAAACAAGTATCAAAATCGGTTAGATTACTTATTAAGTATATTATATTATTATAGCACTGAAACAAGAATTTAGATATTAGGAAATAGTATCATCATCATCATCATCATCATCATCAGCCTCTATCCGTCCACTGCTGAACATAGGCCTCCCTCAATGAACGCCAAGATGGCCGATCCCTTGCCACTCGCATCCAACACGGACCGGCCACCGCACGGAGATCGTCTTCCCACCTGGTCAATGGCCGACCAACACTTCGTCTACTTAAACGTGGCCTCCACTCTAGAACCTGGCAGTGGGCTGGTCACACACTCAGAAGAACGGATGGCCGATGGGGCAATAAGGAAATAGTATGCAGTCACAAAAATCTCATTAAAATCTGTAACTTTTAGATTTTTTTGCAATTGAAAACCCTTCATTCATTCACATTTAGGTAAATAGCTTTTACCTAAATTTGAATGTTAGTCTGGCCATAAATACTGTACATACAATTATACATAAATAAAATATTACATTTTAATTTGAAATTGTCATTTTTAAATTCAGATTGTTCATTGTTTTTTTCTCATTTTCGCGCCAATACATTGTAAAATATTTTGTGATATTAAAATGGAGAAGCGGAAGATTATGCGGCAGTCCATTTACCGAGCCAAGGAGGAGAGGAGGAGGAGTCTGATTAGAGATGGTTGAGGGACTCAACAGAGACCCCTGGGGCCAACCATACATACGGGAACAAGTTTCGCGCCCAGTCGGCCCCAATCAACGAGACCGCTCCAGCTGGGCCAACTGAAGAAGATCGTCGGAGAAAGAGTTCCCTGACACACTCGTGGGCTATACCATCCATATATAGTCATCCTGGGGGGCCCAGGCTGGCTCTGCTGACGCCGGACGAGGAGGGTGTTCCACCACCTGTCACGGAGGCTGAAATGGAGGCGCTTCCGTCCCGCTTCCAGAGTAAGAAATAAATCGCCGGGTCCAGACGGGGTGCGACCGGTGGCACTGCTGAGTGAAGCTGGGAATAAGGTCCTGGAGAGAATAGTGCCTGCCGGCTCGTTCAGCTTCTGGAGGAGGGCCCGGGACCGAGACTCTCAGAGTCTGAATATGGGTTCCGGGTGCGCCGGTCGACCGTCGACGCCCTCAAATGCCTTCAGGCGGTGACGGGTGAGGCGAAACACAGAATTGGTGGTCGCGGTGTCCTTGGACATCGCAGTATGATACGAGAGGCGCTGAATTTCTTCTGAGTGCCCCCGTATTTTTTTATACAAGAGGGGGCAAACGGACAGTCGGTTCACCTGATGGTAAGTGATAGCGACATAGCGACATCCACTGACACCCGCTACGCCAGAGGGTTAGCAGGTGTGTTGCCGGCCTTTCAAATGGGAGTATGCTCTTTTCTTGAAGGTCCCTAAGTCATAACGGTTCGGAAACACCGTAAGTGGCAGCTGATTCCATATTATATTCGTCGTGCGAGATTTACGAACATCGAGATGGTGAGGGTGAAATTTGGAGCTTTCACGCGATGTCCGGTGGTTGAATTCTGCTGCAGGTATTAGTCCGAACAATTCCTCAGAACACTCACCGTGGTAGATGCGGTAGGAGATGCAGAGCGATGCGACATCTCTACGCAGCAAAATCAAAATCAATTTTTTTTTATTCAAAATAGTACTAATACAGTATCTTTTTGAACGTCAATTGAATCTACCACCGCCAAAGAATCAAGCCGATCGGAGTGAACCTTGTTATCGACGATTCAAGCCGCCCGGCGTTGAACGCGGTCAAATGGAAGGAGCTGAGCAGAGCTGAGCGCTCCAGCCCATAGGTGAGAACAATATTCCATGTGAGGCCGGATCTCTCAGAAGACATCTGCATTTTACATGCGTAAAAAGCATTTCTTTGCGATAAAAAAAGAAATAAAAAGCTATGAAGGAGTGACTGTGCCATATTTTTGTGAAAACGGTATCAAAACATCGGCACAAGTGCATCAAGATACTATTCTTGAGAAGGTAGTTAAGCCTCCTAATGTTCAATAACCAAGAATGGTCCTTTAAGCAAGACTCGGTGTCGGGTCATAAAGCTCTATCCATCCAATTTTGGTTCGAAACCAACGTTCCGATCTTTCATCAGAGCTGAAGACTGGCCGTCATCAAGTCATCTTAATCAGCTGGATTATGATTTATGGTTAGTTTTAGAGAGGTCATTGCCGGCAGTGAAGAATTTTCCCACCCCAGAAAGAGTGTGTGCGTGGTGTGTGCTTCTATTGATAACTGGCCTCAACGTTTAAAGGACTGTATTGCAGCAATTGGAATACGCTGTATATATTTTTAATGATTTTATATTATAGTATTAAACTAACACGTTTTAATAGTAATAAATGTTACGTGCAATAGAAAGAATGTTTTTTCTTTGTAACAAACAATATTAATTAAGGGAAAGACTATGTATAATTACCAATACTATGTATACTGTGTATAAAAACCAAGTGGGTGGTCCCCGGCAAGACAAATGTTTGGTAAAATGGTCCCTCATGCTCTAAAGGTTAAGAACCACTGCTTTAAAGTTTAAACTCGTTTGTCGGCGTGAGTGTTCACGGGAACAGGAAACATAATTAGGTAGTTTTTGTCTCGCCGCTTCCACTAGACACTCGACTCTAGAGACGAGAGAGCTGGAGGTTGCTATGGTCTATTGTTACAAGTTTTATTCTGATGACACTGAGTACGAGGTTTTATGATTATATAATTAGTGTTGGAAATTAATGATGAAAACTGTTTTAACAGATTTTATGGCCGACATCTCTATATAGACGTTTCAGACACTTTGCAGCGACTAATTAACCTCATCATTATCAACCTTTATTCGTCCACTGTACATAGGCTTTTTTATGTTAGTTGGATAGGCAAACTAGCAAATGGCGACGTCGACCACTTACCTGATGGTAAGTGGTCGACGTCGCCCATGAACATGAACGAGTTGAACATGAACGAGAACGAGGAAACGCCTCGCCCGTTGCCACCGGTGGGAGGGAAGCGCTGTGCCGCGCTCCCGGCTGCATGGGTACCACCATCTTGCTTGTTTCTCCCGTGAAACAGCTTTGCTGTGTTTCGAAGAGAAGGGCAAGACAGGCAGTGTAATTATTGGCACCGAGACTTAACATCTGATGTCTCAGGATAGGCAACACATAGATGAGTTGCCTGGGCTCGTTCCAGGTAAACTAGTTTATGTTCATGGGCGACGTCGACCACTTACCATCAGGTGGCACGTTTGCCAGTTTGCCTATCCAACTAACATAAAAACAAAAAAAACATGTTCTTTTGTCCCCTCTTTTCATAAAAGGGGTACAAAGCGCCCCCTCAATTAGCTTCGTCCAAGGCTCTGGACTCACCCTAGGCTACTGAAGCCCACCGCCACGTCAAGGCCTGAACAATGGTGGGGACTGGTACATCCCCTAACCTGTGTCTATTTCGTATATCCAATTTTGTCAATTTTGTGTAGTATATTCTATAATTAGTCTATATTCTAAAATGAGAAATACAAAATCCCCAATATACGGCTAGAATTTTCTACAGTAATTGGGTTTTAGTATAACGTTGGAGACGAGCCCCGCTATTGATATCGTGTTAGAAATAGCTCGTCAAAGACACGGCTCCCTTCCAGCCTGTTTCCACTGACATGAATATTGGATATCTGGGTTACATTTTCAACTATAAAACAGTCGACAAGCTGTTATGGTTTTATAAATGCGTTTCATAGGAAAGAGTACATAGGTACTTAAAAAACTCAAGAAATAACATAAGACCTTGATAAGCCTGACCAGATTAACTTTTCTTAAAACCACGGCCAGTTTTCAAATAAAATCGCATCCACATCTGTTGATATGTTTGAAAACGACGGTGCTACAAACATACTCTAATGGTCAAACGAATACCTATGTTTTTGTGTCGTGGGTAAAAAATACGAACAGAAGCAAATAAATCGATTCTCAAAGTACAACCTATTTACTTTTTTAATGTATCATTATGTATAATGATAAAATCGAAATCTAGGAAGCAGTTTAGGAAAAGATAACAGTGTTATTGGACGTGACGTAGTACCTAAGTGCTAGATTCAAGTCTATATGAGTATATATACGAGTGTATAGGTCTCGAAGTGCGAGGCATTTGATCCTGTCTGGTGCACATGTTTTTTGCATTTCCGGAAAACCGGTGTGAGGAAACCGGTACGTCTAATTACATTTACAAGTCCTTGAAGGTGTGTAAAGATCATAAACGTTCCTCGCCTGTTTTTGAGGAGAGCCGTGTCTTGCAGTCAGCAGTGGGATTTAAAAGGACCGTTTGCGTTGCCTTTTGGTAGTTTCTTTTTAAGCACATCGGTTGTGCCGTTTTAAATTGGAATATAAAGGCTTCCAATAAAAGCGGTTGGCTTGTTCGAGAATTGTCGTGACCCAAATAAGGTGGTGGCTGCTATTGGAGCTGGAAGTGATGCGATATGACTGCTAAATTTGTTTGATCTTGGTGCATGTGCAATGTTAAATAATGTAATTACTGGTGCCGAGACTCACAATATTCCGACTTGGGAACCTTCAAGAAAAGAGCATATTTAAAGTGAAAGACCGGCAACGCACCTGCTAATCCTCTCGTGTAGCGGGTGTCTGTGGATGTCGCTTTTCATTACCATCAGGTGTACCGACTGTCCGTTTGCCCCCTCTTCTATAAAAAAACGTGTTGATAGGCAACGCATAACGAAGCTGGGTGGAGCTCAGATAAAATAGTTAATGTTCCTGGACGATGTTGATCACTTACTATCAGACCTCTGCTAGTTTGCCTTTCCAACTCACTTGAAGATATATGTATACCGGATGTATTTGGAACGCTTGCGAAGATTAAACCCTAATAATATACTATTTATATACTATATGTATAATGCATATATAACCATTTATCTCAGAAACCTTTTTTAAAGAAAATTTTAGGACTTGTGTATTTTGCAAACCCGCAATGTATGACGCGCAACTAGCGGGCGCACTGAAGACGCGCGCGGTGCGGGAGTTCGTTCACCTCATGAATGCGGCGAACGCTATCAGCTGATTTAGTCCGCTAGCCGTTTATTTAAGTTAAGTTTATTACATTGCTGTTTTTTTTCAAAAAACCATTATTTTAAAGCATTATCATCAAATTCCTGTTTCCATTCCAAAATGTTTACTAACCCGGATTATACAAGAAAAAAAAGGCAACCAAAAAAAAAAACGCGTTTTTTTCACTTGTATCATGTCAGGCTATGCCAACACGATCATACCTCTTCGTTTTCGCAAGCGTTCCAAATACACCTGGTATATAGAGTTTCTTTTGTCATATCTTGCAACGAAAGTCGGTCATTTTACAAAAAAAAAACGCTTTTTTCAATATGGGGGCGAGTAAAACCGCAAAAACAGCTATTCCGCATAAAGAAAGAGCTAAACTCTAGACCGAAGTTGTAAAAGTTGAAAATTCTTTAATGTCTTTCCTACCTACTTGAAAACTTGTGAAAAGTCTTGGGAGTGTTCAAGTACTGAATTTGGGAGTTTAATATTGGAGAGGTTTTATTAAGTTATTTAACTTTAACTTGTAAGGTCAAATGGTGATGAAACTGAAGGTCGTCTGGTGAAGTGTTTTGTGACCTTGGTGGGTGATGAAATGGTAGTGTTGCATTCCTACTGTAAATGTTATTTCTCTTTATTATTTGCAACTGTAACTGTTTAGTGGATACTTTTCACGGAGGGAAGCGGGTTCGTATCCTTCAAGGTGTTTTTTTATGATGAATATAATAAACCTATTGTTTTTCGTCCTCCTCTCATGACCATTGTTGCTCTCAAGTATCCGAAACGTTGAGAATGATAAAAAAACCACGATAAAGACGGTTGGAAGCTGCTTTTAGGGTTCCATGCCCAAAGATTAAAAAGGGAACCCTAATGCTCAGACTCCGCTGTCCGTCCGTCTGTCACTGAGCTTATCTCATGAACCGTGATAGTTAGTTGTAATTTAATTTTCACAGATGATGTATTTCTGTTGCCTCTATAACAATAAATACTAAAAACATAATAAATTCAATATTTAAGAGGCTCCCATACAACAAATGTGATTTTTTGGTAAAGTGTGATGTTGTGGTATATACATATATAAATGGTACTGAACCCTTCGTGCGCGAGTTCGACTCGCACTTGGCCGGTTTTATTCTCATGAATGTTTCTCTCTGTCTATATCGATGTAATGCATGTCACAGTAGAGGAAAGGAAAGTTTTCATCTGTTCTAATCTTAAAAAAAATTGCTATGGAGTCCTTTACTATAATTATATCTTTATATTGGAATAATCTATTTGAACGCTTAAAATTAGAAAGAATGAAGGTTAATAGGTCAACTAAATTAGAAGCTCTCGTGCTCGTCTCACCTTGATATTAACATGCCTTTGAGCTAAGCTTTTAGAATTCTTAGTTTATACTTAGGTCGTATACTTAGATACCTATTCTAACGTAACAGGGTTTTAAGGTACAAAAATTACCTCTGCATAGACGTATTCTAAATAACAATTCGTCTGCCCTTGGCAGGATTCGAACCTGCACCACACTAAGTCTTCGTTACATAAATCGGCCATCGAACATTAATTTAATGGAAAGTGATCTCGACTATTTTGAACTTCCAGAAGTAATCAGGATAACTCGTGGTGAATGGATTTTAAGGTCTACAGGGTGTTGGGCATTCATCGAGCATATAACCAAAATAGAGCGGTAATGTTATGCTTTTTTTAAAGCGTATATATATATATGTTCAAATTTGTGCTGCGACGCTGCGCCGGTTCTGCGTTCTGATTGGCCGACTGATGGCCATAGATAGATGATTGGCCGATGGGACGTACATACAGATGACTGGTTGGTTCAATTGCTACTACTTTAGTGACAAATTACTGACAAGTTTCGGAATTCTATGATTCACATTACTTCTCTATACGGTTATACGCTCCATGTGGGTAATAATGCAGACAGCCGGGGTGGAGAACTACTATCGATATAATTTCGCTGTCTCGACGGTCTCAGTTGGTAATATTCTAATCAAATGATTGTCAATGGTCCCTGTGACTTCCAAGTACTTGACGTTCAAGACTTGTAAGTCACAAGTCAGCTGGGATACGAAATTGATTTCAATCGTTAGTATTTTATATGCAAAAGTGAGTTTTTTGTTGCCCTTTTACGCGTAAACAGGATTGAGGATTTCGATAAAATCTAGGAGATGGATTAGATGATAATAACGACCATTGCTAATTAGGATAAAACAATTTTTACGGATTTTATCGCGGTTTATTAAGATTTTTACAAGCCCGACGTTTCGGATACTTTACAGCAACCATGGTCACGGGAGGACTGAGGTGTTATAACTCATATGTCCTATCAGTACAAAGTTATTCGAAACTACCCTATGACACATCAATATTTTAATTAGTCCTCTCTACGTAGAAAGCGCCGAGTCTTTCATCTGTGGCATATTACACTTGGTTTTTGATTTAATTATTTCAATAATGGCATCTGAAGCAGGTGGTAAGAGCCAGCCATCTTCTCTATTGAAATTAAGATGTTTTCTAATGTAAATAGACAGCCTCACGGATCATCCTTGGTGGAAATCCGGAAAATTTGTTTAATTTAAAACGGGCTTAGCTGCGTCAACAGCTTTTTGAAGAATTTGGTTAGATAATCGTTATTATTTGAGAGTAATCGTCTTAACAAACACAATATAAATTATTTATGGCAGTTGAGACAATGCGACATGTGGTCACCGTCGCCCATGATATTATTATGGGTATATCAATATCTGCATTGCACAAAATTGCAATGTAGATCTTGTCTGCCCTTCTCTTCGAAACACAGCCAATCTGTTTGCGGGAAGGTAGGACGATGGTACACATTGAAAAATATTTAAATATAAAACGGAATAAATTAAATATCTCTATTGAATAAGTACAATACATTTTCACAACACCAACAGAACATACACTCACAATACATTATATAACGAAACAATGAAAATATAACAAAGAAAAACAATCGACGAATAAAATAATGATATGGTAGGAATTAAATACAACAATAACGAAAATATTAATTAGTAACAATAAAAAAAAGGAAATCGTCAATTGTGAAATGTTAAACATTGTCATATTTAAGACGAGCCACATTAGGTAAGTGGACAACGTCATAAATAGAAATGAGCACCGGGACAGGCTTAGGTAACTCGTTCATCTGTTGTCTATCCTGAGACAAGATGTTAAGTATGTATGTGCCAGTCATTACTCTGCTTGTCTTGCCCTTCTCTCCGAAATACAGCAAACCTGTTTCACGGGAGAAACAAGCAAGATGGTGGTACCATGCAGCCTGGAGCGCGGCACAGCACCTCCCTCCCACCAGTATTACACTATGTATCCCCCAAATACTCAAACGAATCCCAAATTTAAGACGTACTTAAACTCGTGTTGTCCCTCTTTTTTTCTTTGAATCTGACACGTCGTAGCATGAGTTTAAGTACGTCTTAAATTTGAGATTCGTTTGAGTATTTGGGGGTTAGTCTTCTTAATGAATGTTGCCTTCTTTAAAACATTTCCTAGTTATATTAGTTTTTTTTTGCTCTTATTAAAACAAAGTTTCATTAATAAATGAACCTGACTTTTATGAAGTTAGGAAACACTGCCCTTCTGCAAAACAGATCTGCTGTTCGTCTGTACATCATGATTTTGTTTACATTCGACGATTTACTACTTCAGGTGTTTATGGGTTGGAGAACAGATAGGATGCGCATTTTATATGGAGATAGATGTGTATGGGATGCTGATAGTAAGATAATATGTTCTATTGCTCAAAATTAGTATAAAGGGTTATAAGAATCGGTATAATATGTATAAGATGTCTCTGCCGGGCATCATCACCGCGATGCTCGATGACGAGTCCTGGACGGCGATGGTCTCCTTCTGTGAGGCAGTTATGTCCAGAAGGAGGCCGCCGTCCAGCCGTGGGCGACGAACGGCGTAGGAGGTGCTACTTAATGCGCCTCCAGTAACGCCCCTGTGCTCGTGTCGGGTTCAGGATGGGAACCTGGGCCCAGTATGACACGACGTCGCGGGGAGTTTTCATACAAAACACATAACATTACCGCTCTATTCCAGTTTTAAGCTCGATGGTTATTTATATACAATTGTTTAATTCTTCGACAGTTTACAATCTCGCGAGATGGGTTATATATAGTCTGCGGTGGTATTTACAATTTTACGGTGACAACAGCAAAATGACTAATGAGTGAAACAATATGCAAACCTTGTAACCATTAACTCAAATACTAGTTGTACTTTGTACTTTGCCCGCGTGCTTACTTTCACTGTAGGCTTCGTTATGAACAAGGGCAGCTCCTCAGTATGATACATATATTTTATAATAGAAAGTATAGATAAATTTTTATAATGCGAAAATTTATGTTTTTAGCATATTTTTAGCGTTTTCATGGTTACTTACCACTGAGCACACAACCAGTGGACTGGATTTGTGCTTGGTGTTACTTTACTTACCCTTACACTTCATCATCATCAGCCGCTATCCGCCCACTGTTGAACATAGGCCTTACGAGTTACGACTTATAAATATCAAAATAATGTACTACTTAAATAGGTATAATATAATATAATGTAATAATTCTCTGTGCGTGTGTATGTCACTGAACCTTTAAACGGCTGGATTCGCGATCTAGATTAACAATTTAAAAATGTTTTGAACAGGACAACCTCTGTATGGTCCGCTAGTGGTAAATATTCCGTTTTGAACAGGACAACCTCTGTATGGTCCGCTAGTGGTAAACATTCCGGTTTGAACAGGACAGCCTCTGTACGGTCCGCTAGTTGTAAACATTCCGTTTTGAACAGGACAACCTCTGTATGGTCCGCTAGTGGTAAACATTCTGTTTTGAACAGGACAACCTCTGTATGGTCCGCTAGTGGTAAACATTTCGTTTTTAACAAGACAAGCTCTGTATGGTCTGCTAGTGGTAAACATTCCGTTTTTAACAGGACAACCTCTGTATGGTCCGCTAGTGGTAAACATTCCGTTTTGAACAGGACAACCTCTGTATGGTCCGCTAGTGGTAAACATTCCGCTTTTAACAGGACAACCTCTGTATGGTCCGCTAGTGGTAAACATTCAGTTTTGAACAGGACAACCTCTGTATGGTCCGCTAGTGGTAAACATTCCGTTTTGAACAGGACAACCTCTGTATGGTCCGCTAGTGGTAAACATTCCGTTTTGAACAGGACAACCTCTGTAAGGCCCGCTAGTGGTAAACATTCCGTTTTGACCAGGACTACCTCCGTATGGTCCGCTAGTGGTAAACATTCCGTTTTGAACAGGACAACCTCTGTATGGTCCGCTAGTGGTAAACATTCCGTTTTAAACAGGACAACCTCTGTATGGTCCGCTAGTGGTAAACATTCCGTTTTTAACAGGACAACCTTTGTATGGTCCGCTAGTGGTAAACATTCCGTTTTTAACAGGACAACCTCTGTATGGTCAGCTAGTGGTAAACATTCCGTTTTGAACAGGACAACCTCTGTATGGTCCGCTAGTGGTAAACATTCCGTTTTAAACAGGACAACCTCTGTATGGCCCGCTAGTGGTAAACATTCCGTTTTGACCAGGACTACCTCCGTATGGTCCGCTAGTGGTAAACATTCCGTTTTGAACAGGACAACCTCTGTATGGTCCGCTAGTGGTAAACATTCCGTTTTAAACAGGACAACCTCTGTATGGTCCGCTAGTGGTAAACATTCTGTTTTTAACAGGACAACCTCTGTATGGTCCGCTAGTGGTAAATCCAAACATACGTGACCTACCCGACAGTTATCATTCGTACCTTTGTCTCACCGTAACCGAAGCGTATTGTTAAACATGACTCTGTTCATGCGTTATAAGGCATTCGGTGTTGTATTGATATTTGATAACTTACTTTAATTTGCACATTCAATGTATTTCAATACTTTATAATTGTGTTGAAAAACGCATATTTCATATGATAATAGTTCTACCAAGACCCATACTGGTCCGTAATAAGGTAGTTTTCTAACGATAATTGAGATAATAATTATGGACTTGTAATGTTGTCTAAAGTAAAAAATTTGGAAATTGTTCCTCGAGTAGAAAAAAATTAACTACTTTTTGATGACAGGTAAAATTTTAGTAAGAAGTAGTGCCATGCTGCTTTGCAGCCGAATTTGGCGGGCATAGGGAAAAGGAGGGCAACGCATCCGCATTATCCGGTTGTGCGGATGAGTATGGGCGTCGACCGTCGGCAAAAGGCTTTGACTGCTCGTTTGCCCTCCTGTGCTATAAAAAAATGCCGTATGTCACTCGGGATAATAACGATAAACTTCTCATTCATTAAGTTCGGATAAGTTTTCAGCACTATACACAAACTGTTAAAATCACGTGGTTTCTTCGCATTTGACGTATGTCGCGGGGTACCCTGATCTACTAAGGTGATAAATGAGAAGCAGAGTACCATGCAATTAAATTGATTTATTTAAATTTACTCGCCCCGGTGAAGTTATTAAAATTGATACAGGGCGGGGTTGAGCACTTAATCCACACAAGTTCCTATACCTCGTCGGTTCAGGTACTCTCCTGTGTCACGCCGTATGTTGATGATCCCGGGAGTCGCGTTGTGGAATCCGCTGACGACCGAAGGCGGGAACCCGGCGGAGAGTATTTTTGTGGTTGTGGTGAAAACCGCCCGAAACGGCAACCCGAGCGATGAAGCCAAGCGTCGATTCCAAGCGTTGAATCCAAGAATTTCACCCAAGCATTGAACCCTGGAACGCGCCATCAAAATACAATAGACAAGCGGTCCAGTACATTTTGCGAATCCACGGGCACTGCGTTATAAAGAAAAGTACCTAAATTGTAGTAGTAGTGCCGTGGAATTATGAAAATCAGAAACGGAGATTACCATTTTGATAAATAAGTTAATTTATAATGAAATTTACGTTATTAAGAAAATTTAAAAAAACTGAGGGTAGAATAATAATTAAAAGATGATGAAATCCATGACCATCCAAAATCAATTTAAATGTGATTTATATTATCATTAACAATTACTGGAGAATACAAACATTATTACATATATATTATTTACACTAATAACTACTTTAATTGCTTGCGACATTAAAAATACCACTTACCCAGTTTGGGGCGATTAACACTTTTATTAATATTTAGTTCGAGGAACGCCTAGCGACGACGAAGATTAATATTATATTTTATGGTTACGGGTTAAATTAAATTATTCTTCTCCGTATTAGAGACCATAAGTAACAATAATTAATGTGACGTGCGTTCCCGCAAACGAGATGAGGAAAAAATGAATGACGCGGCGACCGGTACCGCAGTTTTAACTTGTCCTAAACAAAAGATCTACTTGGAGCGCTAAAATGTTGCATCGCGCGAGTACTAAAATGCCGCTTGATGAATTCCTGTTGCATTATAGGAACTGTTTATAGTTTTATTAATGTAAATAGCCAATTTTAATAATTAATATTATTATGTTTTGTATTTGTCTTGTGTAAAATTAGTTATAATTAAATTGTGTTTTATATTTAAACGTAGATTTTAATGTAAGATTTAATTTAGTAGTGATTTTAATTAGTTTTAGGTATTGTAAATATTAAATTTAAGTGTATTTTAGGATAGTTATATGAATTATGTACGTATAACGTTACACGTAGTCTGATAAAAGGTAGTTTTATTATAACATTCTGATGTCAGATGAATACCTATGATTATAATGATTATAAAATGAAAACGTTCTCACGCTATATTTTCCGTTTAAGTAATGACTATAGAATGGCTTTGAGTTTAAAACTAAATATTTATTTATAATGGCTTTACTTCTTATCCGCTTTTCAAATGCGTCTTTGGCGAGCCCCGGGCTGCCACTGCCAAGGTGACGCGGAATGAGAGTTTAAATATGCATGGAAGCATCTCCCTTGACCGGATAATGAAAATGACAGATCATCAGCGTCAGTCCGCTCACAACCTTGCCTGTCCCGCCAACTGCCTCTTTCTCGGAAACAGAGCAAATTTCACGTAAGAAAGAAGGATAGTGGTACCGATGCAGACGCGAGCGCGGCACATGTGCAACTAATCCAGCTGTAAATTGATGAAAATGTCTTAGTTTTACCAATGAAACTTAAATGTGAAACGGTATGAAATATTTATATTATGTAATTATTATGTATACCTTTTTTATAAGCTTGCTTTCCTACTGTATTTATATGTATTGTAGGCCAAAAGGAATTACGTACTTGATGTTAGTAGTTAGTAGACCTCTCAAAACTGTTTCCAAGCTAAACTAGCCGTGATGACTATATTTTTTATCTAAGCTGTAAAATGAGCTTATTTTAAATAAATATTTTTTGCACTCTTTCGTTTAAATTTTAACTATTCCAAGTATCGCGCTATTATTTACATTAAGCTGATATTTTATTGTCACTAGCATCCATAACCCATCAACGATATCATGTCGAACATAACAATGATAACATAATGTAATCGCGTTATTCAACAGTAGCGGAGGATGGGTCACCGCAAGTGACATAAAACCGCGGCGTTTGTTAACATGAGCATATTTGTAGTGTGTTGGGCCTCGCTCTATGAACGGTAAGACCGTATCCAACTTGAAGTGGTTAGAGGTCAATCCACTCTTATTGTCTCATCATGTCATGTTATGCTTCTGCTTACTTCTCGGTAACTACTCGGTCTCCGTAACTATAGGTCGGATTTAAATGATTATTTTTACATTTGAGCACAATTTTTAGAGAGAAACAAAGCTTTTACACAAATTTCTCATTTTCAAAATTCACATTACACAAATTTCTTAAATCACTTTGGTGCGAGTGAATCCACGGGGAACATAAGACAAAGTATGTCTTTTAATAAAAAAAAGCTTAATTTCAAACCTATATTGATTAAATCGTGAAGATTTGATAGCACACTTTAGTAACAGCGCAATCGGTTCGTAAAAGGCCGAATGATGGCACTGGCCACAGTATTCGTCTGAGATTATATAAGTTGATATCATAGGTACCCGAGTAAAATGAGACTTGCTCTTATACCGCGCGCCCGCCCGCACGGGTACCACCCTCCCTTCCAACGTGAAAAAGCTTGCTTGGGAAGGGAGGTCAGGACAGGCAGTGTAATTACTGATCGTACGAGATCCGGTGTGCTCATCGGTTTTTTGCTAAAACACAAATTTTTATGTATACTTATATAAAATACATATAAAGAGACTAGATATCTACTAGGATGCCTATTAGATATTATTATATTATATATATATATATTGGATCTCAGACTATGGTGCCCAGACTTACCATCTAACGTTTCATTACCTATATGCAAAATGTCTAGGATATTACCGCGTTAACTCGTGTATGTTCAAAGGCGACGTTCACCATTTACCATCGGATATACCGTCTGTCAGTTTACCTATTTAATTGACATTTAATTCTGGACAAAACCAGTCTTCCTGTGATTTTGTTCCTCTCGAGGTATATCCCGATTGTTGATTTATTATTGCGTGAAATGAAAAACGACTTAGTATAAAATTATAAAGCTTCCCATATCGAGAACTAGATGGCGTTGTTATAAAAAAAATAATCATAGTTCTCCCTTTTTTGTTGTCATTTAATTATTTGAATAAAAAGCTTTTCCCAGCCCGGGTTGTTAAAAATAGAGTTTATTGACCTTGATTGATATGAATTATGTGACTTCACTACATTTTTATGCAGACGGTACTGATATGTGACTTGTATCATAGTTTTTTATAAATTTTTTCACCTTTTCAATACATTGTTCTGCGTTTTTATTCATTGTTTCGTTGCTTTGTTATGTATGAGTAATTGTTATCAATTGTATGATTACTAAAATTATTTAAAACGGGATATTTATCAAGTTTTTCACTTTTATTTCGCGGAGCTCGATATTTTGACATTATCTACAAAAGTTTTGTTCACGATTCCCCGTTTAAAATAGTTTTAGTTGGGAAAATAACCATGTAAATTTAAAATCTTATATAATTGTATGTTTGTTCGTAGTTCTAGAATGTAGGTGGTAGGTACGATACTTTAATTTAACTCTATCTGGGCACGGTTGTCAAAACGGTTTTTTGGAATTCCAAAAGCGTACACGCTAGCCTACTCTAGTATTTAACACTCGTTAAACCGACGATGATGATGAGTTGTGAAGGTCGATGGAAATGTTTGGTGTAACGTGGCCGGGGCGAGGTTACCGTCGTACATCGTTTTTACAGTCCATTGTTAGTTCGCGGTATGATGATACCGTGTTATGTTTTAGGGCACTGTAGTCAGAGTGTCAGTACACGCCTTTGATGCTCTTCTGTCACTAGCTACAGGCTTTTTATAAATTTTCAAAATGTATACCTATGTCCTATATGTCCTATTTTATGTGAGACATTTTTATGTGTAACATCTGTTGTCGCCTTGGCCGTAAATGCCGTGTCGCTGTCATGTCGTGATGCCCCCATCACTCAACCGCTCTTGACTCCTGTGTGCGTACGCCCGCGTTTATTAATTATGAGTGAGTGATGTATTAATATAATATATGTATTAGATATATTATTATTAAATAATAGATGTATTGATATTATATATTAGATGTTTCACATATTATGCCGGACGACCGTGATGTTTTTAAACAAACTATTTTCTATGCATTTTTACATTGCTATCTGTACCATTTAGGTATCGAAATCGATACAAAAATATTTCTTGTAGTTTGTGTTGTGGATACATTTGTGTTAATGTGTTGTGGATACATTATATTGAAACGCATATAGAGCAATTGAAAGGAAGAAATATGCGCAAGCCTACAAAGATTATTAGGTAAACCTGAAACACAGAAAAAGATACGGTATCAAACTATTTCTAATTAAAGAATTATTCTTATTATTTATCAGAACAAAATTAGCACGTCACCGTAAGTTTTATCGAACACAAGGGTTATCAGATCCAGGAAGTTATTATAAGTAAGATTTTGATAATATTAAAATCTAAATACAAAATTATTATTTTTGATGCTTTTTTTTTCTTTAACGCCGGGAAATCGTTGGCGGCCGTGTTGACGTTCTTTGAAAGAGGCCTAACATCGCTCAACTAACATCAAAACATACAGACGTATATAGTGTATGTTTGGTTAATCTCTCACTAAACTCCGTTTATTCATCAATAAAGTACATTCGTATACAAAAAGCCGGTAAATTAATATAGTAACCTTGCCGGCCGCGGGCGCGTTGTTGAGACAATGGACCGCCGAGGGCTTTAGTCTGGATATAACAAAGACTCATTTGTGCGCTGGTTATATACATTTAAGGTTTTCTATTTTATTACACAGATCATTATTAGTAGAGGTATCGTGCTTGTTAACAACTTGTGTTACAGGTTGGAACGAAAATATATTAAGAAAATTATATAAATACATTGTGTCATATATGACCATTCATGCACTTGGCGGGATTAGATCCCGCAACCGTTGATATGAGTGTGATCAACAGAGCGGTGAGCGGACCATCTGTATTGTACCCAAGTTATGATCGGCGAAGTGTTAAAGTTGTCACGCGAAGGATGACGCGAGTGGACCGGTTACATGTGCGGGACAGATGGGCGATGGGACAAGTAGTTTCTAGAAAGGATCGGCAGTCCCGACGTTCATTATAAGATTTTTTATTGGAGTCCGGCCCCTTGTCATTGGGAGATTTTAAATGAAGCAGGTAAAAATTATTTTAGTTGTTTGTTATTGTTATCGTATATAAGTCATTGTTTGCCCTAACATAAAGCCAAAAAATGTATCTTCTTCGGATGTCAAATTATTTTGCATTTGTGGAAGGTTGTAGGTTATTTGTATTGATGAAAGTTGTAACGATGGAGTCGCATGAAACAGCTAGTATACAATACATACAATAAAATTTGTATTACATAATGAACACAAGTATTAGTTGCTAATAATAATTATGGCTTAAAATCAATTATTATTAAGAAAAGGTTACTTATCTCGTTATTATTAGATAAGAGTATGTTTTTTGAGTTAATTTTTTTTAGCTTTTTTCAAAATAAGTTAAATTGCAACTTAAAAGGCTTATTAAACAAAAAGTATCGATTTAAATTTATTTTTTTCTTCTGATTTATAAAAACAATTAAATACTGCTTATTTATCAATTGAAAAACTACAATTATCGGTCCAAATTTAAAAATGCGAGACGTTAAACGAAATTATTTCAATATTTTTTTGGGATGTTTTCCACTAAAATGCCTTAAAAAATCGTTATGGAACTTGGCTTGCAGGTTATTTTAATAACATAACCGTTTTCTTAGCTCTCCAACAACGCATAACAACTAGGAATTTGTTAAAAAAACTGAAAAAAATTATCACAAAGCAAGCAGGCGGGAAATTCGTATTCGAAATTCGAAAATTTGAATTAAATTGATACTTTTTGTTTGATAAATTTTTGACGTTGCATCAAATTGCAACTTCAAAGAATTTTCATTTTGAATAAAGCTAAAAAACAATTTAACTTAAAAAATGTTTAATTTGCATAATGCATATGGGGGTTAAAATTATTGCAAATAGTAACCCCTATCACCCAACGGGAATACGTTGAATTACCAATAAGCCTGTATATAAATTAGTAATCGTTATTTATATTTATTTGTACATTTATTCGTGGTCATGTTATTTATTGTCAGGTATCTTTCTCAAAATCTGGCGATAGGGAAAAGTGAGGCGTATATGTGATATACATGAGGCAATCCTGTTAAATATCTTAAATATTACTACACCTTTGCAAACTTTATAACTGTTATCCATCGATAATATTCATTATTTAACTCTATACACACAACATACTGTCTCCATACAGACAAAACTTCACTCACTTCCAGACTGACACCAATGGGACAACTGACCGTATGTATGTTTAATAATTGTTATCAACTTTTGTATGAGGTCGTACGGTCGGACTGTATGTTCTAGAAGATGATACGGCGGAGATACGGCTATCAGCACTGATAGGTCCAAGGTTCGATGTTATTATATAAAGATTTTTAGGTTTGATTATGGGTTCAAAGAAATCTTAACTATATTTGTGTGTTCGTTTGGGCTTTTACTTTGCATTTGCTTTGTTGTTATGTGTTATATTGTACTGCAATATTGCGATATACCCAGGCCACCGACGCGACGGAGGGACGAATATCAAATTTTTAAGCAGGAGTGGTTAAGAGTTAAGACCATAGTAAAATTAAATTTTCCGTATTTTTTTAATAATATATCATTCGCATTACCTTTGAGAGTATGTGTACAAAGTTTCATGATGATCGGTTTAGTAGTTTCTATATGAAAGTGTAACAAGCAAACTGCCATTCACATTTATAATGTTAGTAAGGATATTATTAATTATTATAATAAGGAATTATGATTCCGTGATTTCCACTCATTGTAATCAATAATGAAACAACTTCATTTGTTGTTTAAGGTTTTTACATTCCCGTTGTTTCAGATATGTACTTTACCTCCCTGACCATGGTCGTTGTAAAGTATCCGAAACGCCAGGAACGTTCGGACTTTGATAAAATCCGAAAAAATATGTTCCATTATAATATTATAATGAATTATGTATAATGGTAAGTGGATACTTCGTTCGTCACCTGATAGTGACATCGTCTAATGTGTTATCTCAGCTGGCGACGTTTATTGAATGTGGGACGGTTACAGACCTTACTATATCAGTGCATTGTGCTGTACATTGCTCGCTTTTGACGTGACAACGTCTTATAATTCGCTGGAGCCGGCTGCAAGAGGTGTTCCATTTTCTTATGACGTTGTCACGTTCAACTATCGTCAGTAAACCGACTTTGTTTATCGAGCATTGTACAACGTGTTTTTAGACACTATTTTCTAGTAAACAAGGTAAAATCCCGTTTAAATAATTTAGAATGAAGGAAATAACCTTGTTTATTTATGTTGCTTGTTTCGTTAAGCACCTTTTTTTTTATTTAACGCCGGGAAATGCTCTGAGGCATGAGGTATGTGGGATTCGCTGCGCCCGAAAGATGGTAAGTGGACGCAGCTCTACCCACTAAAACCCGGCGAGTGCCACCAATGCCGCCTTTGGTGAGGTGTACCTCCTGGAGGATCTAATGAGCAAACAGGGCACCTCGACGGCTAGTCAGTCCTCCAAGGGACCGACGTCACCTCCACAGAGGGGTTGTCCCGCACCACAGAACAACTCCTCCCAACGTCGAGACAGTACAATGGGGTTAGGTTCCCATCCTCGCCCCTTGCCGCTTGCTCTTTTGCCCCCTCTTATAAGAGGGGTACAAAGAGCCACCTCGGCTCAATTAGCTTCGCCCAAGGTGCTGCTAGGCTCACTCTACTCTATGGCCAGAACCATGCCCGTGAACTTAGCAGATCATTTTCCAGCTGATCACAAAATTATTGGATTTCTGTTCACATGAAGCATAGTTTAATAGTCTGATACTTTTCACAAATAGCGCTGGTGTTGTTATCTCAAAAAACGACACTTCAAAAAACAACAAAATGATCTGCTAACTTCACGCATCTGGTAGATCATTTAGCACCAAATCGAAAAAAAAATCGAGTTCTGTCTGCATGCATATTAATAAAATAATTGTTCTATAGCTTCTTATACAACAATTTTTGGCGTTTTCACCTCAAAAATGACATGAATATTGATCGACAACAACAAATGATCATTCAGCGCTATTTGTAAAAATTATCAGTAACTATAGAACTATGCTTCATGTGAACAGAACTCCAATAATATTGTGATCTGCTGGAAAATGATCTGCTAAGTTAACGGGCATGCCTGAACCATGGCGGGGTTAATGATAGTCTACTATCATCATTTCGGGGTAAGACCACTTGCAGAGTCGCCTGGCTCTCGGACTAGAAGATTTGTTAAAAAGCTTCAAATATGTTTGATCATTGTTGTGTCACATTTATTTTACACTTGTCGTTACAATTAACTCGAAGGCCGCGCCGTAAAGGCAAACAGCATGCTGCTGACATTTATTTATTTTATTCCATCCTTAATTTTTAATTAATTATGAATCTTAATGGATTTTTTCTGGTTGAGTATCGAACACCACACTATATAGTGTGGTGTTCGATACTCAACCTATAAAGGTATAATATACCTATATAGGTATAATAATATAATGTTCATTTTTTTGGGTATGATACAAAAAATACTACTTATCCTAAATATGATTACTGAAAAGTCCGCGATGGCATAATATGTGTATATTATGTTAAATATAACATACTACCTATATCCATTTAAAAAATTGGCAATCTTAAAGCGGTAATGTAAAAGCTATTTACAAAAATACGGTATTAATCACTTCCTATTATAAAATAAAGTCCTACGCCCGTCCATAGATAAATAATCATCATCAATCCGTGTACGGCTGTACATCTAAGTTAACGCGGGCGAAGCTGCGGGCAACAGCTAGTACTTAATAAAATAATAATAAAAAAACACTTATATTTCCTGAAGCGGAGGAGAATGGAAAAATCCAGGTAAATATATGTATATCCTGTTTTAAATTGAATATTACTATGTAGTTTGAAATATATACTTATATGAAGAGGTTAATTATTATCGCCGGATAAAATTTTATATTATTTTCATGTTAATTCTCGTCTATTTTAAGGCGGATAAAATCGCGAGGTACAAGCCAGCAATAATATATAGTTAGCATTCGCTGATAACGAACATAATAATTAACGATTTATAAATCGTAAGTTATTTCGTGACATTGGCTGTAAATCGATAATCATGTAGAGATTAGTTTTAACTATTTTAATCTCGACTAATCCACAGATTATGGTGATAACTGTAAACTGTTAATCTGTCCAAGTTACATTGTTCACTTATATAACTTTAATATGATGCATGTAGGAAATAATCTTCGATCCCTCTTACCGATTAAAAAAATATTTTACCAGCATGATACTACTGTACTGAGATCATAATACTACTGTACTGAGATCAGAGGTGAAAGGACATTAAAATAATGATCGTCAGTCCTCTGTCCAGTCGGCTGTGAAATTGAGTTACCGCGGGCGAAGCTCCGGAAAAAAACAATTATGACCTGATTTACTGTGTGTATTTTAGTATTAGCCACTATATTATTATACTATATAATTAATTATCAGTTATAATATTATTATCTGAATTTTCCTTGTGTGGCTAATACGTTTCTGCTGAGTACTGAGTAGTAATGTTTATGTTAGTCAAAGTAAGAATATTTTTGTATGAGCAAAATAGCGCGTCGGCAGACAGGATTCCTGATTGTTTTTAGTCTTCATCAACAAGGTGTCAAAAAGCTGGCAACTGGAGCTCAATATATTCAACCGCGACTTTATCACAAACTAGTCGTGCGTTTATGTCGCTACAAATATAATTTCAGCGATACGTAATTTAGAGCCAAATTGACCGAGGACGAGTCAATAGATAATCTTTTATCTGACTATTAAATAACGAGGCGACGGCCGCGGCGCGCGCGCCGGCAACTCTCAGACACTCAGTGTGCTTAAGACTGCCTACTTGACACATTGTTGTCTTAATAAGCCAATGTACTGGCACATTAAAAAAACCAACGAACTGGTTCACTATAAAAAGTTAAAAGTTTTAATAAACTGACGTACTGGCATTCAATAAAAGTAAAATTAATAATTCAATGTACTGGCACGCTGTAAAAAAATAGTTTAATTTTACCGCGGACATGACAGTTTCTTGTTCTTTTTTTAAAATTTGAATGCGGGTTCAGTGTTAGTGTTTTTGGTGTTGTGTATTTTGTAATAGGAATGCGGTGATATATGGACGTTTGGATTTGGCAAACGGTTCGTCAACACTGCCAAGATGTTGCTACGCGTTGAGGTGATTTTGTTTTGTATACAATATTGTTTGATAATATAATGTGACTTTTATTTTTGGCATAAAGTATGTTATAGAAAAATTGGGAAATTTCAAATTTGAATTTGGTATGTCACCAAAAATATTAATAATAAAAACTGTTAAATTGTTTTAAAAGATTCGAGTCTAACAATGTCAAGAGCGCTTGGTGGAACTAGTTAACAATGTTCAAACAATTTCACTCGGTCCCACCGACTGAAAGTTGCTAAAAGTTTGTCAAACCCTTGTTTAATATTAGCTCAGTTCAACATTGTAATCAAAATGGAGTTTGCAAGTTTGGTACACCTCGGGGCTTGTGTATGTGAAGTATATAAAATGATCATCACTTCTCCGCCGTCCTGTCTATTGCTTCCAAAGCGCTTTGCTCCGGAGAGTAGCCCGAGATGGACAGGACAGGCCCGGGGGTATCTTTGGTTATCAATGTCTGCCTTCATAGTTACCGTTCTTTATTTTTACAGAATTTTCAATTCATCTCGATATTTTATCTGTCAGTAGATAAAGCCCCGAAATATAAGAACGTGATAGGCGCGAAAAGGTATAACAATATTCCTAAGCTAGTCCGGAGAGACGGAATTGATCATTTGCACGTCAAATATTTTCGTTAAAATTCCGATGTAACTGGTCTGTCTCATGGAGATAGACCCAATCGTGAGACGAACTTTTAATTGACTTTGATATATCAATTTATGTGACGTCCATCGCACGGATGTTAGAGGTATCCTTTTGAGTTTTTGCTCTTGTTGAGTTGTTTCTGTTCTCTACGGTATGTTACGTTCTTAGTTCTGTATCTATGAGGTTACCTGTAGGTCTAGGTACTAAAATATCGAAACCAAATTGAACGTCCTCTAGTATTCAGTAAGGCCTGGTACTGAATTTCGGGGGGAATCCAGACCGTCATTACTTCGTCTATATAGTTAACACTTAATTTTATAATGATCGATAAGCTTCGAGGAAAACCGTTTACTTGGTATATTGACGATTTATTTAACAAAATGGTTTCTTATACAATAGCAACGTTATCTGATGATAAATGATTAGTGTTAATGAACGGTAATTACAAAATGACTGCAATGATTAGGATACATTATAGTGATTGAGTGTAGTCATCATCGAAATGATCACCATGATCCTTGGCGCCGTTCTTTTTTTTTTTTGTTCGAAAACTTTTCGGATTGATGGTGCTCAGGCTCACCTAAGAAAATTGGCGCCTTTCATTGTAAGTAACTACTTTGTGAATTTAATTGTGGTGTATTTTGCAGTTCCAACGTTTTGGATACTTTACAGTTACCATGCTCACGGGAGGACTGCCCTCCACTTTGGACTTGAGGTGGAATGTCTGTGCGTTTACTTAAGATGTATTAAAATTTCCTTTATTCACTAACACTCGCCAAGATTTTTTCCAACTCTAAGAAATTACCTATAATGCTGTGACACAATTCATTGATCACTGTTTAGGTTTGATTGTATTATAAGGTTTAACACCGGATCCAGAAACACTTGAAACAAATATCATTATGAACGTACGTTACGTCGAAATTCTGAGAGACGTTTTTGGGGTAAACTTACATTAAGAAAAAGATTGGAAACAAAAGTTGCTCATTTGAAAAATAATCGTTTAAATATGAGAATAACAATTTAATTTGTAAAGCTAATGAATATTTTTTATGAAGAAGATTATTCTTAAAAACAAATATTATTGTTTATTTATGAGTTCGTCGTAAAGAGTTTTTAGTGGCGAATGACTTGCAGATAAGGTTATCGGTCTTCGACCCGAGTCTATGATGCTATCATGTATGTTATATGAAAACTTGGAGATAGCTTGGATATGCATGCATGGAGAGAGTGCATGGGTGCCAATATAGAGTCAAAGAAGTTCGTGTAGGATATAGTCATGTCATGTCCGCATACTGTCATGTGGCTAATAAAGTTGGGTATCGCAAGTTATATAAAAAAAATGTTGGTTTCCGGAACTTATTTTAGCTTATACAAAATAAGCCGGCCTGTGCTACTCGGAAAACATGACCAAAGCGCGCCATACAGCGCTTATCACTTGGTGGTCAAATGACTGTTCTGAACTCATTGGCGTTTTTTTTTAAATGTTAGTTGGTTAGGCAAACTGGCAAACGTACCATCTGGTGGTAAGTGGTCGACGTCGCCCATGAACATAAACTAGTATACCTGGAACGAAGCCATAAGATGTTAAGTCTCGGTGCCAGTAATTACACTGCGTGTCTTGCCCTTCTCTCCGAAACACAGCAAAGCTGTTTCACGGGAGAAACAAGTAAGATGGTGGTACCCATGCAGCCGGGAGCGCGGCACAGCGCTTCCCTCCCACCGTTAAAACTGAGACTTGAATTAAAGCAAGATATATTGGTGGACATAGCGTTCTTTTACACAGCATCCCTGTAATATCTCGATTAATACTTCGAGGTTAAGCGACAATTATAGTCTTAGCATTCATTAAAAAACCTATATCCGACAGTGGATGATGCGATGACTGATGACCCACTGATGACTGCGGTGTCATCACGGTTTAAAACATTCACCTCTGAGGAAACTGAAATGATTCCTAAAACGTTATTCTGTTTTTTACGGCGTTAGTAAAATCCGAATTGAGGGCGAAAGACTTAAAAAGGCCTTCGTAAGAAATAAACTGGCTGTAACTCTGACGTCACTATGGCAGAGCGCCAAATACTCCGCCTCCTCGAAACAAACTTTACTAATAAGCTTCTAGGGTTGAAATTTGTTTAATTTGAGAAATATTATCTCTTATGTAAGTGGCTCACAATGTATTAGTGAGATTTAAGTATATCGATAGTTTTTTTATTAGCGCCACTGAACTGACGCCTTAACTCGTGTCACACATGATAAAAAGCCTTAAAAGAGGTATCTAGGTACAAAAAAATAGTTGAACACAATCTAGGTATCGACTAGATGAAACAAAGGCGACGACAGTCCACTTGATGTATGACATGTAAGTGGATAATGAGACCACGCGTCCGACACGAGTTAGCGCCACTTCTGCTAATGGACAGTCATCATGTCAGAGCCAGAAGACGGGGAAATTTGTATTGTAATGCTAGACGATAGGAAAGTTGAAGAATTTGAATAGCTTATCAAGGAGGATGTGGAAGGAGTAGGATTAGAAGGAAGAAGGGAAGATTGGAGGACTCCCTTTGCTACTGAAAATTTGTGTTTGTAGGAATAGGGAAGTGGATGGTTGATTTTGGTTAGGTGAAAGCTATGGAATTTAAATAACTTATCAAAGAGGATGAGAAAAGAGTAAGATAAGAACATCGAGCATATAACCAGATAGAGTAGTAATATGAGCGATAAAATTCCGAAAATGGTCAGTGATTTGTCACTGATTTAATAGAAATTAAACCAACCAGTGATCTGTATGTACGTCCCATCGACCATCATCAATGGCCATAAGTTGGCTTATCAGAACGCAGAACCGGCGCGGCGTCGCAGCCCAATTTGGCAGAATTTGTTTTCGTACAAAACACAACATTATCCGTTTTTTAGGTAGAAGCCATTAGCTCTCCTACTCTTCCGATTTCGCATAAAGGTCTTTGGACCATAGCATCTCAGATGAAGTAAAAAAAGGTAGATAGCGCACTTGGAACAAGAAAGTGAAGCCACTTTTTTAAGTATGTGTGAGTGAATGAAGGGTTGCCATTTTTTAAAATATCCCTTAAAATTGTATATTAATAAAAATAGGTAATAAGTGAATGCAACAGTAAATATTTTTATAAAATACAATAATATTACGAATATGTAGGAGGCGTGTAGGATCACTTTATAAACTGTCTCAATAGATATCTTATTGACACAATTGTTTTATTTACTAATTTATTCCCATGAATGTAGTAAATACATTCATGGGAATAAATAGAGTATGACGTGGTGACAGGTGGAACTAAATATTTTACTAAATGAAAACCTATGATGTTGACAATACTTGGCCGACAAATACTAGATTTTGAGTAAAGCTTAGTGTTTCACATTTATTTTTAACGATTTGATTAAATTATTTTGCTGATTTTCCATATTATGATGAGACTTAAGTGACAGTGGCGCCCTCATTTTTCCATACTCTTTTTTGTCAAGCTGTAGGTGATATTAAAAAAAAATAAACAAGTTCTATACATTCTACCATAACATATGGTGTGTGAAAATTAAACTTTACATAAATAAACAATTAATATAAATTAACAGGAAAAAATAGTTACAATTAAATAAACTTGATAAATACAACATGTCCTTAAAATCATTGTCAGAGAATAACAGTTTCAAAATAATTGATTGTAATAGTAATTAGAAAGTCACATTTTATCAATACACAATTTAAATTAAATACATAATATGTCGTTTTCCATAAAAAAAAAACATTTAAATTATAAAAACATTTCTCTGCAAGCCACACTGTTACATTTTTTAAAATTTATTAAATGTTAAATCTTTGAATTTATAAATAATTAAATACATAGTCCTGCTGTGGGTACGTGAGTCCCAAAAAAAATACAACATAGGTTATACGAGGTCATTTCGATTCAGTTATATAGCGATCAAATAATAAAATAATAATTATGTCACATCTGTACTTAATTATTTTGCTATGGCTTTGCCTGCAATTGACTTACCCACTATTGGGCTATTAGAAATACTAACTTCTGGCAACACTCTTCCGATACGTCATTTCGGGGCAATAATATTATTTATGTTGATTAACCTCAAAATAGTGTTAAAATATCTTAAAAGAATATAGTCTTGTGTTTATTTATGTGTGAAACGATATTTCTTTAGACTCTTTGGTCACTTTTGTATTGTTTTTCCACCATTTAATTACACAGAACGGTATTTTTTTGGCAAACTTACTGCACGACGACTCGTAAGATACTAACAAAAATGAGCTTAGTTTTGGTGTATCTGTGTGCGTGAGCGCGTGTATTTACATGAAGGAGCTTAGTTTTGTGGCTTCAGTATTAGCAAAGGCCGTGCGTCATCTACCTTTTTTTACTTCATCTGAGCATAGCATAGGTCAATTCGAAAAAAAAAAAACCGTTCTATTCCGGTTAACTCCGTCGGCTGATGGGAATTACATATCTCACAGTGACAGGGATCATCACAGTTATTTAGTAACCCTACTGAGGTCATGCGTATGGATTGGGTTGCTAACTCAAGGAGATATTATGTGTCGCAGTTACACTGTACAATAGTTTTATCTTAAATAATCTGAGAGTAACAAGTAAATAGTTAAGTTGTTAGAATATATTATCGCATATACTATATACTACATATTATATACTAAGATCTTATTCTTTACCGGCTTCTGCTAATAATACATGAATATATACAGTGTAATAAAAAATTGACTCATTAACGTAAGTAAGTCATGATAATCTTTAACTGTGGTCTGTGACCCATTATTTAAAATTATTTTAAATTAAGTTGTCTTTTCGTCCCTTGTTTTAAATCTTTCCACTTACTTACTTCATCAACGTTTTCCTCACATTCTCCTTCCCTCCGCAACCCAATTTGATTTAAATTTGTATTGAAGAACGGTGTAACCATAGTTATGCTTAATTTTCTGTTATTAGGAAGATCGATTTAAATTTAATTTCTTAAACATCAAAGTTACATACTCTTTACATAATATTCCGATGGTCCTATTATTGGAAAGGTCCGGACACGCAAGAAACCCATTACTCAAGTCGTCTTTATCGTAGCGATACTCGATCACTTGGGGGCTGAAAGTTGCCTCCTAATGGCCCTTTGTTGATATCAAGGTCACTCGTGTTCCATAAGTAATTATGGATAGACAAACTGTAGAAGACCGATCCAGTAAAGGCGACGTCGCCATAAACTTAAGGTGAACCCGTGGCTAGGCAACATTTGTTGCGGGTGAGAGAGGAGGCCGCCGACGAGGCCTCCCCCGTGGGCGACGAACGGGGGTGCGCAGGAGGCGCTACTTAATGCGCCTCCAGTAACGCCCCTGTGCTCGTGTCGGGTTCAGGATGGGAACCTGGGCCCAGTATGACACGACGTCACGGGGACTGCCCAAGAAGCCAGGCAGCCCCCCTTAAGAGGAGTAGTCTGGCCTTCGCCGAGGCCAGCCTGTCGCTGAGGTGATCCTGTTGAATGCCTACCCTCAAATTAAAGCGGCTGAAGGCGCTCGCAGTAGTTTTAGTTTACGGGTAGGGCACTCCCAGGTGCGAGTCCCACATGCGTAAAAAGCATTTCCCTGCGATAACAAAAAAAAAAGGCAACATATGTTGTTTATTTTCAAACGAAATTGTAAATTTCGGTGCCTGTAACTGTCCGTCTCGCCTTTACCGAAAGCAAAGCTGCTTTACGCAAGAAATAGACAAATGATTTCAAGTAGTTAAGCGCACAACAGCACATCAGTATCTGATTTTCGAGCTACGGTTTTTCTAACCCCCTTATCGACAACGTAGTGTTGCTAACCCAAGTGCTTAGTTCCATATGATACTTTGGAAATGTCAAATATCTAAACTCCGATATAATGAAAAAAGTAATTAATTATTTCAATTTGAAATAAGTGTTTTACTATTTCTCTGTGCGTTTGATTTATATAACAGTAATTACAATGGCTTTGTAAGTTGGCATAGTGATAAGATGGTAAGCTGATAAGGTTATCAGCTGTCGTTACTGGTCATATCTAACTCCAATATATCATTTTGTCTGCGAATTCAAATCTCTGTCTACATTTCCTTCGACTGTTTTATCTCGATAACTATCTCGTTACCAAGAAAAGTGGCAGTTAAAAAAAATATTGTGTTTATTATATGTATATATTATATATTATATGTATATATTATATGTATATATTTTTTTGCTATTGGAATTACTTACTAAACGAACATTTTTATGTTATGCGTTTTATATAGGCGTGGAGTAGGCTAAGTGGGTCTGTAAGTGGTCAATGTTGCCTAACAAGTGAACTAAAGATGCGCAAATCAAGTCTTTTGAAGGACGTGAGAGTTATAACTCTTTTGGAGTAAAAGAGTTATTCAATTCTTTTATGTCTTTTACTCCCAAACAACTCAGTAGTCCAAAAGATAAGTTTTGAATTAAATGTCAATAACTCTTTGAATACGTTAATTCATACATTATTTCATAATCCACCCATATCCAAAAGACTATTACTATTATGTAGTAAAATTACACACTATGTTTTCAATGTTTATAGCTACTTATATTCATTCACAAGTAATAATAATAATTAATTATTTATTATATATTTAACTTCCGATCAATTACATCAAACTGAGAAATGTTAAGTAAAAACTGTACGATGTATTAAATAACAAACAAAAAACCAAAATGTAATGAATAGATACGTAAACAAAATACAAATGATTTCGCACTTTGTTACCCAGGCAGTGTTACGCACAATGTTAATTATTCAACCGCTTATTGCAGTACGCAACCCGCCCAAATATTATCTGTCCCTTTTTAATTCATCTAATTCTACATCAGTTGTCTCTACTCTCAATACACATCTTTTCATACGTGAATTTGTCGTAACTCATTGGCTTAGAACATTGGCTAGGAACTAAAAAGAGCTACGGAGTTATCCATTATTTTTGTCGCATGCAAATCTTTTTAACCAATCGCTCCGGAGTTACCCATAGCTAAAGTGAACATAGGACATCGTTTTCTGATGCTGAGTCCGGGTGACCCTTCCGATTCTGGTCTTTAATGATATAAACGTTATTGTCGTGCTATCGAGTAGTCCGGGTGTAGAAAGGAAGACCTTTCGGGAGTACATAAGTAGTAGTCAAGTCTATATCAACATTTAATTCTGATGCAGGTAGGTTTGAGTGAGTAGTATTGTTTGTGTCCTTGTCGTATTACAAAAATATAGACATTTAAATTTAGAGCAGCTAGACGCTTATTTTTAGTTGATTTTTCCACAGTTGTGTACAAACTCGGTGCTGCAGAGACATGAAGAGGTACCCATCTCATACCTTTGCTCATTTGGGAAGCACATTTACGATATTTTCTAGGGATTTCTCCAGATTGTATTTTACTTTCCTTGACATTCGATCAAAAGCTAGGGACAGATATTGCACATGCCATCTTTTTAATGCTCTAATAGCTAGCTATAATCATTAATCGCTGTACTTAATTCCTTCCAGGTCGCAGTTTTACCATTCCTACATACAGTAGCTACTTATTTATATGTATAAATATATGGTATGTATAAAATACCATGCCATACTTACCCAGCTCCTACATTCAAAGTTTTGTGTCCTCTAAATTCTGCAGTCTAGGCTATATCGTTGCAGGTACCACCGTACTACTCAGTTGTCGTATGTCCACGTCGTATGCCAGGTGTCAGCTTCAAACACCATATAGACAGACGGACGTATTTCGGCGTAGTGTTTACGGTCGTACTTATATCATCTCCGTTTGTGATGTTGGCTGCCGGCCAGAGACCGGACGTCATAGTGTCAACGCACGTGCTCCTCAGATTGTTTCACAAATTACTGATGTTTATAATAAGTGTAAATATTACATTTTTTGATTTCGGTTTAAATGTGGTAGAAAAAGATACGTTTGTGTCACAAAGGGTACTAAATTAAACACTATGATAGGTGCTCCAACCATCATCGTCTGCTACTGCTTTAAGTAGCGTCAATTATTGTACGAGAGGAACACTGTATCAAAATTAGAATTTATCAAATTTATTGATTGGAGTTTTAGATGGTTTTAAGTATTTTCTTGGGAGGGATGCGCCGGTACCATGTGTCCGTCTGCATAAGTACGTAAGCAAGATCGTGTTGCTTATATATCCCGTGAAAAAATTTGCTGTGTTACGGAAAGAAGGAAATATAGGGACCACCTTATATGTCTCAACACGTGCATCGAGTGAGTTGTCTGGGCTAATATCGGGTGTTCTTGGAGTTCATGTGCGACGTTGACTTCTCACCATGTTCGTGTGCCAATATCTAACTAACATACAAAAGAAAAAAAAAAGTTTTTTTTTCATGATAACCCCAATCAGATATCAGTCCCGAGGGTTGTCTGTTTCGATGAACACCGATATAGTTTTACAGTTCCTGGTTACAGTGATCATTTTGAAAATGTTATTTTCTATAATAATCTATATCTATAAATATATACCCAATGATAATTGGACATTTCATCTCAAACTTATCAATGTCAAATCTGCTACATCAATGCGGATTTAGATTTCGAGTTGCTGGTGAATAGACGGTGACATTGAGAAAAATGCCGGAAACGTTCTTTAGATTACGGATTCACTAAAAAAATATATAATTATACGCGTGGCCATTTAAAAATGGAATATTTATTTTAATGTTTAAGCGAATTACACTTGTATGGTATGTAATGGGTCTGTTTCACAATGTACAACTTACAAGTTAAGTACCTTACAAGTAACTTACAAGTTAAGTACCCTATAGCTATTTAACAGATTAATTACGTGACACAAAACTTCTGGTTGGTCCTGATTGCGTTTCACTATCATCTTACGTCTGTATTTTTTTGGCAGATAGCTGTTTGCCAATCACTGGTTAGTAGGTTTGGCAACCTTTCATGTTTGACGAAATACATGTTTTAGGAAAACATTATGTGTTGTAAAAACACATGAAAATATGTTTTAATAATTTCAATGGACGTTTTATACCATTTTTATATATTCTATATAAATACAGCTCCAAATATGTTATCACATTTCTTTTCTTTAACGTCGGGAAATGCTCTGAGGCATCTCGCGGGGGAGTTAGTCTCCCCAGGCGGGTATGTGGGACTCGCTACTCTCGAAAGCCGGTAAGTGGACGCAACTCTACCCACTAAAACCCGAGTGGCGAGTGACACCAATGCCGCGTTTGGTGAGGTGCCCCGGACATAATAAACAAATAGGCACCTCGACGGCTAGTTAGTCCCCCAAGGGACCGACGCCACCTCCACAGAGGGGTTGTCCCGCACCACAGAACAACCCCTCCCAACGTCGGGACAGTACAATGGGGTGAGGGTCCTATCCTCACCCCTGGCCCCCTGCTCTTCTGTCCCCTCTTTTTATAAGACAAAGAGCCCCCTCGGCCCAATTAGCTTCGCCCAAGGTGCACCGCTCACCCTAGGCTACTGAGTCCCACCGCCACGTCAAGGCCTGAAGTCTGAACCATGGTGGGGAAATATGTTATCTCTTAATTTTATTGATCAAAACATTATATTTTGTATTACTGTGACCGGAACGTCAAACTGATAATTTATTTAGCAGATAAATTCGCTATTGTCGCTATTGACCAGTTGATCTGTCGTAATATAGTTTACTGAGTATATTTGCCAGCTAGTGCTATTGGTCAATTGTGACACGCAAACGGTGTTGATATTTAATAAATAAGTTACAAGTAGCTTATTGGGAAATTTGTTTGGACATTGTGAAACAGGCCCTTATTATAACAAAATTTACGTGACGTTAGGACGTCTGACACTCGAATCTTCTGGTGACTATTATTGCTGTACCGACCCGAAACTTCGGCAGCCCAAAAATATAGCCCAAAGCGATAAAATCCATAAAAAGTAGTGTCATTATAATTTCACATTATATTGAGAAAAAAAAAACCGCCAAATTATGCTGCGACGCTGCGCCGGTTCTGCGTTCTGATTAGCCGACTTATGGATGATGGGCCGATGGGATGTAGTATGTACAGATTACTATTTGGTTGAATTTATATTACGTCAGTGACAAATGACTGACTAGAGTCGGAATTTTATGGCTCACATTACGCTAAGTCCGCTTCAACCTCGATGGTTGAAGCGTCATGGAAAATTATCATTGAACTTCGAAATGGTAAAATTTGAACCATGGCATGATCGTCCTACATACCAGAACTTTATGGCACATTGGCTATCAAACCACTCGCTTGTGCCAAATACCTCATTATAGACTATTTGGTTTTTGGGATCTAATAATATTCATGCGTTGTCTCGAATGTACAATATATTTTTGGCAAACTTGCGTACTTATAGAGTTATGTAAATTGCTCTAACATTGCCAAAATGGTTTTGATGCGTTGACTTGGGTTTCGGGTATTTTGGAAACATTTTTTTACCCTCATGTTTCGTTTTAATTAGTGTGACGTTCTTTATCAAACGGGCCATGTATCGTCATCATCACCATCGACCTTTTACAACATTTTCAACATCAATCCCTTGCCAGCCAACGAGGGCCGGCCACTGTACGGAGATTTTGTTTCCGTTGTTTTTAATAAATGAGCAACCCGCAACTCCTGCGTTTTTTTCTCGTTTCATATAAGACGAAGTGCATTATAAACGATATTTTTTCTTTATACCTTACTTACCTACACGTTTATTGACCTTTTTGGCGTGTTCCAAGTGTACGGGTAATGAAATAAATATATTTTGATTCGATTTGATGTGGATTGTGGACACTGGTCTCCTCTTATTGTGCGAGGAGGGCGGGGTTAGTTGTCAAGCAAATTAATTCAGCATATCTACCGCGTCCCAATATCGGTTGACCGAATTTGAATTTATGGTTTTGACAGATACACGGACGGACGGACCAAGCGTACTTAATGTCTTTACTTTGTTATGTCTATAACTAAAATGTTGTACGTATTAGTGTTATTCGATAGTCTTCTATAATATTAGTATATTTTAACTGGTTTAGCTAAGAGATATTCCTGTCACTTACATAACCACCGCCCTGTTTGTCTTTTTTTTCTATAACGCCGGGAAATGCTCTGAGGCATCCCGTGGGGTCTCCCCACGCGGGTATGTGGGACTCGCTGCGCCCGAAAGCTGCTAAGTGGACGCAGCTGTACACACTAAAACCCGGCGAGTGCCACTAATGCCGCTTTTAGTGAGGTGCCCCGGATCTGTTGAGCAAACAGGGCACCTTGACGGCTAGTCAGTCCCTCAGGGTACCGACGCGACCCGCGCGAGGGGTTGTCCCGCACCACAGAACAACCTCTCCCAACATCAGGACAGTACAATGGGGTGAAGTTCCCGTCCTCGCTCCTTGCCCCCTGCTGTTTTGTTCTCTCTTCTTATAAGAGGGGTACAAGAGCTCCCTCGCTAGCTTCGCCCAAGGTGCTGGGCTCACCCTAGTCTACTGAGCCCCACCGCGACGTCAAGGCCTGAACCATGGTGGGGCCCGTAGTTTACCTTTCCTAAAATAAACAAAATCTTAAATCTCCTCGTCTATATGACCTACATTGTCCTCAATAATTAATAAGACTATCAATTGTATTAAGAAGAATTTTATCGAACAAACTAACTCTTCAGATAGTATAGATACAGGTCTACCTCTAAGGTGCAGCCGGGTAGTCCCCCCCTTAAGAGGAGTAGTCTGGCCTTCGCCGGGGCCAGCCTGTCGTTAAGGTGATCCTGTTGAATGCCTATCCGGGACCCTCATAATGCGGCTGAAGGCACTCGCAGTGGTTTTAGTTTACGGGTAGGGCACTCCCAGGTGCGAGTCACACATAGGGGTAAAAAGCATTTCCCTGCGATAACAAAAAAAAAAAAAAAAAGGTCTACCTCTAAGGTGTACCTGAAAAGTAGGTCAAAACGTGGATCGACGATGGTTCAGCTGGGAGCTGTTGACTTCTAATTCAGTCGCAGTCGTTAACGTTGCGGGCTCTTCAGCTCGAGGGCATTGTCATGGTAATATCTAGTTTTGATTAGTGGATTTCTTCGGAGTCTTTTTGAATGTTTGGTATGAATTCAAGATTAGACAAGCTAGCTAGCCCAAATATTGAGGAAGTGACTTCATTTTGGAAAAAAAAAAATCTATTTCATATTGGAATAAGTGAAGCAGCGGAGAACAGTTAATGATGTATTAGGATTACATGACAATAATGGATATTGAAATGCGATTTGTCACATCGAAAACGCGATCGTCTACTCAGGATCACTTTTCTGCTTATTTCTGTCGTGAAACAGGTTTGGTGTTACCTATTAGAAAGGTAGGACGGAATGCAACAATCAGGCGAATCACTTACGAATTATTTGGACCTCTAAGATCTTGTCTTGGATAACATTGACCTCATAAGTTGGCTCGGCTACTTATCAGATAGTTTGTTAATCGCAATCTACATAAACCAGAATACATACATAAAAAGATATAACCTTATGAAATATTGCCCCATAAAACCCGCCCCAAACGCCTTCATCCAGTGGAAGTGGGGCGAATCCGTTTAGTCCTGAATGGGGCGTCTGTTCTAGATCTTCGCTGTTGTCTGACCGATATAGTCGAGGAGGGGCGAGGGGGGGGGGTCAGGTCATTAAATGTGACATTTATAGGTTATGGCACGGAAACCGTTACACTGAATAATTTGTGTGAGAGTTTTTGTTTTTGTGAAAATTATTTATTCTTTTAAAGTATTTTTTATTTACTTCTTTTCTACGTCGATATTGTCATTAATTGTACTTTAATTTATAATAATAAATTATATAAAAAATATAGTGTAGTAATGAAGTCATGGCTCTTTCTCCTAGGGATAAGTTGACTTATATAGTTGTCAAAAAAAATAGACGTGTTGGATGCGAGTAATAAGGGATCTGTCGTCTTGGGATTGAGTGAAGCCTATGTTGAGCAGTGAT